>CM055641.1:52162559-52791845 GCA_029378325.1 Elaeagnus macrophylla | reverse complement strand
CAACAAATGATACAACTAGAAAGGACGATTTCAATATTTTCCATACGCAATTCTTTGTATAGAAGTTGGGAGGGCAAACACTAAGATGGAATAGACCCGCCAATATGCCCAAGCATTGTTTAGCACTCTTTCGGGAGATTACACTCGCAGGTAGTAGGTAGACATAATCCAACATGATTTTCATACTATCTTTGCATCTAGCAAAATGGAAGTTAGTATATCCAATGATCTTCAGCTAATCTGACCTCCTGTAAGTAGGCATGTATTCTTTTGTCCTCTATAAGTACCGTAAGACCAATTTTACTGCCTTCCAAAGGTCTATTCTTGGATTGCTTAAATATTTTCCTAACATCCCAACAATGTATGCAATATTCAAAAGTGTACATACCTAAGAATACATCAGACTTTCCACTATTGAGGCATAAGAAATCTTCTGCATTTCCTTTTCCTCAAAATCATTCTTAGGGTACTGATTGAAACTAAACTTGTCTCTCTCAGTCATAGGAGTATCACCTAGTCTGCAATTATTTATACCATATCTCTCTAGAACCTTTTTGATACAGCTCTTTTGTAATAAATCTGGAATACCCTGAGGGTGATCTTGGTGTATCTGTATGCTTAATACAAAAGAGGCATCACCAAGATCTTTCATCTTAAAATTCTAAGCTAGAAATCTCTTGGCTTCATGCAATAAGCCTATATTGTTGCTAGCAAGCAAAATGTCATCGACATATAAAATCAGAAAAATACCCTTACTTCCATAGAACTTATGGTATGTGCAATTATCGACTAAATTCATCTCAAAACTGAACTAGATATGAAACTTGAAATAAAATTATTAAGATGATTGTTTGAGCCCATAGATGGCATCAATCTACTTCTAAGAGTTAAAACTTTCAATAGATGATGTAAGTTGATCGAATCTTCTTCCATCATTTCAATGTCAAGCTCCTGCTTTTGGAGAATTACAATGCAGTCATCTGGCACAATACTTATCTTTTCTCTTGTAGATCTACTTAATGACATATGTTCTTTAGGTGGTAGAGTTTGTTCTTTTTAAATAATTTCTTGAGTGGGAGGTTCTCTGACATTGTTTTAATCTATTGTCTCTTGAACAAAGTCAGGAATGGGATCCTGATGAATGCCAATGGTACATATGGGAATATCAACATATACCTCTTCAAAGACAAAGTTCTTAGTTGTATCTCTCCCCACAAACTCGACATCCTCAAAGAATCGTACATTTTTTTACTTGAAAATTGACAAGATGCGGGATCATAAAATTTGTAACCTTTGAGTAATTCACCATCTTTGAGTCTAATTTTTTTTCATTAGAATTATAACAATTTGCCTCAGCTAAACATCTCCAAATATGAAAGTGCTTTAAACTGGGCTTCTTGCCCGTCCAAAGTTCATTAGAGGTTTTGGCTGTCGCTTTAGTTGGAATCATATAAAGGATATATGCTGCAGTCTTTAGCACTTCTATCCAGTGTGATTCTGGTAAGGCAAAATGACAAATCATACTCATTATGTTCTTAAGCATCTTGTTTCATCTTTTAGCAACACCATTTATAGTGGGCAAACTTGACATAGTGTAATGTGGGACGATACCAAATTCCTCTTAGAACTTAGCAAAAGATCTTGGGCATTATTGACCTGAATCGTCATATCTATCATAGTATTTACTACCATGGTTAGATCTAACACGTTTGATCATATTACTAAGGTGGTTCTCAACTTTAGTCTTGTAACTTTTGAACACATCCAATGAATATGACTTTTCATAAATGTGAAATACATAGCCATAAATAGAAAAATTGCCTATGAACGTAAATATATTGTTGACCAGTCTAAACGACCGTAGGAAATGACCCACAAATATTCGTATGTATAAGTTCTAAAATTAATAAATTATATATCCTACATAAAAATATCAACCATAATAATAAAATATATGTCTTATCATTAAAACTAAACCTAAAAACTAAAAATTAGACTCTAAAATTAAACTTAATTACTTCAAATAAGTGACCATTTTACCCTCTTTAGTGCTCACTTGATTATATATATATATATATATATATATCATAGTTAATTTCAAAAGCTTTAAAAAAAAGTTAATTTGTGGTATATAAAATTTATATTATAATAATTTTTTTGTATATTTTTTTTATTTGTTAACGTTTATTAGAATTGTGAAAATTTGATGATTCTTTATAAAATACTTAGTTAAATTTTAATATTTATAATTATTGTTTATTCAAATTAAAATTATATTTTTTTACTATTAGTTATTTTGCACAATTTTGTAGCTAGATACAACATTTATTCATAAAAATTGTGTGCATGTATTAGTGTGATTATAAATTAAAAGATATATATTTATTTCATTTCATATCACTAATAATGTACAAGAAAAATAAAAAATATTAATTTTTTTTATTTATACTTTTATACAATAATTTTATGTTTACATATTAGAATATTGCTATTTGTCTTGATTAAAAAAAAAAAAAATTCTAAATAAAAAAAATTGATTGGATCAGGATGTAATCCCTACTGGTACGAATATAGAGTTCTTCTTACATATTAAAATATTTTTATTTATCACTTAAAATTTAACTTGTTTAAAATTTTTATTCTAATCTCATCCCTAAATAAGTAAATACCTTAAGTAGATGTGATCGGACACAATATGTAGCAGATACGGCCAATAAGTTGGCTAGTAATGTAATAGGTTTATTAATAATGACATTTAGCATGAAGAGTGTCAATTTTCAAAGACCCAGCTGTCTAATTATTAATACAAGAGGAAATGGACATACGAGTCCATATGGTGAAGTAGGTAACTATCAATTTGATCTAAACAAAGCCAATTACTAGATTCCATTTTTGTGGTGGAACTGGTTAATCTAAATACCATAGCCTCATCAATTTGCCAACCTAGTAGTTTATTAATTTTCCAAACCAAATACCAATTTTACCTGGACATAAAGATTTTTTTGTATGTCATAGAGAACTGTTCTGTATTTGGTTAATTTTATGATGTAACTTAGTCATCAATAATTACAACTTACATCAATATCACAACTTTATTAAAAAATAATAACAATTTAACAATAAAGTGACCATTATATTTTAATATTATTATTATTAAATAAAATAATCATTAATAAATTATTATTATAACAATTATAATATAATTTATTGCAATATCACCATTCTCAAAATATAATTAATAATATAAATAAAATATCTATAAATTTTTATGGGTAGTGATATTATCACAACTAAAATTATTATTATCACAATAATTTTTCAATAATAATAACTTTATTTAAAAGTAATAGTATTAAAATATAATTAATTATATAAATATAATTAATAATTTATTTATTTTTAATACAATAATAATAAAAATTATTGTAATTATTGTATTACCCATTTTTATTTAGAAGACCTTTATTTTTAGTTTTTTTTTTTATAAATACACTCGCAGACATATACAATGACATAAATCAAACTTACATTCTCTTACGGCATAAGAAACACATATTAACATTCAATGTTCCGGTGAATAAAAGATCCTAAGATATTTAAGAAGTAAAAAATATATATTTTAAAAAATAAAATTATTGTTTTATTTAAATAATTTTTTATTAATTAAGATCGTAACCAATTTATTCAATTAAACTATAATTAAGAAATTATTTTCATTTCCAATGATCCCATTAACAATCTTATTGTGGGTTCCGCGACAACCATCAACATCTAAATTTTTTCTATATCTTATACACAATACAAATATTATTTTTGTATCTACTACAAAATATAGATTGAAGATAAATTTATGTAGTTAGGATCTAATATAATTCAATTATAATGATTTTTTTTTATAATATGTACGTAATAAAAATTTTATCTCTTGCATTATATACATACTCTTGCATTCATATATTTCTTGCATTAAGATATTTAAAATTTATTTATTATAACTTTTCATATTTTTTATATAATAAAAATGTTATTTTTGCATAAGATATATAAAAGACCTCATTTGACCTCTAGCAAAGTTGCAGAATGGTAGTTGTTAGAAATGAAATTTTTTTAATTATATTGTAGTGGAATAAATTGATTACAATTTTAATTAATATAAAAATATTTTAGATAAAATAATTATTTTATGTTTTAAAATATTTATTTTTATTTTTTAAAACATACTATTTTTATTCTTTTTTACTTTTTAGTCCCTTGGTCATGTCGCAGTAGATCCAAGTTGAATGTATTGTTGTGTGAGGCCCAGATTTGCATGAAATGGGTTAATTTTTGCAAATATTTTAGTGCTTGGCCCAATTGTTTCAAAATCCGTTTTCCAGAATTAAGTTGCTTTAACAGGTTTAAACAACTACATATCTGATGCCGTTTGTTACATAATTAAAAAGCTGAAGGATGAAAAGCTTCAAAATTCCTTAAAAAAAATAATACTATCAACATTTACCACCTATTATTAAATTAACACCTCCAAATCCTTTACATAACAATAAAAATCTATAATATCTTACAAAATAAAAAAAAATAAAAAAAATCTGTAATACCTTACAAAATAAAAAAAATTTGTAATACCTTATAAAAGTAATAAAAATTTATAAAAGCTTACAAATAAAATAAAAATATATACAATTTAAAAATGTCAAATATAATAAAAAATCAAGAAATAATGAATGTAGAAACACAAGACATTTTCAAATGTTTTTCACAAGAAATGATATTTAGTAAAAAAAAATTTGAAGAAATATAAAATCACAATTAAATCTTAAAGAAAAAGATGGATTTAAGGAAGAATTATTCTCTAAAATAAAAAAATTATTTTCGAGAAAAAATATAATATATTATGGCATTAGTAATAAAAAAATGAGTGATACTATAGCAGATGCAAAAGGAATGTTTAATATATCATTAATTAATAAATAAACTATTATGGAGAAATTCTCAAAAAAGATAGAGAAAAAATTGGATATATCTACTTAGGATGAATACAAATTTTAATAAAAGTATACTTTAGAGAAGAAATAGATACACCAATCAAGTTAGCATTATTAGATAACAGAATAACAAATAGAAAAGATGCTCTGTTAGGAATGATTAATGGAAACTTAGGATATCAAAAATTAAAATTTACAGCATATCCTAAATTTGCTATTAATATCCATGATAAAAATCTAAACCAGGTATTAAGCTTAGCTTATGACTATGAACGAGAAAATATAATGAAAGATGGAAACTACTCATTTTCAATTCATTACTTAGTAGGATATTAGTTTAATATATGGACAAAATGAATTTATAGAAATGGATAAAACTTTCAAAGAAATAGGACAAGTAATAAAGAAACCATAAATATTAACAGAATATGAAGTACCAGATGAATGAAATTTAGATATTAAAGAAAAACCTTTGATATCAGTAAAAAGAGATAATATACAAAGAATTAAATTTATAGATACTCAAGCAGAAATCAGTAAAAGAAATAGAGAAATAGAAGAATTAAAAGAAAAAATTGAAGAAAAAGAACTAGTCTACACAATGAAGTAACTATGGTAAAAGACAAACTATTAGAAATATAATTAGAAGAAAATAGTAGTTTAACAGGCGTATGTAAAAATCAAATATCTATAATGAAAGCTTTAATTCTTATAGCAGAAAAAATAGACACTACAAATGAAACAAATGTTAAAAATATGCAAGAATTAAAAGGAATACAGTTAGATATGTATAAAAAAAATTATAGAATTAAAAAGGGATGTTAGTAACATACCAAAAGGAAATGAATTAAGATTTGATCAATTAAAAGGATTAAAAAAAGAACCTTTTAGGAAATCTGATGCTTTAATACCCAAGAATGATAAAAGAAAATATGAAGAATCTAAAGAAATAATAACATTTTAATGGATTTAATAGAATATAGAAAAAATTTAAAAGAACAATTCATAAATCCTGAAAATAAAGATATAGAAAAATTAATTAGTTTATTAATCCTAACAAATGAAGAATTAGGAAAACATTAACCCTAAAAATGATGTAATTAGTGAAAGTGAATCTGAACAAGAAAATATAATCCAAAGAATTCATATGAAACCCGTATTAGTACTTAGAACAAACCCAAAAAGATCAATACTAGAAAGAGGAGAAACATCTGACTCACATAGGGAAGATAAATATAGACAAAGACCAGGAGAACCTAAACCAATAAGTAGAAGAAGACAACAATCTAAAATGAAAGAATGACTATATTGGAGTACTAGAGGAAGTATTCCACCAAAATTTAGAACACATGAAAATTATAAAACTGATATTCTAGACCTAGATTGCATAAGAGATAGGAAAAAAGCTTTAAATGAATGGGCTAGTGAAATGAGTGTAATTATACAAACTTCTACGACTACACAAACAACCCCTCAACTTGTAAAGTTTTGGTAGCTCAGAAAATGTAAAAGTTTGGTTTTTAAACTTAACTAAACAATAATATTTAAGAATGCAAGGAAATTTAACAACAGGAAGAAATTACTTAATTACTGTAGTAAATAAAATATATAAAGAATTTATTGGAGAAGATAAAGGAAGAAATATTACAGAATCCAGTGAAAATGAAATAATCGAAGCCAAATGGCACTTAACAAATATGAAAATATGTGATATGTGTTACATAGATTCTTTTATATGTAAATATGAAATGTATTATAATAAATTACCACTTTCTATACAAGAAACCTATATGGAAATATTTTTTCAAAAACTACCTGAAACATTACATAAAATTATGATAAAATGATAGAATAAAAGAAATAGAGAAATTGTACCTGATACTTTAGGAGGAAGAGTAAGAAGTCTTAAAAGTTGGATAAGTAAGATGTTAGGAAAGAAAATAATTCAAACAAATAAAAGGAAATGATAGAATCTGTTGTGAATCAAGAGATTTTAAAATGTCAGAAAACATATGGTTGTAGTATAAAACCTTATCATAAATATAAGAAGCATAAGAAATTTTAAAAATTTTAAAAATTCAAAAGATATAAATTTAGAAAACAAAATTTTCAAAAGTATAGAAGAAGATATAATAGAAAACCTTATAAAAAGAGATATTTTAGAAGAAGAAGATATAATACACCTGAAAAAAAAATTCTTGTCCATCAGAAAAAAATGCAGATATTAGATATGTAATGAGGAATGACATTATACAAATGAATGTCCTAATAGACTCTAACATAAAAAAGAATTTAAAAAGGAATTTTTCCAGAAAGCAAAAATTTTAGAATAAGCCTTTAAAATGGCACTAGAATCAATAGAAGAATCTGACATAGATAATACGTGTAGTATTTATCTATTAGAAGAAATTGAAGAGGAAATAACAGACTCAGAAACATCTGATTTTGATTATAATTTTGAATAATGGATTAAATATTAAGCATAACAAATTCAAATAATACATATATAAAGATAGGATTAAAATTCAAAGGATATAAAAAATTATCATTTACATGCATCTATTGACACAAGTGCAAGTATGTGTGTAGCTAGTAAATATGTATTTCCAGAAGAACTTTGAAAACAATCACCAAAAGAATTAATAGTAAGAATTACAAATAATATTACTATAAAACTAAATAAAGTACTAAAAGATATAGATGTATCAATAGGAAGAGAAATCTTTCATATACCTAAAATTTATCAACAAGAACTTGAGTTGATATTTTATTAGGAAACAACTTTCTAAACTTATATCAACCATTTACCTAATACTTAGATAAAATAAGTTTGACAATCCTAGATGGAGAAACAATTTATGTATCAAAAATTAGGAAAGCAGGAACTGTTTCATCACCAACTTTTATATTACAACAAAAAAAACGAAAACGTGGTGAGGATTTAGAAAAACAAAAACCATACTTAGAAAATATTTTTTTAGACATAAAGGTTAACCAAAATCTCATTCTCAATGAAATACAAGAAGATAAAGCTTTAACAAGAATAAGAAAATTAATAAAAACAGTATGCTCAAAAAATCCTTTAGATCAAAATATCAATAGATCTAATGAAATAGAAAAAATAAAATTAAAAAATCCTTTAAAAATTATAAGAGTTAAAACAATGATTTATACCCCAAAAGACTAAAAAGAATTTGAAAAATAAATTCAAGAACTTTTGGAATTAAAAGTAATTATTCCCAATAATTCACTACATTCTAGTCCAGAATTTTTAGTATAAAAAGAAGTTGAGAAAAGAAGAGGAAAAAAGAGAATGATAATAAATTTTAAATCTTTAAATAAAGAAACTATTTATTATGGTTATTTTATTTCAAAGAAAAAAGAATTATTATCACTTATTAAAAGAAATAAATATTTTTCAAGTTTTGATTGCAAAAGTGGATTTTGGCAAATAAAACTTGATGATGAATCACAAAAATTAACAACATTTAGCTACTCTCAAGAACAATTCTAATGGACAGTTGTTCCATTTGGACTTAAGCAAGTACCAATTATTTTTCAAAGATACATAGATAATATTTTCAAAAAATATCATAATTTTTGTTGTGTTTATATAGATGATATTTTAATATTCAGTAATGAATTATCAAAGCATTATTTAGATATTACTAATGTTTTACAAGAATGCAGAATATCAGGAATAATATTATGATAAAAGAAAGCAGTCATTACTCAACAATAAATAAAATATTTAGGGTTAGAAATAGAAGATAGAAAATATCATCTACAATCCCATATTTTGAATAATATACAAAATTTTCCTAGTACAATCAAAGATAAAAATTAATTATAAAGATTTTTAGGATGTTTAACATATGCAGAAGTATATATAAAGAAATTAGCAGAAATGAGCAGAAATGAGAAAACCATTATAAACAAAACTTAAAAAAGATTATGTCTGACAATGTATTGATTAGGACACTAAATATATGGATAAAGTAAAAGCACCAGTAAAATATTTTCCAACTCTATATCATCCAAGACCAGATAATAAAATGATAATAGAAATTAATGCTTCACATGAATATTGGGGAGCAGTATTAAAAGCAAAATTTGATGACAAAAATGAATATCTTTGCAGATTTACTTCAGGATCTTTCTAAGGCCCTAAATTAAATTACCATAGTAATGAAAAAGAATATTTAGCTGTTAAGAAAGTTATAAAGAAATTTATAATATATGTTATAAGTTCAAAATTCATTGTTAGAACTGACAATAAAAATTTTGAACATTTTTTAAGAACTAATATTGTAGGTGATTATAAATAAGGAAGGCTTATTAGATGGCAATAATAGTTTAACCATTATAAATTTGATGTGGAACACTTGCTAGGAAGAAAAAAATAGTTTAGCAGATGATTTAACTAAAGAATTAGCATCTCAAAATATGTTTTTTATGATAGAAATGGATTCTCTCGAAAAAGATATTCAGATCAAAGAACAGGAAATCTTGATTCATGAAACATAAATCAAATGCCTTAGAGAACAACTAAAGGTATTACAATTTAAAAAATCTTTAAAAAATAGGCATACCATTGTTAACCCAGAATGACTTAAGGAAAGTTCAATAGGAAAAGAAGTTAAAACTTCAACAAAAACTGAAAAGAAAGAAATAAAACTCCGAAAATAGAGATTGAAGAAACTGATAGTAACAACTTAGAACCTAGTAAAAAATTAGAAAAGAAAAAAGAAAAAATTAATTGGGCAGATGAAGCTGAAAAGGAAGATTTAAAAAAGATTTATATAGTATATAATGGACTAAAACCAGGAATGTACACAAATTGGCTAGAGACAAGTAGAGCAATAATATGATTTAGTAGAATCATCTATAAATCATTTACCAATGAATAGAATCAGAAGGAAGTTACAATAATTATAAAGTTCCTAAACTATTAACACCAACAGAAATAACAAAAAAATATTTCCAGATAGTGCAACAACCAACAATAGGAACCATTAGATTAAGAAACCTTGGAAAAATTCAAAAACTAGTAATATTTAGATAAGCAATGCATAATTCTTCTGAAGAAGAAAGAGAAAGATATAGGAATTTAACAAAACAACAATGGTTAAGTCTATATAATCTAGCAAGAAAAACTACTGAGGAACATCTTGATGACATGAAATTTTATACCACAGAAAAAGATTTTTCATCAGGTAGCAAATTCAACATCTTAGAAGGAGCTGATCCAGTATTTGTCTATAAGATTAATAGAAAACATATATCCAGGAAATGAATTAAAAAAATTAATATATTTTCTTGAAAACTTTAAGAAATCTATCAGAAAATTCAAAAAGAAAATTAGGGCTATGAATATGCCTATTTATTTAAGATATTTCAGTTCATTAATGGATTAGAATTAAGAAACACCAGTAAGTTCTTATCATTTTATTAAACTTAGCATAACAAATAATAAAAGAGAAGTTACTCGTCCAAAATCTTTACCATAAAAGGAATTTAAACATGATAAATTATGTATTGAAAGAGGACAAATATTAAGTCAAAATTATCATGAAATAAGAAGAATTAATAACTCTTTAGAAAATAAGATTAATTACAGTACAAGTAAAACTATTATTACTTCCCAAAGTAATATAGTTATCACTTAGGAAGAGAGTAAAAAATAATTTTCTATGAAACTAACTTCAACTGTAATGAGATTGAAGTAAGTGAGGAAACCAAAAAGGTATTTTACCATTATTCAAAACAGTAATCAGAGGATCACAAATGCATCTACTGCATCAGCGATAAGGAAGCTTGCGTGGAAACAAGCTCATCAAACAGTTCTATGTCGGCAAAGCAAACCATGTAGGACCACTCAAACAATTGGCGCCAAGAGTGTCAATAATGTAGGCGTTTAATGCCAAATAGAAAAGTTAGAAATCATACAATTCCACCATTGTAAACAGGGAACTCTTATGTCTATAAAAGGGAACTCTCTGCATCTAAGGGATTCATTACGAAAACCTAACATCTATCCATTTTTTTTATTTTCATGCTTCAGCTATGTATCTTGTAATAAGTAAGAACTAATAACCCTTTAAAGGTTACTAGTTCTTTAGTTTGTATAAACTTTCTGTTTGATGAATACAAGTCCATTTTAATCCAAACTATCACTCTTACCTTAGTAAGTTAAGTACGAATCTCATAGGATCAGCAAGGTCAGAAGGACTAGAAGCTTGGATCTAGAGTGAGGCTTAGCTCTTTGGAACAAGAAGGAAATAGCTAGGAAGCGGAAGAACGCGGTGGATCCATATTCAGAAATACGTTAGTTTGCAAACAAAAGCTAGTATACCTTGAAATTTCATTAATATTGTTAAAATCTTATTTATGTTGCATGAAATCATAATAAATAGAAGATAAACATAATAGCCTGAAAAGGAAATTTGAGATAAAACTTTATAGAAATAAAAGTAAAAAATATTTTGAGAACCAAGAAAATCTAAAAGATGTAATTTTTCTTAAACAATCTCTTATTTGTTTTAAAAAAATCTATATAAGATAACTTTAAACAAAGTACAGAAAGATCTAAAATAATGAAAAATTTACAAGAACTAATTGATTATTTTACTAAACAAGAAAAAAGGAATGACTTAGTAAAAGGACAAAACAAGGAATATTTAGATCTCGAAGCAATTTTTAAACTAATAAAAATGGATATGGATGATAATAAGAAAATTCAAGAACAGAGTCGTTGGATAGATCAAGAATTCAAAGAATACGAATTTGGAACTCAACAAGAAAAACTATGACTAATATAGAATATTTTGAAAGAAAATATAAGGAATTATTAGAAGAATATCTTGATAATGAAGATTATGAAACATGTTTAAAAATTTTTAAAAGATTTGTCACATTTTTAGATTATTATACAGACTAGGTTTCCAGCATACTATTCTTAATAAAGCATCCTGTAGGAAAAATACTAAAAAATTATTTTACACAGAAATTTGTATAAGTAAATGAAGAAGAAATTGATAATCTAATTTTTGAATTTTATTTATTTAAGGAACAAATTGGAAGATAAGCTAATTGAAGCTTAAAATTTTAATAATAAAAAACCAGCCGTAAAAATTGGTATCAAAGTCATAAACATGTTTTTAAACATAAAACAAGACTTAATAAAAAGGCTCTAAACAGAATGTTTAAAATAAGATATAATCAACCAAACTCAAATAGAAAAGTAAATTATTTAAAATATTATAAGAAAGAAACAATATAATTAATATTACAGATTAAAAAAAATCAAAGAATTACCTAAGGAAATAACGCAGTTAATAATTTACAAAGTACTTTATAATTAGAATAAAAAATTAACATGGTTATACTATAAATAATAAAAATACTTACACAAGCACAAATCTCTAATCTAAAGAAATTAATTAATTTAGTACGAAACACTCAAAACAAAAAAGAATTTAAGAAAGATTTTACAAAAATATTTTTAGTATATATAGAAATAAAAATAAACAATATAATTTTATCACATGAACAATATAATTTTATCACAAGAATAAATAGAAACCTTAAAAGAAAAATTAAAACATTTAAAAAATACAAAAATAAAATAAAGTTTTATAGAAGAATTTAAAGTCTTTGTAGACATTATCTTAGAAAAATTTAAAAAAGTTCTTTAAAAATATGAAAAGAAATAAATATTTCAGAATATAAAAGAAAATAAAATTACTTTTAAAAATTATGAATTTTGGCTTAAAAAATTTTAAAATAAAATATTTGGATAAAAAAATAAACTTTCATATCACAGAGGGCAAAATTAGAAAAGCAAAAAAATACCCAAAGGGTATGCACTTGGAATCCTATGTGGAATGCTAGTAGAATTGGCCAAAAAAAAAAAACCCTTTAAAATTAGTACCAATCTGGACGATTGTGACTTTGGTAAATTATTTCGGGCCAAAGCAACAGAATATGTTATAAAATAGGCTTAATTACTTCTTTATTTGTTAAATTTTAACTAAATTTATATTTAAGTTTTTAAATTTATAAATTCTACAATTTAATCCTTAAATTTTTAAAATTTTATACACAGATCTCTAAAATATTAAATTTTATAATTTAGTACCAAAATTTTAAAAATTTACATATAAATCCTATATTAGGTACTAAAATACATATTTTTGTATCAAAATTTTAGGACTTATGTGTAAATTTTTAAAATTTTAGAGATTAAATTGTAGAATTTAAAATTTTATAGACCTATATATGAAATTCTAAAAATTTAAAAACTAAATTGTAGAATTTAAAATTTTGAAGACTTAAGTATAAATTTAGTTAAAATTTAAAAACTAATAATATAATTTAACCTATAAAATATAGATGTTATTATATAATGGATATCGGTAATTATGAATGTTAAAGTGTTTAACCATATAAAGAATTGTACAAGGTGATTTAAGGTGGCCTAGAGTTCCAGTTTAATGAGGCTTTAATCTAATGAGTAATTTTTAAATAAAAATATCATAATAAATTATTATTATTATTATTATTATTATTATTATTTTATTCCCTTTATTCAATCTAATGATGCAAATATATCAAGAACACGATTATTACACTACTAAAACATGGTTAAATTAACATTTGTCAAAAATTGATTTACATACATACCCCTATTTTCCTAAACACATACTCCCAAATAAAATATTGAAAAAATAATGTAATAAAATACAAAAGCATGAAATTGGCTACTACTGGTTTTTCTAATAGGACAGTCATTGTCGGTTGCTACTGCTGCCACTCCCGTTGTCGCTGCCACCACTAGATTGGGATTGTCGGACCAGATTTTTTTTCTTCAGTCATCGCTGACACCACTGCTCCATTAACATTTTCTACTATTCTCTAACTCTCCAAGAAACTCTTCAGTTTTTTTTTTAATATTTATTCCTATGAAATTAAACCTCCACCAGAACCATCGTCGGTGACTTCTCTGATTGAAGTTGGTGAGCTTCCATTGGTAATCACATCCTGTAATACACCAGAATAGTCATTTCCTCCCCAAATATTAGAAAATGAATGAGGAAGTGTAGATGTAGATGTTATATATTTTTTAATATGTTTAATGCACCAGGTCCGAACATCTGTAATACGTTCATTAAACATTGTCGAACATTTTTTAAACATTCAAATGAGTATGTTGAACATTTTTCAAATGTTCAAAAGGTCCTGCCAAATATACACTAAATGTTAACATATATGTGTTGAAATATTCGTCGAACATATTTTATCGAATATATTGATTTGTGATTTTCTGTGTAGATTAATCTTTCTGGTAATGATGATGAGCACTTCTTGCATATTGATTTTAATAGTTGATTTGACACAAATAGGGTGAGTATCTCATATTTTAATTAATTGATTTAAATTTAATTATAATTTTACAAATGTAAGTATTTTTTATAGGTTTTCTTGTCAAAAGAAGACTTAGTTGAATGGATAAAATATACAAGAAAATAAAATAGAATGGTTATTGTAATAAAAATATCTGAGTTAGGTTTGAAATGTAGAAGGTCACGAATAGATTTTGCTTGTGAAAAAAGTGGACATTATAGGTCAATGAAAGAATTTTCTGAACCACCAAAAAAGAAGAAAAAAGTTCACACTAGGACAAAGAAGTATAATTGTCTATTTTCTTTAAAAGGAAGAATGTATCAAAATGGTAATGAATGGATGGTAAAAGTTGTTTGTGGCATGCATAACCATTCTTTGGTGCAACACTTTGAGGGACATACATATGCTAGAAGACTTGCTAATTCAGAGCTGAATTTGTTGATTGATATGTAAAAGTGCAATGTGAAACCAAAAGTTATTTTATATAGAATCAAACAACGTGACGTGAACAATGCAACTACAATGAAGCATATTTATAATGCACATTCAAAGTATAGAGTCATTGAATAAGTAGAACGGTCTATAATGCAACAATTGTTGCACAAATTGCAGGAGCATAAATATATAGAGTGGCACAGGAAGAATGAGAGGGATAATGATGTTATAGACTTATTCTTTGTGCATCCACAATCTATTGACTTATTACGAGTTTTCTCCCATGTTGTAGTTATGGATTGCACGTATAAGACAAACAATTATAGGTTACATTTTCTTAAAATTGTTGGGGTAACATCTACAGAAAAGACATTCTCAATTGCTCAAGTTTATCTTGAATATGAGAAAGAGGATAATTACAGTTGGGCATTAATGATGTTGAAGAGTTTGATGGATGATATTATCTTTAGTGTTATATTAACAGATAGAAAATTGGCTCTTATGAATGCAATTAAGAATGTTTTTTCCTCTTCATGTAATCCACTTTGTAAGTGAAATATTTCAAAAAAAATGTAATTGTAAATACAAAGAAATACTTTGGAGATCAAGATAAATAGATTTGCTTCCAAAATATGTGAAAAAATATTGAGTTATCTAAGTCTTTTGAAGAAAATATTAACAATGTATCCCAACTTGAAAACAAATTTGGAGATGTCAATGATGCAATTACATACATTAAGGATGCAATTACATACATTAAGGATGCGTGGTTAAGGATGACCATTTGTTGATTGCTATAGGTTTTGTTAATGATGACCATTTTGTGCAGGTAACAAATATTTTACTATCCACAGATCTATTGTCGAATATGTTTATATATGTTTATGAATTTGTTAAATTTTAATGGTGTTACATGTTTATATTTATGCAATTAGAGTTATAAAGAGGATGTTCAATGCCACCAATTGGTCATAAGTGGGATGCATTTCATCATGCTTGTGCAAATGGATGGAAATTGCCTTATATAAAATAAATTCAACTTTTTGAGTTAATGAAACCCACTTGTAGTTCAAAACAAACTGTTATATTAGGCTAGATATTTAATGTAACTTTTTATAAAATTAGCTAAAAATATATTACTTTTCAACTAATTAGTGAATTGTACACAAAATGTTCAAACAGATCAGCCGAATATATACAAAATGTTCAAACATATCATTCAAACATACACAAAAAGTTCAATTAGATCAACCGAACATATGCATAAAATTCAAACATTTAGTTTGAACACATGTTAAATGTTCAAACTATTCATTTGAGCATATTTTTGAATATTTACACACTCACTTGAACATACATACAATTGAATATCCCTAATTGCTTGAAATTAATAGATAACAATCATCCTGCTTTGTTAAAAAAAATCTCATAAAAATTCATAAACTATCCATATATTAAAATATAACAAAATTTTAACGCATATATTCAAATACAATGTTATCATCTTAAAAACTACACCACAACCTAAAAGAAAATATAAAATAGCAATTAAACATCTATGTCTTACGTCTTCTAATTTCATATGACTGTGTTGCATTTGTTGAAGAACTACTTCTACAACTTAATAGGATATTTTCAACCTTTTTGAGCTTTTTTAGCAATTTCTTTTTTGATTGATTTTCAAATTTTGATAATGTACATTGAACTATTCTCAATGCTTCTGGAACATGCTAATAGAATAAATAAATTTTTTGTTAATTATAATAAGAATATTATCATCTTAAATAAAAATATAATATAAAGAAAATATTCAACTTACTGGATTCTCTCTGAAAGGATGTTGTTCCATACGTTGTGGAATGGAAGAAAGTCTATGTACAGAGTTTTGTACACCAAAATGTGAAATAGATTGATACTACTCCATAAATTGTGGAACACAAACAACTACATCACGACGAGCACGCTCTGATAACAAGTGATTGTCCCAACTACTCTAATACTGGTCTGAAATCTTGAACTTTATTATGTATTGGACTGCATTGAGTCCTCTCATTACTCTAGATGGGGCAATTGGATCTGATGGTATTATTTGAATACTTTGAAATTGACGTAGAACTCAGTGACTATAGTACGGCTCAACAACATTAATAACTTTTATTCATCCATGAAAGAATGTTACATCGGGTAAGTCATTGTGTGTGTAAGGATCCCATATGGCGTACAAAATAAATTAAAAATAACATAAATATAATTATTGTAATAACTAAAATGAACACCATTTTTGAATTATTTTTGACTTACATCTGTTGGAAATAAATCATCTAGCTGTTCACGAATGATTGTAAGTAAACTAGGTCAATGCTGACTTGTGACTGTATCAACCAACAATGAATATGTGACTGACTATCCCTATAGTTTTGATTATAGGAAGGACTACAACAAGAAAAATGTTCATATATCCACGATTGTAACAAGGTTATATATCCAGCAACCTGTCTTGAGCCATGTCGACTAGATGCACCAAGTTGTCGATATAAATAGGCCAATGTCCCTATCCCCCATGCATACTCACTTACCCTATCCAAATTCATAAGGAAAGTCAAATAACTTACTTGTACAGAATCACCAGTCTTATTAGCAAACAACGTGCATCCAAGTAAGTACAATAAAAATGCTCTAGCTGCATAATCAATAAACTCGTCATCATCCCTAATGCCTAATTTACTGAATTTTTTTCTCAACCATTCTAGCTTAATAGTTTGTCCTTTATCAATCATTTGTTTTTTTGCTTCCTCTGCATCGATTCTAAAAGTATTCATCAAGAGGCGTATAGCATCACCTCTCTTTAACTTTTTAGGAGGCCCGTAGCATACGCGATCGGTAATGTGAAGACCTAAAAGACATTCCACGTCATGCAATGTAATAGTCATCTCCCCAAATGGCATATGAAAAGTATTTGTCTCAGGATGCCATTGTTCAACAAATGCCGACACTAAAACCTTATCAACTTGTTCATATGTTGCACTTCTCAAATGTACAAGGCTAGATTCCTCTATGCGATCTTTAAACCTCAAACAGTTACAATTCTGAATATCCCAAGCTTTTAGGTTATCTGAGTGTCCAACAGCTTTAAATAAACTTCACTCCTAAAAAAATATAAGTCACATTTCAACTTAAAGATATAATCATACCAAAAATTAAAAATAACATTTTTTTATTGTACATTACACTTACCTCATTATCCCATATTTTGGATGCTATGTGAGTGTTGTAACTTTTCAATACTATTAATTTGTTCGGTCCACCTGAAAATGATGAATGTTACTCAGGTCTCCCATCATCCTTTGACTCACTATGTAAGTGGTCACTCATGAATTCATCCTCATTATGTATCGTTTGCTCTTTTACCTACTCAATTTCATTACTATTGAAGGGAAATGCTTATGGTAAAGTCTCAATCATCCCTTGATCCTGCTGTGGTTCTTCGACAGTGCTTGTTTTCTTACTTTTTCTTTGATAAAAAATATCTTCTATTTTGTATCTTTCTTCATTCATTCGGTGCATAGAAATTGTTAGTTATTGTTTTGACATATCTACAATTACATTTCAAAATTAATAATTATGTCAATGACAAGATATATATATATTTTTAGTAGTAATAAACAAAAATAAGACAATTGAAGAAGTAATTGGCGTCAATAAAATCAATATAAAGTAAATATATGTAGTGCTTGTTAGGTTAGGTTTTCAATGTATAATGCAAATATATAATCTATTAGTTTATAGTTACTTCTATTATAGTGTTGTTGGTAAATCTAAGTAGCCAAACTATCAACATTACTACTAGATAGCAACAAATTAAAAGTTGTAAATTATAGAGCTTATTAACTTATTATAATATATCTCATATTCAAGCTCACAAAATTCATTCATCAAATCATTTGAATAATTCAAAATTGGATAAATATGAACATATTAGAACTTTTGTACTTCCAAAGTCATAAAGCTTAACTTGGTGGGTAAGGGGATCAACCTGCAATATAAAATATGTGATACAAGTATCCCAGTTACTTTAGTATTTTTAATTCGATAACAAAGTTTGAATTATTTGAGAAAGTTAGAGAAAAATAATAATAATAAAAGCACCTATAATTAAATCCTTAAGTTTTAATTAAACATTCAATTTTTAAGTAATATATCTCACTGATGGTTGATTTCTTTTCCCAATTATTTCTAGTTTATTGTAACAATTAAAAGAATAAAAAAATAAATAATTACTTTGAAGTAATATATCCTCATTGATTGAATTGTAAAAAATTGGGTTTTAAAATACAATTTGAAATTGACACAGAGAGAGATGGAATTGTAAATTGAAATTGGGTACACATAATCTCTTTAGTTTTTTGGAGAACACTTACTGGCTTAGAAATAATGGTGACAGCAGCGACGGTGAAGAAGAAAAACAATGGCGACAGTGATGACTGTGAAGGAGGTTAATAATGATGACGGTAGCGAAGAAGAAGAACAATGGAGACAATGACGACTGTGAAGGAGGTTAACAATGGCGACGATGGTGCCTTGTTTAAGATGAACAACGGTGATGGCGTCGACTTCTTGAACTAAAGAATGGCGACGGTGGCGACTTCTTGCTCTAACAAAGGCTTCGCATAGAAAGGGGGATGCATTCAGTATTTTTTTTTTTAAACTTTTATAATTTAATATTATATTACAATAATTGGGGATATGTGTTTAGAAAAATAGGAATAGGTTAATAAAACGGGCCTTTTTGCAAATATGTTTGTCCAATTAGTACAATTTTTACAATTTTGTCAAAATTTGAACTTAATAGTCATATATGCCAAGCATATGACTAATATTTAGGAGGCATTTTAGGATTTTTAAATTTTGATAATAATAAATAGATAAATTAAAGCTGTCGATTGATTTTTCATTAGGGAGAAGAAGGAAAAAAAAATCAAAATTTGATTGAAAATCAACAAATCAAAACAAAATATCAAATAAAACTAACCTAACCTAAAAGAAACCACAACGCGTACAAGGACTCTTACCGCCATTTGAGCTTCTTTCAAGCTCTTATCTATCAAATTAAAAGTTACTCAAAGGTGTGAAGAAAGAACATAACAGTATTGTAGAACCCTTTTTCCAAGTGCAAGGAACGGCACAATAAAATAAAATTTTTTAGAGTTCCTTTCAAGGAGACATGGCTCCCTTCCCTTCTAATGGTGACTCTGTAAGAGGAACACATGGAAAAGAAGAGTTCTGTTTTAGGGCATCCGAGCGACAAGCACTGAAATATGGTAAGATTCTTTTAACTCTTGTTATACATATGCCTTTGACTTGATCCTCTATGTCTAAAAATTGTAAATGGTGAGCATAGTTGTAGGGGTTATTTCAAGCTTCTTTTATTTCTGACAAAGATAAGAAAAACAAAGAGTAAAGATGATGACTCTAAGGGGACGTTTGGTTCGCTGGAATGTAATCGTAATCGTAATCGTAATCGTAATGGAATGTAATGTAAAGGAATCAGTATTACGATTACAGTGTTTGGTTTAGTCACTGTAATCAAAAAAGGAATCAGTATTACAGTGTTTGGTTTGACAACTGTAATGTAATGGAATAGAAAAAAAAATTATATAATTATTTTAAAAATACAATATTAAAAAAAAAAATTTCAGAAATAATACAATTTCATAACAACAATTAATACAAAAAATACAATTAATAAAAAATTATATTTAAAAAAAATTATATTTAAAAAAATTACATTCAGAAAAAATACAATTTTATAACAATAATTAATAAAAAATACAATTTGGAAACAATTATATTTAAAAAAAATTACATTTAAAAAAATACAATTTAAAAAAAAATTACATTAAAAAAAATACAATTTTTTATCTAAAATTAATAAAAAATAATACAACTTTTAAAAAAAATATAATTTGGTATAAAAAAAATAATTAAAAAAAAAAAAAAAAAACAGGTATCGCGAGGAGGCTGGCGTCGCGAGGAGGCTGGGCTGGCGTCGCGAGCGGCTGGGCTGGCGTCGCGAGGAGGCTGGGCGTCGCGAGGGGCTGGGCTGGCGTCGCGAGGGGCTGGGCTGGCGTCGCGATTCGCGATGGCTGGGCGCGCGCTGGTTCGCGAGGAGGCTGGCCGTTGGTTCGCTGGCTGACGACGACGGTCTGGCATGGACGGCGAGCTGGACGGATGGCGGCGATTCGCGACGGAAGACGGAAGGCCGGGCTGCTCTGGTTCGGTCTGGAAAAAAACACTGTTCACGACGAGGAGGCTGAAAAAAAAATTTTACTGTTCATTCCAGCCCTCAATGTAATCCCAATTCCTTATTGGCACCTCTGTAATCCCCATTCCTAATTTTAAGTAATTTGATTACATTCCATTCCCACGTTTTCCTGGAACCAAACATTGTAATGGACTCATTCCATTACATTACACATTCCATTCCATTCAACCAAACGCACCCTAAGATTACAGCTTCTTTTGCGTGAATGTGTAAAAACTTACGACTTGCCACGTGTGTAAAAGATTGTATAATGGGTGTGTTGATGAGTTGGTTATTCAAAAAATGGATTATTATCTTCATGATGTGTGTGTTAAGCGTAAAGTGTACTGTGGTCCATGTGTGCACTACATGGTTGCTTAGAATAAAGTATAGTGTAGTCCCTGTCGAATATAAAATGAGATTTACTTAATGTTTTTTGATTTTTTTTCTTGTGTTGCATTTACTGCATATTTCATAAAGTAGATGAAGCATTAAACATATAAAATGAAATTTATTTAGCATGTCTGCAAGCATCCAATTATTGGTGTTTGACTTAATCGCCCCATTTTGAAAATATTTGTACTTGGTGTTGAATTAATTGGCCAATATATAACTATTTGACATTGTATTAAATTATGTGAGATTTTTTCAAACTATTTGACTATTTATGAATTGGTTTGGACTTGTTTTGGCCATGTTATATGTCATCTATTTTATACTCAGATTTTATTTTGTCATTTTTTTTCTAATAGGACCATTGAAAAAATATTTTACAATGAAATTTTATGTTGGTGGAATTTCAAGCATGAGGATGGTAGGCATATATATAAAGATGGAAAAATAGAAATTGGAAACAATGTGTACGTAGGAGGTATAATTCACCATTAATAGTAATAGTGAAAATATAAGTTATAAAAGGTTCTTCAAAAGGTTCGAAGATTTGTCAATAGATTTGGGTTTAGAGAAGTTTTCATGTAAGTTTTACTATAGAGTTCAAAGAGTTAAAACTAATAATGGATTACATCAGATTATAGGGGACGAAACTTCTAAAGTTTTATGCAATTACATACCTCTAAATCTGACTAGGATGATTAACATTTATGTTATTCAAGAATATGACATCCCAAATGAGCAGTTTGAAGGTCTTATGGATGATGAAATGTATGATGCATCAACGGATGATGGTATTGATGATCTTAGATATTTAATCATATTTGGAGGATGTGCATTGTGAACTTGAAGTTTCTATTGAAGTTGATATTGGAAGGAGGATGAGTACTAATCCTATAGGACTTTCTGATGGTCGTAATAGGGAATGTGAACTTAACATATTGGACATATCAACAAAATTATTATTTAAGGAGGATATAAATATGGAGACTTTGGAGTTTAGGGTGGGATTTATGTTTGCAAGCATCCAAGTTGTAAGGTATGCAATGAAAGTATATGAAAGAAGGCATGGAAGACAAATGAAGCCTGTGAAAAATGACAGAGATTTCAAGTGAGATACATGAACTTAGGTTGTTTCTCTTGGAGAATAACTGTTGTTAGACTAAAGGGTGTCAATAGAATGTCATAAGAAAGAACAACATAAATGCAACAGGGTATACAAAGTTGGTGCTGCTAGTAATTCTTTTGTCGCTGTAAGGTTTATTTTGTATTGACAATTTTCGTGGACAAAATGTTTGATTGTAATCTAGAATAGGAATTCACCGATTAATCAGACGATACATGGTGATGGAGTCATTAAGCTTGGAACGCTCATATGACAGGTATAATATTATATCATGTATACATCTTCACACAATTAAGCACGACACTTAGTATGGATCGTAACGAAAAATGTAATTGTGCACATGTTGGTCGATCGATCGAGAGTATTGATCGATCGATCGAGTGGTCGATCGATCGAGACTGAGACAACTTCGATCTAGGTGCTCTCTGTTTGGACTGGATCGATCGAGCAATTGGATCGATCGATCGAACCCTTTTCGATCGATCGAGTATAGAACAACTTCGATCCAGGTTCTCTCTGTTTGAGTTAGATCGATCGAGTTTTGTGTATCGATCGATCGAGACCTTCTCGATCGATCGAGACGGCCTGTCGATCGATCGAGCCAGTATTATATTCCTACTCAAACTCTATTTCTTAATTCGACCCTTATGTTTCTTTTACCTAATTGACCACATTTAATGTTCAGAACAGAATTCTAATTTGAGGATAATTGTGGTAATTGGTAAATCCTGATAAGAATAGAGTTATAGTGAATTGCAAATCCTATTTGAGCTAGGATTGGACTCTATATAAGTGAAGGGATGTTTGTGCATAATCAATCAACTTGAGCATTTAGAATTATACAGCACTAATACTTTCTAGCATCTGAATTGTGTTTATTCTCTTCATCTATTGTTCTTAGGCTTTTTCATGTTTTATTCATATGCCTAATTGATTTGCATGATATTGAGCTTAATATTGAATGTTCTAGAGTTTGCTAGCTGATCCTGTTTTTACATCGCATGTTATTGAATCTGCTAGTTAGGATTGTTTATTGTTTGAATCCGCTCTAGGACACACATTGCACTTGTGTTTTTTGTGCTAACGTTACAGGTGACAGGTTCGGTATTTCGTGTGACTCGAAATTACCGAAGGTGACGGGTTCGGTTGATCTTGTGTGACTCAAGTAGATCGGAACGTTGGTCCGGATCCAGACATCTAACTATTGGAGGCTGTGAAAGGAGCAAGCGGCTCGTAAGTAAATTACAGAAAGGGGGATCTATCTGCGACGGGTAGTTCTGGACTCTATGGTTGTAATTGAACATTATTTTCATAGTGGATAGTTAGGTGGTCCGGTGGACCGGTGGTTTTCCTCTTAGGTCATTGTTGTGGCCTAGGTTGTTTCCACCTAAAAATATCGTGTGTTGTTTTATTATTCCGCATTTATCTTTACACGCGATTGCATGTCTGGCCGTTGTGATTAGATTATATAATATTTGTTGAAAATTGAAAATAACCTATTCACCCCCCTCTAGGCTTATTAGATCTGTAATTAAAAACTTTTTCAATTGGTATCAGAGCGGGTCACTAGATATACTTAGTGTTGCCTAGGACCTTATTATGGATCATTTTAGAGAGGGTTCTTCTACAATCCGTCCACCTTATTTTGATGGGTCTAACTACCCATATTGGAAGGCTCGTATGAGAGCCTTTTTACGTTCCTTAGATGAAAGTGTATGGAATTCTGTACTTTATGGTTGGGAACCACCTACGGTTACCAAGGATGGTGTAGTCACACTTAAACCTAGAATTGATTGGACTTCTCAAGATAAAATTGGTAGTGGCTGGAACCAAAAGGGCATCAATGCTATTTTTAGTGCTGTGTCTCCGGATGAATTCCGACGTATTTCTGATATTGAAACTGCTAAGGCTGCTTGGGACACTCTAGAGGTTGCCCATGAGGGCACGTCCCAAGTTAAACGAACAAAACTTCGCATGCTAGCTACTAAGTTTGAAAATCTTAGAATGAAGGAGGATGAAACGTTTTCTGATTTTTATGCTAATTTATGTGATATTGCTAACTCTTCTTCAAATCTTGGAGATAAAATTGATGAACGCAGGTTGGTTCGAAAAGTCTTATGCTCATTACCAGAACGCTTTGAAGCAAAGGTTACAGCGATAGAGGAAAGCAAAGACATTGACACCATGAAGATTGAAGAACTAGTTGGGTCAATTCAAACATTTGAGATGAACTTTCCAGCACCCAAAAAGAACATTGGAATTGCTCTCAAAACCACCGAAGCTGACGATAGTGATGATGATGTAGAAGATGAAGATCTACTCACTCTAGCTAGAAAACTCAAGAAAATGTTCAACAAAAAGGATCTACAGATTAAAGAAAAATCAAGATATCGTAAGGGAAGAGAATTCACGCCAATGAGTTCAGAAGGTAAGAAATCTAAACCCACTGGTCCTAAATGTTTTGAATGTAATGGTTTTGGACACTATGCAGCAGATTGTGCCAACAAGAAGAAGAAAACAAGAAACGCTTTCAATGCTACCCTTAGTGACACAGAAAGTGATGAAGACCAAGCTAGTGGTTCAGAAAATGTCAACTCTAACTACGTAGCTTTTACATCAACTGTTGGTGGATACTCCAGTGAGTCAGACTTTGACTCAGATGAAGAGGGAAGTAAACGTATCCTTGATAAATTTAATGCAAACAGTTTTGAGGAGTTATTTATTGATTTAATTAAATGCAAGAAAGAAAAAGATAAACTACTCATAACTGTAACAAAGCTGAATGAACAGATCAATTTGCAAGACCTTAATTTATCAGTTTTAGAAAAAGAAAAAGTTGAACTGTCTGAGCATTTTGACAAGTTAAGTTTAAGTCTTGCAGGTATTGAACAGGAAAATTCAAAGCTTGTGCAGGAATTGGAGCAATCAAAGGAAACTGTCAAAAGATTAACAATTGGAGCTGAACGACTAGACAAGATGTTGAGCATTGGTAAGCCTTTCGGTGATACAAGTGGACTTGGATTTTCAGAAGAAAACTGTACACCTTCCACTTCAAAAACTACATTTGTAAGGTCTTCTAACTTTATCTCTACTGCTACAAATTCTGCACAAACACCCACTAAAACTGTAGGAGCTAAAACTGTTAAGTTTGTGCCTGTTTGTCATCATTGTGGTAGAAAAGGACATATTCGACCTAACTGTAGATTTTTGATGAATGCTTTTCGATTTAATGATCATCTTCATGCTTATAGGTATAGAACTCATAATTATCATCATACCATGCCTATGTTGAATTTGAATAAGAAATATGAGCCTAAGAGTATGACTTTAAAATCTAATGCAATTAAGTCTCAACCCAAAAACATAGAGAAATCAAAATTCATGAAAATTTGGGTTAGAAAAGATTGTATGTTTCCTATCAATTGATCACTATTGCTAGACCACCTAGGTACTTTTGTTTGTGTGCTTAAATGACCCTAGGTGAGTATTTTCATATGTTTGTTTTGTTTTTGTTGTTAGAATTTTTTAGGATTTAAAAAAAAAAAAAAAAAAAAAAAAAAAGCTACAAGGTATTGGATTCAAATAATGCTTATACTAATACAACCTTATCTTTTGTGGCTTATGTTGATTCTCATTGTATATTCTATGCTAAAATTCCAAATTCTGCACATATTTACATTGTTTCCATGTGATGACACTATTGACTGAACTTATTCACACACCCACTGAACACTCATGTATGTCATTGGTGAAATTTATGATTAATTTTGAAAGACTCTAAGACTTGAGCTAATCTTGACTGCGAAATTATATTGCGTTCTATTTCTTATTTTTTAAAATATTTCATCTTAGGGAGATAACTAGTATTGAGAGGGCTACCTACTATGATGTGTGAAGCTACCGTAGTGAGCGGAGAGGGCTACCTCATAACTAGTGTGAAAGTCATCATATTAGATTTATGGCTCGTACATGTTTAAAAAAAAATGGTAAATAAAATAAAAATTTAGTTGAGAAATTTTATTTGGCATGTACAAAAAGAAAGAGCAAAAAGTATAAGAAATTTCTTTTGATAGACATATTTCATTATGTAAGAATGAAGACTCAATTATGATTTAGCATGATAGATGAAATTATTTTCTTTTGAGTCTCTTAAAATTGGTCATAAATGAATTTATTGAATTACAAGTGGAGTTCGCACTGTATACTACTTTAAGTGAATGTCAATATGCCATTATATGTGTTAGTGTGCTTATGTGACCTATTTATTTTGCTAATACAATGAATAATCAAAATTTAAGCAAAAATAATTTTTTTTAATTGGTTGTATGCTTATTCGTGTTAAATGAGTTCATTACTTTGTGTGGTAAATAAAAAAAAAAAAATTTCTTTTGAATTTGTTTTTCGTCTAGAGAGTCATAGAACTTAGGGGGAGTCATTGCATACATATTTCATTATTCTTCTTTTGACTTATGCAATTCCTCCTACATGCTTTGGACATATACATGTGTGCTCTTATGCATTTTTAGCCCACCTTGTTGAGAGTGACCCTTATCATCTTTAGTGTTTCATGATTTGTCAATTTCGTATGCCAAAAAGGGGGAGAAAGGTTCATGTTGCTATGAGATTAGATTTAGAGGGAGATGTTGCATTTATTAGTTGTGGGGGAGAAAGATTCATGTTGCACATACACTATATTTCATTCGCACCTTTATGTACACTGAACTAATAAGCAATGAGGCTTTCAAGCCAAAATTGTGTGCTATTTGTTTGTCTAATTTCAGTGGACCGAGCGTATCAAGTATCAAGCGAAGATGGTCCACCAGATCATAGACAGTCCACTATGTAATTGATGTAATGATATTTTAACCATGAGCGTTATGTAGTGAGAGAGTGGTTTTGTCACACGAAAATGCCAAAGGGGGAGATTGTAAGGTTTATTTTGTATTGACAATTTTCGTGGACAAAATGTTTGATTGTAATCTAGAATAGGAATTCACCGATTAATCAGACGATACATGGTGATGGAGTCATCAAGCTTGGAACGCTCATATGACAGGTATAATATTATATCATGCATACATCTTCACACAATTAAGCACGACACTTAGTATGGATCGTAACGAAAAATGTAATTGTGCACATGTTGGTCGATCGATCGAGAGTATTGATCGATCGATCGAGTGGTCGATCGATCGAGACTGAGACAACTTCGATCTAGGTGCTCTCTGTTTGGACTGGATCGATCGAGCAATTGGATCGATCGATCGAACCCTTTTCGATCGATCGAGTATAGAACAACTTCGATCCAGGTTCTCTCTGTTTGAGTTAGATCGATCGAGTTTTGTGTATCGATCGATCGAGACCTTCTCGATCGATCGAGACGGCCTGTCGATCGATCGAGCCAGTATTATATTCCTACTCAAACTCTATTTCTTAATTCGACCCTTATGTTTCTTTTACCTAATTGACCACATTTAATGTTCAGAACAGAATTCTAATTTGAGGATAATTGTGGTAATTGGTAAATCCTGATAAGAATAGAGTTATAGTGAATTGCAAATCCTATTTGAGCTAGGATTGGACTCTATATAAGTGAAGGGATGTTTGTGCATAATCAATCAACTTGAGCATTTAGAATTATACAGCACTAATACTTTCTAGCATCTGAATTGTGCTTATTCTCTTCATCTATTGTTCTTAGGCTTTTTCATGTTTTATTCATATGCCTAATTGATTTGCATGATATTGAGCTTAATATTGAATGTTCTAGAGTTTGCTAGCTGATCCTGTTTTTACATCGCATGTTATTGAATCTGCTAGTTAGGATTGTTTATTGTTTGAATCCGCTCTAGGACACACATTGCACTTGTATTTTTTGTGCTAACGTTACAGGTGACAGGTTCGGTATTTCGTGTGACTCGAAATTACCGAAGGTGACGGGTTCGGTTGATCTTGTGTGACTCAAGTAGATCGGAACGTTGGTCCGGATCCAGACATCTAACTATTGGAGGCTGTGAAAGGAGCAAGCGGCTCGTAAGTAAATTACAGAAAGGGGGATCTATCTGCGACGGGTAGTTCTGGACTCTATGGTTGTAATTGAACATTATTTTCATAGTGGATAGTTAGGTGGTCCGGTGGACCGGTGGTTTTCCTCTTAGGTCATTGTTGTGGCCTAGGTTGTTTCCACCTAAAAATATCGTGTGTTGTTTTATTATTCCGCATTTATCTTTACACGCGATTGCATGTCTGGCCGTTGTGATTAGATTATATAATATTTGTTGAAAATTGAAAATAACCTATTCACCCCCCTCTAGGCTTATTAGATCTGTAATTAAAAACTTTTTCAGTCGCAAAGGAAAACTTATAATTCTTCAGAGACAACCCTGGATGTAGATGGAGAAAGGTTGTGAATTATATAAAAGAAAAACATCATGTTGATATTATTGAACACCAAGTTAGGAGGGTTAAGAAGTTGGCAAAAAAATTATTGCATGGATCCTATGAATAACAATGCTCTTTATTGAAGCAATATATTCATGAGATGAAGAGTACAAATTCAGATACAGCTGCTAAACTACTTACAAAAATAGTGAATGAGATTGAAAGGTATGGGATTGCAGTCAAAGAATTTTATTACTTAAAATTTTAATTATTAAATTTATAATTTTCATTACTAACATTTGTCAATTTTTGTTTTAAAGGTTTGATGCTATTTATATATGCCTGGGTGCTACGAAAGTAGGATTTCTCATAGGGTGCAGAAAATTTTTAGGTTTTGATGGATATTTTTTGTCTAGCCTAGATTCAGAACAACTATTATGTGCTGTTGGGATGGCATCTATCCAGTTTCTTATGTAGTAACTGGAAGGGCGACCAAAGAAACTTGGAATTGATTTTTTGATTTGGTAGTTTCTGATTGAGTGTTGGTAATGGGAAGGGTTGGACATTCATTTCAGATGAGCACCCAGGATTGATTACAGTTTTAAAGGTCATGACTCCTTTGGTAGATTATCGACATTGTGCTTGGCACATATTCCAGAATTTTACAAAGAATGTGAAAGTTGTTGACCCAACTGTTATTCTTGCACATCATTTTTTGAGTTGCACAAGGGCTACAACAATTGTGCAATTTAATAGAAACATGGAAGAACTTAAACTAGCAGATATTAAAGCTTATTTGTGGCTCTCACAAAAAGATGCAAAAACATGGACCAAATTATATTACAGGTACTTTAAGTTACTTGAATTTAATTAGAATTGAATGTTTAATTGTTCATTTTAAATATTAATTATTACTAATATAAATTTTATTGTTTTGGTAGTTGTCAAAATGTATGTGATGCTCAAGTGAACAACCATTGCGAGAGCTTTAACAAAGGTCTTAAGAAAGCAAGGTCATAGTCTCTTTTATCTTTATGGAGAGCATTAGACAGTACATTAGAAATAGGTTTACTATAAAAAAACAAGAGGTGACTAGATGGTGACATGAAGGTAGGAGATAATATTATGAAAAAAATACAATTTGAATTTAAAAATGTCTTTGAGTTGCCAAGCTATGCATATTAGAGGTAATGTGTTCGAAGTGAACGTTGGTAGTAATGAAAGGGTGGCAGTTAATTTGAACATTAGGGATTGTACATGTAGGACTTGGAATCTAACTGGAATACCTTGTAGTCATGGTATAAGTTGTATTCTACACCAAAAGGAAGAACCAATTAATTTTATACACCATTTCTTAAAAACCTTCATTTGAATTGGCATATAGGCCAACTATCAACCCTGTTCCTAGTTTTCATCATTGGGACATTTCATCCTGAGAAGGTGGTTGAACAACTACCAACAAATATAAGAAAGTCAGGAAGGCCTAGAAGCACTAGATTTAAATCAATCATCTTTGACTTTTGTGGTAAAGGTAAAACAATAGTACCTGGAAAAAGGGACAAACTAGATAAAATGAGAAGAATTGGGGTTGTTATTAAGTGTAGAAGTTGTGGGCAACTTGTGTTAGACCACAGGTGCGATTCCCTTATGCAAGGAGGAAGGGTAATTTAGAAAATAGTCCAAGTGATTGATGGTTGGAAATATGTGCAGGTGCATGGTGGGATGTGGTCCTGATATAGCATTTTATTTTACAATTTCTTTTAAACAGTTTGTTAGAGTTTGTTAGGATTATTTCCACGTGTAAGAGCAATGATGCTTATTAGAGAGGAAGAGAAGTCTGGGTTGGATATTGTGTGATTTTGTATGAGCTTGGGAGAGATTCTAAGCCTCTCGAATGCTTGGGAGCGAACTTGTATGAACTCTCAGATTAATATATAAGAATTTCCTTTACATTCTGATCAAACACAATATTTGATTACAAAAGTGCTCTGCTATTATTATCAATCCAACAGAAAATTCCATTGCAACTTGTTATTACATCTCAGTTCATATCAAATTGGTATTAGAGCGGTGATTTTGGGTAAATGGTTAAGAATACAAATTAGGGAATGGAGGCAATGGAGAAATTAATTGGGTTGATGCAAGGAGATCAAGAAAAGATAGGACGAGAGGTTGGAGGATTAAAGGAAGAGATACACACCTTAACACAACAAATGAACTAGAGATTTGAGCAAATGTTTAAGTTACAAGAGGAATCGGTACGCCATATATCAACTAATACCAGCCGAGCGAGGGAAGCACTGATATTGAGCTCAATGGTTGGAAGTCAACAGGGAAATACAAATGGAGCTGGTGACACGGGTAATTTCACAAACTTAAGACATGATGTTCGATTTCGAAAACTCGATATGCCATTATTTGATGGTAGTAATCCAGGTGGGTGGATCTTGAGAGCTGAGAGGTACTATACTTTTCACCGAATGACAGAGGAGGAGAAGATTGAAGCTGCTATTGTAAGCTTTGAAGGGGATGTATTACTATGGTATCAGTGGGAAAATAAGAAGAGAAGATTCGAGTCTTGGGAGGAAATGAAGCTGATGATCCTTAGCCAATTCCTCGGTCGACACAAACTGGGTCATTATATGAACAATGGCTAGCATTAGAGTAAGAAGGATCTATGAAGGATTATCGACGAAAATTTATCGAGCTTTCAGCTCCACTGGATAACATCTCAGAAGATATTGCAATGGGGAACTTCATCATTGGTCTCAGGCCAGAGATCAAGGTTGAATTGTGGATTTTAGGGCCCAACTCTTTGGGCCGGGCCATGGAGTTAGCCCAAATGATAGAAGAGAAACTGTTGATTGTAAATAACCCAAAGGGCTTTAGTAGATTTCAGGAAATGAAAGGAAGCAAGCTCTTATTTGGGAATGCGATATCCACAAGTGACAATGGGTACATTGTGCACCATCGTGGAAGGAAGTGGGTCGGTGAGTAAACCTATTGGGGAGATTTGCTGATTGAAAGATTCTAAATTGCAGAGGAAGAGGGAAAGGGGATCGTGTTATCGTTGCGACGATAAATGAGCGTTGGGCCACCACTACAAGAAGAAAGAGTTAAGCGTATTGCTCATGCATGATGAAGAGGAGGAAGGTGATTGCGAATTACCAGAGGACAATGGAAATAAAGAGTTGATTACAATAGAGCTCGATCAAGAAGTGGAGGTTTCACTCAACTTAGTTGTGGGATTTACCACGTCCAAAACCATGAAAATGCGAGGAAAGATTGGAGAACAAGAGGTAATTACTTTGATTGATCTAGGAGCCACACACAACTTTATTTCTTTGAATTTAGTTAATCAACTCAAGCTTCCAGTAACCAGGACAAAAGGTTATGGAGTCACTCTGAGGGCTGGTAATTCTATTCGGGGGGAAGGAGTTTGTCGGAGGGTGAATATGCAATTACAAGAAATCTAACATCATCGATGATTTTTTACCTCTTAATTTGAAAAGTTCAGATGTTATTTTAGGAATCCAATGGTTGGAAACCTTGGGTATGACTCATACAAATTGGAAATTGCAAGTTATGAAGTTTTCTTTGGGCGATCAGACCATCACTTTGCGTGGGGATCCTTCCTTAGGAAGATCACTCGTATCTTTCAAGATAATGTTAAAGACTATTAAACATGAGGGGCCTGGGATATTTGTGGAATTGAATAATGTACAAATGGCAAGTAATAATGAAGAGCACAAGCCAGTTTTTTCTTAAGTCGGTGTTGCAAAAATTTGAAGCAGTTTTCAATATGCCTAGTGGATTACCTCCCATTCGTGGAAGGGAACATGCCATCATTTTGAAAGAAAACAGTTGTCCTATAAATGTATGCCCTTATTGCTACCCACATATTTAGAAGGATGAAATTGAAAGGCTCATTAATGAGAAGTTAGAAGTTGGGATAATCCGAACGAGTACCAGTCCATTTTCCAGCCCCGTATTGCTTGTTAAGAAGAAAGATGGGTCATGGAGGTTCTGCGTTGACTATCGAGCTCTCAACAAATCAACCATTTTAGATAAGTATCAAATTCCAGTTATTGATGAGCTTTTAGATGAATTGCATGCTGCTCTGACTCTTTCTAAACTGGACTTGAAATTTGGCTACCATCAAATCAGGGTTAGAGATGGAGATGTCCATAAAATGGCTTTTCGAACGCACGATGGGCACTACGAGTTCCTGGTGATGCCATTTGGCCTTACCAACGGCTCAGCGACTTTCCAATCTCTTATGAATGAAGTGTTTCGTCCTTTTCTCAGAAAATTTGTGTTGGTATTCTTCGATGACATCTTAGTGTACAGTGAAAGTGAATCAACTCATCAACAACATCTGACTTTGGTGTTGGAGTTGCTGCACAAACATCAATTATATGCTAATAAAAAAAATGTGAATTTGGCAAGTCTAAAATGGCTTATTTGGGACATATAGTCTCTGGTAAAGGAGTATTAGTTGATCCCAGTAAAATTCAAGCTGTGGCCAATCAAGATTGGCCAGTTCCAAACACTTTGAAGGAATTGCGAGGTTTTTTGGAATTGTTGACTGGTTATTATCGAAAGTTTGTGACTAGTTATGCACAAAAGCCTTACCATTGACAGAGTAGCTAAGGAAAGACAATTTTTGTTGGGAAGAGAAGGTGACTCAAGCTTTTGAGGAACTCAAGAATGCCATGACTCAAGTGCTAGTACTTGCAATGCCCAAATTTTCTAAGCTTTTTATGGTGGATACTGATGCATCTAGCTTTGGGTTAGGGTCTGTTTTATTGCAAGAACAAAAGTCTGTGGCTTATTATAGTCATACTTTAGGTGCTAGAGCTCGATTAAAGTCTATCTATGAAAAAGAATTGATGGCCATTGTCTTTGCAGTAACAAAATGGCGAACCTATTTATTGGGTAGGCATTTCATTGTCAAGACAAATCAATAGAGTTTAAAATTTCTGCTTGAACAGCGAGTTGTGGGTCATGAATATAAAAAATGGGTGACTAAGTTAATGGGATATAGCTTTGACATTCTGTATAGACTGGGTTTAAGCAATAAAGTGGCTGATGCTCTTTCAAGGATACTCGAACAAATCGAATGTTCAGCGCTGTCCTTACCACATTGGCAATATTGGGTCGAGTTATAAGAGGAAATTTCCAAAGATGATTTTCTACAAAAACTTAAGCAAGACATACTAGTTGGAGTTAAACAACCTGTGGGATTTACTGTTCATAATGGAGTCTTATTTTATAAAGGAAGGTTAGTAATTCCCAAAGGCTCTAAATTATCAGCTCGTATTTTGAAAGAGTTTCATGCCACTCCCATTGGGGGTCATTCAGGAGAAACTAAAACTTATCAACGAGTAGCATCTAAGTTCTATTGGGAAGGCATGTGCAAAGATGTGGTCCAATATGTGCAACAATGTGCTGTGTGCCAACAACACAAGTATTCAGCTACTACTCCAGCTGGCTTACTCCAACCCATACCCATTCCTATTCAGATTTGGGAAGACATAACCATGGACTTCATAGATGGACAACCAAAATTCGAAAGAGTTGATACCATTTTGGTGGTTGTTGATTGCTTAAGTATGCCCACTTCATAGGGTTAAAGTGTCAGTGGCTGGGGTTTTTGTCAAAGAGGTGGTGAAGCTGCACGGAATTCCCCAATCTATAATTTTTGATCGTGATAAAATCTTTGAGTCATTTTTGGAATGAGTTGTTTAAGCTGCAAGGTACAACTCTTAAATGAAGTACGACCTATTACTCTCAAACTGATGGTCAATCCGAGGTGGTCAACCGATGTTTAGAAACTTATCTCCACTGTTTTGCATCTGAGAAGCCTCGAGCTTGGGCCAAATGGTTGCCTTGGGCAAAGTACTGCTATAACACCACGTACCATTCCTCTACTGGCACTACCCCATTTCGAGTGGTATATGGACGTGAACCTCCTCTCCTAATTCGCTTTGACAAAAATTCAGCAAATGTCTCTGCTGTGGACACCTTATTGGAAGATCATGAAACACTTGGATGATTTAAAAATTCACTTGTTACGTGCTCAATAGAGAATGAAATTTCATGCGGATGTTAAACGCCACCATGAAGAATTGGCAATTGGGAATTTGGTTTTCCTGAAATTAAGACCTTATCGCCAACAATCATTGGCCAAGTGTGGGTTTGAGAAACTTGCTGCTCGATATTATGGGCCTTACAAAATTCTTCAACGTATTGGCCAGGTCGCATATAAATGTGATCTTCCATCTTCTACCTCTATTCATCTAGTTTTTCATGTGTTTCAATTATGCCTTGCTCGAGGTATGGCACATTCCTTGTCAATTTTGCCTATTCAACTCTCTCCTGACTTAGAGTTAGTAGTGGAGCCTGAAGAATTGTTGGCAGTCCGTCCTAAGTTGTAAGGTCAGAGTGGTGAGCTTGAAGTATTGTTAAAATGGAAGAACTTACTGGATTATGAAGCAACCTGGGAAGATTTTTACATGGTTCAGCAACAATTTCCTACCTTCTACCTTGAGGACAAGGTGAATGTTTTTATGAGGGTATTGTTAGGCCACTGGTGTAATTCACTTATGCAAGAAGGAAGGGTAATTTAGGAAATAGTCCAAGTGGTTGATGGTTGGACATATGTGTAGGTGCATGGTGGGATGTGGTCCTAATATAGCATTTTATTTTACAATTTCTTTTAAACAATTTGTTAGAGTTAGGATTATTTCCACGTGTAAGAGTAGTGATGCTTATTAGAAAGGAAGAGAAGTCTGGGTTAGGTATTGTGTGATTTTGTATGAGCTTTGTTCTTGGGAGAGATTCTAAGCATCTCGAATGCTTGGGAGTGAACTTGTATGAACTCTCAGATTAATATATAAGAATTTCCTTTACAATCTGATCAAACACAATTTTTAATTACAAAAGTGCTTTGCTATAATTATCAATCCAACAAAATTCCATTACAACTTGTTATTACATCTCAGGTCACGTTTGGTTCATTGAACATAATCGTAATGGAATATAATGTAAAGGAAACAATATTACTATTCCAGTGTTTGGTTTAACCACTGTAATAAAAAAAAGAATCAGTATTACAGTGTGTGGTTTGACCACTGTAATAGAATGAAATTTAACAAAGGGAAAAAATATATTCTTTAAACTTATATAATTATTTTAAATTCACTAATTCACTTTAGCAAAAAAAAAAAAAAAATTCACTAATTCAGCAAAAAAAATTTAATCATAACAAAAAAGAATCCAGCATATACAATTTTAACAATTCATAACAACAACTAATAAAATTTAATCACAACAATTTCAGCAAAAAAATTACAATTTCAGCCAAAAAAAATGTTGATAAAAAAACCAAAATAAAAAATAATCTTAGTAATATGCAGAACATGAGAGGACAACAAGGGCGACGGACGGCTGAACGCGACGGACGGCATTGGCACACGAATGGCTAAACGTGACGGATGGTAGAGGAGCACGGACGGTTGAACGTGACCAGCAGAAGCAAGGAAGCACGGATGCGAGAGGCAAAGGTAGAAGCAGAATGCGAGAGGCAGAGGTAGAGGCGCACGAACGCGACGGATGGTTGAACGCAATGGACGGCAGAGGCAAATGGACGGCTGAATGCGATGGACGGCACGAATGCGCACGGACGGCAACGCTCACGGAAGAGTTTGACGCAAGAGGCAGAGGTGTAATGTAATGACTTTTCCTTGTATTAGATTGTGTAATGACTTTTCCTTCTCTTTATGTAATTGATTACATTACATTACATGTGTTTAATACAACCAAACATTGTAATGTGCAGAATCAATTACATTTCTTATTCCGTTACAACCAACCAAACATGACCTCAGTTCATATCAACTTGGTCCTAATATGAAGACTTGTCTTAGGAGAAAAGAAGCATTAACAAAGGTTAATATTTTGGTTTTTAATATTTGTTTAGTTGAGAATATGAATATGTTTGAGAGAATAATCATATATTATTTCTTTTCATAATGGAGGTAATATATATACTAGTTACAACCTTATATAATAAGAAAACTACATAAATACAATGATTATAGAATATAAATAAAAAAATTTGCACAAATACAATGATTACAGAATATAAACATAAGGAAACTAAATAAATGCAATAATTACAAAATCAGTCAACTAATTCTAATAGGAAACAAAGTTACAACTCAATCAAATCTCCAATCAATCCATAGTTAAGTTTTCATTCTTCAAATCACGTCATTCAACACTCCCCTCAAGTTGGAGCATACACATCACAAATGTCCAACTTGTCTAGTGAGTCATGAAATACCTTGGCGCATACTCCTTTAGTTAATACATATGCTAACAATTTTTAAGTTGAAATAAATGGAAAGGCAATTAAATTTGCATCAAGCTTCTCCTTAATGAAATGCCTATCAACCTCCACATGTTTAGTATGATCATGTTGTACCAGATTCCGTGATATGTCAATAGTTATCTTGTTGTCACAATGTAACTTCATAACTTGCTTAGGTTTGAATCCTAAGTCACACAATAGATAATGCAACCATAATAACTCACAAACTATGTGCCATTCCTATATATTTTGCTTTAACACTAGACCTTACTACTACCTTTTGCTTTTTACTTCTCCAAGTAACTAGATTTCCTACTATAAATGTGAAGTAACCAGAAGTAGATCTCTTGTTGGTAATGCAACCAGCCCAATATGCATCAGTGAAATCACTCACCTTAAGATGTTTATGTTTTGAAAACATTAAACCTTTTCTTGGTGCAATCTTCAAGTACCTCAAAATCCTCGCAACAACATCCATATGATCTTTACTTGGTTATGCATGAAATGACTTACTACACTAACTGTATATGCCAAATATGGTTTGACATGACTCAAATTAATCAATCTTCCAACTAACCTTTGATATCTTGCCCAATCGGTTGGAACATGATCAGGGTACTATGCCAATTTGTGATTCTATTCAATTGGTGTATCAATGGGTTTGCAATCTAGCATACATGTTTGTCTATAGGTCCAAAACTTATTTCTGTTGACATAGAAAGGTTCACTCCTCTCCCTTACTACCTCAATGCCAAGAAAATACCTCAAGTCTCCAAGGTCTTTCATCTCAAACTTAGAGGCTAACCGTTGTTGTAGTCTTCCAAACTCATACTTGTCATCTCTTTTAATCACCATATCATCTACATAAATTATTAACACCGTTATCCTACCCTTCTGATGCTTGAGGAGTAAAGTGTGATTTGATTTGCTTTGTTTATAACCAAAGTGTTTCATTGACTGAGTGAACCTCCTAAACCATGCACGAGGTGATTACTTAAGCCATGTAACGACTTCTTCAATTTATACACTATGTCTGTCTTATCTATAGTCTCATATCTCAGAGGAAGACTCATATAAACTTCTTCAGTCAAATCACCATAAAGGAAAGCATTCTTCACATCAAATTGCTTGAGTGACCAATCCATGTTTGTTGCTAAATACAATAGTACTCTGATGGTGTTGATCTTCGCAACTGGTCAAATGTCATCATAATCCACACCATAAGTTTGTGTGAATCCTTTGGCTACCAATCTTACCTTGTATGTACTCATTGAACCATCTGGATTGTGCTTGATTGTATAGATCCACTTGCACCCCACATGTTTCTTGATAACTCTAATTTATTAGAGTATTATTAGCTCTTATTCATAAATATTTGCTTGTTTATGAGAATATTTGCATATTATGCTAATTTATATAGTATTTGTGAAATTCGTGGACTTAAGTAAATTCTTTGATGTTAAATCCAGATTAATCGTGAAGTTCGTTAAAAAGAGTTATAATTTGATGTCCACTTATTAGATTTTCATTTGCTCCTTCGCATAGAATAAAGAAAACAACAAAGAATGCATAACTCAACTTTGCTACAACATTACTGCACTAGTGCCGTAGCAAAGCCCATCAGAAAAGACAGCGTGGATTTGGGAATAACATAAACTGGTTTGAACTTTCAACAAAAGGACAATATTGGGCATTCAATATCTCATCTTTTTGGGGACAATTTTGGAAGTAACACAAGGAAACTATCTCAAATTAAACCTAGGGATTAATATACAAGGGGTGGTTGATTAAAAAATAGAGACAGATCGGCATAGGCAAGAGACAGAATGCGACAGCCAAAATTTGGGCAACAAGATCACGCAGAAAAATAGAGGAAGAACAGCGAGAACAGAGCAAAAGATTGGAATTTGCAAAGAGCCTAATTGAAGGATTGATTTACAAGAATTTTTAGTGAGGAATGTAAGAAAGAGAGATTTATAATCCAATTAATTTAGGGTTGATTAAAGGAATTTATTGATTTATTCATTCTTTTATTATTATTTGATTGTTTTAAATTTTCCAAAATTAGATGGATCTGATTTTGAACAATTATAAATTGATGTTTGATTTCATAAATATACTTGGCTAATTTTATTACAGTTAGGGTTGTGGATGTGCAAGTGTATGTAGTTTTTGTTCAATTTTAAAGATTTGTGCTTTGCTTGACAAAGGGTGCTAGTTATTCGATGCTTAATTTATTGATTAATTCTTATTGATTGCTTGATTAACGATTTATAGGATAGTAAATTGAGATTATTTCTGAAAAGGTTAGTTTAAGTTGGACGAAGCTTGAATAATGTGTAGCAATTAATATAAGAATATATAATTGTCTCACATAACTCAAGAGAATTGGTGCATAAAACGTTACTCGTAGATTCAGTTATGCATAGGAATGTGTTTCATTGAGTCGTAGGACGTATAAACATTGTAGATTTGGAAGAATCTTTTGTAATTTTTACAATTCTAGTTACTAGTGTACTTTGTCACAGCATTACTACAGCAACTCAGTCTGACTACATCACTTGTCACATTTGCAATCCTAACTGATTTATCTACTTGCGATTCTTGATATCCTTCTTGTTGAACTCTGTTTCAGTATTTTTACTCGTCTTCTCGTACTATTGATTTTGATATACAAAAACACAAAATATTGATTTTAATAGTTAATTTTTACGATATTTTTTAGTATTTTAATTTCCGTGAGAACGATCTTTTTTATCATTATTTTACTTGTTTGCGACACGTGTACTTGCATATTATTTTATACACCTTTTTGAGCAACATTTCTCTCCATTAGGCAATGGTCATAGCTGCTAAGTATTATTTTTTTGTAATGCCTCCATCTCTTTTTCCATCACTTTAGGCCACTTGGGGTCTGTCAAAGCTTCTTGTACTTTGTTAGGAATAGATACAGAATAAATCTTATGCACAAAGAATTCATATGAATTGGATAACCTATTAGTTGATACATAGTTGGCAACGAGATATCTATATTTGGCTTTAATATTGGGCTTATACCTCTTTGGTGGTTTTCCACTAGTGGTTCGACTAGGCAGGATATATTGATTAGGTTCAGACTCTTTACCAAGAACAACGTTATTAACTTGAGAAATGTTCAAGATTTATCTCATGTTGATTTTCAAATCCTAGGGAATCTAGCCAGAGGGGAGAGACGAAGGAAGGGGAGTTGTTTAGAAGCTTCTTCTGCACTGCAATTTGACTAGTCGAGAGAAATGCTTTTTGGAACGACAAACTTTTCACTGTTCCTCAAGAACAATATCTTTTCTAAGATTGACATCAAGAATGATATTTTTTCAAGAACATCCTTTTTTGGAACGGTATTAGGAATCGCATGAACTTTTGACCGTTTATCTTTTTCATTCTCTTGACTTCTACTGACCATCTCTTCAATATAACTAAACTTCTCATCTTGAAGAGAAGTGTCGATAGGAGACAAATAATAGGCATTTTCAAAGAATGTAATATCCATAGTCATAAAAAACTTTGTAATATCCATAGTCACATAAAACTTTTTGGTGGGAGAATGAAAACACTTGTACCCTTTTTGATGAGTTCCATACTCGACAAAGACACATTTTAAGGCACGGGGCTCTAACTTAAAATGCTAATTTTTAGGAATATGAACAAAGGCTACACACTTAAAAAATCTAGCAGATAGGCTATGGAGCAAAGGAAGAGAAGCATGGGTGGAGAGTACCTCAAAAAGAATTTGACTTTGAAGGACATTGGATGACATACGATTGATAAGATGAGAAACAGTAATAATAGTTTCTCCTCATAAATACTTAGGCATGTTGGCACTAAAGAGAATAGAGCAGGCATCATTCAGTAGATGTCAATTCTTACACTAAAATATCCCATTTTGTTTAGGTGTATGAGGACAAGTGGTTTGGTGTATAATGCCTTGTGCCTTAAGATAGTCCTGAAAATCATAACTCATATACTCTTCCCCATTGTCAGAACAAAAAATTTTAATTTGACCACAGTATTGGGTTTGAATCATGGTTTGAAATTTTTTAAAGACAGAAAACACAATAAATTTTTACTTGAGTAATGCAACTTATGAAGCCATAGTACTATCATCAATAAAGGAAACAAATCAATACATGCTAGTAGGAGTAGTATCATTGGGAAGGCCCCTAGACATCAAACTAAATTAACTTAAAAAGAATAGTACTTTTATTAAAAATACTTGAAGGATAACTGACATGGTGGCTCTTGGCCAAAACACAAGTTTCACATCTAAGAGAAGACTCATTAACACCCAAAAACAAAGAGGACATAATTTTTCATACTACTAAATGAAGGATGTCCAGCCAAGGCCTTGTAGCCTAGTGGCATGATACCACATTGTATATGATGGAGGTCTCGAGTTCGAGATTTGAAACTAGCAAAAAAAAATGATGTCCAAAACGACGATGCCATAGCCATAACTCAGCTGTTTGGAACTCAAAATCAAAGCAATTGGAACCTTCTTCCCTAGTTTCTCCCCTGCATACATTTGATCCAAATGGAACAATCTCCTCAGCCAATTATCTCCCTTGTCTGAAGATCCTGAAACACAACATACATAGGAAAAAAGGTCACAGAGTACTTAGCTTCAGTATTCACTTGTGGGACAAAAATCAAGTGGTGAGATAAAGCAGGCACGTATAACACATTCTAAAGTTCTAAGATGGACGTGATTCTAATTAAGCCTATTCCTAAAATAGGGAATGCTTCACCATTTTCATTAGTAACCCGAGACAAAGGTGGTGATGATGAAGAGATAAAAAATGATTTATCATAAGTCATATGGTTCGATGTCCCAAAATCATGATCCAGGTATTTTTTGCAACAAAATAAAAAATGTATAAAGCTGTACCAATCTTACCATGTCCTACCATGGATACAAAAGGATTACCAACAGTTGTATGACTCTGCTCTATACCATAGTAATCAGGATTATGAGGATTCTGAGCTAAATGTGCTGCACCACATTCTTGTTGATTATGACTTGATCTTTCCAAAGATGTGGGTATTCATATAGCTTGTGACACTTGGCTCTCACATGTCCATATTTCTTGCAAAAGTTGCAATAAAGATGATTTCTAGTAGAAGTTGGGAAATATGACAGAGATTAGACTGATGACCATTTTCAATAGATTAGGGACGAGGTTGCTATGGTGGCACATAATTTGACTGAATCATGAGGCTTGACATTTTAGATTAAATTACTTTGGAACTCTTCAGTTGAGCCTCATCATTGCGAATATAAGCAAAAGTAGCAGCAATGGAAGGAAGATTAACAAGCCTGAGCAACTCACCTTTGGTACTGGCATGTTTGTTGTCAAACCTATTCAGGAAGATATGTGATAAATACTATTTTGACTTATGTTTTGTTATGTTTTTAAGCATTTGTTTTATGTTATATTTTATTATTTTCGTGTTTTGGAAGGTATTTATATGTTTTATAGGTTTTTGAAATCTTAGAAGAATATTGGATTGAAATGACTTAAAAAGAGTGAAAATGGAGTAACAAAAGCCAGAGGATGTAAGTCTTACATTGGGAGTCATCAATTATGTAAGGGTTACATACAAGGTGAGCACAATAAGGCACGTTGCGACAAAGAAATATGTGCGTTGCGGTGAGGAACTCTCATGTTTCATTTTGGAAAACCAAAATCAACGTACGCCGTGGCAGGGGAATATGTGCGTTGCGGCGAGGTCCCTGTTAGAAAATCAGGCGCGCTGTTGCAAGAAGAAATGTGTGCCGCAGTCCGCATGCCAAAATTGCCCAAAAATCCTAACACGCGTGCGTTACTTCACTCCTATAAATACCACATTATACCTCTCTCAAATACAAATTTTTACAACCATTTTCCTCCCCACCTTAGCTGCTGTTGTAGTTGAGGTTTTCACCCAAAAATACACCCAAAATTAAGAGAAGACCCTCCATTGTTGAAGCTACTTTAAGGAATTGTGAAAGAGGACCAACCAATTTTAAGGTTTTGGAGCTAGAGGATTCATTGGGGTATTTTATTGTAATATTTTTTTCTTCTCTTTGATATTGTGGTTTACCTCTTATGACTAAATTGATTGACACCAATTTAGTTATGGTTGACTAATTTATGTATTTGGAAATATTAGTATTGCTTCTAATGATTAGAAGAACAATTTTGTAATTTAAAGATATTTGAGTTTTTGATTTAATTCTTGTTTATGTTCTTAATATTTTTGATTATGAATTAATGATGAGCCAAATCTTGATTTGTAGTTAGAGAGAATATGTTAGAATTTAGGCATTAGAAACACCATCTTTGCTTGAATGTGCATCATAAACAAGAGCTTAATTTGATTGCATTGATTTGAGTTAGATTAGATGATTAGAATATTTCCTTGCGCTAATTCCAATTAATGAGTTAACGTTCCCGATCAAAGATGTTAATTAATTGATTGTAGTGAAAATTACCATTGATTTGAAATTTTTTAGGTTTAGCGAAAAAATCATTAAATTTGACTTTTAGTTGAATTGCTTAATTTGTTCTTTCCATGAATAAACAGCGAATTAAGATTCCAATTTACATCCATCATCCCCACCTTGGTTGTGATTACTTTTATTTGCACTTTATTTTAGTTTTAGAAATTTACATTCTTTTCTGTAATCGACAATTGTTAGAATGTTTAGAATTATTTGTTCGACTGAATAAAAAAATAAATAACGATTTAAAACTATCGCAATTTCTTGAGATCAATCGGCAGTTTTTTTTTTAATTATCAAAATTTAAAAATCCTAAAATGTCTCCTAAAAATTAGTCATGTACCAAGCATGTGATTGATTAAGTTAAAATTTTGACAAAATTGTAAAAATTGGACTACTTGGATCATTTATTTTAATTGTTAGACTAAATTTGCCAACTTAAAAAGTTAAATGACTAATGTGTCGCTAACTTATAGTCATAGGACTAGGATTATTTGGATCCAAAAAGCTATTATTTGTTTTTAAGTATTTATTTTATGTTTTATTTTAGTATTATTTTATTTTGGAGGGTATTTTTGTGTTTTGGAGGTTGATGTGAGATTGGAAGGATTTTGGACTTAAATGATCAAAGAAGAGTGAAAACGGGGCAAAAAAAAAAACAAAAAGACTTAAATTAGTCAGAACAGGCAAAAATGTCAAACAACACAATTTTAGGTTGCGCCCCAGCCCAAGAAAATTCAAGTCATGGCCTAAGTCTCCTTGTTCAAAAGTGAGCATTCTAGAATTCGAAGTCGCACTACGGCCCAAAATTTGTCATGCCACAACTCAATGCTCTCGAACAAAAATTGGATCAATGAAAATCAACGTGCGTTGCGGTGCTAGAAACTTCATGCCGTGGTGCCAGCCTCCCTTTTCAACACCTGCCATGGTGCCATAATGTACATGTTGTGGTTCGAGCACCCAAAATCACCATAAATCCTGCACTTTTTAAGCGTGTACCACTCCTCCCTATCCTAAACCTAACCTATAAAGACAACTTTAAAACCCTTCCAACCTCAACCAGTGAACAGTAGATGAAGAGCTCTTCTTCTCCACCAAAATTTCTAGAGAGAAACCTTCATTGAAGCACTTTTAAGGATTTTTGAGATGACCATCCAAGTTCAAGAGCCTTGATTCAAGAGTAAAAGTGGGGTATTTTTTTTGGATTTATTGTCTTTTCTCTCTAGGTTTCTAAGCATGTCTCTTGTAATGGAATACATTGATTTTGATTTTGTTATGAGGGACTAAACTTATTGTGTGTAATTTTTGTTATGCTATCAGGAATGAATGAATGAATATTTAAGCATTTTTATTTGAATTAAAGTGATTTATATCTTGTTTAAAAGTGAGCATATCTTTGTTTATGAATTACTTTTGGCCAATTTAATTTATGAGCATAAGTGAATATTTTAGAATTAAGCATTATAAATGTCATCTTTGTTTGATTATACATTTTTTAATAGGAGACTAATTTAATTGCATTGATTTGTGTTAAATTAGATGTTTATTTTTTTTCTTAGGGTTTATTCTAATTAATTAATTAACTGTTCGAACCAAAGAAGTTAATTGTAAGGAAAAATTACCATTGATTTGAGATTTTTTAGATTTAGTAGAGAAGATCAATAAATCCAACTTTCAATGCTTAATTGTGAAAATCACTTAAATAGTTCTATCCATGAATGATTAGTTAGTTAATATCTCATACTCATTCATCACATCACTTTGACAATCTATTTATTCACTTATTTTAATTGTTTAAAGATTTTAGAATTTTGTAACCGTTATCACAGTCAACACTTGTTAGAATGTTTAGAATTTATTTTTCATAACTAATTTAGAAAGCAAGTAACGTTTTAAAACCACCGCAAATTCTTTGAGAGACCAACCATTGTATAACTTGTCACTTGCTACAAGTGACTCGTGCACTTGTAAGCATTTAAAATTTGCACATCACCTACACTCACATTCCACAGCAGTGCATAAACAAAAGTAAACATGTTATGCAAAACAAATTTCTTTCATTTTTTAACAAAGAAAGTCAAAGGAACACTTATATACGAGGGAGAGAAGGCATACAATATGCTAAATCCTATACACTCATTCAAGACATGCAGAGAAGATTAAAGCAAAAGTAAACAAATAAACATATGCAATAACAACCAAAAAGACAACAAGGAGACGAAGGCAATAAACTTTTGATTTCAATAATCAACTTGAGTACAAATTTTTTTTAAAAAATAAAATAAAAGAAAGAGTACAAGAAAGAAATAAAAATAAGGACTCTCTTCCATCCTCATCACGATTATCAACAGCTCTCGATGAGTGCCAACATTGGATTCTTTATGGTTTGATAGTTGGGAAGAAGAAGGAGCAGGGAAGAAATTAGGAAGGTTGAAGTGAGCTGTCAAATTAGGAAGGTTGAAGTGAGCTGTCGCAAAGTGACCAATCATCTTGGTAAAATAATCTATTGATTAGGGCAACTAGAGCCTAAGCTCATCTTAGTGAAGGAGAACACTAGGGCTTAAATCGACTGAGTGAATATGAGAAGTGCCTACTCCAGTTGACAATCTGACAGGTCGAGTGGTAGACAATTTGGGAGAGCTTGTCGTGAAGGCTGCCACTCCAATCTAGTAAGATGATTATTCAACATCATCAACATCTGTTGTAAAAAATTCCCTCCTAATGATCTTCCTCGTGGTCTTGAACAACTTGATCATGCTGTTGTCTAATAGCAGATAACTCCTGAAGCAACGAGGAGTGCTTAAATGATTGAGGATGAGTGGTTCAAGGGAATAGAAGGAGCAGGTGCAGACTAGGAAACACTTTGTGACAAAGAAGTGGAAGGTTTAGAGCACCTAGAAAGAGAAGGCCGTAAAAAAGAATGTATTTGGCCACAAAAGATCTATTAAAAAAAGTGCCAGAAACATCATCGGAGATAGTGTATCCCCAACAAGTAATCAAAGAGGGATAATAAAGGATAGAAGAGTCACAAGTGGAAGAACGAAAAACATGGTTCTATAAATCATGCCAGTAAGATCTATAGACTCAGTGTTTAGGATTACACCGAGAAAGTGACCTTTAGAAAATTCACTAAAGAGAAATGAGAAAAAGGATGAACACAACTATTCACAATGTTACTGAGCATGCAACAGGGAGAGTTTTGGTTTAAGGAGAGAGAGCTACCAGCTTACCTATGGTTAGGGCAAGTAAGAATGGTAGTCATCTTAGAAGGATCATAAGATTTTAGAAGAAAGAATTCATCAAAGAAGTCAAGACATGTAATACTTTCACATTCGAAAGGAATAACTGAAAAAGGACTTTTGACGTTTAGAAGAGATAATAAGTTCATGACATCATCTTTAGAAAGCTAACAAGATGTCCCCTCAAGATTAAAGTAGTAGAAAAAAGATGATTGCAATGGGGACCTAACGCAGAGTAAAACTCTTAGACAAAAGGAGGGTTATAAGCATACGAGTAAGTATAAAAGTATATCCAAGAAAAGTATGTAAACCTTTCTTGGATTAGTGGAGACTTCTCAATCATGACCGAGCGCTCACAAAAAAAAAAAAAAGGAGTTGAGCATCGAGGGATGGACATTGAACCATGTTCATCTTGATCACCTTGAGTGTTACTGGATCTCTTAGATTTTTAGCATCCATTTGGTAAAGGAAGTAAGGTAAGGGAAAAACTAGGCAAGTATAAGAGGGGGTAAAAGTGTTTAAGGGTAGAGAATGCTTAGAAAGTTCTTTAGTTTGAAATGAAATGGAAAAGGGGTTTAATAGAGTTTCCATGACCTTTTTGACCTCCTTCGTTGAGGTGGTCGGTGAGGACCTTGGCTAGTGTGTCAAACAAACCCTTGGCAAGCAATCCAAAAGTGGGAGGAAAGAGGAAAAAAACATTTCTTTTAAACACATAAAAACATAAAATCATAAGATAGAAAAAAAAAAAACATATACATAACATACTACAACAAAATAAAGAAAAGAAGGAAGAGCTCAACTCAACCTAGATCACACAAAAAAGGTTATCGAATAGCATCCGTCCATTTAGAAAAGAACTTAGAAGGGGCAACAATATCAAATGAAAATCTTTGGTTCATGTGAGCATGGGGAGTATGAGCCACTAGAGAACTTTTACCTTTCGAGATTCTTGAAAAACCTATCAAGTGATCATTATACATGTGACCAGGTGGGCTTTTAGAAAACTTTGCTCTTTCAGCACTGTATCACTAGTGCATAATGCATCCAGATTGAAAATTCTCAGATGAACCATAGTAGTTGCACCCTAAGTAGTCAAAGTGAGAAGAGCGAGATGGAGATCTCCTGGAGATACTTCGAACATATCTAGGACACTAGTTGGCAAGGTGGCTAATAGTACCATATAAATGGCAAGAACGTGCAAGAAAATGAGAGAAATTGGGTCTTTGACTTTGAGGATTAGCACGAGAAGAAGAAGGGAAGGTATAAATACCTACATTGATTCTTACACGGGGATGAGAACTTAATTTCTTGTACTGAGGTCTGGTATGCCCATGCTCATCACAGCGGTGCAAGAGGGGATGAAGTATATAGGTAGAGGCAACAGATCCTCATTGGCACGATGAGCAAAAGTTTACAAATAAAAAGATTGTTTTTTCAAGGAAAAACTAAGCCAAATGAATTTCCACAAATACCAACTATTAGTGAAAATCAAATGCATGTAAAAACTTAGGTAAACATGCAAACTACATCTCCCAACCACTTCATGGTATGTGTATTATGAAATCATATAAAATGTTCAGATCTATGTGAGTGTGAGCAATATTGAATCGTCAATAAAGTACATTAGATAGAGAAAGATAGAAACATTTAGTGAAATAAACAGATTTTGTATTTTACACACGAAAATGCAAACAAAGACATATAAGACTTACAAAAGAAAATAAAATTAACAAATAAGAAATTATGTTTATTGAAGTGGGCATAAGTTTTTAAAAGAATTTGATTTTTGTCGATTTGGATCTCCATCAAATCAAATCTTTGATTAATTGTAGTATTTTTAGCCTCTTATATGTTGTATTTTGATATTAGAGTCCAAATGTTTTATTTTTCAGCCACTTTCTCTTATTCAATTAAATATTTTGTAATTTGGTTATATAGTTATACTATATGATAATTTGTTTGATGGTATTTAAAGGTGATTGACAATTAGTCAATTAGATATTTATTAACACCATTGTGAAACCATCCTTTATGGAATTTACCTTCTTTGATATAAATTATGTCAACATGTATGTGAAAATGAAATACAACAAATGTTACTAGTCTAAAATAAAGGTTATTTGTTATTTTGCATGGTCTTCTACAACCTTCACGTTTGAAAATTTTTCTTAAAATAAAAATTACAGGTTTATGAAATTAATATTGTATTGTAACTAAAAATATTTCATAACAATGAATTCCATATACCTCTTATATTTTGAATTTATGGTAGATATATATATATAAAAAATTACAAAGTTTTGATGCATATTTGATTTTTCATTTATCTATAAACGTGTTTCTAATTGACATGGTGAATATTGAATATCATTATCATTTATTTTAATTTTTAGTATAATATGCATCTTGGAAGGACTACATAAGGAAAGTTCAATACAAAATTCAAGATTGGTTATTATTTATAGAACCCATGCTTTTGTTCCAAGTAAGTATATCATTAAATGAGACAAATTAGCAAATATATTTTTCTACAAATTTGCTCCTTTAGAAGAAAAAAAATTAAGAAATGATAAAGAAAAATGGCCTATGATTTTTAAATGGATAATTCCTTAGTCACTCTAATTATAGATTTATGAATTTTTGTAAAGTGTGAACCCAATAATGGTCTTTCAAGTTATTTTAATTAATAAAAATTAATAAATTATTTGACTAAATTTGCTCTTGAAAAAACAATGCTAAGGATTTAATATAATTATTTCTACAAGTTTTTTCTTGCTCAAACTGAATCAATTAAAATTTAACACTCCAAAACTTCAGCGAATACAGTACAACAAGGAGTATATGCTCCAATTAATCCAAAGATAATCATCAAAATAGCCTCTAACACAATGCTAGTAAGGAACCAGCTATGTTAATCAAAAGCTACAAGAAACTGCAAACGATCAACACGAATCTTACGTGTCACCACTCCAGGATCAAACACTTGTTGCTTAAACACCAAATCATTGTGGCACAACCAAGTATGCTAGAATGCCATGCAAACTATTCCTCACCATCTCCAAAAGAGTGAGTCCAACCCAAGAAAGCTAGAAATAAGTCTCGGAAAGAAGCATTGACATATTGTCGGAAGGCGAACAAATGACATAGAGTAATTGAAATAGAGCTAACTCTAGAGCAACCTATCAGCAAATGTGTCATTGTCTTAGTCTGAGTACCATAAAGAGGACAAGAAATATCATCTATAGCACATCGTTGCTCCACAAGAGAATGTTTAACTGCCAAAGCACCATGCAAAGAACGCCAAATGAAATTGTGCACCTTCGGGGGAACCTTGGGTTTCCAAACTGACCACCAAATTAGTTTGTCAGCACTGCTAGAATTATGAGAATGCCGTCCTAACAGATCACAAGGTAAGTTATTTGGATTGAGTATCCACTATAAGGAGTAAAGTGCCACATAGGAGTGTGCATATATGGGTTGATTTGGGTTTAGACTATAACCAAAACCAACCCAATATAATCGATTATTTTTCATTTATATTTTTTATGTGACTTTTTATTTAAATTAATTGTTTAGAACTTATTATTAAACAAAAATAAGTTGAGCTTAAAACTTAATTATTTGGAAGAGAACGGTAATAATATATTTGTGTCCTAGTGACCAAAAACACCATTTTGGAACAATAAATTGCTTTAACATTAGCATAATTTCAAGCACAATTCAATGTAAGGTTATAGAAGAACCAAATATTATTAGACATTTTTACTATAACCTTACATTGAATTGTGCTTATAACCTTACATTGAATTGTCTAATAATATTTGGTTCTTCTATAAGAAGACATTTTTCAAGCACAATTCAATGTAAGGTTATAGAAGAACCAAATATTATTAGACAATTCAATGTAAGGTTATATATATATAGAGTTGTGCTTGAAAAATGTCTTCTTCTAGAAAGGAAAGAACTCTATATGTATATGTCTTGAGTTAAATTGAGACATTGAGAAAAATAATGTTTATTTACATTACATATTCAAGTGGAAGCTTATACTTGCAAACTCACCAGAAAAATAAATTTTATGATAAAAATTATGGAAAATATTGTGTAATATTGGTCAAAATTAATTTTTCATTATATAACTATTGAATTTATATGGCTAGAAGTCCATATTGAAAACCTTCTATGACCAAAATATAGAGAACTAGAAGTTCTTTTGCATAAGATGCATATTTAACGTGACTAATTAAGTCATTAGGTATCATGAATTATTAACCAAATCTTTTATTATTCAATAATTATTTATATATTGCATGTACCTAAATTGAAAGGGATCTATTTTTGTAATATCTCACACCAATATAATAAGTCCTTAAGTATTAAATTATATTGTCAATTTTTATTGTGAGAACATGAATGATGTTAGTCAATTTGATTTGAATGCAGCTTGAAATATTATTGGCAAATTTTACCCCATTTATTTATGTTCATATTACATTAACTCTATATATTGAGATGAGCCCATCAGTACATGTTAATGTGTTAAATTTTGATACTAGAACATCATTGATGTGCATGGTTTAAATTATTTTATGCCATTAGGGGAAGAACATGTATAATGACAAAAAAATCTTTTGGAATGCATAATTGTATTGAACTAGAAATTCAATAAGTTACTTAATGATAGAGTTATAAATCCTAAATGCCTTCACTGTGAAATGACAATCATATATATTAGCTGCAAAAAAAAAAAAAAATGCTCAAGCACATACAGTATCCTAGTAGGACAATCTAGCAGCAGTTAACTATAAATTGTTAAAGCCTGCCAAATGTGTCGGTGCAAAATAAATTTTAAAATCTTTTAAAAGAAAAGGAACAAGAAATATAATTGAATTAGTCAATTCTTTGAGAAACGTTATCAATTGAGTAAGGAGAAGCAATAGCTATAAAGAGCTTCATGTACCTGATAATAAAATGATATCTTTTTTATTATGTGATTATGGGAGAAAAAATATGTTGTACAACGTATGAAGTATCTTTAAATGAGAAAATATATAACAAGGATCCTAAATCAAAATTATTGTTGACAAAGTAAAATTTGGTCAAATACTGAGAACTATTTCAGGCATATATTACATGTATTTGTGTGCGCATGGTTATTTGGTATTGAAAGAGTTCAAACTTGGCTAACTACTAAGGCAAGGTGACGCAAACATCTTAGGACTCACACTTTTTGTACATACAGCGCAAGGTAAACAGATAAAGCAATAAAGTAGGCAGTAATAAAGTAAAGCAATAAAAGCTTTCAATCATTGAGTAATTTCCATATATTGGCACATATTATAATATATTATTGTACTAACGCATCCAATAGATCATTCAAAAACTACGATGTAACGTGGTAAACCCACCTAGGCTCCAATCTTAAGTGGTAGCATCCATGGATTGTATAAGGCAACCAATTAGTAGCACATAATTCACTAAGAATATAACAGTTACATAACTTAATAAAGATATCGCCTATACCTCTATTAGTTGGGACCACTTGTTCTAACTGCTTATACTATTCTAGCTAGCTGTCTCTACAACTACTTTGATCCACACGGGATCTAGCTCTCCTTTGGAGCCCCATCACAACATAGTGTAGTATATGTACTTGCAATTAGTAAGTGTGAATGTTAACATAGAAAACACCCGCCCAAATATGATTTTTCATAAAATACCTTGTATCAACAATATGAAAAAATACTCGACGTATTGTTGAAATGAAAACTCCTTTTATCACAAAATGTATTTTTTTTAAAAAAACCTCATATTACAATACAGAACAACATTCAATGTATTATCGATAGAGACACAATTTCTTAAAATCAATTATTTAATTTTCAAAACTACAAATCACTAATACAAAAAAATAATCAACTTATTAATGATTTGGGATTGCCAAAAGATTTCAAAGCACAAAATGAATATACCAAAAACTAGAATTTCCCCTCTTATTTTCTTATAGAAAATAGAATTTTGGATGGGTATTTATAGAAAAAATTTCAACCTTTTATACCCACATCGACCTCTTGTTGAGCTTCTCAGCAAGGCCTTGCTGACCACCTCAGCTAATACCTTAGTGAGGTTCAACAGGTCTCAAAATGAACATAATAATATTGTTGACCCCTCACCGAGTACCTCGATAAGCCTTCGGTGAGAACCTCGACGAGCTCAACAAAATGAATTTTTTCAAGTAAAAACTTAGAAAAGCAAATTTTCACAAATACCCATAATTAGTGAAATCAAATGCAAGTAAAACTCATGCTCCTAACCACCTCATGGTATGTGTACCATTCAATCATTTGAATTGTTCAATTCTATGTGAGTGCATGTAGTACTGAGTGTTAACAAGGTACCTTAGATAGCGGTAGACAGAAATAGATAGATCCTTGTTTTGAACACGGGATTGCCAACAATGACATAAAGGATTTACAATTTTCTCCTTTGGCTTTTCGTGGCAAAAAACTGCACAACCTATATAAGGAAAGTATCAAACATAATATATTTATGAAAGATGACCTAAATAAGTTCATTCCCATGAAAAAACTCCAACACAACCTAGACACCCCCAACATACCTACCCTCCAAGTGCATCCGTCTTATTGTGCTCCACCCATCTTTATGAATCAATACATTTGTCTTGATGCAAACACCAAGTCTGCCCGAGCTTTCAAGTTTATAGCTACATTGATATCTTGTACACATAAAAAAAACACATACTTATAAATGTATCATACAGATCTATATCTAGTCTAACCAAATACTATCGTGTTACCCCTACATAAGTACACACCGTTAGGCTAAGAATGAACAAACAAGAAAACTCCCCCAGACTTCATACAACACTCTCCTTGAATGTATGCAAGTCAGAAAAATATGTTGTGATTCAATCCTATGCTCACATCCCAAAGCAGTGCATAAATAGAAATAAGCACATTGTGTAACACAAACTTCTCCCCCCTTTTGACCCAAAAAGTCAAAGGAACACCCCTATATGAGGGAGAGAAGACATACAATATGAAGAAATCCTATTAATTCATGAAACACATGTAGAGAAGATTAAAGCATAAACAACCAAAACAAATAAACATACACAAGTAACTGAAAAGATAACAAAGCAATATACTCTAAAATCGCCCTAACCATAGGGCACACTTTGCAAACTCAAAGAGAGAGGCAGACACTAATAGTCTTCCTCTCAAAGTTTAAAATGTGAGAAAATGTAAAGGTTTTGTGAACAAATTAGCTAAGTGTTGATCAATACTAATATGTTGTAATGAAAGAATGTTTGACTTTACTAAATCTCTAATAAAGTGATGTCGAATATCAATGTATTTGGTCCTTGAATTTTGAACGGAATTTTTTGAAATATAGATAGAACATGTATTATCATAGAGTAGAACAACATCTGTTTCATCTAAAGAAGTTGTGAACAACTCAACCATGTTGCAATATATTCTACCTCGGCTGTAGAGAGTGACATTGAACTCGGCTTGTTATTGTGCCAAGAGATTAAGGAGTTATCCAATTAGAAACAACCTTTTGAAGTACTATTGCAACCAACCAATTAGCATCAGAATACCCAACCGACGCTATTGTTGTATCCCATGGATACCAAATACCAAACTCAGACGTACCATTGAAGTAATCGATTATTCTATTAGCTGTAGCAATATGAGATTCTTTAGGACAAGCTTGAAATCTTGCACATACTCCAACAATGTAGGAGACTTCCTATCATACTTTTGTATAAGGTTTTCTCAACCTCTTTTATAGATAGATCTTGATGTATTTTAACTGAAGTACTCATCGGAGTACTAGTAGGTTTGGTAGATTCCAAATCAAAATTCTTAACAAGTTCTTTTGTATACTTGGCTTGAGATAGAAAAATATCGTCTCTAGTTTGTTTCACTTGAAAACCCAAAAAGAACTTTAATTCATCGATGAGGCTCATCTCAAACTCGCTTTGCATAGTGAAAACAAACTCTTAAGCCAAGTCATCTCTTGTAGATCCAAAGATGATGTTGTCAACATAGATATACAAAACCAACACTTTACCATTTCCTCGTTGTACAAACAACATCTTATCACCACCACCTCTTTGAAAGCCATTGTTGAGAAGAAAAGAGGAAAGTCTTTAATACCAAGCATGAGGGCATGCTTTAAGCCTTAGAGAACTTTCTTTTATCTCATCACATGATTAAGGAAGTATGGATCCTCAAAACCTTTCTGTTGCTCTACATAAACTTCCTTCTAGATAACACCATTCAGGAAGGTACTCTTAATATCCATTTGATATAACTTAAAAAGAAAATAACAAGCCAATCTAATTAGAAGACAAATAGAATTCAAGACGTGCAATAAGAGCAAATGTTTCTTCAAAGTCTATCCCCTCAACCTGGGTATAACCTTGAGCAACAAGTCTTAATTTGTCTATGAAAATAACTCTATTTTCATCTTCATTGTTCTTATACAGCCATCTTATACTAATAAAATGTTTATCTTTAGTCCTGGGGATAAGATACTATACATTATTTCTTCGACATTGAAGCAGTTCCTCTCGCATGGAGTTTACCCAATGTATGTCCTACAGGGGCTTCATTAATATTTTTAGGAAGGATGGTTGAAGTGTAGCACAATTAGTTAATAGAATCTTGGATTAGTTCAACATTTCCAATTATGTTGTTGGAGGATTAAGCACCCTTAGGCCATGGAGATAAATATTCTTTATCTTCATCAGAAACTTTGGAGGATTCAACAACATTTGAGGTAGAAGTAGTTGCACTAGTAGGAGCAGAACAATCAACAGTGGGCAAATCTTCTTTAGCAGAATGACCTCAACAAAACCCTTGTTTTTAAACAAATTGCATTCATCAGTCTCAACCATCTTAGTAGACCCATAATCATCAATTACCACATTGATCAATTCCATAACAATGAAAGTTCTTAGATTGAAAACTATGTAAGCAAGACTATTTCTTAAATAATCCAAGAAGATGCCTAGCTTCGAATTTGTCCAAATTTTCTCTGTCTTTGAGAAAGTGGCAAGTGCATCCAAACACTCTAAGATGTTTGATGTTGGGCTTTTTATTGTGGAAGAGTTCATATGAAGATTGTCTAGGGCCAAGTCTCAAGAAGCAATGATTTAAAGTATAATAAGTTGTGTTAATAGCTTCACCCCAAAAATGTATTGTAAAATTCTTAATAGTAAGCATGACTCTAGCAATTTCTTAAACAACTCTTTTCTTTCTTTCAACAATCTCATTTTACTGAGGAGTCTTTGGAGTAGAGAACTTGTGTTGAATACCATGTTCATCACAAAAGTTCCAAAAGTTTAAATTCTCAAATTATTTCCCATGGTCATTCCTTATTCTTAAGAGGTTTTCCATTGATTCACTTTTCTCAGTTTGGAGTTTGATATAAAGAGCTTTAAAGTTATCAAAGGCATCTGACTTCTCTTGAAGAAGTAATACCCAAGAATATCTAGAAAGGTCATCAATAACAACCATAACGAACTTTTTACCTCCAATGCTACTAGTGCACATTGGTCTCATTAAATCCATATGGAGCAAATCTAGGGTCTTTTAGAAGACAGTTACTAATTTTTTTTATGCTGACTTTTACTTTACTTGTCCAACTAGTAAGGTCCACACACATGATCTGGTTGAAAATAAATTTTGGGAAATTCCTTAATAGTTTCAAACGCAGACAATTTTTTTAGCATCTTATAATTGACATGACTGAGACATTGATGCCACAATTCTTCAATACTTAGGCTAGTCCTATTGCAAAGGAGAAAAGGAGAAGAAGAAACAACACAGAATAGTTACCACTAAATCTAATGCCCTTAACATTGACACTACCTGTGTTGTTATACACCAAACACTTTTAATCTAACAACTTAAGAAAACACTTATCATCACATATTTGACTAATATTGATAAGGTTAACCTTAACTCCGTAGACAAAGAGGACGTTTTGAAGTTTTGGAATATCCAGAGCATGGATAATACCTTTTTCTCAAATTTTTGCTTTGCTGCCATCACCAAAAGTAACAGACCCTTTATCCACCTTTTCAAGATAAGTGAAGAAAGACCTATGACACGAATTTTGCAAGTGCACGGGATGCATACAAGTGATAAGTATTTTAAAAAAAGAGTGTCAAACCCACAAGGATTGAATTATTATGGAATTGATTACCGAACTATGGCTACTTTAAACTATTTAGGCTATGATAAACACTATTTTGACCTATTATTTTGTTATGATTTTAAGTTATTATTTTATGTTTTATTTTAATATGATCTTATTTTGGAGGGTATTTTCTTAATTTTTTTGTTTTTTTGATTTTCTATATTTTAGTATTTTTGTTTAGTTCTTTCCTTTATTTTGTTTTGTTTTGTGTCTATCTTTATTTTTTTTGTTATATCTTTGAGTCAATTAGTTTCTAGTGCTTTGATATTATTGTTATTTTTGTTAGTATATGCAAGGTAGGAGATCCCTTGGAAATCCATTAGCAGCTTTCATAGACAACATTAACTGGCCAGGAGAGCACTTAAGGCATGTTGACATTGACAATCTGGAAGAGAAAGAGCTACACTAAGAACTACCAAATTTGGGAGACCTGTTACCTCTATTTAGAGAGTTAGCTATGAAGGCGTACGCAAGGCCAATTATTGGTATTGCTACTTCGTGCGTACAATTGGGAGAAGCGGCTAGGAACATTCATTATTCTATGTTGCCTTCTTTTTATGTGATTCTTAATGAAGCCTTTTATTCATGATTTTTATGCCACTGTGAAAATTTTCTGCTACAAGGGCTTTATGAGAATCATTTGAGGATGAGATGCTTCCCATACACGTTAAAAGATAAAGCAAATTCATGGCTTATGACTTTTCCACCAAGTTCCCTCTCCACTTGGGAGTTAGTATACAACAAATTTATAGAAAAGTTCTACTCTCATAAAAAGACTGCCAACCTAAGGACAAAAATTGCTACATTTTCACAAATGGAAGGAGAACCTTTCCACGAGGCATAGGATAGACTCAAGTTGCTTCTAATTCAATGTCCACACCACCACTTTAGCGTCAAAATTAGTTCTTCTATGATGGGTTGACAGTTGACACAATAGTGTCAGTTTACAGTAGATAACACTATCGGAGGAGCAATGGGGAAAAGACTGCAGTCGAAATCTATGATTTGTATGAGATGTTGGGTGTTAATTCCTAGCAAAAGAGTGCTAGAGGAAGAAGAGTTGGAGTAAATGACGTTGCTTTAGGAAATGAGATGGTAGAGCAAATTGCGGAGCTAACCAAACAAATTGCACTCCTTGCTTCTAAGAACGCACACCTCAAGAGGTATGCGACATTTGTAGTACTTATATGCATTGTGCAAATACTTGTCTGCTTGTTTGTGATTCTCATGTAGGTACAAGCTAAGAGCAGGTGAAGGCAATGGAAGGGTACCACCCTTGACCAAGGAATGACCCTTAGGCTAACACCTACAATTTGGGTTGGAGAAATCATCCTAACTTCTCATGGAAGGGTAACAACAACCCCACATATGCTTAGAATCACTTTCCAAACAATCCTCCAAACAACTTGCAACTCAATCCACCAAACAAGCCAACCTTGGAGGATAAATCGAATGCATTCATTCAAGTGAGTCGAGTCAACCACATGAAGAATAATCAAAGGTTGAACTCTTTGGAGGCTTCAATGGAGAGGGTTGAAGGTCAAGTTGGGAAATTAGTGGAATGCCTCGAAAGATAAGAAAAAGGGAAGTTTCCTAGTCAACCCGAACAAGCGAAGGCGGTCACATTCCTTTGAAGTGGTAAGGTGGTCACTAAAAATTTAGCTAATATTTCTAATGACTTATCACATAGTGTAGGTAAAATGGAAGGAGAGCATACAATATCCAAGGGAGTTGATGAGCCTAATGACAAACATGATGAACCTCCTAAGGAAGCAATTGGAGAGTCATTTACTACACCTCAATTGCACAAGACATTTGAGCCATACCAGTCACCCATACCATTTTCACACCTTCTTATGCTAAATTTTTCAAAGACTTAAATACTAGGAAGAGAAAATATGAACTTAATAAAAGAGTTATTATGTCAGGAATTGCAAGTGTGGTACTTCAACAAAACTTACCACCAAAATTGAAGGATTCTATTAGTTTTACTATTAACATTACCATGGGAGATAAGGAAGTGGTTAAGGCTATGCTAGACTTAGGTGCAAGTATAAATTTAATGCCTTATTCAATTTATTTACAACTAGATTTGGGGGAGTTGAAGTCCACAACTATGTCCCTTCAATTAACTGATAGGTTGGTTAAATACCCAAAGGGGATGGTGAAGATTTGCTAGTATAGGTAGATAATTTGATTATACATGTTGATTTTGTTGTCTTAGATATGTAAAAAAATCCATTTGTTGACAAGAAGCATGCTATTCTTCTTAGAAGGCCATTCATGGCCATTACCAAGACTATCATAGTTTTCCATACTAGGAGTTTGACTATGACAATTTTGGGAGAAACTATTCATTTTAAAGTGTTTGATTCCTATCCTATACCTTCTATTTCCACTATTGATAAGTGTTCTGTATTGACCATATTGATACTCTTATTCATAACACCTTTTTGTAGGATGAGATGAAGGATAAACTTGAGTATGCTTTAACTGTTGATAGGATTAAGGAAGATTTAGATTAGGAGACTAAGGGGTACATTGATTTGTTAGATAGTGTTGAACCTTTGTAAGAGCCTAGTAAACCTTTAGAGTTACCTAAGACCCCACTTGAGGAAGACACTACTCCACCTAAACTTGAGCTGAAAAAGTTACCTAAGCATCTCAAGTATGTGTTTTGGGAGAGAAGGATACCTATCCGGTCATTATTTCATCCACTTTGATCCAAACCCAAGAAAAAGTACATGTGAAGGTGCTTAAGAAATTTAAGAAAGCTATAGGTTGGAGTATTGGAGATATTAAAGGTATTAGTCTGACTATGTGTATGCACAAGTTCATTTTGGAGGACAGTACCAAACTTGTAAGAGAAGCCCAAAGGAGACTTAACCCAATTATGCAAAAGGTAGTAAAAATTGAGTTTTTAAAACTCCTAAAATTAGGGGTTATTTATCCTATTTTCGTTAGCAAGTGGGTTAGTACGATACATATGGTACTTAAGAAATCGGGGATCACCATGGTAAAAAATGATAAGAATAAGTTAGTGCCTACTACAACCATTACAGGTTGTAGGATGTGTATTAATTTCTGTAAACTTAATTTATACATGAAAAAATATCATTTTCCTCTTCCTTTTATTGATCAAATGTTGGAATGATTAGTAGGGATTGACTTTTAATGTATTCTTGATGGTCTCTCAGTATATTATCAAGTACCCATTGCACTAAAAGATCAAGAGAAGACCACATTCACTTGCCCATTTGGGATATTTGCTTTCAAGAGGATGCCATTCGATTTTGCAATGCTACCGCTACATTCCAAAGATGCATGAGGTCTATATTCTCGGATATGGTGGAGAAATTCATTAAGGTATTCATGGATGACTTTTCAGTCTTTGAAAACTCTTTTGATAATTGTTTGCATAATTTAACTCTAGTGCTTAAAAGATGCATTGACTGTAATTTAGCTCTTAGTTGGGAGAAGAGTCATTTCATGGACAAACAAGACATTATATTAGGACATGTGATCCCTAGTAAGGGTATAGAGATAAATAAAGCCAAAATTGAATTAATAACTAAATTGCCACCTCCTATCAACCTTAATCATGCAGGTTTTTATAGGAGATTTATTAAAGATTTTTCTAAAATAAGTCGTCTCTTATGTAATTTGTTGCCTAAGAATGTCTCATATGTGTTTGATGACTACCTTGCCTTGTTGCTTTTAATACCTTGAAAAGGAAATTAACATCTACACCTATTATCGTGGCACCTAACTAGTCTTTACTTTTTGACATAATGTGTGATGCATTTGATTTTTCTATTGGGGTTGTTTTGTGGTAGAGATTAGATAAGCATTTACATGTCATTTATTATGCTAATAAAATACTTAATGATGTTTAGCTTAATTATTCCACCACCGAAAAAGAATTCTTCATAGTTGTGTTTTCATTGGATAAATTTAGATATTATTTGATAGGGTCTAAAGTTATTGTGTATTCTAATCATGTTGCTTTGAGATATTTGCTAAGTAAACCAAATGCTAAGCCAAGATTAATTAGGAGGGTGTTGTTTTTGCAATAATTTGACTTAGAGATAAAAAATAAGAAAGGAACAAAAAATGTAGTAGCTAATCATTTAATTAGGTTAATTTTTGATTTTAACACTATTGAGAGTGAAAGGAAATATACGTTTTTTAGACTTTCTGATAAACAATTGTTTATAGTAGGTCCAAATCCTTGGTATGCATAATAGTGAATTATCTTGCTAGTGGTATTTTGAGGCCTAACATTTCTTTATAGAAAAAGAAAAGATTTTCCATAATTGTAGCCACTATTTTTGGGATGACCTTTATCTATTCAAGATTTGTCAAGATCAATTCATCCAAAGTTGTGTGTCTGAAGAGAAGTATGAGAGCATTTTGGCCTTTTGCCATGAGCTTCATTATAAGGGCTATTTTAGTGGTAAGAAAATGGCCTTCAAGGTATTAGAGTCTAGTCTTACTAGCCAACTTTGTTTAAAGATGCTCATAGTTTTTGCATGTGATGTGATAGATGTTAAAGGACTTGTAATATAGGAAAATGTAATGAAATGCCTCTAATATTTAAATTTGTTGTTGAGTTATTTGAGGTTTGGAGAATTGACGTTATGGGTCCTTTTTCCCATTCTTCTGGTTTTGAATATATTTTGGTTGCTGTTTATTATGTATCCAAGTGGGTAGAGGCAATACTCACTAGAACTAATGATGCTAATTGTGTTGTCAAATTTTTTAAGAATGTGATATTTAGCAAGTTTGGGACACCTAGGGCCATAATTAGTGATCGAGGAAGCCACTTTTACAATAAGAATTTTAATGGATTACTAAAAAAGTATAGCACCACACGTAAGGTCGCCACTTCATATCATCCACAAACATTCGGTCAAGTTGATGTTAGCAATAGACAAATGAAAGGGATCTTGGAATGTATGATGTGACCTTCAAGAAAAGATTGGGCATCCAAGCTTAATGATGCATTATGAGCTTATTGTGTAGCTTACAAGACTCCCATTGGTATGACCCCATAACAGTTGCTTATGGAAAGGCATGTCATTTGACCTTGAGCTTTAGCATAGGGCATTTTGGGCAGTCATGCAATTGAATATGGGCTATGAACAAGCTGGGGAGAAATTCTTGCTTCAACTTGATGAACTTGAAGAGATTAGGAATGAAGCCTTTAAAAATGCAAATATCTACAAAGAACGCACCAAGCGTTACCATGATAAAGGACTCATTCATAAATCTCTATAGCCTGGAATGAAAATACTTTTGTTTAACTCTCATTTTAAATTGTTGACAGGAAAGTTGAAGTCAAGATGGAGTGGACCATATCAAATTGTTTAAGTCTCTCCCCAGGGAGCTGTAGAATTGTTGAATCCAAATACTCAAATGATATTCAAAGTGAATGGATACCATGTGAAGCCTTATTTTGAAGGATTCATTAACAATGGGGATGTTGAATGCATTAAAGTGAAAATATCTTAGCCTCAAGCAATGTCTTTTTAAGACATTAAACCAAGCACTTGGTGGGAGGCAACTCACAATTTTAGGTAATATCTTTCCTTTCTTTTAGTTTAATTAATTTTATATTTTTCTATTTTAAATGATTTTCTAAACTTGTGGGTAGTTCAAAACCTTGAAGACAATGTTTAGTTTAGGTTTGGGGGGGTGCAAATAGGACTATGATTAAAAATAAAAATAAAAGTAAAAAATAAAAACTTTTTGATACAAAATTATCATGCTTTTGGTCTATTTTTGATAAATAATCAAATATTTATGCATTTTTTGTTCAATCTTTTAAAATATTTAAGGCTTGCTATAAAGATTGAGTTTTACTTGCAATCTATGTTTCATGCTTTAAATGTTGAATTTGATATGAACCCAAATATAGTGTTTAGGAATCAAATAGTAGAGACTACTTTTTGAGATGATTATTGAGCCAATAGCATTTCATTCTGAGAGATAATCGTCATTATACTATTTTAAATAATTTTCTTATTATTTCAAATTATTAGTTGATTTCTATAGATTTGTGCATTGAATGCTATAATTGTTAATGTGGTGAAGAATCATATACTTATTTTTATTGCTTAAATTAAATGATTTGAGTAAAAATTTGAATCTATGTCTATTTTACTCATGCTTGACTTAAAAAGAAATATATGGGGATCCCTAAAGCTAACACAAAAAGAGCCAAAACTTTGTCATTCACAAAATACCTATGTATATGGGTCCACTTTGTTAAAAAAAAGGAAAAAATAATATATATATATATATATATATATATATATATATATATAAAGTTCTACAAGTAGTGAAATTGTTATTACAAAAGAAATAAGAAATTGAATCCCCTTGAAGTCAATGCATTTTCATTCATTTTAAAGCACATGCTTGAAATATTTGCTTGATGATTTTAATTAATGTGATTCCTTCATAAATCTTATCATTTGATTCTTTCATGAGATCAATGTTATGCACTTTTTGAGCCTTTATTGTTTAATTATAGCAAACTTTTAGCTCATTTCTTTACATAACCTCTATTTGCTATACTTCTTTGAGTGCTTGAACTCATAAAATTAGTGTGATATTAAGAGTGAACCTAGTGAGCAATAAAATTGAAGTGAATTAGAATTCTTAACACTAGGTTTGTGGGAATTAATGTTGACATGTTTTTAGTAATGGAGCTTAGATTTGTGATGTGGAACTAATTTGCATGGTGAACCTTGATGTATAGAGATGTTGTATAAACTTATGCATAATTTTTGATTATGAATTGAAAAGAAACTAAAGCATGAAAAATTTTGTTGATTTAAGTTCAAAGTTTTGTTAATGGTCTTTTTAGTTTGTTTATTGTAGTTTTGTTTGATGACTAGCAAAATGTAGGTTTGGGGTATTTGATAAACACTATTTTGACATATTATTTTGTTATGATTTTAAGTGATTATTTTATGTTTTACTTTAATATGATCTTGTTTTGAAGGGTATTTTCTTGTTTTGTATGTTTGAGTGATTTTGGAAGGATTTTTGGATTTAAACAATTAAAGGGAGTGAAAATGGAGTAAAAAGGTAAGGCATGTACAAGATTTGTACAATAAGGCGTGCCACGGCAAAGAAATATGTGTATCGTGGCAGGACACTCTTGGGTTTTTATATGGGATACAAATTCAACATGCATCATGGCAGAGAAAGTTTGGCGCCACTGCATCTAGTTCTCAAGATTTTGTATTGGACTAGTAAAACACCTCACACCACAGAAGGAATAATTTTGTGCCGCAGCAGACAAGCCTTGGGTTTTTATACCAAGACCACCAGAACACCTTGCACTGCGGTAGAGTAAATTTTGTACCTTGGCCTGCTTACAAAAAATGCACCATAAATCCTTCTACACATTTTAAATGTGCATCACTCCTTTTACCCAAAACCTAAACTCTAAATAAAACTAAAAAACTCTACTAAACCAAGTTGGTGAACAGTAGCCAAACCCTTCGTCTTCTCCACCATTTTCTAGAGAGAAAAACCTCTATTGAAGCTCCTTCAAGGTTTTCTTGAGAAAGGTGACCAACCAAGTTCAAGAGCATTGGTTTAAAAGTGGAAGTGGGGTATATTTATTTATTTATTTATTTTTTACTTTCTAGGTGATCATCCATATCTCTTGTAATGAAAAGTATTGATTTTGATTTTCATATGAAGGCTAAATATTTTGTGTGGGATTTTGGCTAAGCTACTATGAGTGGATGAATGTTTAAGTAATGTTATTTAAGTTAAAGTAGTTTATTTCTTATTCATGGATTAATATCTTTGTTTATAGATTATTTTTTATTAAATTGGTTTATGGGCATAAGAGAATATTTTGGAATTGATCATTAAAAACATTATATTTGTTTGATTGAACACTTTTGAGCAAGAACCTAATTTAAGTACATTAATTTTTCTTAAATTAGGTGATTAAATTATTTTTTTAGGATTTATGCTAATTAATTAATTATCGGTTTGGATCAAAGAAGTTAATTAGTTAAGTAAGGAAAAAATTTCATTGATTTGAGATTTTTTAGGCTTGGTGGAAAAATCAATAAATTCAACTTTTTATGCTTAATTATAAAAATCACTTAAATTTATTTGATCAATGAATGATTAGCTAGCTAATTTTATGTACTTATTCATTATATCATTTCGGCAAACTTTTTACTTGCTTATTTCAATTGTTTTAAGATTTTAGAATTTTGCAACCGTTCTCACAATCAATAATTGTTTGAATTTTTAAGACTTATTTTTCGCAATTAATTTAGAAAATAAGTAGCATTTTAAAACCACCGCGAATTCCTTGAGAGACCGACCACGGGATAACTTGTCACTTGCTATAGGTAAGGTGACTCGTGCATTTGCGAGCATTTAAAATTTGCACATTAGGCTAAGAAAAATTGATAAGTAAAACAAATAAACATAATAAATATATATATTTAGAAGGGATCCAACACATCCATACTAACTAATTGGGTACAAAGGAGTCCTAAGAATCCATTTTTCCTCAATTTCTTATAGTATAATTAATCTACCATCCCAAGAAATTGCCAAACAAATTATATGATTAATTGACTTTAACCTAGCATGCATTCCTCTTTTAAGTAAACTCCATGCAATATAGTAACTAACTCAATAACACTCTTATGCTAATTAGATTACAATACTACTCATTAGGAATGTTAATTATCAACCACATAACTAAGAATCGCACCTCTTAGCCTTAAAACCATGTATGCTATTCAATCAAAACAAATAATTAAATACTTCTCTAAAACCTACCTAATTTCTTTTATGGTATAATTGTTAGCTAATCAATTAATAACATAAAATTTGAATTGAATAATATAATTAAATTGAAATCATAATGGAATGAAAAAAAATAAACTAATTCATTTAATAGAGAAATTTAGTTCATGAGGGTCCTAACAAGTCAAGCCAATCGTAACATATTCAATCAGGAGAGAATAAATCAAATAAAAAGTAAAAAGAAATACACGCAATCTCTTGGTGAATACCAACTTCAAAACCTTCAATCTTCCATCATTCTCTTATTTTGCCTCCATTTCTAAACTACTGCCTTTTTCTTTAATGATTTTGGTTAGTTGTGTCAACTGTTGAATGAATTTTTTTGGTTGCCTAAGAGTCATATTTATAGGTTAACAATGTCCAAATTCGGCTCTTTAAACCCAATTGGTGATCAGACGGTCAAGATTGATGTAAAGGAGTGAAAATGGGTATTGTAAGGTTTATTTTGTATTGACAATTTTCGTGGACAAAATGTTTGATTGTAATCTAGAATAGGAATTCACCGATTAATCAGACGATACATGGTGATGGAGTCATCAAGCTTGGAACGCTCATATGACAGGTATAATATTATATCATGCATACATCTTCACACAATTAAGCACGACACTTAGTATGGATCGTAACGAAAAATGTAATTGTGCACATGTTGGTCGATCGATCGAGAGTATTGATCGATCGATCGAGTGGTCGATCGATCGAGACTGAGACAACTTCGATCTAGGTGCTCTCTGTTTGGACTGGATCGATCGAGCAATTGGATCGATCGATCAAACCCTTGTCGATCGATCGAGTATAGAACAACTTCGATCCAGGTTCTCTCTGTTTGAGTTAGATCGATCGAGTTTTGTGTATCGATCGATCGAGACGGGCTGTCGATCGATCGAGCCAGTATTATATTCCTACTCAAACTCTTTTTGTGTATTCGACCCATGTGTTACTTTTATCAATTTGACTCATTTAATGAGAAAGAAAAATTCTAGTATGAGTAGAAGTGTTAAGAAAGTAGAATCCTTGTGTGAATAAAAGTGTTGTGGAAATAGAGTCCTTATTTGCGTAGGATTGTTTTAATTGTGGAATCCTTGTATGAGTAGAATCCTTGTGTGAATAAAAGTGTTTTGGAAATAGAGTCCTTATTTGCGTAGGATTATTTTAATTGTGGAATCCTTGTATGAGTAGAATTCTTGTGAGAAATAAATGCTGATGTGAATAGAATCATTGTATGAGAAGAATTCTTTTGAGAACTAAATCCTGATATGAGTAGAGTTATAGTGAATTGCAAATCCTATTTGAGCTAGGATTGGACTCTATATAAGTGAAGGGATGTTTGTGCATAATCAATCAACTTAAGCATTTAGAATTATACAGCACTAATACTTTCTAGCATCTGAATTGTGCTTATTCTCTTCATCTATTATTCTTAGGCTTTTTCATGTTTTATTCATATGCCTAATTGATTTGCATGATATTGAGCTTAATATTGAATGTTCTAGAGTTTGCTAGCTGATCCTGTTTTTACATCGCATGTTATTGAATCTGCTAGTTAGGATTGTTTATTGTTTGAATCCGCTCTAGGACACACATTGCACTTGTGTTTTTTGTGCTAACGTTACAGGTGACAGGTTCGGTATTTCGTGTGACTCGAAATTACCGAAGGTGACGGGTTCGGTTGATCTTGTGTGACTCAAGTAGATCGGAACGTTGGTCCGGATCCAGACATCTAACTATTGGAGGCTGTGAAAGGAGCAAGCGGCTCGTAAGTAAATTACAAAAAGGGGGATCTATCTGCGACGGGTAGTTTCTGGACTCTATGGTTGTAATTGAACATTATTTTCATAGTGGATAGTTAGGTGGTCCGGTGGACAGGTGGTTTTCCTCTTAGGTCATTGTTGTGGCCTAGGTTGTTTCCACCTAAAAATATCGTGTGTCGTTTTATTATTCCGCATTTATCTTTACACGCGATTGCATGTCTGGCCGTTGTGATTAGATTATATAATATTTGTTGAAAATTGAAAATAACCTATTCACCCCCCTCTAGGCTTATTAAATCCGTAATTAAAAACCTTTTCAGGTATGATATGGCAAATCCCAATATAAAATTAGAGCTCACCGCAGCCTAGACAGTGTGTGCCATGACATAAGCTCTTTAGGATTTCTAGTAAAGTTTGTGCACTACAGCATGGAAATATGTCTGTCACAGTCTAGTGTTGTCAGGACTAAATATGACTAACGTTCACCGTTACATGGAAATATGTTTGCCATAGCATGAGCTGCTCGAGTTGCATTGCTTATCCAGGCGCATTGCGACACAAATAATATACCATTGCAGCACATATGCTTTTACTCTCTTTTTGACTTGTTTTTTCCCCCGTTTGCTATCATTCCACCTACATTAGCACAATTAAATATAAAATTAAGCCATTTAATCCTTAATAAGTCCAAAACACGAAAAACATTTAGCTTGGAAGTGATCTCCTGTCATATGTATGGAGCACCCATTGTTAAAATACGATAAATTAGAGACTTGAACCTTATAAGGAGTATGAACAACATTGAAACTATGAACAAATGAAGGGTTAAGATTAACACTGGATAATTTGAGTTTTTCTAGGTAAATTATTGCTTCATTTTGTAGAGATATGGCCTCAGTGGTCAGAGAGAGAACGAATCAACAAATCTTCAACTTGACTCAAGATGTCAGTGTTTGACGGAGAAAAGATACTTGGAGTAGGGGAGAGAGACAAAAAGTCACAAGAGTCATCATCTAAACTTAGAAATATAGGCTCACAAATAGGGCTAAGAACCTTAGGAGATTCTTCAGGAAGAGTAGAAGGGACTATAATACTGGCGAATAAACTTAGGAGGAGAGAGAGAAGGGATAGACAATTCATCAATGTAACCAAGACCTATCATATCACTATAAGATTAACCAATTTTCAACATCTCATCAATATGTTGCGCTCAAAGGGATAATTTATGGATAGTATTTCTAGTGTAAGAAATTTTCTTTTCTAGATTAAGATGAGCATCTTGATGAACACTACTTTGGGCCTATTAATTTTAGTTTTTAAGTATTTATTTCATGATTTATTTCGGTATTGCTTTGATTTGGAGGGTATTTTTGTATTTTGTAGGTACAAATTAGTGTGAGATGAATTACGAATTTAAGTGGTCAAGGAAAGTGAAAATGGAGTAAAAAGAGCTGAAGAATGTAATGTAAGCCTTACATTCTGCGCCATTTAATATGTAAGAGGGAACAAACAAGAGCAAAAGAATGTAAGCCTTTCGTTAGGAATTAGCAATTGTGTAAGGGACATTTACAAGGCTTGGATAATAATGCGCACCACGGCAGAAGAAATTGTGTGTCGTGGCAGTTCATTCTCTATTTTTACTATAGGAGCCAAAAATCAATGTGTGCCACGACAGGTAAATTTGTGTGCCGTGGTAGAAGGAAATGTACGCCGTAATGGGACAGACTCGGGTCTGTACACCATACCATAATTTCATCTTGCGTCGTGGCAGAAGAAAATTGTACGCGGCCTGCGTACCCGTTTGACACTTAAATGCCCAGATTTTTACACACTCCTCACTTTTAACCTAACCTATGAATACAATTTTTACAAATCCTCTGCATACCAAGTGCAAACAGTACCCACAACCCTTCTTCTCCACATTTTAGAGAGAGAAATCCTCCATTAATGCTCCTCCATTGAAGCTCCATCAAGAATCTTGCGAAAGGTGGCCATCCAACCTCAAGAAGCTTGTTTCAAGAGTGAAGTTGGATATTGTTATTGCTTGTAATTTATTTTCTCTTTATAACTCATTAAATGCCTCTTGTAAAGGAAAACCATGATTGGGATTTTTGTTATGAGTGGCTAAACCCTTTTTGTGTTGGACTTTAGTAATGTTACCATGAATGGATGACTATTTATGTGATTTATTGTGGTATTTCTTGTTCATTGTTCTTAATATCTTCGTTCATGGATTATTCTTGCTCAAATTAGTTTGTAAGCATTAGAAAATATTTTGGAATTGAACATTAGAAACATCATCTTTGTTGGATTGAGCCCTCTTAAGCAAGAGCCTAATTTAAGTACATTGACTTGTCTTAAATTTGATGATTAAAATATTTTCCTAATGTTTATGCTAATTAACTAATTAACGGTCCAGATCAAAGAAGTTAATTAGTTAATTAAGGAAAAATCTCCATTGACTTGAAATTTTCTAGGTTTAGTTGGAAAAGAATCAATAAATCTTACTTGTTTAATTGTTAAAATCACATAAACTACTTCATTCATAAATGGTTAACTAGCTAATTTTTTACTCTTTTATCTCATCGTTTCGACAAATTACTCACTCGGTTATTTTACTTGTTCTATGATTTTATAATTATAGCAACCATTCCATCAACAAACTTTTACTAGAATGTTTAGGATATAATCTTTATTTGTAACCAATTTAGAAAACATTAATCAATTTTAAAGCAACCGCAATTTCTTGAGAGACAATCTTGGGAGTATACTTATCGCTTACTACAAGTGACTCGTGCACTTGCGAGCTATTTATGAATACAAAATTTGCCTAACAAGTTTTTGTGCATGAAGTTTTTGGCGCCGTTGCCGGAAAATTGGCGTTTTAAATTGATTATTTGTTTTCTTTTTAGTTAATTTTCGTAATTTGTTAGTTTTTGTGATTTTCTTTGTTTCGTGTTTTTATTATTTGTTTGGAGTCATTTAGTGTCTGGTGCTTTGATTTTGTTATTGTTTCTTATAGTGTATGCAAGGTAGAAGATCCCTTGAAAATCCTTTAGCACCTTTCATAGACAATGTCAATAGGAGGAGAGCACATTTGAGAAGAGTTGACACAAACATTCTGGAAGAAGAACAACAACCAAATATGGGAGATCCTTTACCTCCTCATAAAGAAATGGCGATGAAGGAGTATGTAAGGCCAATCATTGGCACTGCAACTTCTTGCATCCAATTGGGAGAAGCGGCTAAAAATTATGAGCTTAAGAATATTCACTATTCTATGTTGCCTTCTTTTTTTGGGATTCTTAATGAAGATCCACTGACATTTATTAGTAATTTTTATGCTACTATGCAGACTTTTCTACTACAAGGGCTTAATGAAGATCAATTGAGGATGAGATGTTTCCCATACACACTCAAAGATAAAGCAAAATCATGGCTTGTGACTCTTCCACCGGGTTCTCTTTTAAGTTGGGAAGCAATATACAACAAGTTCTTAGGAAAATTCTATTCCCATAAAAAGACTGCAGACCTAAGGACAAAAATTGCAACATTATCATAGATGGATAGAGAACTTTTTCATGAGGTGTGGGATAGGTTCAAACTACTTCTTATCCAGTGCCCACACCATCATTTTCCACTACAGCTCCAAAATCAATTTTTCTTTGACGAATTGACACAACAGTGCAATTCATTGTGGACAATGCCGCAGGAGAAGCTATGGGAGAAAAGACTACAGTAGAGACATATGAATTGTATGAGATGTTGGGTGCTAATTCCCAACAAAAGAGTGCAAGAGGAAGGAGAGTTGGAGTTAATAGCTCCGAGAAATGAGATGGCAATACATTGGGGAGCTAAACAAGCAAATTGTACTCCTTATCTCTAAGAATACAACACCACAAGAGGTATGCGGTGTTTGTAGTACCTATGGATATGGTGCTAATACTTGTCCAATTGTTTGTGATTATTATGTAGTTACAAGCCAAGAGTAAGCCAACTCTTTGGAAGGATACTAACCACGACCAAAGAATGATCCTTATGCTAACACCTACAATCCAGGTTGGAGAAATCATCCAAATTTTTCTTGAAAGGGAAACAACAATCCCGCTTATGCTCAAAATCATTTCCCAAACAATCCTCCTAACTACTTTAATTTACTCTACCAAACAAGCCAAGCTTGGAGGACAATTTGAACTCCTTTATTCAAGTGAGTCGAGATAAATACATGAAGAACAATCAAAGGATGGACTCATTGGAAGCTTCTATGAAGAGGGTTGAAGGCCAAGTTGGCCAACCAGTGGAGCATCTCCAAAGGCAAGAAAAAGGGAAGTTGCCTAGTCAACCCGAGCAAGCGAAGGTGGTTACAATTCTTCGAAGTGGTAAGATAGTCAATAAAAATTTACTTGAAATTTCTAATGATTTACCATATAGTGTAGGTAACATGGAAAGAGATAGTGAAATTTCTAAAGGAGGTGGTGAAACATATGACAAGCTTGATGAACCTTCAAAGGAAGCAATTGGAGAGTCATCTACTACCCCACAATTGCACAAAACATCGGAGCCTTACCGACCACTCATACCATTTTCACACCATCTTAAGGATATTCTCTTACTTATTTAATATGCTTTCTAAGGTTCAAATTAATTCACCTTTATTCGATGTAATTAGGAATGTGCCTTCCTATACTAATTTTTTCAAAGATTTGAACACTAGAAAAAGAAAGTATGAACTTAATGAGAGAATTGTTATGTCTAAAATCTTGAGTGTAGTACTTTAATAAAGTTTACCACCAAAGTTAAAGGATACCAGTAGTTTTACCATTAACATTACTATGGGAAATAAGAAAGTGGTAAAAGCTATGTTAGACTTAGGTGTAAGTATTAACTTAATATCTTATTCAATTTTTTTGCAACTAGGTCTAGGAGAATTGAAACCAACAACCATGTCCCTTCAATTAGCTGATAGATCTATTAAATACCCAAAAGGTATGGTTGAAGATTTACTTCTACAGGTTGATAAGCTAATTGCACCTATTTATTTTGTTGTTTTGGATATGTAGGAAAATCCATCTATGGACAAGGAACATACTATTCTTCTTGGTAGACCATTCATGGCTACTATCAAGACTATTATAGATGTCCATAATGGAAGTTTGACTATGACAGCTTTGGGAGAAATTATTCATTTTAAAGTGTTTGATTCTTCTCCTTTACCTTCTGTTTCCACAATTGATGAATGCTCTTATATTGATCCTATTGATACTCTTGTTCATAACCCCTTTTTTCATGATGAAATAAAAGATAAACTTAAGTATGCCTTAATTGTTGATACGAGTGATTTAGATGAGGAGACTAAGGGTTACCTTGAGTTGTTGGATAGTACCGAACCTATAGTTGAGCCTAGTACACCCTTAGAGTTACCTAGAAATATGTGTCATCTAAGCTTGAATTGAAAGAGTTATCTAAGCATCTAAACTATGTGTTTTTGGGAGAGGGAGATACTTATCCAATAATTATTTCATCTACTTTAACCCAAACCCAAGAGCATGAACTTTTGAAAGTGCTTAGGAAATTTAGGAAAGTCATAGGTTGGAGCATTGGTGATATTAGAGGTATTAGTCCTACTATGTGCATGCATAAGATTATTCTAGAGGAAAATACCAAACCTGTGAGAGAAGCTCAAAGGAGACATAACCTAATCATGCAAGAGGTAGTGAAAACCGAAATTTTGAAACTCCTAGAAGTAGGGGCTATCTATCCTATCTCCGATAGTAAGTGGGTTAGTCTAGTACATGTGGTACCTAAGAAATCGGGGATCACCGTTGTGAAAAATGATAAAAATGAGTTAGTACCTACTAGGATGATCACGAGTTGGAGGATGTGTATTGATTTCCATAAGCTTAATTTGTATACAAAAAATGATTATTTTTTCCTTCCCTTTATTGATCAAATGTTGGAAAGATTAGCTAAGCATGACTTTTATTATTTTATTGATGGTCTTTCAGGATATTATTAGTTCCCATTGCACCAAAGGATCAAAAGAAGACCACTTTCACCTGCCCATTTGGAACATTTTCTTTCATAAGGATGCCATTTAGTTTATAAAATGCTCCCGCCACATTCCAAAGATGCATGATGTCTATAATTTTGGATATGGTGGAGAAATTTATTGAGGTATTCATGGATGATTTTTCAATTTTTGGAAATTCTTTTGATAATTGTCTGCATAACTTGACTCTTGTGCTTGAACGTTGCATTGAATGCAATTTAATACTTAGTTGGAAAAGAGTCATTTCATGGTCAAAAAGGCATTGTTTTAGGACATGTCATTTCTAGTAAGGGAATTGTAACGGTGGGAACAACCTCCGAGCATGGCCAGAAGGGGGACAACCTCCGAGGTTGCCTATTAACTCACAGGAATATATCCCCTTGGACCAAGAGGGTTCCTTTCTCCTTCCCAGCTGCTCGAACCCATGACCTAGTCCAGAGGTACAAATAGGTTCTTAGAGCAAAGCTAGTACCAATTAAACTAAGACCCCACTCTCAATTATTATTTTTCAGAAAATAATTTAAATTTATGAATTAAATTTAGTGTTTTAAATTGTATTTTTTTTAATAAACTTTAATAAATACTTTGGTACTATAAATTTAAATTATAGAAAATTTAAAATGATTTAAAAAGAATTTATTTAATATGTTATTGATTTTTATAAATTTTAGAAAAATTGTGTGAATTACCAAATTGCCCCTACTCTTTTAAAATTTTTAAAGCCAAGGCCAAGGGTAGTTTGGTCATTTTACAAATTAACCCTTTTAATCGTAATTTCCTTCTTCTCCAGCCATGCGAAACATTAGGGCTGGTGCCGCGATAAGAGAGAGAAAGAGAGAGAGAGAGGAAGAGAGGCGTTGTTGTCGCCGTCCTCCTTGCCGTTCACCGACGTCGAACTCCTCACTGTCGTCCTTCCTACCTCCACCCAAGAGTTCCATGCCAAAACTTGTGAAGAAATCGTGTGGAAATAGCCAGTCAATCACGACACCCACCATCCGACCACCTTCGTTTGTCGTTTCTTCTGCTGTCGTTTATGACACCAATCATGCAACCACTAACCGGCCACCTCACGACCATTGTTTCTCCATCGCCATTGCGAGCACCATTATTAGTTTTCCAATGTTTTCGTCCTTTAGCCATGAAATATACCATTTTCAGCCACAATGGTACATTTTTTTTATGTAATTTGTTCTATTTCCTAATCTTGTTCGAATTTGTTACGTTTAAATCATTTTTGGGTTATTTTATGGTATTGCTTTTAGGTTTTGATTTTTTTGAGTGTGATAAGAATTATGTTATTTATCTTACATGTATTCCTAATTATGATTTCAGATTTCTCAGTTTCTTGAAGTATTTTTCTGAGTGTGAATTCTGTTTCTCGAGGTATCCCAAATCTGACTCAATTCGATTTGCTTTCTGGGTCTTTGTTTTCTGACCAAAGCTTGGGCATTCTGTTGGGCCACAAAATGTTTTCAATGAATATTGATTTCATCTGTGTTTTTCTCCTTAATTTTGATATTAATAGTTTATCCAGATATGGGTATTATAAATATTAAAGTGTTGCGAGCATATGATCATTTATATACATGTTGGTCAGTTTGGATTTATAGCTAAGCATTTAATAGACATAGGTTATATTTAGTTTAATTGCTTTGAGTAATCCATGAATTTGAATTTATTTAATTTTCTTATAAAAGTTAGAAAAATGATAAGTTTTGAATAGCCAACTTTGTTTCTTTAGTTGATTATATGATTAGTTTTGCTAGCTTGCATTTCTAAAATTTTCTCTTTGATTACTTTATCTTCTTTTTTTTGTTAGTCCTTTTCCCTTTCAAGGGTTTTACGAAGGTAAGAATTGGTCCTATTTTGTTATCGTCCTTAATCTTTTCACTGCTTGTGTGAGCGTGTCTTTTGCTAGAGTTATATTAGTATCTCTACTCTATTGTTTCCTAATAGGAGCTAAAAGGTTATAATCCTCTTTTAATTGTTCTTTCGTTGACCTTTCATGTTATGTTTTAGGCTATGAATCAAATGAGTGAGAATCGTTAGCCATTTTTACCTAAATAAGATCTTATTGAATGACTTAATGTTAAGACTTTTGACTTCAAATTGCAATGACACATTTAAGTCCTCGCAAAGAACAGTCGAAAAGGCAAGTAGGTAAAATATTTAGAGCAACGGTGCTATCAACAAGGATTTGAGACGTTACCTCAATTAGTACTATGGGATAAGTGTGCCAATGAAACTTGTTAAGGTAGGGGCTATTACTCTACTTTTTCTTCATGCATTATTTTTATGAAAATATCATGCATCATCATGGATAATTGAATGACGGAAATTGATGCCATGTTTATAAATATTTTTATAAAAGTGTTGATAATGATGTTATAATTAACATACCCATTTGGGAACATTTTATATGTATATATGACATTATGAAATACGGGTATTAAAATATTTTATATGGCATTTGAGTTTTATGCATGCATCATGAATTTATTTTATGGGGAGTATTACCTATATAATGTCCTGCGGAGATATGGTACCCCGGGACTACTGGTTGTAGCAGACTATTTTTCGAATGGACTACAGGTACGCATTTCATTTCACATGTATCTCGGAGTTGTCCATACATGGGTCTTGGTATTAGACCGCACATGGGCCTCGGAGTTGGACCCCCCATTGTGTTTCAGAGTTGTCTGTCTTGGGTCTTGGTATTTATTTTCGTCTATGGGTCTCGAAGTTGGACCGCCCATATGACGAGGACACTTAAGGCGAGGACCCATGTATGTTGGATTTGACCAATACATGTCCCATATTTATTTCAGAGTATGACCATACATGGGGTCGGAGGTGGACCCACATGCATCTCGGAGGTTGACTACGCACGTACCCATGTATTTTGGAGTTGACCAATACATATGGATTTGGCATTGCATACATGAGTATTTTATATTAGACATTGCATATTTCATTATGATTGTATTAGCATACATGGGGTACCTAGAATGTACACTCCACCCGGTTTCAAGGGCATATACTTGAAAATTTTGCTCAATGATTTTAATTTATGCATGAGAATAGTAATGTGAGTTCTTCGTCAATCCTATCATTTGATTCCTTTCATGAGATCAAAGTTAAGCATTTTTTAAGTCTTTCTTGTTTAATTATATGCGAACCTATTAGCTCATTTCTTTACATAACTTCTATTCGCACATACTTTGTTGAGTGATTGAACCCATAGGATCAGTGTGATTTAAAGAGTAAATATTGTGAGGATTAGAGTTGAAGCAAATTCGGATTCTTAACACTAGGTTTGGGGGAACCAATGTTGTTATGTTTTTAGTATTGGAGCTTAGATTTGTGAAGTGAAACTAATCTACATGGAAAACCTTGATGTGTTAAAATGTTAGATGAACTTGTGCATAATTCTTAATTATAAATTGAAGAGAAACTAAAGCATGACAAGTTTTGTTGATTTAACTTTTTAGTTTTGTTAATTGTCATTTTAATTCTAGTTTTGCTTGAAGACTAGCAAAATGTAAGTTTTGGGGTATTTGATAAACATTATTTTGGACCTATTATTTTTTAGTTTTTAAGTATTTATTTCATGATTTATTTCGGTATTACTTTGATTTGGAGGGTAGTGTCGGGTTTTGTAGATACAAGTTAGTGTGAGATGAATTACAGATTTAAGTGGTCAAGGAGAGTGAAAATGGAGTAAAAAGAGCTGAATAATGTAAGCCGTACATTGTACGCCATTTACTATGTAAGAGGGAACAAACAAGAGCAAAAGAATGTAAGCCTTTCGTTAGGAATTAGCAATTGTGTAAGGGACATTTACAAGGCTTGGATAACAATGCATGCCATTGCAAAAGAAATTGTGTGCCATAGCGGTTCATTTTCTATGTTTACTACAGGTGTGTGCCATGGCGGGTAAATTTTAGTACCGCAGTAGTGAACTCTTTGTTTCTACTACAGGGGTCCATTTTCAACGCGCACCGCAGCAGAAGGAAATGTGAGCTGCGGCAGGAAAACCTCGGGTTTTTATACCAGACCATAATTTCACCAAGAGTTGTGGTAGAAGAAAACCCACACAATGGCCTGCATACCCGTTTGACACTTAAAAGCCCATATTTTTACACACCCCTTCTCACTTATAACCTAACCTATAAATACAATTTTTACAAACCCTCTCCATACCAAGCATGAACAGTGCCATGAACAGTACCCACAACCCTTCTTCTCCACATTTTAGAGAGAGAAATCCTCCATTAATGCTCCTCCATTGAAGCTCCATCAAGAATCATGAGAAAGGTGACCATCTAACCTCAAGAAGCTTGTTTCAAGAGTGAAGTGGGGTATTGTTATTGCTTGTAATTTCTTTTCTCTTTAGAACTCATTAAATGCCTCTTGTAATGGAAAACCTTGATTGAAATTTTGTTATGAGTGGCTAAACCCTTTTTCTGTGGGATTTTAGTAATGCTACCATGAATGAATGATTATTTCTGTGATTTATTGTTGATTAAAGTAGTTTATTTCTTATTCATTATTTTTAATATCTTTGTTCATGGATTATTCTTGATCAAATTAGTTTATGAGCATTAGAAAATATTTTGGAATTGAACATTAAAAACATCATCTTTGCTTGGTTTAGCCCTCTTGAGCAATAACCTAATTTAAGTACATTGACTTGTCTAAAAATAGATTATTAAAATAATTTCCTAGAGTTTATACTAATTAACTAATTAACGGTCTAGATTAAAGAACTTTATTAGTTGATTAAGGAAAAATCTCTATTGACTTGAGAATTTATAGGTTTAGTTGGAAAAGAATCAATAAATCTTACTTTACTTGCTTAATTGTTAAAATCACATAAACTACATCATTCATAAATGGTTAACTAGCTCATTTCTCACACTCTTTTATCTCATCGTTTTGGCAAATTTCTCGCTTGGTTATTTTACCTGTTCTATGATTTTAAAATTTTAGCAATCGTTTCATCAACAAATTTTTACTAGAATATTTAGAATTTAATCTTTATTTGTAACCAATTTAGAAAACATTAATCAATTTTAAAACAACCGCAATTTCTTGAAAGACGATCTTGGGAGTATACTTGTCACTTACTACAAGTGACTTGTGCACTTGTGAGCTTTTTATAAATACAAAATTTTCCTAAGTAGTTTTTGTGCATCACATCTGAGAAGGATCCCACCATTTTGGCTTTATCCAATAAGTTTTATTGAGTTCGAATCTACCTCGCATTTCTTTTTAAGTTTAGCAATCTCAGACTCTCTGTCATCCAACATTGATTCAAGACAAGCTTTTTCATTTTCCAAAATGAAGATCTCTTGCTCCAACTAAGCACTGTCCTTAAAATCATCTAAAAAAGTATCCAGAACAACTAGAACGATAGACCTTTTAAGTTTTTCTTGTCGAATTGCTTGCTCACATTTACCAATGTGAGTTAAGAACTTTTCTTTATCACATAACACTAATTGGAGAGACTTGATGTGACTATCCAGTCTAAGTTTTAAAGATTCAAGATACTTCTCACTGTTAAGAGTCACATCTAACAATTGAATGGTAATCTCCAAATGATAATTGTATTTTTCTTTAAACTATGACCAATTCTCCCAGAACATTTTTCAGCATAAGATGTTTATAGACCAAATCATCATAAGATACTTGTAAGTAGAAAACCTTCTTCAACATCCACCTAGTTAGAAGATTGAGTAGTATTTTCTTTAGCATGAAAAGCCATTAAAGAAGTACACTCAAAAGTGTCGTACTCGAGATCATTGACTCTATCATTAACAGCACATAAACCATCACCTTAAATATTCCCCAAGTAATCCCAAGCTTCTTTGGAACTTCTTACGTCTCAAAGACGATCACCATCACAAAGCAGAAATAGTTCCAAGTTTGGTGTATAAACCTTCATGGTTCCTGTCACTTAGGCAAAGTTTCTTCTTGAGTCAAAAGGTCAAAGGTTTGAGGAACACTAGTTCCATCTTTTAAAGCTTGGAAAGGAATCTTTCATCCATTTTCAATCAAAGACCAAACCTCATCATCAAAGGATCTTAGATATGAACACATCTGAGATCTTCAGTAGGCAAAGCTCATGCCAACAAACTGAGGTGTTCTAAAGACCAATCTGATTTCACCAAAAGTTATTACAGACAAGGGGAGACAAACATGTACAAGAGAAAGGAAAGAAAAATGCCAGAACGATTAAGCCCAAAAAAGTGTATCGACTCTGATACCAATTGAAAGAGTCAGAACCCTACTAACTACTAAGGTAAGATGATGCAAACAACTTAGGACTCGCACCTCTCGTGCACATAGCAAGAGGTAAACAAATAAAGCAATAAAGTAGGAAGTAATAACATAAAGCAATAAAAGCCTTCCAATCCCTGAGTAATTCTCATATGTTGGCACATACTAGAATATATCACTTATTATACTAACGCATGCAATAGATCATTCAAACACAATGACGTAACTTGATAAACCCACTTAGGCTCCTGATGCACAAATTTTATTTTCAAAGCTTACAAGTGCACAAGTTATTTCTAGTTAGTGACAAGTATACTCTCAAGTTCGTTATCTCAAAGAATTATAGTGATTTTAGATGATTATTACCTTCTTAAAAACTTAAATAACTAATTAAAACTAAAAAAGAAATGTAAACACTCTATGAAGATCATTGGGTCAAAGATCCTAAAAGTAGAACGACTAATTAAAAATGATGCAACTCAAAACGCAATCAAGAAAGGGTGTAAAATCAATGGAGGATTTATGGAAAATGTGGCTAGTTAATCATACTTGCTTCTAAAGGCTTAGGTGAATTAAAGTGAACGAGCATATCAATTAAGATTATTAGTTTTCCTTTAAAATAAGAAAACTCCTAGGTCAAAGGAATTTGCAACCATTTAAATCAATGCAATGGTCAATCATCAATTTAAACTATTATTCAAGTTGTTCAAATTAGGTCTACATGATGTGTCTATAACCTAATTCTCAAATATTCATATTCTACTTATGAAGAATAGATGGTCAATAAATCAATCATAAGTAAATATTGCAAGAACAATGAATCAAGAAATAATTTTTATTTATTTAATAGAAAAATATTCACCTAATCAATCTAAGCAATCATAGCAACAACGCTAAATCCCCATAATTGTATTAGCCAGACATAGGTTAAATTTCATTATCAAATTTAACAAAACATTCATCCTAGAAAAGAGGAAGAAGATGAATCTAATAATAAAAAGATCATAATCAGATTTGATACCAACTATGAATTGGATGATCTTTCCTTCTCTAAAAGCTTTAAATCTTGTTCTTTAGAGGACTTTTGTGTCTCTATAATGACTTCTTCTCTCTTCCAAGATTTGGAAATTCTCCCAAAATTGCTCTTAGATTCATTCTAAGTCTTATCTTATATAATGAACTCTTGGACACATTTTTAGCCAAAAACACTGTTTAGAAATACGAAGTCTAAAATTGGTAATAGAGCTACAACGTAGGAATTATTTTGCAACGGCACAGAGTTTGAAATTTTTTCCATAGTGAAACATGTGAGGAGATTTCCATGGCACATGTTTTGCTCTTCTGCGGCGAACAAGTTTGTTTTGTCACAATAGTTAAACCCAAGGGTTCACTACCATAGCACATAATTTTCTCTGCCTAGGCATGCTCCATTTTGTAAGCCTCTTTTATAACCCCTTACATACTGATTGTTTCTTGATGTAAGGCTTTTATGCATTAGCCTCATTAGTTCCTAGGTTTCTATTTGAGGCCTCTAAGTGCTGAATCTTCGTATGTTGACATTGTTTACCTCTTTTGAAGCCAAAAACACATGAAACCCTTCAAAATATACTTGTGATTTCAAAAAGATAGATTTGCATAGATAATTAAGTAAAAATGCTCTAATCAAACCTATTCATTACAAATATGCTCATTAAATAACAAGACATGAGTGCTTTTCAAGCACTTAACACAACCCCCAACCAACTTTTACTAGTCTAGCAAGTGAAGTGATCTAAAAACATAAATTACTTTCGTAGTAGATTATCACAATTGTATTTAGCATAGGCAATAAGCCTTTAAACCCTTGGTGGCCCTAATGAATGAGTTATAGTTTCGTGAGAGCTTCCAGTGATGATACCCTCAAACATTCTAATAAGTAAAAACTAAAACAAACTATGAACTAACAAAATGCTTAACACCTAACACAATTCTAAAATTCTCAAATCAACCCATGTAATTGTCGCAAAATTGCTCATGGCATATAACATAGGGAATATTTAAAAATCACTAAATCTAAAAAATAGTCCAAACATCAATTTTCATTTTCGTAATTGACTCTTAAACAACCAATAAACCACAAACCCGTTAATTGCAACACTAAATTGTGCCATGTATGACATTCATGGATCAATATTTTTTATCTCAACGTTGTGTAAGTATAATATTGATGAACAATACAATCACAAACTTCATAGCCTTTCCTTTCAAATCACTCTCCACTAATGTAGAAAGTACACATTACCTTGAATCAATAGGACTTTAATAAGCTTATAACATTAGGCTAAGTATGAGGTTATGAAAGAATGGGAAGGTTATTCTCAAAAGAAGTAAGAGCACTTAAATATTTTTAGATTTACACAACCATTTTAAGTTCTCCAATCATTCACATTCTCACCCAACTATTCCAACAATTTGTTTTCTCACCTTCCCCCTTAAGGTTCTATGCACCATATCAACTTTATGTTCCATTTTCTTTTCTCTTATATATATATATATACTTCAATGCTCTTGACAAGCTTGTTTTATATTGAGTGCTCTTATCAATAAGGATAGGACAATGTGTTTTCAGCTCATAGAGGTGGATTATCATGAGTTGAAGAAAAAAGATTTTAAAGCCATTTTGTATCCTAATTAAGATAAGGAAAAGGGCAACTATGGATAAAAGATAGCATAGGTAGGCTTGAAAGGATCAAACGGTTCAAAGATAACCTAGATCATTTCCTAAGTAATGTGCAATTCTAGAATTTTGCCTCGATTGATTTTCAAGTAAGTTCTAGAACATGTTGAGATCTTAAACATGTCATGAACATATACATATGTCAATAATCCTAAATATTGAGACTAACCTAACAAACTACCACAAACCATAACAGCCTCAATTTAGATGAAATCAATATTTGTATGTCTTTTTACTTTAAGCAAAAACTAATTTCTTTCGTATGTTATTGCTATCATAATCATACTACAATCATAGACATCCAAATTGATTTGAGCCAAAAAAAATACGACACCTAAAAAATTAAATAAGAATGATAGAATCTAAACAAAAAATTATGCTCTCATTCATGCTTTAGGAAGAACTTTTCCACCCCCAACCTAATTTTTACATTATCCTCAATATATCAATGTTAGATAAAATAAAATTAAGTAAAAGAAGTAGAAAAGTTTCCCTCCTTGGATTAATGAAGTATGAATATTCAATTGAGTCCCATTCACCACTCTCTAGCCTTATCTTTAAATATAACACTTGCTTTCATATGGGGAGTTAAGTGAAACTTCAAAGACATTCATCACTTCTCAACCAGGAAATTAGAGTTCATAAAAAAAAACCACAAAAGAAACTGCCCAACAAAATTAAAAAAGTTCAAGTACAAATCAAATTGAAATAAAAATAAAGAAAATATAACACAAAAACAAGGCAGCCTCAGTCTTCCATGTCATCCCGAGGTGGCTCCCCATCCTGTTGTTCCTTGGGTGGCTAATAGATGAACTCATGGATATGATATTCCGAAGCTATCCAAAATTGGCCACAATCTACTCTGACTTGCTCGAGTTGGAACCTTTGCATTTCGTGGATGGTTTGCAAATATTCATCTTGAAACATCCTTTGCTCACACATCCATACTTGCTACTACTTTTGGTTTTCTTTGATTTGTTGAATTTCTTCTTCAAACCTATTGAACTTGTCTTTTAGTGTAGACTTGGAAGAAGTTTTTCTGCCAGCTTGGCCCTTTTTTGTGCCACTAGTCAGGCATCTCATATAGGTTAGAGTTAGAAGGTCCCCTGGTTGCAACAACACATCTCCAGTAGAGTATTATACCCCTGCCCTAGCACACAGAGCCATTATGAGCTAAGAGAAAAGTAACTAATATTGTGGTATTGAGCAGACCATAGTACCTTTTGTGGACAATAAACCAAACACCTATAGATTTTTCTGCTTCTATAGCATATCGCAAAAGTGCCCTTTTTGGCATCAATCTCGAATATTCAAAGTATTACCAAATTTAGATATAGGTATTAAGTATTTTGCCTCAAAATTCTTCATCTTCCCATAATTTCCCATTCAGTTTGGCAATTAGTGAGAGTACTCTTAATCTCTTCAAAGTCCTCATTCCCCAAATAAGCCTCATACTCACTGTCATGTATATCTCTTAAGAGACTTCTAACATAGAAAACTACCAAGTCAATGTGATACGAAAACCTTAGAACTCGCCCTTCTCATACAGGCTGCAAAAACACAAATAGATAACAGGTAAACATGTAATAACAAAAATTTAGTAAGGCAAATAGCATAAATAGAAGAAATCGATAAAAACTTTACAATCATAATATAATCCTTATATGTTGGCACATAAGTTAATGATATAGTGATTGTACTAACACATGTAGCAGCGGCAATATAATGTGTTAAACCCACTTTGGCTCCAATCCTAAGTGGTAACATCCACAGGTTGCTTAAGGCTACCACTCAGTAACATATTCACTAAATGAAAATAAATAGTTAATACAACTTAATAAGGTAAAATGCTTATGCCTCCATCAATTGGGACCACCTGTCCTATTTGCCTATGTTACTCTTGCCAGTTGTCTCCATAGCTACTTTGATCTACAATGGATTTGACTCATCTCCAGAGCTTAACCACTATATAGTGTAGAACAAATAGCTGTGATTAAAAAGTTTGAATCCTAAACAAGATAACACACGCACCCAATAACAATTTTATGAAAAATCAACTCATATCAACAATACAAAAAAATACTCAATGTATTGTTATTACCGAAACTCCATTTAGAAAATTATTTTCTCCAACTTCATCTTGCATCCCAATATAGAAAAACACTAGATGTATTGGTGATATGTTCACGCTAAATCGCAAGTGCATAGGTCAGTATACAAGTGATAAGTATTTAAAGATCGAGTTGTCGTACCTACGAGGATTAGATTAATAAGGAGTTGAGTACCAAACTACAGTACTTTAAACTATTTAAGCTAACAAAAATAGATAGCTTAAATAATAAAAATAACAAAATTCTAATATTTACACTACTGGATTCAACACAACCACACTAATAAATTGAGCACTAGAAATCCACCATCCTAAGTAATTGCCAGACAAATTATATGATCAATTGAATCTAACCTAAGCATGCATTTCAGCCTAGAAACCATGTATAACCTAATCACACTCTCATGCCAATTAGATTACACTACTACTCATTAAGAACGTCAATTATAGATCACATATACAAGAATCGTACCTTTCAGCCTAGAAACCATATATTTTATTCAATTAAGACAAGCAATTAAATACTTATCTCAAAGCTACCTAATTGCCTTTATGGTATAATTGTTTGTTAGTCAATCAATGACATGAAATCCAAATTAAATAATATAATTAACTTTGTAATCACAATAGAATGGAAAAACAAACTAAATAATTATATTAAACTATTGAGTTCAAGAGGATCCTAACAAGAAGTTTAGTTAATTATAAATATATTCAATAAAGTTCCAAAACAATGAGAAAATATAATATAATAGATAAAAATACAAAGGAGAAGAGAAATTATAACCAATCTTTCGACTATCACGTGAAAACTCAATCTCCACCAACCGTCACCCTAGTGGACCTAAACTCCAACACTTTCGATCTTCAATCCTCTCTTAATGTGCCTCACTCTCTAAATTGCTACCTCTTTCTCTAAATATTTAGGTTAATGGTGAAATATACTGAATCACTTTGCATGGCTGCTTATGAGGTGTATTTATAAACATGAGTGTTTTAGGGCACAAAGAATTCTAATCAAAGTAGGAAACATCATCCAACTAGGAATTATAGTCCAAATAGGAAACTAGATTTTGGACATTTATCACGCACAAAATTGACTCACATTGTGGCCCAAATAAGTGAGCACCGTGGCCTAAATTGCTCGAATTGCCTAAAAAGTACTCGCTTTGTGGCCCAAAATAGCAAGCTCCGTGGCTTAAGGCTCTCGAATCACTAGTGGAACAATGCACACCGCGGTACAACTTTTTATCCACCTAGGCACAATGCCCCACTGCGGCCCAAATAATTCTCTACCTATGCACAATGTTACTAAGGTGAATTGTGTCCCTTTTTGCTCGTTTTTCCTTCGTTTACCACCATTCTACCTACATTAACACAATTAAGCATAAATTAATTCATTTTAACCATATTAAGTCCAAAACAAGACAAATAGCAAGCTTAAAAGTAGCTAAATAACTCTACTTTTGTAGAGCACGATACAAAAAAAAATTGTGAAAATAATTTCTTAAATTATCAAACCGATTTTTATAATGACTCCAAACCTTTAATACAAAAAAATACTAAATGTATTAACGATCTAGGATTTGTAAAATATTTGAAAATTCTCAAGACAATTTTTCACAAAATTTTCGAATTTTATCACATAAAAATTTAGCTTGAAATTGGTTAGGAAATGAGAAAAAGGAGTGGATATTTATAACTAATTTTTCATCTTTCAGTACCCTCATTGACCACCTCAATGATCTCCTGCGAGCACCTCAGCCAGGTCCAATGAGTCACAATCCATTATGTGCACACTCAATGACCCTTTGTTGCCTACGAGGACCCTAGTGGGCCAAATAAAATAAATTTTTTCAAGCAAAAACTTAGCATTTTAAAATTTACAAATACCCACAATCAATGAAAATCAAATGCAGGTAAAAAAATTTGTAAACAAGCAAACTACATGCTCTTAACCATCACATAGTGTGTGTAACATATGAACATACATAGTGTTCAGTTCTGTGTGAGTTTGTCAATACTGATCACTAGTAAAGTACCTTACATTGGGGTAGACAAAAACACTAATTAAAATAAAACAGATTTCATGTTTTGTATACAGGAATGCCAACAAAGACTCAAAGGGCTTACATAATTACATTTCTTAGCCTACAGTATCAAATAATAGTGGATGTACTAAACGAAACTTCAACTCCCCTAACCATTACCTTTCCATTATGAGCCTCGGGGACATTCACATAGAATTCCCTTATAATAGACACTACTACTGCCTCGGGAGTTTGAACAAAATTTTGCTACCCCAAAACTTATATTTTATCAATTATACTAGGGCAGCCAACCTTTCCAAAGTTTATTCATTTCTCCACCAGGAATCTTACTCCTTTTAGCGGCTCCTTCAAACCACTCTTGGTCCTCCCTACTCACAAACCTAGAGGAGTCATAATCCCCTTCTCCTACGTTTCTCTTGCCCTTACCTCTACTTCCCTTACCAATCTTCCTTTTTAAAGAATATTTCCAAAAGAAAGCTTTTTATCACAAATTGTTCCCAAAAACTCTAAGAAAATAAAAATCCCAACTCTACTCTTCTCCAAAAACACACTGAAATCCAAAATTTTAGGCACAATATAACAACTTGTAGATAGGAGACACTTACTAGAGTAGAAAATTTGCAGAAAATACCTTGAGTTGGTTCATTGAGGCTCCAACAAAGAAAGTCCCAATTTGGAACCCTTAACCTCCTTTTTGAAGAAGTTGGTGAGAGCTTGAAGATTCTTGCACCAAATTTGTGAAAATAATGTAGAGAAAGACTAGAAACCAAGGTTAGAGGCAAAGATTTGAAGAAAATGGACAAGTGTTTGGGAGAGTTGGAGAGAAAAGGGGAAGGGGGTTGAGTAAAATTTTTCTGTTTTGACATGTGAAACCCAAACAATCCCCCTTTTTAGTTGTTAAAACCCACGCGAGTTACTGCCCAATGTTTTCTATGCTGTGATGTAGAGTTGAAATTTTGCAAGCCTAAAACCTGAGACCCTCTTGCCAAAGTGCAATGTTTCCTATGCTGCGATGCACTCGTTCATATTTTTCCATCCAAAACTCGAGACTAGGTTTCTGCAACACACACATATTGATGCTATAATGCATGTTAAAATTCAACATTTCTTTTACTTGGTTTTTTTTGTGTGAAAAGAAACAAGAAACAAAAATAGACTACCTAAAACTTCACTAAAATACGAGATAAAATAAAAGGGATGACAATGTATCCTCCACCCCTCACTTAAATTGGTAATGTGATCATTGCCACCGATAAACGAAAAGAATTAAGAAAAGAATACTAAAATACTACCAAATGTGTGCCTCCCATTAAGGGCTTTGTTTAAAATCTTCACAAGACGTGGCTTCCATCAAGGTGCTAAGGATTGTTCACTCGTATTCCCTCAATGTTTACGTTGTTTTCATCCTCCTTCCAAGTAGGGCTTAACAAGATGCCCATTCACTTTGAACATTTTATGTGTTTTTGGATTCAACAACTCCACCACTCCATGTGGAAAGACTTGGGCAATTGTGAACAATCCACAAGATTTGTATTGAAATTTTCTTAGAAACAATCTCAAGTGAAAGTTAAATAAAAGAACTTTCATTCTAGTAAGAAAAGACTTACGTATTAAGCCTTTATCATGATAACACTTAGTGCACTCTTTGTATATCTAAGCATTTTTCACTACTATAAAATAGGGCTTTAGGGACGGTTCTTTTTTGAGACGTAACCGTCCCGTATGTAGGCGTCCCAAAAAGTCATACTTTTAGGGACGGTTATTAACCGTCCCTAAAAGTAGAATGTAACCGTCCCTAAAACCCAAACAACCGTCCCTAAAAGTCTTTTGGGACGGTTAAATTTCTACTTTTAGAGACGGTTAATAACCGTCCCTAATTGTATACCAGTAACCGTCCCTAAAACATTTGCTTGTAATCTTTTGGGACGGTTATTATGTGTTTTTTTTTTTTTTTTAATTTCAATATATTATTGTTTTCATTGAAACATTTACCATGCACAGTCCTGCAAAATTATGAAATACTCAATATATATATATATATATATATTCAAAATCACCAATAACAATATCATTGTTTAAGTAATATTATCAATTAATTACTATTTAGTCTAATTCTACATAAAATATTAATAACCGTCCTAAATTATATATCAGCAATCTCAAGTTCTTATTCTGTTAATGATATTTTCAGCAATAAAGTCTTCTCCTTCAACAATAGTGCTCCCACAACCAAACGTCCCAGTACCAATTATACGAGAAGCCTGCAAAACAAAATCAATTATCAGCAACAGAACTACCTCTAAGAGTAACAAACGTGTGAAAGGACTTGTTTATATTAGAAATAACAATAATTATATTATTGAGATATAAAAGAACATCATTGATGACATCAACTGTGAGAGAAGCCATCCAAAACCACCAGATGCTCTCTGCGTATTATGAGAAGAGAAGTAGAAAAAGCTCCCAATTTGATCCTTAACTTCAGTTAACAATTTATTTTTTCCAATGTCTTAAAGCTTCTATTTCCAGAGCTGGCAGCGAAGAAATAAGGCATTCCTCACAGAATGTGTGATACTTGATATACAAAAGCTGAAATAATTTTCTTCCTTTTCAAACTAAAATTCAGTAAGAACACTGGCTAGTAAACAAAATACGTACATGACATTCATATAATTAATTGTGCTTCATTTAAGACTCAAACACCAGATATGTAGATATAGCAATAAAACATCTACATTAACTCAAGTATGTGAATCTGATTATTTGAATAAGAGAACTAACTGAACTTTATTATTTTTATTCAAAAACTTTCATTTGTAATAGTGATTCCTTAAGTGATCTTGCAATTAGACTCATTATTCTACAAGTTACATGTACGAATCATAACAAAATAAAATTTAATTTAAAAAAAAAAAAAAAAAACATTGAATCAGGAATGATCATTTACTAAATTTTGTAGTAATTTTTACTGTCTATGCTCAACATGTTTGAATGATGTCTAGGAAAACATATGAAGGGTAGTAGAGATTCTAGAGAAGGTGAGGAAAAACACAGTAAAGTTGACAATATATATATATATATATATATATATATATAAGAGATATTGTTAAGAAAATGCTATGGCAACCCATTAATTCACTGAGCTGTAATGATGGGTAGCATGTGGATAGAACTCAGAAACCAGCTGAGATATATATATATATATATATATATATCCTCTTTTTATTTTCTCCTCTCTCTCAATCATACTACATATAGATATTTCTAAATTTAGATGAAAATGTTGTATGTTTTGAGTTCGTCTTAACAACTATTACTTTTACAACAATAGGACCATGTCTTAGAAAATTCAATTATGAGTTATTAATAATGCAACATGATATCAATGAGCTAGTATTGAAATGTTTGCGAAAATGAGTGGCACTAGTATTATTTTAAAATTTAAATTAATTATGGTAACAGAAAAACTAAAATAAAGACTATATAAAGAGTTAGTGATGTGTTGAGACAATTTTATTAGCAATTTGGTTTCTCTGCTATCTGATCTTATTCTTCTCTATCTGTCTGTCTTTGCCTGCCAACAACTTTCATGTTCTTCTAAACCCACCACTAGCTACTAGTTTTTATTTTCAATTTGCCAATCCTACCTTGCAATATGACTCCAATTTTTTTACACAATTTATCACAACTGTTAGATTTATAACTAACATAAAAGATAAAATTATTCCCTAAAATTTTAATCCTTAAAAAAAATAAAAAAAATATAATAAATTGAGTAAAAAACAGAGGCTCTTGTTCATTTTGTACCTTATGTGAAACTGTATTTTTTTCAAATAAATATTTGCTTGCCTAGGCTGTAATGTAAATTGTAATTGTATTACTCTTAACACTTTCTTTTAAGGGAAGGAAGAGAGAAGGCAGTTTCTCAATCGGCAGTAGCTCACCTTACTTAGCTGGATGAGATATTTTTCATAGTCTTCGATCTGAAAGATCAGGTCTGGGATGCATCTATTTTCCCTCTTGATCTTATTAATGATTCCCTTGGTATTATTAGCATTTTCTAGTTGATTCTGCAACTCAAGATCAGAAACAGATAGGTAACATGTAAACATTAGGACTTCAAATATTGAAGTAAAATGATATCCATAAGGAATGGAAAAGTTCTATGAGGCAAGTTCACGAGGTCAACATGTCAAAAAATGCAAACATGTACTGTGGCTATTAGAATGTTTCTCCATATAAAACTTGCTTGTCCAGAAGAGAATAAAAATGCTTACCATCTGCATCCCAGCAACAAAGTTATAAAGAGGAACTGTGAGCTGCCTACAAGTAATGTCCACAAGCTTTTGGAACTTAAGGCTAGGCAAAAACTGCTGGCAACCTTTTGGAGCAATTCTAATCTTTGACATTTGAGCTAAATGCTTGTAAAACCTTGTAGCCAATTTGAGTAAATGCTCAGCTTGAGGGTCTGCATGTATTTGACAAATAAATGCATTTAACTCATAATAGAAACAGACTAATTTCATAACATGAAGCCAAACTGCATACCTACCCTTAATGCTCATTAAAACAAAAGAAGCCAGTACTTTCACCACTGATTCTGCCCTAATTATATATTAAAATTTTATATGTTTTCCCAGTTAAAATTTTGAAGTCGCTTCCATAAAGCCGGACATCTCGACAATGCTCAACATCATAGATAAAAAGCCACATAAAACAAAATAAACAATTCAAATTCCCCAGGAGAAGAACTAATTAATTTTCCTATGGTTGGCCACGTATCAACCATGATGACAAAAATAGTATTCCAGGTAAGCATAACTCATGTAGCACAATGCAGAACCCCAATTATAAATCCATACTGAATAATAACAGATCGATTTTAGCAAACAATAGCACAGTGGAAAGCAAAAATCATGAACTGATTACCACAACAAAAAGTACTGTCTTGCAGAGACCATTCAAATGATCCAATTAAAAGATCTCATTTCAAGTATCACATATTTTATTTCCCAAATCTTTTAATATTTTTTTATGAATACTTGCCTTCCTAATTGAGAGAATAGTCAGAACATAACTGTGCTACACGTATTAATCAATCAAAATGCATAAAAATTCAACAATAGTCATGTTCCAACGAATGAGCAATTAGCAAAAGTACAGATAAAAACACAAAAAATTACGAAAAGATCCTTAATCAGAGAGAAACGGTGAATTCGAAAGCGAAGTGAACTTACTTGAGAGCGAGCTTTCTGTATGCAGTTTTGATTTCTTGATCAATTGAATCCCTCGACACACACAAAACCTCATACGGATCTCGTCTAAGAGCCGGAGCGGAAGAAGTTCCTTCAATCTTCGAACCTGACCCCATTTCTCTATCAGTCTCTATTTCTCTCTCTCCTCTTAAACTCCAATACCCACTGAATCAACCCAACTACAGCAATGATAAAATTTCCAACACAAATAAAATGAAACTTGAAATATATTTTTTCAGCTGATGACCCGCGAAAACAGATCTTGGAGGGCTGCCGTCCATGCCAAGAATTATATATTAATTCATATATATATATATTGCAGGAAAAAAAATGGTGAAGTGTAGCCGTCCCTGACCTGATCGGCGCGGCGAGGAACGGGGGTGGAGAGCTACCGTGGAGGCTGCCGTGGAAGCGCGCTGTGGCTTGGACGGAGGAGCTGCTTGGACGCGCGTTGCTGCAGACAATGGACGACGGACAACGGACGACGGCGACGCTGGGGTGTTGACTGCTTGCGTCGTGGGGGCGGCTGGAGGCGCTGGGGGCTGCTTAATATTAATTCCTTAGGGTTTTCAGAATATCGCGAGAGCTGGCCATCAGGATGTTTATAAATGACATTTAGGGACGGTTATTAACCGTCCCGAAAGGTAACACTTTTGGGGACGGTTAATAACCGTCCCTAAATGTCATTTACGGAAATTTACGCCTAACCGTCCCATAATCCCACTTTTAGGGACGGTTCACCGAATTTTTTAAAAAAAGAACCGTCCCTGAATGTATATATTGTTGTAGTGTTTGTAGGCCTCGTCCCTAATCTCTTCAAGCTCACTAAGTTGGAGTAGCCACTTCTCTCTAGCATTGTTCATGTCCATATTTAGCTCTTTAATTTCCCAATATGTCTTATAATTAACCAGTAAGGGCTCATGCCAATAGGTGTTTTGTGAGTCATATAGTATGCCCATAAGGCATCACTCAACTTGGTTGCCCATTCCTTCTTTTAAGGTCGCACTGTACATTCCAAGATTTCTTTGTTTTGCCTATTTCTAACCTCTACTTGACAGGAGGTTTATGGATGGTATGGAGTGGCCACCTTGTGTGTGATGTTATATTTCTTCCATAACCCATCAAAGAGCTTATTGTAGAAATGGCTCTCTCCGTCACTAATTATAGCCCTAAGCATCCCGAACCTTCTAAATATCACATCCTTAAAAAATTTTACAACATAGTTAGTATCATTAGTTCTAGTGGGTATACAAAACCAAAAGATGGGGAAAAAGAACTCGTGAAGTCAATCACTCAAACATCAAATAGTTCAACAACTAAATTAGAGGTCAAAGGCATCTCATCACGTTTTCCTATATTACTAGTCGTTTTATATCTATCACAGTGCATGCAAAATATATGAGCATCTTTAAACAAAGTTGATCAATAAAAATTAGATTGTAATACCTATAAGACCGTTTTCTTGCCACCAAAATGGCCCCTTCAATGAAGCTCATGGAAAAAGGCCAAAATGCTCTCATGCTCCTCCTTAGAAATGCATCTCCGAATGACTTGATCTTGGTAAAGCTTAAATAGGTAAGGGTCATCCCAAAAGTAATACCTGGAAGAAAGTAAAAATATTTTATTTTCCTCAAAGGAGATGTTAGGCCTCAAAATACTACTAGCAAGATAATTAAAGATATTAGCATACCTTGGGTTTTGATCTACTGTAAACAATTATTCATCAGGAAAAGTCTCAACAATATCTTATTTACTCTCACCCTCAATAGTATTAAACTCAAAAATTAACCTAGACAGATGACTAACTACTACATTTTCATTACATTTCTTATCCTTGATCTCTAGATTAAATTCTTGCAAGAGTAAAACCAACCTAATTTGTTTTGGCTTAGAATTCGGTTTACTTAACAAATATCTCAAGCACAATTACTTAGACCCTACGAAATGAGATCTAAATTTATCTAAAAGCACAATAGCCATGAACTCTTTTTCAATGGTGAAATAATTAATTTGGGCGTCATTGAGTGTCTTACTACCATAGAAAATGACATGTAAATGCTTATCCACTCTCTACACCAAAATAGCTCCTATAGAAAAATCAAGAGCATCACACATTATCTTAAAAGGTAAAAATCAATCAAGTGCCATAATAACAGGTGTAGAAGTTAATTTATCTTTCAAGATATTAAAAGCAATAGTGTGGTCATCTTTAAAATCGAAAGGAACATCTTTTGACAGCAAGTTACATAGTGGATGACTTATTTTAGAAAGATATTTAATAAATCGCCTATAGAAACCTGCTTGTCCTAACAAGCTCCTAATCCCTTTAACATATGTATGGGTGGTAGTTTAGCAATTAAATCTATTTTTTCCTTATCGATCTCTATTCCCTTGTTAGAAATTATATGTCCTAACATAGTCCCCTATTTTACCATAAAATGATTTTTTTTCTCCCAGTTAAGTATTAGGTTACATTCAATGCAACGCTCTAAAACTAAACTCAATTTATGCAAAAAATCATCAAATGAGGTCCCAAAAATAGAAAAATCATCTATAAATATCTCAATAATTTTCTCCACCATGTCTTAGAAAATTGACATTATACATCTCTAAACAGTGCTAGGGCATTGTAACACCCAAATGGCATCCTCTTGAATGAAAATGTCCCAAATGGGCAAGTGAATTTGGTCTTCTACTGATCCTCTGGAGCAATAGGTACCTAGTAAAATCCTGAAAGATCGTAAAGAAAATAATAGAAGTCATACCCAACTAATCTCTCTAACATCTAATCAATGAACGAGAGGGGAAAGTGATTATTTTTAGTGAAGAAATTTAATTTCCTAAAGTCTATACACATTATCCATCCCATGGTTGTTCTAGTAGGCACTAACACATTTCTCTCATTCTTAACCACTATTATTTCAGATTTCTTAGATACCATATGAACTAGACTAACCCACTTACTCTCAACAATTGGATAAATAACTCCTACTGCTAAGAGTTTAAGAACCTTCTTTTTAACCACCTCTTGAATGATTGGGTTTAGTGTCTTCTAAGCCTCTCTTACTGGTTTAGCATTGTCTTCTAAATTAATCTTAGGCATACACATAGTAGGACTAATGCCTCTAATATCCCCAATACTCCATCCAATAAGTTTCCTAAACTACCTAACCTCCCTCAAAAGTATATCCTCCTAGGTTGGGTTAACATACATGAAATGATAACTAGATAAAAATCTCCCTCTACCATAAACAAACATTTAAGGTGCAAAGTTAATTCTTTAGGCTCTAGCTTATGGTGAGTGTTCTCTTCCCCAAGTGTTCTCATGCTACTTCCAATTTGTCTTCCCTTCTCTCCTGCATAAAAGTTTTATGAACAAGTGTATCTATGCAATCAATTTAAGAACACTCATCAATAGAAAAGATGTAAGGAATAAATGAAGAATCAAAAACTTTAAAATGAACAATCTCTCCCAAGACTGTCAATGTTAACATCTTATTTTAGACATCAATAATAGTCTTGGTAGTGGCCATGAATGGCCTACCAAGAAGTATAGAATGTTCCCTGTCCATAGATGGGTTTTCTTGCATATTCAAAATCACAAAATCAACAAATATTATTAACTTATCTACATGTACAAGAAAATCCTCAACCATTTCCTATGAATATTTAAGACATCTATCCGCAAGTTAAAGGGACATGGTTTTTGGTTTTAGCTCTCGAAACCTATTTGCAAGTAAACAGAGTAAGGCATGCCTCCTGACGTGGTTTGGTTGTGACGTGTAAGTTGACATGGAGGGAAATGAAGGTTGGATAGAAATCTAATTCAACATCTAGCACCTTCAAATGGAAAGAAATATGATGTTTTATCGATCAAATTAGTGAAAACTCAAGAACATTCATCATGTTCTTCTCATTCTTTATCACATTCATCGCGTTCTTCATTCGTTTCCTTCAAAAAAGACTTCTTGATCTATCACACCACTAAGATGGGCTTTCAATGTGTTCTTGATGATATTTTACTTCTTCAGTAGGATCATAACTAGGCTGGCCACTTGGACCACCAACCTACCCTCAGCGTGCTTCCAAAGAATGGGCACACCTAGAAGGATCCTAGTAGCCCTAATTCTTGGTCACTACCACTAGTAATCTAGACCCAAATCAAGCTACAGGATTCCAATGGGAAACTCCCGAAAGCACCTGGGTAGGAACTGGACCCTAGACTGAGTCACGCCTCAATCATTAACCTAGCTGAGGAAACCAAACATATCATCTTGGAAGAACGACAACCACACTTAGACTTGTTGTGTACTATCAGCCAACCAGGCCAGATTGATTTACTGAGCATCCACTAGCACCAAGATCCAACAACTTCTATCATCCATTCTAGTGATCGCCATCTATCCTAGTGCTCATAGTCTGGACTAGATTGGCTTGGCTCACCTTGGGTAACCATTCCCAAGGTTAGTTAACTAGCATAATCAATTCACAACAAACATTGCTCTAAGAGAATAGGGATTCACACCAAAAAGAAGACCAGGCCTTAGCAAAGCAAGTTGCCCTTTGGAGGGCGCTACGCCGTCTAGAACACCACCCCAAAGTTAATTCTTTCCATGGCACCGCCACCTAGTTTGCGTCAAACTTGATGGATTACTATCTTCTAGGATGAGCTATTTAGACGAGATACCCTCTAGGTCGCACTTCCAAGCTTACCACCTTCCAAATTGTAGAACAAGAATGTGGATCCATGCCATATTAAGTGAGAGAAGTCCAAGCCTCACTTGGTGAGGTAGATACACTACCTTCCAAGAAAGTGGCCCTTGGACTCACTAAACCCCATAATCAGAAGTCCAGGTTGCCACCATTTAGGCTACAGCAAGCCTGGAACAAACCACTTGGAAGTAGTATAGACATGTCATCAACATTGCTTCCAAAGCATAGCAATTTGGAGTCTCAGCCTCTAGAGAACTAGAGTACTCTTATTCTCATTCAATTACACACCTCAAACAAGGTAGAGCCTCACATATCAAGAAACTTGGAAAAAATTTCTATAGTAAAAATGGAATCAAGGAAACAAGTGCTCATGGCACAACCAATTCTAGATGTCCATAATATGGAATGACCTAATACCTTATCATCTACAAAACACTTTGCAAGAAACAATCCCAAGAAATTTGAATGCATGCATATCAACTCCAGATTGTTGCCTTATAGTTTACCGCCTCCCACCCTTGAGGGCTGGGAGCAACCTTAGCTCTAAATAAGCAGGATGAGCTAAAACTTTCATCAAAACTCATGTACACTAATTAAGTCAATGCCCAAGTTTCAAACTGACAATCTAGAAGGTACACCAGAGACATACTCAAAAAGTTCCCTCAGATCTACCTTAGAGAATCTAGAAAAACAACATTGGCTCACAAGTTCTACCCCTAGAGTTCTCAACTCTCAAGCTAGGATTCACAACATCCTCCTGTCTTATCTCACCATTGTCTCAATGGATTGCATCTAATTCAAGAAAGAAGCGGGACCACACCCCTTCAACACCCACAACGATTGCAATCCAGGATCAAGATAGTGTCGTTTATTGCTACTATGTGAGGATTTTCCAAGGCCAAAAGATGTGATCAGACAAGTCATTGATGTCAGCTGGGAACATGGTCTTGGCATCTTGTATAATTTTTCTTTTATTTCTTGTAATTCACTTTACATCGTGTTTGGTGAGGTCCTACGTGGCCATGTCAAAACCAACACCAAAAAAAGAAAAAGAAAAGAGATAAAAATGAATAAGAATTATGTAGCCAATTTTGGTATCTATACACATGTTGTACTTTACATTTTAGCAAGTAGTAGCCATGCCAAAGCTCACCAGCTAGAGCCCAAAGCATCTACCTTGGACCCTAGAGCAGCAAGTCACTAGAAGACTTGGTTAATCTTAGCTTGGCGTCCATGAACCCTACCATGTCTTAGGAGCGAACACTCGCTCTCCCTTAAGACTTGGTAGCCAACTCATGCCTTAGCTAAGATCCAGAAGCTATAACATTAAATGAGCTTCAACAACTCATTCTACCAATCTTAGCCTATCATCCATAAGGCATACCATGTCTTGGGAGCAAACACTCACCCTTCTTTAAGACTTGGTAGCCAACTCACACCTTAGTTAAGATCCAAGCGCTACAACATTGAATGAGCTTCAGCAACTCATTCTGCCAATCTTAACCTGGTACCCATGAGCCTTACCTAGTCTCAGGAGCGAACACTTGTCCTCTCCCAAGACTTAGTAGCCAGCTTATGCCTTAGCTAAGATCTAGGCTTTACAAACTTGAATGAGCTTTAGCAACTCATTCCTTAACTACTCTACACTACCATGCTACTAACTTGAGGGAGCAAGCCATGGCCCTCATTGAGACCTAATAACTGGAATCAGTTAAAGTCATTGCCAATAAGCTTTACTACCCAGAGTTCGTGTTAAACTTAGGACAAACTTGTAGCATGAGCAGAGTCATGCCGCCCTCATCGCAAGAACACTCGAGGCTCACAACTTAGAATTAGTAGTAATTGTGACTAGCCTATCCATACATCTATCAGGAAGTCTCATCTTCTAATAGGATCATGCACTGAACTTAAACCCTGGTCGGGGTAGCAAGGAACCACAACCTTCCACTGGACCAAAATGTGTAATATGCCTGGGTTAAGACTTGAGGAACCACTGCCTTGCTATTACACTTGGATATAATAGGAACACCTACCCAGGACCAAGTCGTGATCAGGTCTTACCTTAGAAGTTGGGCAACCCATGGCCCATGACACCGTTTGTCTTAATAGAACTCGCGTTAAATACTTGAAACTGGCGCCCAGGATCCAGGATCAAGACAATGGTCAACTAGCATCTCAATAGACCAAACCTAGTGAGGCAACAATAAGGAACTTGCATCCACTAGCACCTGCAAAGAGCTCATCTAAGATCAAGACTTAGTTGAATTCTAGAGGTATTCCACTGAGTTTCCTGGACAACCTCACAATGTCATTTTACTAGGCATGGATTAGGATAGTAGTACAATCCGTAAAGTCATACTTGGCCTACTCGACGCGTTGTGCCATACCACTCACCAAGCTAAAAAGTACCACAACTTTTTTTGAAACCAACGGGTGGAGAAGTTTCCTAGGATGCAGACTTGAAGCTACATATAGCCCCATGCCACTCTTGGAAACAACCCAAAACCAAGTGCTGGTCAAGTCTTACCTAGGAACAGGGCACCCAACCCAACTGATGAGTGCTCGAAAAACACTAATATTTCGTGATTAATTGTGCTTAATTGATTGATATATAGATTTATTATGATTATTATTTCGATTATTTTCATAAATCTATCCATTCGGAGTCACGGGTATATTTTAGTGCATTTCAGGTGTTTTTAGCGTCAAATGAGTCAAATGATGAAAACACGCAAAGACGGGGCACCTACGGCGCTCGAATCACGAGTTACGGGCTAAACAAGACAAATATGTAAGCCTTACATAATGTGCCATCACATGTGTAAGGGGGTAACGTGAAGAAAAGCAAAGCAACACGCGCCGCGGCGAGGGAATTGCATGCTGCGGCGGGGAGCTCTCGGGTTTTTGCATATTTTCCAATTTTTGTGTTGCGCCGCGGCGGGGAAAATGCATGCCGCGGCGCGCCTATTCCTATGGCAATCAGGATTTGTGTAAACCCTTACATCTATAAATACCCCCTTAGAGCCCCCCTTACAAGAGAACTCGACCAATTCGTACACAACTCTCATTCTTCTCAATTTTGCGACCCAAACACTACATTCAATCAGTTTTGAGAGCGTTGCCACACTCTAACGAAGCGAGAGACAATATTCTAAGGATTCAAGGAAGCCAACGACGATCGAAGATAAAGCTTACGGAGAAGAACGTCATCCAATCCATAAGCGGTATTTAGATCTAGGATTTTCTTGTTGTTATAGAATTAATTTCTCTTCTCTATTTGTTAAAGTGTATGATCATATTTTATTTGTCTATGAATAATAATATGAACATGAGCGGCTAGTCTAATTATGGATGTTTAGTTTGTGTTGTCATGTTTGCTAGAATTGTGTATGGTGTATTTTATTGATTTATGAATAAATTACTTTTTGATTAAGAGCATGTTTAGATATTTGATTATGAATAATCATGGGCCCATTTGATGTTCGTAGTTAGGTTGAAAAATCTGAGAATTTAGTTATAGGAACGTCACCTTAACTTTATTCCGAAACACTTAATCAAAGCTTCAAGTTAGTGACTTAGTCATAGCATTAATTTGATTGGCATGTTTTCCTTGCGCATAATTTGATTGCTATTTAATTTACCCCCGCCAAAGGCAGTTAATTAGTTAATCAACAAAGAGACCTACCCCCGCCAAAAGGAGTTTCGTAATTAAAAGGAAAGCCAGTAGTTTTGTTTATATAGGACGTTCATGTTATCTCACCATACCTTTTCGATGCAAGCATGGTCAACCAAGCTAAACGTCCATACATCCTCTATTGATATTTGATTTAATTGAATTGATTGTTTGATTGCGATTTTGTTTTCGTTTGAGCGTCGTATGATTGTTCTCGTTACCAAAAACAAACAACCTTTTTACAGTTTTAGTAGCTTTAGGATTCTAGTTACTTAGAGTTTTAGTTTCACTAGAACTCTATTTAATTAGTGTTTTATTTTCATTAGAACTCTATTTAGATTAAAAAGTTAGTTATTTAAGACCACTGCAATTCCTTGAGAGACCGACCTTAGAAGTTGCTTATCACTTTACTACGAGTGATTCGTACACTTGCGAGTACTACATTTTAACACATCAAGTTTTTGGCGCCGTTGCCGGAGAATTGGCGTTTTAAATAATTTTCTTTTTAACTTTTTAGAGTTTCTTAATTATTTTTATTTGTTTGTTTATTTTATTTGTTATCTTTTATTTGTTTATTTTTATTTTTATTTTTATTTTTATTTTTATTTTTATTTTTGTTTTTATTTTTATTTTTATTTTATTCAAAAAATTCAAAAAAAAAAAAAAAATAGTGCTTTTAATTGCTTAATCTGTGGTGCTTTGATTTCTCTGTTGTTTTTGTTAGTTTTTGAAAGGTACCATTCATAGACAACATCAACAAATTTTAAAATGCACGTAATCAGGCTGGATACTGAAATCCATGAGCCAATACAAGGCCTTTTGAAGAGCTGCATGATATGACAGACATGGAGGTATGTAGCATTTGTGGTTTATATGGGCATTATGCTAATGTTTGCACTTTTGCAGGTGATTACTATACATCCACTAATTCAAACTTTGATCTTAATGAGGGATGTCACCCACCTTGGAATGATCCCTATTTTAGTACCTATAATCCTGAGTGGGAAAATCACCATAATTTTTCATGGCAAGCAAACTCTACCCCACCTTATGCCCAATACAACATGCAAAGCTCAAATTTTCAACCATATGACCCACCTTATGCACAATACCAAATGCAAAGCTCAAGTTTTCATCCATATCCATCTAGGGCCACCTTTGAAGAGAGCTTGAATTCTTTCATACAAGGAAGTAGAGATTCTAAGCCAACCTTAGAGGAAACCTTGAATTCTTTCATACAATCTACTAATGAAAGGATGGAGTTTATGGAGGCATCAATGAAAAGAATAGAAATGCAAGTTGGGCAATTAGCGGAACAAATTCAAAAACAAGAAGAGTTGCCCACTCAGATTGAGCAAGTGAAGGATGACACAATCCTTCAAAGTGGTAAAAATTTTGAAAATATTTATTTTCCTGAAACTTTTGATGATTTACCATTTTATGTAGAAAATACAGATGGGGAGCAAGCAATTCTCAAAGAATGCCAAGCTAAGGAATATCAAATTCTACAAACTTCTATGGAGAACAAGGAGGAATTATCTTCACCTCCCATGCTGCACAAGGGACCTAAGACTTGCAAATCCCCAAATCATTTTCCATACCACTTCCACAAAAGAGTGTGTGCTGTACTTCATAGGAAACAACTACCGAGATGGAAGGACAAGCTTAATGACATATTAGCTCGGAAAATTGATATCACACACTTCAAGATCTTTGATGATGGTGGATAGAAACAAATTAGCAACGTCTTGCTAAGACGTTAAAGAAAGCGCTTGGTGGGAGGCAACCCACCATATTCGGTAGTATCAACTTATTTTCTTTTCTTTATTTTCTTTTTATTTAGTTTAATTTTCTTTTTCAGTTTTTCTTTTATTTTATTTATTTTGGATTGTTTAACTTAGTTTAATGTTTTTCTGTTTTCATCTGACTTAGTTATAATCTAAAATTGGGTTTGAGTTTGAATTGTGTTGCATACACTTTGAGGTTCAATATATGTTCATACACATAAATTCTTCATGAGAAAAGCGAGGAACAGTGAACCAGAGCATAACGAGTAATGACACAATCTCATACGAAAGGGGGGTAACTTCTCACACTTTTTTCTTATTTCTTTTGTTCTTCTTTTTCAACATTGAGGACAATGCAGAAATTAGGTTGGGGGTGGGAAGGATATTCCATGAGCATGAAATATGACCAATTTTAAATTTTTAACTTTTGTCACTTGAAGTGTTTTAGGTTAGTGTCGTGTTTACTTGAGTCAATCGGAAATCTATGATATTAACATGATTGTAATGACGATGACATGTGAGAGATGTTGGACTTTTACCTAAGCAACGAAGCACATAAATGTTAGATTCATCTAATTTGAGGATTTTGTGGTACATGTGGTAGTTTGCATGGTTAGTATAGCTATTTCTGATTTGTGGAATGTATGCATGTTCATGATATGTTTTAAGTCTCAACAATCTCTAGAACTCATTTGAAAACACGTTGAAGCGAAATAATAGAAACAAACACCACTTAGAAAATGATTTAGGCCATCTTTGGACCGTTTGAACTTTTCATGCTTCCCTGCAATATTTTATCAATAGCACACCCTTGAACTCAACATTGACATACATTGAACTACCCTTAGTGATAAGAGTACTTAATGTAATATTTGATTTTCATGAGCAATTATGTTGTGTTTATCTTGCTTCATCATAAAAAAATAAAAAAAATAAAAAAATAAAAAAATAAAAAAAAATGATGATGATTGAAACAGTAAGCAAGAATAAAAAAAAAAAAAAGAAGAAAATCAAGCAAAAGATCCAAAGGACATTTGAATTGAAGGGAGGATGGAAAAGAACACTTGGTAGAAAAAGTTGAAAATATGTTTGTGAAATAAAAAGTACTCTTATCATATGAAAACATCATTTTTGTACTTTCATGATCACACACCTAGCCACAACTTTACAAGCTTAATGAAGTCCTATTGATTCTAGGTAGTTTAGTTTCTATATTAGTGGAGATGAGTTTGAAAAATGAGCATATGGAGTTTATAAGTGCAAAAATTCACATTCATATTTTACTTGCACATTTATGAGACATTGAAATGTAATCTATGAATATCATGCATGACACGGTCAGATAGTATAACTAACGGGTTTGTGGTGTGATTGGTTGTTCAAAATTCGATTACCATGATGAGTTTGATGTTTGGACTGTTTTTGAGCTTAGGTGATGTTTAACTATTTCATGTATCATTCGTTGTTAACAATTTTTGAGATGTATGCATGGATTGATTCAAGTATGTTTAGAGTCTTTATTAGTTTTGAGAGTCGTACGATGTTTGCGGGTGTCATCACTGGAAACCCTCACGAGACTATAACTCGTCCACTAGGGCCACCTAGGGGTTTAAAGGCTTGTTGCATATGCTAAATGCAACCGTGACAATCTACGGAAGTGGTTTAGGTTAGGTTAGTTTATTTGTTTGTTTTTAATTTTATTTTAGGTCGCTTCACTTGCTAGAGACTAGCAAGAAGCTGGTTGGGGGTTGTGATGAGTGCTCGAAAAGCACTAATATTTCGTGATTAATTGTGCTTAATTGATTGATATATAGATTTATTATGATTATTATTTCGATTATTTTCATAAATCTATCCATTCGGAGTCACGGGTATATTTTAGTGCATTTCAGGTGTTTTTAGCGTCAAATGAGTCAAATGATGAAAACACGCAAAGACGGGGCACCTACGGCGCTCGAATCACGAGTTACGGGCTAAACAAGACAAATATGTAAGCCTTACATAATGTGCCATCACATGTGTAAGGGGGTAACGTGAAGAAAAGCAAAGCAACACGCGCCGCGGCGAGGGAATTGCATGCCGCGGCGGGGAGCTCTCGGGTTTTTGCATATTTTTCAATTTTTGTGTTGCGCCGCGGCGGAAAAAATGCATGCCGCGGCGCGCCTATTCCTATGGCAATCAGGATTTGTGTAAACCCTTACATCTATAAATACCCCCTTAGAGCCCCCCTTACAAGAGAACTCGACCAATTCGTACACAACTCTCATTCTTCTCAATTTTGCGACCCAAACACTACATTCAATCAGTTTTGAGAGCGTTGCCACACTCTAACGAAGCGAGAGACAATATTCTAAGGATTCAAGGAAGCCAACGACGATCGAAGATAAAGCTTACGGAGAAGAACGTCATCCAATCCATAAGCGGTATTTAGATCTAGGATTTTCTTGTTGTTATAGAATTAATTTCTCTTCTCTATTTGTTAAAGTGTATGATCATATTTTATTTGTCTATGAATGATAATATGAACATGAGCGGCTAGTCTAATTATGGATGTTTAGTTTGTGTTGCCATGTTTGCTAGAATTGTGTATGGTGTATTTTATTGATTTATGAATAAATTACTTTTTGATTAAGAGCATGTTTAGATATTTGATTATGAATAATCATGGGCCCATTTGATGTTCGTAGTTAGGTTGAAAAATCTGAGAATTTAGTTATAGGAACGTCACCTTAACTTTATTCCGAAACACTTAATCAAAGCTTCAAGTTAGTGACTTAGTCATAGCATTAATTTGATTGGCATGTTTTCCTTGCGCATAATTTGATTGCTATTTAATTTACCCCCGCCAAAGGCAGTTAATTAGTTAATCAACAAAGAGACCTACCCCCGCCAAAAGGAGTTTTGTAATTAAAAGGAAAGCCGGTAGTTTTGTTTATATAGGACGTTCATGTTATCTCACCATACCTTTTCGATGCAAGCATGGTCAACCAAGCTAAACGTCCATACATCCTCTATTGATATTTGATTTAATTGAATTGATTGTTTGATTGCGATTTTGTTTTCGTTTGAGCGTCGTATGATTGTTCTCGTTACCAAAAACAAACAACCTTTTTACAGTTTTAGTAGCTTTAGGATTCTAGTTACTTAGAGTTTTAGTTTCACTAGAACTCTATTTAATTAGTGTTTTATTTTCATTAGAACTCTATTTAGATTAAAAAGTTAGTTATTTAAGACCACTGCAATTCCTTGAGAGACCGACCTTGGAAGATGCTTATCACTTTACTACGAGTGATTCGTACACTTGCGAGTACTACATTTTAACACATCACCAACCATATCATTGTCTTAATTGAACTTGTGTTGTACAAGGCCAGTGTTCATGCCCCCTAGGCATTCGCCACACTTATGATCCAGGATCTACACAATGATCCACTTTTGACTTAATGAGAGAATTTTAGAGAGGAAACGATACAAAAGCTGGCACCTGCAATGACTCTCTCAAGATCATGACATTAGTCTGTGTTTGGGAAGTTACTCATCTTGCATAGTTAGGAACTCACTTTAAAGCCCAGGCATATGGAGTGGATACTCAAAACCATTGAAACTGGGGGCTTACATTTGCTCCCCTAGGAAAGGACAGAGCCCACTCCCTACAGGATTTGGACTCCAAATATCGGTTGTTATTTACTGTACACAAGAAGCCTACCTAAAAATGGGCTAACAGAATAAATTAGAAGACTTTCAGATCATTAGTTAGTCAGTCACCATATATCACAGTCCACTAACAAACTTAGAAGAAATAGGATTTTCAAAATTTTTCTAAGTGACTTAGGGAAACATCCACCTCAAGGTTTGGGATGACTAGAAAATTCTTAAAATTGGGAAGTGTCATTCTTTGGACTTATAAAGATTCCGCACAAAAATGGAACAAGGATTTGGGACATAATCAAGATTTAGGACTTCAGCAACAAAATGTCAGCCTTAGAAAGTTTGGAGTCTATAAAAGTTAAGTTGGAGAACATTGTAATGTTAACAAGAAGGGACCGCTGACCACGAGGCAAGCCAAAAATAGTCACCACAACTGCAATCAATGTGATATGACTGAACCAACAAGACAAAAATGTCACCCAAGCAAAGGAACTCCACCAACCTCGACGATCCAACCAAAGCAGACCAACAAGTTGGGCATATTGTGTCTATGGCTCCCTCCATGCATACGCGTTGCTTACCCCATGCACCTCTATGATACCTGTGCCTCTAGTGCCACTACTGATGTGATAAATTTAGTACTCACAAGTGTACAAATCACTCGTAGAAAAGTGACAAGCAACTTCCAAGGTCGGTTTCTCAAGGAATTGCAATGGTTCTAAATAACCGTCTTCTTAATCTAAATAGAGTTCTAACACAAATAAAACACTAATTAGATAGAGTTCTAGTGAAATTAAAACTCTAAGTAACTAGAGTCCTAAACCTAGTAAAACTGTAAAAAGGTGTTTGTTTGTGACGAGATCAATGTTACGAACAATTAAACAAAATCAATATCGCAAATTAACAATTAATTCAGGTAGATTAAAAATCAATGGAGGATGTATGGACGTTTAGCTTGGTTGACCATGCTTGCATCGAAAAGGTATGGTGAAATAATACGAACGTTCTAAATAAACAATATTACCGGCTTTCCTTTTAATTACAAGACTGCCTACGGTCGGGATAAATCTCTTTGTTGATTAACTAATTAACTGCCTACGGTCGGGGTAAATCAAATAGCAATCAAATTATGCGCAAGGAAATAAATGCCAATCAAACTAATGCTATGACTAAGTCACTAATTTGAAGCTTTGATTAAGTGTTTCGGAATAAAGTTAAGGTAACGTTCCTAAAACTATATTCTCAGATTTTTCAACCTAACTATGAATATCAAATGGGCCCATGAAAATTCATAATTAAATATCTAAACATGCTCTTAATCAAAAGGTAATTTATTTATATTAAATCAATAAAATATTCACCATACACAATTCTAGCAAACATGGCAACACAAACTAAACATCCATAATGAAATTAGCTGCTCATGTTCATATTAAAATTCATAGACAAATATAATATGATCATACACTTCAACGAAAGAAGAAAAAAGATATAACTCTATAACAACAAGGAAAACCTAGATCTAAATACGGCTAAATGGATGGGATGGCGTTCTTCTCCAAAAGCTTGATCTTCGATCGTCGACGGCTTCCTTGAATCCTTATAATGGTTTCTCTTGCTTCGTTTGAGTGTGGCAAAACTGCCAAAACTAAATGAATCTCTTTTTGGTCGCAAAATTATTGTATGTAAAAGTTGTATCGAGTTGTATGTAAGGGGGAGTCTAGGGGGGTATTTATAGATGTAAGAGTTTACACAAATCCTTATTGCAATAGGAATAGGCGCGCCGCGGCATACATTTTTCTAGCCGCGGCGCAACACAATTTCTAGAAATAATGGTCAAAACCCGAGAGCTCCCCACCGCGGCATGCCTTTTCCTCGCCGCGGCACGTGTTGCCTTCCTTTTCTTCATTTTTACCCCCTTACATATGTAATGGCTCGTTATGTAAGGCTTACATATTTGACTTATTTTGCCCGTAACTCGTGATCCGAGCGCCGTAAGTGTTCCATCTTTGCATGCTTGCATTATTCAACTCATTTTGACACTAAAAACACCTGAAATACACTAAAACATACCCGTGATTCTGAATTGATAGATTTATGAAAAATAGTCAAATAAACAATAATAACAAATCTATTTTTAAATAATTAAGTGCAATAAATCACAAAATATTAGTGCTTTTCGAGCACTCATCACAACCCCCAACCAGCTTCTTGCTAGTCTCTAGCAAGAGGAGCGATTTAAAAATTAAAATAAAACAAATAAAATAAACTAACCTAAATCATTTCGGTAGATTGTCACGGTTGCATTTAGCATATGCAACAAGCCTTTAAACCCCTAGGTGGCCCTAGTGGATGAGTTGTAGTCTCGTGAGGGTTTCCAGTGATGATACCCTCAAATATCGTAGCTAACAAAACTAATAAAGACTCTAAACATACTCGAATCAATCCATGCATATGTCTCAAAAATTGTCAACAACGAATAGCATACGAAATAGTTAAAAATTACTTAAGCTCAAAAACAGTCCAAATATCAAACCCATCTTAGTAATCAGCTTTTGAACAACCAATCAAACCACAAGCCCGTTAGTTACACTATCTGATCGTGTCATGCATGATATTCATAGATTACATTTTAGATCTCAAAATCGTGCAAGTAAAATATGAGTGAAAATTGCAATTACAAACTCCATAGGCTCACTTTTCAAATCCATCTCCACTAATATAGAAATCAAACTACCTAGAATCAATAGGACTTCATTAAGCTTGTAAATTGTGTTTAGGTGTGTGGTTATGAAAGTACGAAAAGTGTTATTCTCAATAGGATATGAGTACTTTTTATTTCACAAACTTATTCAACTTTTTCTACCAAAATGTTCTTTTTCATCCTCCTATAAATTTCATATGTCCCTTGAATTTTTGCTTGATTTTCTTTCTTTACTTTTCTTGCTTATTATTCCAAATCTTTTTTTTTTCTCTCTCTCTTTGTTTTTATTTTTTATAATCAAGCAAGATAAATACAATATAATTGCTCATGAAAATCAAATATTACATTGAGTACTCTCATCACTAAGGGTAGTACAACGTATATATCAATATTGAGTTCACGGGTGTCACTATGGATAAAATAATATGGGGAGGCTTGAAAAGTTCAAACGGTCCAAAGATGGCCTAAATTACTTTCTAAGTGGCATTCGATTCTATTATTTCGCCTTAATGGGTTTTCAAGGAAGTTCTAGAGTTCATTGAGACTTAAAATATATCATGAACATGCATACATTGTACAAACCAAAAATAGTCATACTAACCATACAAACTACCACATATACCACAAAATCCTCAAACTAGATGAATCTAACATTTATGTCCTTCTTCACTTAGGTAAAAATTTAATTTCTTTCATACATCACCGTCATTACAATCATGTTAATATCATAGACTTTCGAATTGACTCAAGTGGACATGACACTATTCTAGCAAAATTCAAGTGACAAAAGTTAAAAATTAAAAATTTAGTCTAATTTCATGCTCATGGAATATTTTTCCCACCCCCAACCTAATTTCTATATTGTCCTCAATGTTAAAAAGAAAAACAAAAGAAGTTAAGTAAAGAAATGAGAAAAGTTACCCCCCTTTCGTATGAGATTGTATACATTACACGTACGCTCCGTTCCACTATTCCTCACTCTCCTCATCATGTGGCATTTAGTGCGCAAGAAATATGCATGAAACCTCTATATATGTGCATCACAACTCAAAGCCAAATTTAAAGATTAACTAAATACAAATGAAATCAAAAATATTAAACAAACTTGATTAGAAGTCTTAAACAATCCAAAATAAAATAAAATAAAATAAAAAATGAAACAAAAAGAAAATTAAACTAAAAAAAATGAAAAATAAAAAGAAAATAAAGAAAAGAAAATAAGTTGATACTACCGAATATGGTGAGTTGCCTCCCACCAAGCGCTTTCTTTAACGTCTTAGCAAGACATTGCTAATCAGTTTCTATCCCCCATCGTCAAAAATCTTGAAGTGCGTGATATTAATTTTTTGAGCTAGTATGTCATTACGCTTGTCCTTCCATCTCAGTAGTTGTTTCTTATGAAGTACATCACACACTCTTTCGTGGAAGTGGTATGAAAAATGATTTGGGGATGTGCAAGTCTTAGGTGCCTTGTGCGGCATGGAAAATGAAGATAATTCCTCCTTGTTCTCCTTAGAAGTTTGTAGAATTTGATATTCCTTAGCTTGACATTCTTTGAGAATTGCTTGCTCCCCATCTGTATTTTCTACATAAAATGGTAAATCATCAAAAGTTTCAGGAAAATAAATATTTTCAAAATTTTTACCACTTTGAAGGATTGTGTCATCCTTCACTTGCTCAATCTGAGTGGGCAACTCTTCTTGTTTTTGAATTTGTTCCGCTAGTTGTCAAACTTGCATTTTTATCCTTTTCATTGATGCCTCCATAGACTCCATCCTTTCATTAGTATATTGTATGAAAGAATTCAAGATCTCCTCCAAGGTGGGCTTCCTAGATGGATAGGGTGGGTCATACGGATGAAAATTTGAGCTTTGCATTTGATATTGGGTATAAGGTGGGTCGTATGGATGAAAATTTGAGCTTTGCATTTTGTATTGGGCATAAGGTGGGATAAAGTTTGCTTCCCATGAAAAATTATGGTGATTTTCCTACTCAGGATTATAGGTATTAAAATATAGATCATTCCAGGGTGGGTGACATCCCTCATTATGATCAAAGTTTGAATTAGTGGATATATAGTAATCACCTGCAAAAGTGCAAACATTAGCATAATGCCCATATAAACCACAAATGTCACATACCTCCATGTCTGTCATATCATGCAGCTTTTCAAAAGGCTTTGTATTGGCTCATGGATTTCAGTATCCAGCCTAATTAGGTGCATTTTAAAATTTGTTGATGTTGCTTATGAACGGTACCTTTCAAAAACTAACAAAAACAACAGAGAAATCAAAGCACCATAAAATATACCACAGATTAAGCAAATAAAAGCACTATATATTTTTTTGAATTTTTGAATTTTGAATTTTTTTTGTGTGTTTTTGAATAAAAGATAAAAATAAAAATAAAATAAAATTTAACTAAAATAAATAAATAAATCTAATTTAGAAACTCTAAAAAGTTAAAAAGAAAATTATTTAAAATGTCAATTCCCCGGCAACGGCGCCAAAAACTTGATGTGATAAATTTAGTACTCGCAAGTGTACGAATCACTCGTAGAAAAGTGACAAGCAACTTCCAAGGTCGGTCTCTCAAGGAATTACAGTGGTTCTAAATAACCATCTTCTTAATCTAAATAGAGTTCTAACACAAATAAAACACTAATTAGATAGAGTTCTAATGAAATTAAAACTCTAAGTAACTAGAGTCCTAAACCTAGTAAAACTATAAAAATGTGTTTGTTTGTGACGAGATCAATGTTACGAACAATTAAACAAAATCAATATCGCAAATTAACAATTAATTCAGGTAGATTAAAAATCAATGGAGGATGTATGGACGTTTAGCTTGGTTGACCATGCTTGCATCGAAAATGTACGGTGAAATTACATGAACGTTCTAAATAAACAATATTATCGGCTTTCCTTTTAATTACGAGACTGCCTACGGTCGGGGTAAATCTCTTCGTTGATTAACTAATTAACTGCTACGATCGGGGTAAATCAAATAGCAATCAAATTATGAGCAAGGAAATAAATGCCAATCAAACTAATGCTATGCTATGTCACTAATTTGAAGCTTTGATTAAGTGTTTCGGAATAAAGTTAAGGTGACGTTCCTAAAACTATATTCTCAGATTTTTCAACCTAACTATGAATATCAAATGGGCCCATGAAAATTCATAATTAAATATCTAAACATGCTCTTAATCAAAAGGTAATTTATTTATATTAAATCAATAAAATATTCACCATACACAATTCTAGCAAACATGGCAACACAAACTAAAAATTCATAATGAAATTAGCCGCTCATGTTCATATTAAAATTCATAAACAAATATAATATGATCATACACTTCAACAAAAGAAGAAGAAAGATATAATTCTATAACAACAAGAAAACCTAGATCTAAATACCACTAAATGGATGGGATGGCGTTCTTCTCCAAAAACTTGATCTTCGATCGTCGACGGCTTCCTTGAATCCTTATAATAGTTTCTCTTGCTTCGTTTGAGTGTGGCAAAACTCCCAAAACTGAATGAATCTCTTGTTTGATCGCAAAATTATTGTATGTAAAAGTTATATCGAGTTGTATGTAAGGGGGAGTCTAAGGGGTATTTATAGATGTAAGGGTTTATACAAATCTTGATTGCAATAGGAATAGGTGCGCCGCGGCATACATTTTTCCCGCCGCGGCGCAACACAAGTTTTGGAAATAATGGTCAAAACCCGAGAGCTCCCCGCCGCGGCATGCCTTTTCCTCGCCGCAGCGCGTGTTGCCTTCCTTTTCTTCATGTTTACCCCCTTACATATGTGATGGCTCGTTATGTAAGGCTTACATATTTGACTTGTTTTGCCCGTAACTCGTGATTCGAGCGCCGTAATTGTTCCGTCTTTGCGTGCTTGCATTATTCAACTCATTTTGAAGCTAAAAACACCTGAAATACACTAAAACATACCTGTGATTTCGAATTGATAGATTTATGAAAAATAGTCAAATAAACAATAATAACGAATCTATTTTTAAATAATTAAGCGCAATAAATCACAAAATATTAGTGCTTTTCAAGCACTCATCAACTACCTACCACTGTCGATCTCAGCTGACTAGCCAACTATCTTGTTGGCATCTTACCAATCATGCTAAGGCTCCCCTCAATGATGCGCTGGTCGCATTCAGTTCTATGTCAGATGTCGTATACCCCGTCTATGCACCCTAGAAATTTTCCTTGACCCATACTAGAGGCTAGCACTCTGCTCTTCATGAGTGGCTGAGGCGTTATCACTTTTCGTCATGCCATCTTGACTGCCAAAGAATTTCTCTAAAGTATGGGTTAATTCTTGAAAATCTCAAGGTTATTGAGTGGTGGTGTGCTCTTCCAAGGTAATCATTTTGTTAAAGTGTTCCTGTGATCTATTCTCCAAATAACACTACAAAAGATGTTCCCGCTTCCATATTTCCAAAGGTCACTATGCTCACCCTGTCCAGGTTCCAACAGATAAGGTAAATGTACTTTTTAAGGTCCAAATAATGATCTCCCAATGACACAATTTTTGAAGTATTTTTCTAAGGATGCTGAAGTCAACTAAGGCCTCCCAAGGTCACTTGAGTGCCAAGACCATCTTATTAGACTACCAAGGGTTGGTCTTGTTTCCAAAATCTAAGGGAAACAAAAACAAAGAAAAAATTACTAAGTCAACTACCAAGTGAAAACTCAATTCTGCATTCACAAGCAAAGAAATAACAAAACTTCTACCAAGATTAATGTCGAGTAAGACATAAGGATGGTGTAAACTCCCAAGAGCAACTTCAAACTAAAGTCCAAGTCGTAACACTTGTCATACTAAAAAAGTAAAGTAAAGCAACATGATAAAGAGCTACGTAAGTCTACTACTAACAACTAGTCGTCTTGAATAGTACCATGGAGATCGATTTTCCTGCACTATCTCTTGAGTCCTGATTGAGTCATGAATCTGAGTCCCATCCCTTGCTCCCATTGGATCTCGAACTATCTCCTTAGCAAAGGATGTACTTGCCTCAGAGTTAGAGTAGTCAAAGTACTCATCATACTCAACTATAACCTTACTAAAGTTGGGAAACATACGACTAGGTACGTGCTTATTTAGGTAGACAATCTTGAACCTCCTCTTGGCTGATTCAAAGCCATGAGCCCAAGAAGCTCCAGTGTCTGCTTTGAAGTCTTTAGAGTCCAAGTACTCATCAACAACTTTAGAACCTGTAATTTTTGTCTCAACAGTCAATCTTTAGATTACGACTCTAAGTTTCATAATCTCAAAGCAGCTTGAAGTTAGCTCCTCTCTAAGCTTGGAATAGTTGGTCTCCCTAGCAACTAGGGCATCAGACAACCCCCGTTGAATCAAAGCCTTTTCATCCAGAGGTTTAACCAACTCTCTCCTCTCTTCCTGAGCAAGAGTAAGAGAGGCTCGAGTTTGGTTCTCTCGAGCCTTGCTACCTAGCAACCCCTGCCATAGAACTCAACTAAGCTTTAGTTACTCGCCTGCAATTATCTATGGAAGCCTTAAGCTTCAAAAATTCCTCAAACCAACTAGGGAGTTCTTCATCGGTATTGTCGATGGGATTCTTTGGAGCCTCTTAAATGATTGGGTCGTATGGAGGATTAAGATATGGAGCGTCCTCTTCCATCAAAAAGCCCTTGATAAGAGGAGAAGTTGAGGTGGAGTAGTGAGGATCAACTATTGTGGCCTCCTATTCCTGGGAGGTGGACGCTTGTCAAGCTCTCTTCTTTAAAAGAATGCCCCCTCTCTTATTCAAGCTTCGGTCTCCTAGATTCCTTGAAAGGAATTGGAAAGCATTGGTAGGCTGCTATGTGGTAGGATCTAAGGATTGCAATGCAAAACAGAAAAGAATAGTGAAGAATAAGATCGAGTCAAATCTATGTGAGTCCAGACTGAAGAATTATTCAATACTCACAAGGACCAAGGTCGCTATTGAAAGTTGCAATTATAGAAGATGATAGCTGAAGTTCCTAATGAAAGATCTTATATGGTAGCACCAATCTCGAACTACAATTTCGTTTGAGGCAAGGCAAATAGATCCTTAATGAATGTCTTCTTGTTGTCATCAACAAGCTTCACCTTCTTCCAATGAACTGCAAAAAGAAGGAATCATAAAAGAGTTAGCAAGACAAACAAGAGAACATACAAACTAAATTTTAGTGGATGAGTCATGCATATGAGAGCTGTTCATCATTGGAAATAAATTGTGTGGGTGTGGGGCCCAAATCAGGACAAGCCACATCATAGGCCCTAATAGCAATGAACCAAAAATTCCTCCAACCCTTGTAGGACTTGGGCAATTCAAGAATCAGCTTGCTATTACTAAAAGGTCTAAAGCTAAACCAACCTCCATCCACCGCCTATGGATGGTAGAGGGATCTGAACTTAGCAAGGCTTATATCTCCACCACTCTCCTTCCACAACAGATAGCAAGAAAATAGTACTTTCCAAGCATTTGGGGTCAACTTCCCAAGAGGCACCCCAATCCTACAAAAGAACTGCCGCATTAACGACAGGAATGGAAGATAGAGATCGAAAAATGATTAATCTCCAAAGATAGTTACTTCTCTAGGAGGGGGTCGACTGAGAACAACTCCTTCTCTGAGAAGTGTGATACTAATGAAGTTAGGAATCCATAGAAAATTGGGTAGTGAAGGGCACCAAGGAGTCAACTTCATAGCCAAAGTTGGACACCAAAGTCACCAACTGGATGTCCACTAGAAGCATTTCCACCAATAATGGAACCAAGAACCTCAACAAAAGTAGAATGGGGAGAAAAATTGGATAAATGACCTAGATCGACACCAAAATTGCTAGAGATGCTAAGGTGGGATTCGTCGGCTGGCTCTACCATCGGTAGGACAGCCACACATGTCCTCTTTGTGTTGGCTTCTACTTGCATCCCAATGTTGCCTATGCGATCCATCTTGATTTGACTCCAGGACCTCCATTTCTGAACTTTATGTTGTGCCCTGCTTCCACCATGGTCCTCACTCCTGCTTCTAATATTTTTAACATACTAGTCAGCCATGTTAACACTGCTCTTGTACTGGTGTTTCTTGTTGTAAGTATGTGTTCTCCCGCCAGTCATGGGTTCTTAGGGTCAATAAAAATTTCTAAGGAATAGTTACCTCTTGGCTTACACTTGTTAAAAAAAAACAGTGTGTTACAAACCCCTTATGAAAATTTTTCCAATCTACCATGTGGATCAAAGTGGAGGAAAATTGATAATTTTCTAAGGGTCTATATCGTTCTTCCTAGTTCCTAAAGTCCATGCATGTTCAAAGCAAACTGAAGGAAAAGAGGAAAAAGTTGAAGTTCAATTCACTTACCTTGTTGAAATGGAGTCAACTGTTGTTCTTCAAATTATTTTATCTCAAGACTCAGTCTCTTGGATTCTGAAGTGAAGTTATTTGAGAGAGGCCAGGTCTTTATATAGACTAGGAGGGTAGATCTCAACCACCCATCAACTAAGGATCCAAGGAGTTAGATAATGAAAAGATTTTGGAGAATCATGCTCAAAATCTAACTCTTTTGGGAAGTCAAACCTGCGTTAGTGCAATTGATTTTTTACCAAAAAGTTTGACATGTTATAACTTTCCAACCGAGACTCGGATTGTGGCCCAAAATTAGGCGTTACAAAGCTTGTGACCATGAGAATGCATTGGCATGGAGATGCTTGAGTTACTAGCTACTTGTTTCAATTAAGATATCTCAATGCCAACTATAGCTAAGCCACCGTACCTCAGGAAACATTTTAGATCACCTACCCTAGTAAAACGGCCCAAGCAACCTTAGGGGCTTGTGTTAGGTAGAAATTAAATCATGTAAGCATGGCACCATTTGATTGGTCCACGTTAGCTAGAGAAAAGTGAAATGGTACAATTAGCACATAGTCAAATAAATTTTCCTTAAATAAGGCATATATTTATATTATTATTAAATAATATCAATATTAATTAATATGACTTATTTATTAAAATATCATCCATTAATTTTCCTATAAATAAGGCATCACAACTAAAAAAAGGTACGCATAAGCTCAAACTCTCAAACTCTCAAACTCCTCTTTAAACTTAAAGGTCTTGTTCATATATGACTTAATCATGATAGAGAATACGACACCTCACAGCATCGTACCTCCTGAAGTGTTTTGCTAGTAGAGAAAAAAATTAAACTAAACTAAAAACTGTGTTGTTAAATAAACAAACAAAAAACTTTATATCATCAAAAACTCATCTTAATATAAGCTATATGTAGAGGTGGCAGATAACTTGTACTATGATTTGTACAGGTAATCGGGTAATAGTGGCAATTAAAGATGCCTTATGGACGGCCATGGACTCGATAAAATGGAAAAAAGAGAAAATACCGCTTAAAGCAAATAAGCACAACAACTTGAGAAGATATGGGTCCCTAGAAAGATATCAAAAATCAAACTAATGGTTAAGAATAATCCATTAGGCTTTGTCAAACGTCAGTACCACCTTTGCCTTTAAACCTTGTGGCTGTGGAAGCAACAGCTTATGCCAACAAAGTTGACAAAAAGTCACAAGATCCATCTCTTTTTGGGTAATCTATGTGCAACGAGCGAGGTTAATAGAAGATATTGTAGTAATCCTTTCTATTAATACAAGGTACGCGGACAATGAACTATTGCATATTTCTATTGATACAAGGTATATTGCATGTTCTCGTGGCAGTCATATAGTATTATTAACGTCGTATTTTAGTATTAATTATATTAAAAAAATTTATTAATTAATACATAAAAAATTAATAGATACAAAGTATATTGCATGTTCTGGTGGCAGTCATATAGTATTATTAAAGTCGTATTTTAGTATTAATTATATTAAAAAAATTTATTAATTAATACATAAAAAAATTACTTAATTTTTTTTACGTTATTTATTTATAATAATAAAAAATAAAAAAAATTTGAGAATATAAAAAATTATAAAATTAAAAAACTTCTTAAAAAAATATGTTTAATATATATGTTTAATATTAAAAAAAATAATTTTACAAATAAAATAATATCATGAAATTTTAGAGGATTAAAATAAAACGTAAATTATGATGGCTAATACCGAAACCTTTTCCTCTCTTCTATTACTTTGGATAAGGGACTTTAATGGTCTCTGTGTTTTTATAAAAAGAGACCGTTTAATCCCTTATTTATATTTTTATATTTTATTAATTTTTTATTTTTAAAAATAATATCATTAATTTTTTAAATTATATAAAATTTTATAATTTTTATCAAGTATTTTAAGATTTTATAAAAATTGTTTATTATCTATAATATTTTATTAATTTTATTTTAATTTGTTTTAATTGTTAGATTCATTTTACCTATTTGGTATTAATTCTTTTGTTTTTTTTTTTTTTTAATTAAAGTATTAATTTTATTAATTTTTCTTTATAATATTTTAATTGTTAGGTTCATTTTACCTATTTGATAATATTTTATTTTTTTGTTGTATTAGATTAGATAAATTTAATTTTAAAATTTATTTAATTTTCTTACTGACTTTGAAACCAAAATTTTCTGTAATATTTTGATTTTAATAATTTATAATATTTACGTAAATAAATTATTCAAAACAATTTTTTCTTTCTAAACTTGTATTAACATAAAAATTTTTAATATGTACAAATAAATATTTATAATTAATAGGCGAAATCTAGAAATATTTTATAAAGGATATTTTTTATATTTTCTTAAAAAATATATGACTTATGCTATTATTATTTTTTTTTTTATAAGAAAATAACTTGTATTATCTTTCTTTTTACTTGTATTATCTTTCTTTTTTTATAAGAAAAAAATTTAAATGTATTAAAAAATAAATAAATAATTAAACTTATAATTTTCAAAAATATTGAGGATCTTTAGAATATGTTTTCTATTTATTTATTAATCTTTTGTTTACTAGCTAACAGCATCTGTGTGAAAAAAATTGATTTAATTTATAAATTTTTTAACATTTATAAATAAATTTTTATAATTAATAGATAAAATTTAAAGGTATTTTTATCAAGGATATTTTTTCAATTTTTTTAAAAAATATATAACTTGTGCTATCATTTTTTTTATTTAAAGATAATTTGTATTTATAAAAAAAATTAAATGTAGTAAAAAATAGATAAATAATTCAACTGTTATTTTTCAAAAATATTGAGGATCTTTAGAATATGTTTTCTATTATTTATTAATCTCTTGTTTACTAGCTAACAGCATCTTTAATTTAATTTTTAATCATATGAGTAATGTAATTATCGAAATATATATATATATATATATACCAAATATTTGTTTACAATATTCACGCTAACGTCCTTTATCGAATCTCCTTAGCTCCTTTTTCAACTGTCTCCAACCCACAAGAAATAACCCAGCTCCCTCTTTTTTTTGTTTTTTTATTATTATTTAATTCTTATTACCGTTCCCCACCTTTTTTTTAATCAACAGCAAAAACATATAAAATAATAAATAATAAAAAAAAGTTCTGAACTTTAGCGAAAAACAGAGACAGCTATGGCAGACAACGTTGATTAGGTGAATTGGATTTGTTCTGTTGGGTTGTTTAGATGAAGTTTTAGTTTGTTTGCTATTTTGGGATTTGGAATAACATTTCAGATATGAAGTTATTATCATGCTTTTGCTAGTTGGAGAAATGAGATTGATAGGAATTAATTATGCGAACACTTTGTGACTGTTGTGAAAGCGCAGCTGCTATTGTCTTTTGTGCTGCCGACGAAGCCTCTCTTTGCAGTGCTTGTGATGACAAGGTAAAAGTCTTTTACTTTGTTAATTGTTTGAATTTTTTTTGAGATACCCATTTACAAATTCGACTATTAGAATCTATAACAATATTCATTTTTTTCTTAGACTGGTTGCTAAATTGGATCATTGTATTGGAGAGATGGGTTTTACTTCTTTTTAGTACTCCTTAGAATCGGACTGTTTTCAGTTTTGGTATTTTCTTCTAATCTTTTAGGTCAAATACTGATATATGTACTTATTCGTCAAAAGCAGAAATTCAAATTACATCTATCAATTTCAGTAACAAGTCAACTATCATCTTGTAAGTTTTATGTCCCAAAGACAAAGCCGGTTTCAGAATCCAGATTCATTAAAGTATCCCAAGCCAGAGTCCAGACTCTAATCCAGTGTTTGTGTTTAGCTTGGTTTAGAGGAAGCAAAGCATAATACCATTTTATCAAATTTCAGGAATATTTGGAACAACAAAGAATTTTTTTTTTTTTTTTTTTTTTTTTGTTTATAACAACAAAGATTTGTTTAAATCTTGTTAGAAATAATGAAATGGGATCTCCGATAACAATCCCGTTTAGAACTGCTTCTCCTTTCAGTTGTGAGTGATTTCATGCAAAGATGGAACTAGAAAATTTATCCATATATTTGTATTTATATTTACACCATGTATTATATTATATCAATAGTAAACACCAAATTTTTCAAGGGGTAGGGGTGGCCACGGCTCCCACTTCATACCCTTGGTTCCGTTTCTAGTTTCATGGTTTCAAGCTAAAGCACTTCTAAAACTGTTTGATAAACTCCAAGAGGTAGTGCCTGAGAAACACTTTTAACCAAACAATTTTATTTTGAAACATTTCTCTTGAAACCGCTCCTAAAAATTCGCATCCCAAAGGGCCTTAGCATTGTGTTCAATGTGAGGATGCTCTATGATGGAAGAATTTTGTATGTATTCTTCTTTTCTATAAACTTTTCAGCTTAACATCCTGGCATTGTTCATGTATTCTTTTATATATGAGTCTTGAATTAGATGTTTGCTCTTTCTTGCATTTGTACTCCCTCAACAGCATTTTTCTTTCAAAACTAGTCAAAATTAAGAAATACATATTATGAAATTTCTAACTGATGATCCCACTAATGGTAGGTCCATATGTGTAACAAGCTTGCTAGTCGACATGTAAGGGTTGGGCTGGCAAGTCCCAGTGAAGTTCCTAGATGTGATATTTGTGAAAATGCGCCTGGTATGCTCTGGCTGATTCAGTAACATAATTTTTCCTTTTTCGGTTTGGTTGTTATATTAGTATTCTAAGAGTCTCGTGCTTTGGCTATCCTTATGGAAACTGCTTGTAGCTTTCTTTTACTGTGAGATAGATGGAAGTTCCCTCTGTTTGCAATGTGATATGGCTGTTCATGTTGGAGGGAAAAGAACGCACAAAAGATATCTTCTACTGAGGCAGAGAGTCGAGGTTTGCTCTTCCTATGAAAAGAGAGCTTTGTGTTTATGTTTGCCTATAAGCCATTAGCTTATGCTTTTGCTTGATTTTATAGTTTCCTGGGGATAAACCTGTTAATGTGGGCGACCCAGCTTCCCAACCAATGGAACGATCGCAAAATCAGTCACTAAAATTGTCAGCAAGAGAGAACCATCAAAATTATAGACTCTCTCCTAGTCCAGAACTAGATGCTAATAATGCTGATGGGCATGTCACCAAGAGGGATGCTAAAATGATTGATTTAAATATAAAACCCCACAGAATGCCTGAACAAGCTTCAAATCATCAGGTTAGAATAATGCATATGCTTCTTCATCTTAAATTTTGTTTCATGGTAGCTTTCATATCCCAATTTTTACTTGTTTTCGAGAAATAGAATGCAGAATTGGATGACTAGACACTTGTTAGATCCTGCAAACTGGAGAAAGAATTTGAGAAACAATTAGTTAGGAATTTTTTGTATTTCGTACATTTTCATTATCTTTATGCATCCAAGCCTTAAATAGCATGTAGGTTTTGTACATAATTGAATTGGTCTCAATTATAAACTAAATATGTACACTCTATGTACAAACTAACATACTATTTTAAAACCAATTCTATTATGTAAAAAACTAACATATGCTATTATGGGCTCCAAATCAATCTTTTATGGTGGATATTTTTAAGGCTCATATTGCATTAACTTCGCTACTTTAGAGTATATATATGTTCCTTATTGTATGAGATTTAAGACTTTGATGAATTGACATTATGAATGATGTGAATTAAGATCTTAGTTTCTCTAGTTATCTACTTATCTCCAAAGTCCAAACCCATCTTCATTTTCTCCAACCTCCAATTCTTACTACCATTTCTATTAGTTAACGACTTGCTCAAGTATAACTCATGAGTTGAAATTATAGTCTTTGTTGCTGAAATATATTAGTTTATATTTTCTTTATGTATGTAATGTTTACTTTAGGTAAAACATGTGAATAGAATCATGACATGATCATGGAGACCAGGAGGAAAACATTAGCTTTAAGGATAACCGGCATGTTCTAGCAATTGAAATCATGACATGATCATGGAGACCAGGAGGAAAACATTAGCTTTAAGGATAACCGGCATGTTCTAGCAATTGAAGTTTTGGATGTATGCTTAAGAAATTGTAAATATGTCCGAATAACTAAATTCAGAAAGCAGCTTTACAGTTTAGTTACTATTACTTTAAGTCTATACTCTAAGCCTTCAAATTCTTATAGTACCAACTCTTTTGGCTCTGGAAACAAACGCCAAAAAGAGTTGCAATTTCACAACCTTGGGTATGTATGCTTGTACTTGTGTTAATTAAAATTAAAAGTGGTTTCAACCAATAGTCGGTTTAGGAGAAAATGCTTTCAAGAAGCACAAAATGTGTTTCTAAGGTCAGAGAACATTTTTGGAATTTTTTTTCTAGTGTATGTAATGGACTTGAAGTGGTGTTTGCAGGATCAATAAACATGTATCTGGAAGCACTTTCAGCAAATTGTTCCACGAAGAAGTCGGCAAAGAGGGAGCAATGTGTCATCAACGGTTCGGATAATGTGAAAAATATGATTTTAAATCTCTAAATGAGAGTTTGCAAATTGTTGTAGCTTTACTCTTGTTGAGAGTGGTAGTTGCATATAACAATAACTTTGAAACTGGAAGACTATACTTGATCGAAAAGAGATGCTTAGTTTCAATGGGTTTGGCAGTTTTGCAAGTACTTAATTGTACAATACTTGGGGCAAACTCTGGAACGCATGTTTAAAGCTTGATAATCATGCTAGAGAATTTGCTAATTTCATTGCTAATTTCATCTTCTAAACTCAAGTACATATGTCAGATTTTAATTGGTTAGTATAATAGGATTTGGGCCAACGAATTGAGGTTTTATTCCTTTAGAGTATATTTTTATCAATCAAATATTAGGTACTTGGTTATTTTAAAAAAATAATTCCACTAATATTAAATTTTAATAATTAATTTTTCCAACAAATTAGAATAAGACTACTTAATTGAATAACTTTTTTTTTATTTTAATTTAATATATATCAGAATTTATATAGTACAATTTAATTTATCTCTATTAAAAAAAGTTCTCACAATCACCTTTTATCTCGCAGTTCTAATTTTACATTTAATTAATAACTTATACTTTTAATTAATATGTACTATAAGTTATAATGTATATATAACTACTTTTACCTAATTAGGTTAATACATAATAGTTTGCTTAGCTGTAGAAGACCGTAGTTAATACAACTTGGGATCATCCCAAGATATGAAGATTATAATTTATACCTTTTTTCAATCATGATCATTGATCGGGGCAAAGCACAAAAACATAAATCAATAAATAAATAAATAATTCATATTCACTTACAGCCAGAAGACCGTGGTAACATATATCCCATAAATAATATATTTCTTTCCATATCAGGGTTGGCAATTTTCTCCAGACAAGTCAAATTTTTGCAAGATTTTTTGAGTTAGAAACAAAGATTGAGATAATAAAAAATAAAAAATAAAAAATAAGACAAGAACTCATATTTTTATAATATGACAAGAACGTTGATTACATTCCCACTCCATTCATCAAATCTATATATTTTATTTTAATAAATTTATTTATATTTTTTAATTTATTTAGAAATTAGTTAGGTTGAAACTCAAAATAATCTTAACTATCTTATAATATATATTATATTCTATCATGAAGTTTTGTTATTTATTTCTTCTTTAAAACATATAATTTTTCTTTTCTAAAAGTTAGCTGGAAATCTTATGTCAATTTATGTCCCTCCACTAAAGGACCCATTCCTACCCTTAATGATTTGGGTATTCTTGATCCAGAGCTATAAAAAAAAAAATTTATTATTTAAAATTCTAAAAGCATATTGTTATTTTATAATCTATTCATATTATTTAACTATATATTATAAATATATTTATAATATATATATAAAAATATATATATATATATATATATATATATATATTATCATTTCATTGTTATTTATATATTTTATTATTTTTGCCTTTAAAATTTATTTTAGTTTTTATCATAAAAATGATTATCATTAACGTACTTTTTTTTTTTTACTTTTTTTATAATAAATAATTACTAAAAAAACTTAAAAATTAACATTTAAGATATAAAATGGATTTTTGTTTCCCATTTGGAGATCATGTTCTCCTTTTGGATCCTAATGTGTTCTCACAAAAACTTGGGTGAGAGATAAATTTTGATTCTAAAATAGGGCATATGAAAGTGATCCTATCTCCATCCCAGCCCGTTTCGATCACAATCCTGCCCCATTTTCAACCTTACGCCATTGCATGTTTTGTGTGTTATTTTATTTGTCAACAATCACATTAAAATACAATCAATTATAACTATTTGCTATCTGTTTTATTTGACACTATTTTGTTGTTCATATAAATATCAATTATAACTATTTGCTATTTTTTTTTTTACTTTCTTATTCATTCGTCACAACAAAATTACAACATTTGGATTGAAGTGTTCCTTGATTACAACTAAGGACATGGATATATATCAATAATATTCTTAAAGTTTGATGTAATATCATAAATATTCTTAAAATTTTAGAAATGTCACAAATACTCCCAAACTTAACGGAAATTAAAGTTAAAGAAAACTATTAATATTTTTTATAAAACTATCAGAAATAACGGAAATAGAAACATAAGATATCTCAAGATGTTTCTTACAATAAATAATACCTAGCAAAATTTTTTTTGAAAAAATTCAAAAATTCAAGCTAAATCTTAAGTAATGAGATGAATTTAATGAAGCAACATTCTCAAAAATAAGAAAACTACTTTTAAGAAAAAATATAATATATTATAGAATAAATAATAGAGAAATGTGTATTACTATAGCAGATATAAAAGAAATATTTAATATATATTAGTTGATAAAGAAACTATTATGAAAAAACTATCAAAAATTCTCCATAAAGATAAAGAAAAAATTGGATACATTCACTTAAAAAAAATAGAAATTTTAATAAAAGCACATTTTAGAGAATAAATACATTCACCAATAAAATTAACATTATTAGATAAGAAGATAATAAACAAAAAATATGTTTTATTAGGAATTATCAATGGAAACATAGAATACCAAAAATTTAAATTTAGGGCATACTTAAGTTTGCTATAAACATTAATAATAAAAATTTAAACCAAGTATTAAGCTTAACTTATAATTTTGAAAGAGATGATTTAATGAAAGATAAAAGTCATCCATTATCAATATATTACATAATAGAATACTCATTAATAAATAGTCACAATAGTTCAATATATGAATAAAATAAATTTATAAAAATAGATAAAATATTTCAAGAAATAGGACATAATAAATCATAAATATTAACAGAATATGAAATACATGATGAGTGAGATTTAAACATTAAAAAAAATACATGTAAGAAAAAGCAATGTACAAATAATTAAGTTTATAAATACCCAAAAAAAATCAGTAAAAGGAGTAAAGAAATAAAAGAACTAAAATAAAATATTGAGGAAGTAGGAATTAGTTCATATGATGCAATAAGATAATGATATCACATTAAAAACTTATTCTAAAAATGCTAAATTTTTTTTTTGTTGCTAAAAATAGAATTAGAAGGAAATAGTAACTTAAAAGGCATATCTAGTAACAAATATTTACAATTAAAGCTTTAATTCTTTTAGCGTAAAAAATATATATCATATATGAATTAAATATTAAGATTTTACAAGATATAAAAGAAACTCAAAAAGAACTCTTTAAAGAAATAAAAGAATGTAGTTTTACCAATAAATTACAACTACATATACATAAAAATTTTACAGAATTAATATGTGAGTTTAATAACATACCAATAGGAAATGAAACTTCAGGTTATAAGTTTTATTCATTAAAATAATTAAAAGAAAAACTCCAAGGAAATCTGATGCAAACCTAAGAACATAAATAAATAAATAAAATAAAAAAAAGAATGAAGAAATATCGAAAAGTAAAGCTATAATCTCAGTCTAATGGAATATAAAAAAAATTAAAAAAACGATTTATGAATCATAAAAATAAAGATATAAAAAAATTAATAAGTTTGTTAACTCTAACAAATGAAAAATTATAAAAATATTATGAAAAAATACTTTATACAAATAAAGAAGAATATTATATAACAATGATTAATAAAAATAACTCTGAACCAGAAAATGTAATCCCAAAAATTCATATTGAACCTACTACATTACCAATTCTATATCAAGAAGGAACTTGACCAAATAGAAAAGAAAGAAATAGGCAAAGACTTGAGGAATCTGATCTTCCTCATAAGAGAAGACATCAACCTAAAATATAAGAAGGTTTATATTAGAGAACTAGAAATAGTATTCTACCATAATTTAAACTACATGAAGATTATGAATTTGATCTTGTGGATTTAGATTGTATAAGAGATAAAAAAAAAAAGGCTTTAGATGAATTGGCTAGTGGAATAAGTGTAATCATACAAACTTCTTTAACTACACAAACAAACTCTTCAGTCTGTAGAGTATTAGTAGCTCACAAAATGAAAAAAATATATATAAAAATTTGGTTTACAAATTTGTTAAAACAACAACATCTACAAATGCAAGAAAATTCACCTACGTGTGGAGAACACCTAGATATTGTAATAAATGAGATATTTAAAGAATTTATTGGAGAAGACAAAGGAAGAAATATCACTAAATTTAGTAAATATGAAATTGAGGAAGCCAAATGACATTTAACAAATATAAAAATATGTGACATGTATTATATAAACTCTTTCATTAGTGAATATGAAATGTATTACCACAACTTACCATATTCCATGCAAGAAACTTATAAAGAAATATTTTTGCAAAAACTACCGAGAATAATACATAAAACAATGATAGAAAGATGAAATAATAGAAGTAGAGAAACTGTAATTGATACCGTAGGAGATAAAATAAGAATTCTTAAGAATTAGATAATCATTAAATGTCAAGAAAGAAAAGAATATAAACAAATAAGACAAAATGATAAAGTCTGTTGTGATACAAAATATTTTAGAATACCAAAAACATATGGATGTAATATAAAACCTTATAAAAAAAAGATATGAAAATATATAAGAAATTTAAAATGTATAAATTCAGAAAACAAAACTATCAAAAATATAAGAAAAGATATAACCAAGAATCTTATAAAAAATTGTATTTCAGAAGAAAAAAGTTTAAGCCATCAAAAAAGAAAAATTATTGTTTATTAGGAAAAAATAAATGCAGATGTTGGATTTACAATGAATAAGAACATTATGCTAATGAATGTCATAACCGACTTCAGCATAAAAAGGAACTTTTACATAAAACAAAAATATTAGAAGAAGATTTTAAAATAGAATTAGAACCAATAGAAGAATCAAATATAGATAAGTAATTTACTTAAATAGTTTACATTCTGATTAAAAGTTAAATTTTTCAAAACTAGCAATAATAGGACCAAAATTGTGCCCTTTAGTTATATCAAAATTAAATAAATTATAAAAATCTCCTTTCACTCTAATTCATACCTGTTACATTACAGAGTATGTAAATAGTTTACATAGTATGTAAACAGTTTACAAATCTGTTTATATAGTATGTAACACAGTTTACATTCATGTTTGCATAGTATGTAAATAGTTTATATAATATGTAAACAGTTTATCTGTTTACATAGTATGTAAATTACATACTTGTATGTAATACAGTTTACATATCAGAGCAAACAAACGTTACATTTCTCACAAAAAATTGTAGAATCTATTTTTCTTCCTATTTTTTAGAGTTTGCAGAAAATTGTAGAATCTATTTTGGACATTCTCATTCTAATAAATTTAATGTACTTGTATGTTATCTAAGTTTGTCTATTATTCTTCAATTATTGCTAATTTGAAATGCTTTACTTAATTGGGTTTGTATACTTTGTTTTATCTAGCAAAAACATTATATCTCAATTTATCACCATATACTTTACTTACTTAGGTTTGTTCTCTAATCCTTATGTCTCATCTTTAATTCATTCATTCATCAAGTCAATTAGCGAGGTTCGCTCTAGAGACGGGATCATAAACTAGGTAGATGTAATTTCCAGATTAAAGGTAAAGAAATAATATAACATACATAAAATGCTGTCGTACAACGATTTGTATCAAAAATTATTATAATATAGAAAATGCTCTATATTGCGTCAATAAACTCAATATAGATGATACTTATAATATTTACCTATTAGAGAAAACTGAAGAATAGATAAATGACTTAAAGTATGATTATTCTTCATCAAATAATGAATGATTTGTATAATATTATAAATTCAAGTAATACTTCTATTATAATATGACTAAAATTTATATGATACACAAGTTACCATTTATATGCATACATAGACATAGGAGCTAATATATGTGTAGCTAGTAAACATATATTTCTAAAAAAACTTGAAAACAATCACAAAAAGAGTTAGTAAAAATAGTAAATAATACTACAATAAATATTAACAAAGTCCTAAAGGACATAGATGTATTACTAAGAGGAGAAATCTTTCATATCCTTACAATATATCATTTAAGAAACTAGAGTTGATATCTTAGTAGAAAATAATTTCTTAAACTTATATCAACCATTTAGTTAGTTTAATAATTCTAGATGGTGAAACCATCTATGTATCAAAAATAAAAAAAATTATTAACAGTTTCATCACTAATTTTTATATTACAACAAAAAAGCAAAAACGTGGTAAGAATATAGAAAAAAATAAAAATCTTATTTAGAAAACATTTCTTTAGATATAGAGGTTGGCCAAAACCATTTTCTAAATAAATACAAGAAAATAAAACCTTAACAGGTATAAGAAAATTATTAAAAACTGTATGCTCATAGGTTATATCATGATGACATCAGGCAGATTGGAGAGCGTTACGTGGGGCTCTTGTTGGGTGCTTGGCACTGATGAGGAGGAGAAAGAATGCTGGTATGATTACTGGGACTGATGCAAAGGCGGTTGCTCAGTGTTATTTATAGAACATACAAGTGCAATCCCTAGGCCATCATGATAGGAAGGTTAATAATGCAACCATGAATTATAATGGCTGTTAAATGAGAGAAAAACTTGTCTATTTTCTATTACATGCATACATTCTTCTCTAAAGATTTCATGGTTGGAATTTAACATGCAAATGTCATTGCAGCTTTGCTTTGAGCTTCTGGCATGCCTTTTAGAAAGCTATCACCACAAGGTTGTTTCATTGGTATGATTTCAGTTTCGGTGTTATTACATTATGGTTGTATTGTTATTCTCTCCTCACTTCTTTATATAATGCTTTTGATTGTATATGTTGAAAAAAAAAAGACGGATGGAATGATATCTACTATATTCTCATTAACTGTGACTTCTAGCCAATGCATGATTTTCTTTTTTTGTCTTTATGTTGTCTAGGAATGTTTGGAAGATTGTTTGGACCAAGTTTGTTGGTCTGAAAGGGGTGATATTACAAGTTTTCTATGTTGATCTCGTCATGTTACTTTTCACTTAATTGAAAATTATATTTGTTTGTATTCCCTGGAAGTCCTACAAAATCATGCCTTGCATAAATGTAAGGCCCATAGTCTTTTTCTCTGTATTTTATGGGTGTGCATCACTATGATACATATTGCCCTCTCTCCAAGGCTACTAGCTCATGCATGTCCATGTGTTCTTGCTTTCTCGTGCATCCTGTGATCCATTCAACATTGAAATGATCTTGTTATTCTGTTTTCCCTTTTCTCAATAAGTTTGCCCAATGTTGTCAAGGGTGAAGACCTTATTTGTAGAACCTTTGAAGCGGTTGATGGAGAAAAGGATCCTCGATGCTTGCTGCTAACATTTAGCCTTATTGAGGCTCTTGTGCAACTATTCCCAGATCCATCTGGTCCACTTGCTAATTTTTATGCAGATCTTTTTGAAATTTTGGGCAGTTACTTTCCCATTCATTTCACTCACATAAGCTGTTTTACGTCCTGCTTTTTCTTTTTTCATCGTAATCATTAATAATTTGTCATTTTTGCTTCTAGGTTGCCTTTTCAATTATTTGAAGACTAAAGTTGGATATGGTGACTAGTGTTAAATACTGCACTGTGGTTTCATAAGATGGCATTTTGATATCTTGATATTCTTTTTAAGTGTGCCTTGGAAATGGTAATGCATGTCAGCCTTTCCATCATTCCATGTTCAGATAGTTGTTTAGCTCCAACCAGGAGAGTCCCAATAAAGAAAAATTATAGTTTGTATGGCGTGAAATAATGTTGCTCTCTGCTTTATCCACAGTTTTAAATATATAGGAAGTATTCCGAACATCATTTACATATGAGAACTTTCATGTACAAGTCTAGCTTTGTATTTGAATGGACCAAATTTAATATCCTTCATCAAATTTTATGCATTGTGATGTTATCTTTGACGTTGGTCCTACAATGCAATTAATTAGGTCCATTTATTTCTCTTATTGGTTTTTAGTTTGCATTCTTTTATGTTTAGTGTATTTCCATTGGTAAATTCTATATTTGTTCGTCAGTTTTATGCACATGATATCTACTTTAAGCTTCATTGTCAATTAGATTTATTTGTTAATTCATTTGATGTGTCATTTGGCTTTATTTTCTTGGGGGGTTGCTGATAAGGTATTATGTCATTTTATCAGTGACATACTGTACTTTGAATTAAAACAGTCCATCCTATCACTATGTTAAATGATGATTTTAGAAGTAATGTGATATTGTGAAATTATTACTTGTCTATGAGAAAAATTATGCAGGGTTTTTCCCCTTCATTCTAATCTCATTAAAAAAATTTCAAGGTCAGGCTCATATAAAGTTTCCTAATACAAACATACTTTCTGAATGTAGACTTAACTTTGTTTTGATTATTTTCCCTTCCGTTGATTTTGTTCCCTTCACTTTCAATTTAGCATAGATGAATTCATGGAGTGGTATAATTGATTGGATTGATTCCATCAATCAAACTATACCAATTAATTTTTTAAAATTTTTACAAGAGTAAGACCAAAAATCATATATGTTTGTTTGTTTGTATTTTTTTAAAAAAATTCTTATACTTTTGTTTGATGATAATTATTGTACATAAGGCTTATAATATGTGGGGTGTTATGATTCAAAGAGAGAATTCATCAACTTTGCAAGTCAATCAAATTAAGGTATATATAATAGTTAATTATTTATGGTCCAAATATAATATTTATTTACTTGACTATTCTATTATTTGTTTAAATTTTATTGTGCATAGTGCCCAAAACAAGTAGGAGGCTATGAATGTGACTATGTCATGCTATTTATGAAAGATATTGTTAACAACCTCATACAAATATAACTGAATTGGTATTAATCTTTAATATTTAACCATTATCGATAGTTTATGTAATATATGTTTACAATTTAATATAGTTTTAAATATTTTACTATACTTTGTTTTGTGTCTCATGTTTGCAGTGAAAGCACAAGTTACGCTATGCAAAGAAAAAACCATTTCAATTGAGGCAAAAATAGTGCATATATGTGACAATACATATTCGTAGATAGTGGAACATATAAAGTTTTACTTTTATTTTAGCTAATGTATAGTGAGATTATTTTAGATAAATATATATTTTTCATTTTAGGTATAGACGTACTTATGTTTTTAAAAATTAAAAGTTAATTAGTAACTGTAGATGTACTACGAATGCTTATATATATAGATTTATTAGCATTTATAATCATTGCTGTCAAAAATTTAGAGATTAAAGATTTATTAATAAAGTTATTGATATTTTATTATTCGTATGGTCAATAAATATATATATGTATATATATAACAGGATATATGGAAAGCATAATATTTAATATATATATATATATATATATATATATATATATATAGGACAGTTATTTAAATAACCGTCATTGAATAATATACTAGTCGTTATTTTCAAATTTTATTTGAGATTTTTTATGACGATTATTGTCAGTTTATAATGATGGTCATGAAACAACAACCGTCATAGAGTATATTTTTTATAACGCTCGCTTGTTTTTCTATGATTTTTAATGACGATCATTTTTTTTATTTTTCATGGCCATCATTAAAAAAGCTTATTTACGATGACGCCTGAATAGATGACGGTCACTGTATTTTTTTTGAAGCAACATCGTAGCTTTACAATGAAGGTTAATGACCATCTTTAAAGCTATTTTTTGGCGTAGTGCCATAAATAATAACAAATTTCAAAATACCAAAAGAATAAAATTTAGATATCAAAGAAAAACCTCTTATACAAGGAAGAATACGTAATATTTCAATAATTAAGTTTACAGATAATCAAGCAAAAATTAGTAAATTTGAATGGAAACAACAAGAAAAATTAAATAATTAAAACAAAAAATTAAAAAAAATTTAAAATTTATTAATCCATGAAGTAATAGAAGATTAAAAAATGTTAAAATATAAATTACAAGAAATAAAACTAGAAGGAAATGGGAACATAATTGGTAGTAAAAAAAACTTTAATTCTTTTAGTTGAAGAGGTAGATACAACATATCAAACAAATACTAAATATCTACAAAATCTAACGTACAAAAAAATCCTTGAAGAAATAAAAGCACACAGTTATATTAAAAAATTACAAATAGATATGCATAAAGAATTTTTAGAATTAAGAAAATATATTAATAATATACCAAAAGAAAATGGATGAAAATTTGACCCATTAAGAGAATTAAAAGAAGGACACGTTAAGATATCTGATGTATTAATATCTAAAAATGATAAAAGAAAAAAAATTAAAGATAAATGAAAAGATATAATCATAATTTAATGGAATATAGGAAAATATTAGAATAACAATTTATGAATCCTGAAAATAAAGATATAGGAAAACTAATTAGTTTATTAACTTTAACAAATAAAGAACTACTAAAAATATTATGAAGAAAAAATACGTACAAATAAAGAAGATAATGATATGACAATAATTAGTAAATGTGAATCTGAACAAGAAAACGTAGGACCTAGAATCCATATAGAACTAGTATTATCAAGCCTACAAAGAGGAGAAATATCTGACCCATACAGAGAAAAAAAGAATAGACAGAGACCAGATGAACTTGAACCTTTTAATAGAAGAAGACAACAACTTAAAATGGAAGAAAGATTATACTGGGGTACTAGAAGTAGTATTCCACCAAAATTTAGGCCTCATGAAAACTATAAAGTTAATATTTTAGACCTAGATTGTATAAGAGTTAAGAAGAAAGATTTAGATTAATAGACTAGTAGAATAAGTATAATTATACAAACTTCTACAAGCACACAAACAAACCTCTTAACTTGTAAAGTATTATTAGCTCATAAAATGATAGAAAATGTAAAAATTTGGTTTGCAAATTTAGCATAACAATAACACTTATTAATGCAAGAATATGTAACTACAAAAAGAAAATATTTGAATACTGTAGTAAATGAGATATATAAAGAATTCATTGAAGAAGACAAAGGAAGGAATATTACTAAATCTAATGAAAATGAAATAAATGAAGCTAAATGGCATTTGAAAAACATGAAAATATGTAATATGTGTTACATATATTCTTTTATATATGAGTACGAAATGTATTATCATAAGCTACTACCTTCTATGCAAGAAACTTATAAAAAAATATTTTTTTTTAAAATACCTAAAACATTGCATAAAATTATGACAAAATGATGGAATAACAGGAATAGAGAAATAATATGTGATACATTAGGAGGAAGAATAAGAAGTCTTAAAAGTTGGATAGTATTTAAATGCCATAAAAGAAAAAGAATTTAAACAAGAGAAAATGATAAAATCTGTTATGATTCAAAAGATTTTAGAATTCCAAAAAAATATGAATGTAATATAAAATCTTACAACAAATATAAAAAGCATAAAAAATTCAAAAAATTTAGAAAATATAAGTTTAGAGAAAACAAAATTTTCAAAAATATAAAAGAATATATAATAAAAAAAACTTTATAAGCAAAGATATTTTAGAAGAAGAAAATACAATATACCAAAAAAGAAAAACTATTGTCCATCGAGAAAAAAGAAATGTAGATATTAGATATGTAATGAAGAAGGACATTATGCAAATGAATACCCTAATAGACTTCAACATAAGAAAGAATTTAAAAAATAATTCTCTCAAAAAGCAAAAATCTTAGAAGAAGTTTTTAAGATTGAATTAGAACCAATAGAAAAATGATATAGATTATACACACAGTATCTATCTATTAAAAGAAACATAAGAAGAAATAAGAAACTCAAAAACATCATATTTTAGTTCTAATTTTGATTCTGAGTAATGGATGAATTATTAAACATAACAAATCCAAATAATACATATATAACAATAGGATTGAAATTTAAGGGATATAAAAATTACCATTTATATAATATATTGACACGAGTATAAGTATGTGTGTAGCCAGTAAATATATATTTTCAAAAGAATTTTAGAAATTAGCTCCAAAAGAATTAATAGTAAAAATAACAAATAATACTATCATAAATCTAAATAAAGTTTTAAAAGATATAGATATATTAATAGTAAGAGAAATCTTTCAATTCTTACAATATATCAACAAGAAACAGGAGTTGATATCTTATTAGAAAATAACTTCTTAAACTTATATCAACTATTTATCCAGTATCTAGATAAAATCAGTTTGACAACTTTAAATGATAAACAATTTATGTAACAAAAATAAGAAAAGCCTTAACAGTTTCATCGCCAACTTTTATGTCACAACATAAAAAGCGAAAACGTGGTGAGGATATAACATCAAAAAAATCACAAATAGAAAATAAATTCACAAATAGAAAATAAATTTAAACTATCTGTTTGAACTTTATGCATATGTTTGGCTAGGAATAATGAACTTTTGATGTATGTTCAAACGATATATTTGAACATTTTTAATATGTTTGGCTAAAATGTTTGAACACCTGGTGTAAATAAACACGGTTGATAAATTCAAAATATCCATTTGAAATTGACCCATATATTTGGCTGAGCCTTTTGAACTTTTTGTTTGTGTTCGGACGATATGTTTGAACATTTTGTATATGTTCATACGATCTATTTGAACATTGTCTGTGAGTAGTTGAACTTCTCCAAAAACATTCAAATTATCCGTTTGAACTTTATGATTATGTTCGGGTAAGAATTATGAACTCTTTGTATATGTTTAGACGGTACATTTGAACATGTTGTATATGTTCGGCTAATCTGTTTGAACATTTTGTGTATAATTTTGATATATTTTTTTAGTAATTTGTGTATAATTTGCTAATCTGTTTGAATGTCATATATTTTCAGTCATTTTTATTGAAAAACTACATTACATATCAGTGTCTAAAATAACAATTTGTTTTGAACTACAAGAGGGTTTCATTGACTCAAAAAGTTGAATTTGTTTAGTATAAAGAAATTCTCATTCACTTGCACAAGCATGATGAAATACAATCCACTCTCGACAAATTGGTGGCATTGGGCATCCTCTTTATAACTCTAACTGCATAAATATATAAACATGTCAAACCATTAAATTTTAGGAAATTCATAAATATATATAAACATATTCGTGTACAATCATATATGGATAGCAAAAAATTTGTTACCTGCACAAAATGATCATTATTAACAAAACCTATAGCAATCAACGTATGGTCAGACGAGGGCTTAGACCAAAGGGGAAGGAATGTACACGATGCATGCATGCTAAATGTGGCGAACACAGTATTATATGTAGCAGCAATAATATGACCCATGTCAGGTAACATCATCCAATTCTCATAATCTGCAAGACTTTTAAAATAATCAAACCTTTTGATAAGGTTAGTGACTAGTTGAACTTCTCCAAACAAGTGTGTGTAATCATTAAAATGAAATATTTTTTCATTAAGCATCTCATTTCTCACTTAATCCCATCTATCCTCACCATATCCAAGTGCCACAGCTATAACTCTAAATCCACATTTACCATCTCCCTTGACATTTTTGACACATTTTATGTATGGCTCAATTGTAAAAGGAAATAGATTGATGTATGATAAAGGGGTTTTTGAAACTTTTGCTTGTGACACCTTAAGTTTCAATTTTGGGACTTTTGGAATTATGTTCCCTATAAATGAAGTACAACCAATCGCAATATCAGCTAATGCATACTCAAATGCAGAAGGATCTCGACGTGTTGATTTATCTTTATTTGTAGGACGACCTCGATTGTTATTCTTTATAAGTGGCTCATCTAATTGTGTAGTGCTTGGTTTTGCCCAAAATGATAGAACCTTTATCATTTGCATCTGTGTATTCTCATCACTTGAATCAAATCGTTGTTTGAATGCCTCCAAAAATGGTGTGCAATCCAACTTCTCTTTCTTAACCAGTGATGAGGAAGCATAATTAAATTTTTTCCAATGACTATGAATCAATGATAATTCAAGGGGTTGACCTAGTCATTTATATTCTGCAATCTCATGAGCACAAGGCAATCCATGAGTTTGACGCTTTACACAACCACATGCTACAACATCAACCCATACATTCTCTGCCCTTTCTGCTTCTTTCAAAATAATTTCCATTGCATTTAAAGACAAAAGCTCTTAACTCACTAAACAACCACGCTAGTTTGAAATGATGTTGGATTGTGATTATGTTTTTTTTCAAACGAGGTTTTGATTTCAGTATGTTATAGCTCCAATAGTTAATGAATGTTTTCCCAATTAGTAACTAAATTTCCTTTTGATGAGTCAATTATTTTTTTCAATGCAGAGTGAGCACTTTCAATCCTATTAAACAAATTAATTCTTAGTTCAGCAATATAATTACTATTAACAATATAACTTTACAAAATCAATATAAATATAATATTACCTATTTGTTGTGGTATTGCCAAAATGCATATGTAGGTCTGTCCATGCTGAGACAAAAATCTTCTTATATTTATTTAACCACGCATCCTTAATGTATGTAATTGCATCATTTACATCTCCAAAATTGTTTTCAAGTTGAGATACATTGTTAGTATATTCTTCAAAAGACTTAGATAACTCAACATTTTTTCACGTATTTTGGAAGAAAATCCATCTATCTTGATCTCCAAAGTATTTCTTTGTATTTACAATTACATTTTTCGAAATATACCACCTACAAAGTGGATTAAATGAAGAAGGAAAAAATTCTTAATTGCATTCATAAGAGCCAATTCTCTATTTGTTAATATAATACTATGTATAATATCATCCATCAAACTCTTCAACACCATTAATGCCCAACTATAATTGTCCTCTTTCTCATGTTCAAGATATACTTGCACAATTGAGAATGTCTTTTCTGTAGATGTTACCCCAACAATCTCAAGCAAAGGTAACCTATATTTGTTTGTCTTATATGTGCAATCCATAATTATAACATGGAAAAAAGCTCGTAATAAGTCAATAGATTATGGATGCACAAAGAACAAGTCTGTAACGACATTATCCCTCATTCTTCCTGTGCCATTTTATGTATTTATGCTCCTGCAATTTGTGCAACAACTGTTGCATTATAGACCGTCCTGCTTGTTCAGTGACTATATATTTTGAACGTGCATTATAAATATGCTTCATTGTAGTTGCATTATTCTCATCACGTTGTTTGATTCTATATAAAATATCTTTTGATTTTACATTGCACTTTGACATATCAACCAACAAATCTAGCTTTGAGTTAGTAAGTCTTCCAGCATATATATGTCCCTCAAAGTTTTGCACCAAATAATGATTGTGCATGCCACAAACAACTTTTACCATCCATTCATTACCATTTTGACACATTCTTCCCTTTAAAGAAAATAGACAATTATACTTCTTTGTCCCAGTGTGTATATCAACTTTTTTCTTCTTTTTTGATGGCGTAGAAGGTTCTTTCATTGACCTGTAATGTCCACTTCTTTCACAAGCAAAATCTATTCTTGGCCTTCTACGTTTCGAACATAACTCAGATTTTTTTATTACAATAACCATTCTATTTTTTTTTTTTCGTATATTTTACCCATTCAATTAAGTCTTCTTTTAACGATAAAACCTATAAAAAATGCTTGCATTTGTCAAATTATAATTAAATTTAAATTAATTAATTAAAATATGAGATACTCACCCTATCTGTGTCAAATAAACTGCTGAAATCAACATGCAAGAAGTGCTCAACATCATTACTAGAAGGATTAATCTACACATAAAATTACAAATCAATAAGTTCGGTAAAATCTGTTCGGCAGATATTTCTGCATATTTGCTATATGAACCAACAAGAATTGATGAATATTTTAAAAATGTTTGTCAAAAAAATATGTACAATTATAAATATTCGGCAGATATATGTGAATAATTAGTGATGTTCGGCAGGTCTTGTTGAACATTTTCAAATTATTCAATGTAATCATTTGAACATTTATAAAATGTTCAGCATTGTTAAACGAATTTATTACATATGTTCCATCATGTTATGTTGAACATTTTCAAAATGTTCAACATAATCATTTGAACTTTTAAAAAATGTTCGGCAACGTTGAGCGAAGTATTACATATGTTCGGACCTGGTACATTGAACATACTAAAAAAAATTTCACGACTACCTCTACACTCCCTCGTTCGTTTCCAATATTTGGGGAGGAAACAAACATTCTGGTTCATTGCAGGATGCGAGTACCAATGGAACCTCACAAACTTCAGCTAGAGAAGCCGCCGGCGATGACGACGATAGTGGTGGAGGTTCCATTTCAGAGAAATAAATGTGTCCAAAAAATGAAGAAGTTTTCTGGAGAGAAATTAACAGAAAACGTCAATGGAGCAGTGGTGCAGCCGGTAATTGAGGAAAAAAAATTTCGGTCCAACAGACTAGAGGCAGCAGCAACAGAATCAGCAGTAGTGGGAGGTCCATGAGCAACGTCAATTTTGTGAGTTTTGTGGGATGCATGGAGCCATTTTGGTTATTTATCTATTATTGTATTTATTTTAACAATAATATATTAAAGGGTATGTATTTAGTTAGACATGTGGGATGTTAAAAGAGTGGGCCTTTTGCAAATGAGTCTAGCTTGGATCAAAATCATTGGGCTCGTATTATGAAGAGTCCAGCCCATAATATACAGTCCTAAATGGAAGCCCAATCTTGGACCTGGAAAACAGCCCTCGTTTGCGATTACGGTTAAACATTGACGATCGTTGGAAGTATTGAATCTCAGAACTGAGTAGGATGACGACGATGACGCGAAGCTGGGAGACGTCATCGTTTTTGCTGGTAGTGTTGATGTGCTCGAACATCTGGTGCAGTTATGGGTTCGTAAAGCCTCGTACGATGCTAAACAACTTGTCTGGAAGTGGCAATTATTTGACGGATAAGGAGCTCTGGTTCAATCAGACTCTTGATCACTTCTCTCCTTATGTATCTCTCTATCTTCTCTTTCATGTTCAATCTTAATTAGGGTTTATTTTTCTGATTTAGTTTTGATCGTCAATTCTTGTATTCTTAATTCAGTTTTAAATCCCAGGATCGTCGTAAATTTGATCAGCGCTACTACGAATTCCTTGACCATTTTCGAAGTCCAGATGGTCCAATTTTCCTCATAATATGTGGCGAGGCTGCTTGCAATGGAATTGTTAATGATTACATTAGTGTACGTTTTTTGTTTTTCTTTAATCAAGGTTCATAATTTATTTGGTTTTTTAACATTTTCGCACAAACTATAAAAAAAAAAAAAAAATAGGCCAATTAGTTGCATCTTAGAACACGCCCAATTTTCTATTTCCACCAAATTGGAGTGTAAAAGTACCACACCCCAAGTCCACGTCGTGTGCTTGGACACGGGTAGTTTCCGAAAATTGAAGAGTCCTTAAATTTAACTTGTGATGTTATGTAGGTTTTGGCAAAGAAGTTTGGAGCAGCACTGGTTTCTCTGGAGCATAGATATTATGGGAAAAGCTCACCTTTCAAATCATTCACTACTGAAAACTTGAGATACCTCTCATCCAAGCAAGCCCTTTTCGATTTGGCTTCTTTCCGTCAATATTATCAGGTAAAGTCAGTCATCACTCTGTAACCTTGTTTTCTTAGTACTTTTTTATGTAGAATATTGTTGACAGCTGCTTTCTTGTCTTTCTCATACTTATAGGACTCCTTAAATGTCAAACTGAATAGAACAAAGGTTGAGAATACATGGTTTGTGTTTGGAATATCATACTCGGGGGCTCTAAGTGCATGGTTTCGACTTAAGTTTCCTCATTTAACATGTGGAAGTCTTGCTAGCTCTGCTGTTGTTGAAGCTGTCTATAACTTCACCGAGTTTGACATGCAGGTTGCCTTAGTCATCTCATTAATCTGCTACTCTGCTCTTTCTTAATCATTTTTTCCCCTTTTCTTTAGTATATGAGTTGGTGGTTGTAATTGGGTAATCATTAAGTTTAAAGCATTGGTGCATTTAAATTGCAGATTGGTGAATCAGCTGGTCCAGAATGTAAAGCAGCCTTGCAGGAGACCACTCGGCTTGTAGAACAAAGACTTGAAACCAATGCAAAATCAGTGAAAGCATTGTTTGGTGCCTCTGAGGTTTGTTTCTCTTTTCTTCTTGTGTACCCACAAAATATGACTCTTGCTGCCAGCTGATGAGTATCTCTAGCCCCAACCCCACCCTACTCTGCTCATCTTCCATACTGACCATATTTCTGCATTTGCAGCTTCAGATTGAAGGTGATTTCTTGTATTTTCTAGCTGATGCTGCTGTTACAGCGGTAAGTATATTTTCATCTTCTTTCATGAATCTCTTCATTGCAATAATTGTTGGTGATCATTCAATGATTAATTTTGCAGTTTCAATATGGAAACCCAGATAAACTATGCTCCCCTCTCATTCAAGCAAAGAAGAATGGAGAGGATTTGTCGGTATGCTTCTCTTTCTTGCATCCCATTATTTCTTTGAGACATTCTGTGGAGGTCTCCATTATTTCTTTGGACTCTAGACTTGAATATTTTATGGTTTTCTTAAGCAAAATAATGAAATTAAGCCTGAGCAATAGCTGTCATGTCAATTTAGCAGGTCTTAGAATTATTTGATATGCTATAGCACTTAGTAAACCCTGTTTCAGGTTTTGTAAGCAATAGTATGACTTGTTTAAACCCTTTTTATGTTGTTTTGTATTTTGACAATTATTTCAGTTGGGCTACAATTAGCATTACTTCAATAAAGTTTGCAATGAGGTTTATCTATTGAAGTTTCTTAGTTCGTAATTCTATAGTATGATTTTCTACACAGTTTTTACTAATGTTAAAGATTTTGGAAATGCTGATGATCATGGGTTTACGGTTATCAATATAGTGATGTTGAATGTTTATTTAGTCATCTATTTTTCTAAGAATGAGTTCCCTTTTCTTTTCTTTTTTTAAATCCTCCTTCATCCTTCTTCAGGATGCATATGCTAGCTACGTTAAAGAATATTACATTGGAAGTTTGGGTGTTAATGTTCAAACATACAATCAGAAACACTTGAAAAATACTTCACCTGGTGAAAACAGTTCTGACAGGTTGTGGTGGTTCCAAGTTTGTAGTGAAGTTGCATATTTTCAGGTGGCACCTGCAAATGACAGTATCCGCTCAGAAAAAGTTGACACACGGTATACTTTTAAGACCATCTCTACCTGAATGATGTTAGATATTCATGCTTATCTCTCGTTTTATTTTTCTCTGAATATCGGAACATGTGTTGGTTGTGTGGTAGATACCATCTGGATCTCTGCGAAAATGTTTTTGGAAAGGGCATCTATCCAGATGTTGTTGCAACAAATACCTATTATGGAGGCAAAAGAATTGCTGGTTCGAAAATTAACTCCAATCATTTACATGTTTCTTTTATCTATACTACTATATATAAAAGTCTGAAGCACCTTTAATATTATTTTGGACAAAATTATCCCTATATTTTAAGTTAATAATATTAATTACTCTTTTAAGATCTATTGTTACATTTAAATAACAACTCTAAAGATTATCTAATAATAATCACATCAAATAAGAAATCTAACTATATAATAATTATCACATTTAATAAAGACTCTAAATATTATTTTAGTAAAGAGTACTCTAAATATTACTTTAGTATAAACTCTAAATATTATTTTAATAAGTACTCAAAATGTAATAATAAAATAAGAATCACATTCAATAAGAACTTTAATCAAATAATGATTATCAAATTCAATAAAGAATTTAAATATTATTTTTCTTTTACATATAAATTGAAAGTATGAGAAAATTAATTTTGTATTAATTTCAAATATGGAATAAAAATTAATCAAAATAAAAATTTAAATTAAATAAAATAATTCACATGCAACGCACGTATTTTTAACTAGTAGAATTAAAAGTTGCTTATCTTTGTTTCCACATTATCTCCTGATGATCCAGCAGCAGTTAACATGCGACATCTTTTGTTTAAATTTCTTATCAAGTCCTCTCCCCAATAAAATAAAAGTCCTATCTATATTTTGGAAGCTAATCCTCGATATGATTTATTCATGTGGTGTGTTTGTCTATGACTATCATATCTCATGATCGAAATTTGAGTTGCAGGTTCAAAAATAATATTTACAAATGGGTCACAGGATCCATGGCGTCATGCATCAAAGCAGACTTCATCTCCAGATAGTGAGTTCTCTTACTTTTATTAAAAATTTATATGTTATCAAGTTCTTACACACAGTTTCTGAATATTGGTTTTGCAAGAGCTTCTTCGGTAAATCCTAAAGGAACTTAGACTTTTATCTTTATGTTGTATAATACTCATATGTATAATTCCATCTGCTGATTAAAATTACATTTCAAGTGTTTATGTGGATTTTCTTGATTTCATGATTTGTAGCATTCTAAAAGCTCTACACATTTTTCAGTGCCATCCTACATCACCACTTGCCATAATTGCGGGCATGGTACTGACTTACGCGGATGTCCTCAATCTCCTTTAAGCCTCGAAGGTATGTATAAATTTCATTACCGCATCTGTTTTTATCTGAACATCAAACTGTCAGGGAAAACCTAATTACCATTAGTAATAGCTGTAAATCATAGCAAAAGAAAAGGAATGCCTATACACCGGATAAATTTCTTACATCACTGCTGGTTGTTTCATTACCAGCACCAGTTGTTGGTTGTTTTATCCCCTTGAAGGCCTCTCCTTTTCTTATCTTTACTTGTTTATTTATTGTAACAGTTCTAGTTGGTGAAATGATTTTCTCTTGTTTCAGGTGATGCTCGCAACTGCAGTTCTCCTGATGCAGTTCAAAAGGTAAGGCAGCAGATCATAGAACACATAGACTTGTGGCTGTCTCAATGCCAAGACGGAGCTGGATGGAGTGACATGTGAAACACAATGCAATAATGCTTTGGGTGCATATTTATAGATATGATGATTCCACGTTCTTAGTGGATATGTAAACTTGTGAAGGATATATATGTGTGTGTGTATTGAGAGTTGTATCACAATACTGTAGCATAGATATATGAAATTGATTGGCCTTTTAAATTTGGCATAACTTCTTTTTTTCTTTTTCGGTCAGTTTTTTTGTTCTTTTTTTTTTTTCCTGTCAATTTGCAAGGAATCTTTATTATGTGGTTAAAATTACAAATCTTGGCAAAAATAGTCTGGGATTATACTTGTGATGGCACAAAGTAGTTTTCATCACTACCAAAATCATCTACTCATTTTGAGTAAAACCAACCTAGTAAACGTAGCCCTGAAAAAAACATGCCTTGCTTGGATTGTTCAGTCTCTCCCTCACCGGTGTATTTACCATGTTGAGCAAGAGAGTTCGCTTTTGCCCGAATAAGCACAGCATCTTGAGCCTCCTTCACATTCTCAGGTCTATCTCCCCACTTCTTAAGGCAAGTGTTTTGAAGGGCTCTTGCACGTGAGAATGAGACATGCGATGGCATTCAAGTCTAGGGTAGCTTCTACCTCAGATTGCCCACCAAACATAACTGCTCAACAAGAAACAATTCAAGAGAATTAACAACTAACGATAAGTTTGCTTTTGTAAAATCACTTCTGATAGCAAAAAAATCACTTATTAATCAAACAAAATTTTTTCCCATTAATGCTTTCAGGGTTAAAAATACATATTTTGTGTTTCATGGTTTTGTGCTTTTTTCTGAAAGTTCTTTCTCCCAAAATTGTATCCAACTAAGGGTTTGCTTGTTCATGCTTATGGGACCTTATAAAAGTGCTTCTAACAACCAAATAGGAAAAAATTTGTTATAAGTGCTTTCAGTGCTCATAAAGCACATTCTGTGCTTGTATAAGCACGTTATATTTGCTTCTTTTCAAAACTACTCTCGTCTTAAATCACTTTTAATAAAAGTACAAGCAAATATACCCTAAAACTACTAACTGAAACACAAGAAAATAGACACTAAACTAATTGTGTCTCTGCATATTAAAGTTTTTAGATGCATACCATAATTCCAGTGACAGCATGATGAATTCTTTGGCTAAGAAGCTTGAGGGTGTATTCAGCAACCTCTGTGGAGTGGCCCTGCCCATGCACTCAACACCTGGAGTGACCATACTAGGCTTGACAAGGATACCTTCAAACAGAACATTGTTCTCTGCAAGGTAGAAGAACACTTTCTGCCCACACTGTTTGGGCTACTTCGAAGGTTTTGTCGATCTCGTGTTCACCATCAAGCAAGATTTCAGGTTCCACAATTGGCACCAAACCATTGTCCTAAGCAAAAACCATAGCAATAATTTTTTTATTAATCACATAAAGTAAAGACAAGTAAAGGCTTACTAGGCTTGACAAGGATACCTTCAAACAGGACATTGTTCTCTGCAAGGTAGAAGAACACTTCTGCCCACACCTTTTGGGCTACTCCGAAGGTTTTGTGGATCTCGCGTTCACCATCAAGCAAGATTTCAGGTTCCACAATTGGCACCAAAACATTGTCCTATGCAAAAACCATAGCAATAATTTTCTTATTAACCACATAAAGTAAAGACAAGTAAAGCTGTATGTCACTTTTTTTGTTACGGCCATCCAACCTGAGAAATTGCAGCATATTAAGCTAAACCCTAGGCTGCTTCCTATACAGCCAAATATGATGGACCATTTGGAATGATAACAACATATGCCTATACAAATAACACGTAGAGAAATCCCAATGATTATGCTTTTATGAAACCAAATAAAAAACCAAGAAGCAAAGCACCACACGAAAAATATACGGTACTCACCTAATATAGTCACAAGAATTGAAAGAACTTTGGATCACAATTTTGTTATGAAAAATTGTTTGCAAACCAGTTTAATCTCGGTTACAAACGTTTATAACCGAAACATGATGACTACGTTGTGACTTTTGCATATCTCAAACTACATTGTAAATTTCTTCAATTCTCGTGACTATACATAATGAACTAATACAAAAAGAGTTTGCAACTTAAACAAAGGATTTCATTTATTAAGAAAACAGAAGAAGAAATCTACCATTTGGCAAACTGAGCTCCTTGTTGGTAGTAAGTGCACAAGGCAAGGTCATCAAGACCTTGGCACCAAGACTCATAATTTGAATGGGAACAAAACCCTACAACATTCAAATTTAGCTCATGGTTATAAAATTAACACATAAACATAAAGATTATACTTTTAATGTTCATTTGAGTTTTTGTTTTCCTTACCTTGTCAACCTTATACCAGGCACATTGTTTTGGTCAACTAGCACATCAAACATTTTTTTGCAATCGATGGTGGATTAGTAGAGTATTTTCTCAAAGAGAATAGCACCTGAGATGTACTGGCCAAGACCAGAACCTTAAACAAGTAATGTCCTGTATGCTTGACGGTTAGCTTCAGTGTTCTCTAATCCAACAGAAGCCAAATGCTTTCCACAAGTAGCATTTGACTCATCCATGGCCAAAATTCCACGGCCAGGAGATGAAATAGTTTTCTAAACCAATTCAAGAAAATCTCAAGTTAGGCAAATGCAAAATTCTCATGTTTTAAGTTTTAACTCCGTTTCAAGAATGAAACAGTAACCAAGCTTATTTTCCTCTACTACATATATTTAGTACTATGCCAAAAGAAAATTGAGATTGGGAACTAAGGGATCATGAAACCAATAAAGGAGCTACTCAAACAAGATTGAACCAAAGTGAAAAATTAACAAAAAAAATTTCAAGACTTCGAAAAAACTTGTTTTTTTGTTCATGACAAAACACAAATAATGTACTTTTTCCTTAAAGCATTTTCTTATATAGATCTGTTTACCTGTACTTGTGTTAAAAATGGTTTTAGGAGGGGAAAAATCAAAGATAGATCTGTTTATTTCTGCGTCTGGACCATGTAAAAGTTGTATGTTTCTGCTTATAGACTTTGTAAAAGCGCTTCACACTGCCAAAAAAAAAAAAACATTTCCTGACCAAACAGGGAAAAAATCATCTTAAGCTCCTTCAGCACTCAAAAATCACATTTTAGGCCTGCTTAAAGAAGCCATATGTGCGTCTTCCTTAAACCGCTTCTTTTATGTAACCACTTTTAATATAAGCAAAATTTCTGATCCCTAGTTGAAACCGTTTTCTCCTTAACCACATCTGTCTTAAATCACTTTTAATAGAAGTACAATGTGCTTTATGAACCCTATAATCACTTTTGACAAAAAATGTCTTGCACGGTCCAAAAGGGCTTTTTTGTTATTAAAAGCGTTTTTACAGGTTACCTAAACAACAGACAAAAGCTAAGCAGAAACACGAGAAAACACACCCTAAATCAATGCAATTTGCAGACCCTTTCGCCTTTTTCTACTAGATAATGAAACTGCACCAAAAACTAACCAATTAAAATATGGGACAATAGGATAAGTAAATAATGAAAAAATACCGCAGTCTTAACAAGTTCTTCAGCATAAGAGCTAGCACCGACAGTGAGTGAAGAGGGTGAAATGGGTAGGCAACGAACCACAGAGACAAAGGTTGGCGAAGGGTCTGATCCGTTTACTAATCAATTTTTGCCAAGTACGTAAGTTGTCTACTCAGTCTGGAATGACCTGCTTGATATGGAACGTGGTTTTTTCATGTTGGAAATCATGGCCAAGTTTCTTTATTTTGTTAAAACTAGAAATAATTAATGCATTTTTAAATTAAAACCAGAAAACACATTAGAATTTTGAAAACAAGTACTTCTTTATTATCAATCAAAAAAAAAAAGTACTTTATTAGTTGGGATCCAGGAATCATATCTTTGGCAGATGATGTATGGGAGACCTATAATCCATATTTATTTATTTACTATATTTGTATTATACTAAAAATTTTAATTATAATTTTAATTATATTTGTGAAGAGTATATATATATATTTATTGTAGAAGTAGCTAAAAAATTCGTTTGAATTCCACGTACAGAAAATTAAAATCTTCATAAAGAAAAGGTGCGCTATAAAGATACAATTGCAACAAAAGGATATGCAAATCCATCTACCCAAATTTTATCACATTTGGATGATGAAATTGAGAAAGAAAATATAATGATGAAAGTAAAGAAGTTAATAAAAATTATGCACATTCTAAAAAAAAAAAAAAAAAGACAACTAGTAGTATTAAAATTTTTTATGTTATTAACTGAAGATATAACTGAGTTAGTAAGGCAAAAGAGTAGACCTAGCTCTCATACTACTTTTTTTATGCTTATAGGTATGAAATTAACTTTGAATTAGATAATTGTTGAAAAATTACCGAGAGTATGGAAGATTTTAATGATAAAATTTACTCAAAAGCTTTGATATGACTAACAAATCAACATTGACTTCAGTAAGTATTTATAAAGATATTTGATACTAGGAAGAGAGGTTTTATTCGTACACTATAATACAATATATGTATTTATGGTAGTATAGATATAAATGTTCTATTATGTGTTCATTTGAATTATATTTTGAAGAGTTGAACTTTGTTTATGTTGTTTGAAGTAATGAATATGACAATAACTTTATCATTGTTTATTTACTTTTAATATTAATATGAAACTTATTTTAATATTTATTGAACAGAAAAATATTATTTTGTTGATTTTGAATTTACGAACATGCCTAAATTTTTATCACCTTACCATATTGGAAGGAGACATACTAGAGATTTTCAAGTAGAAAATGTGGACAACAGGGTTCAAAGGAATTATTTAATTATAGACACTCTTCACTCTACAATATGAATGAGTGATGCTTTGATGTATTGAAAGCTAGATTTCTTATTTTGAGTATAATGTCACCATATTCTGTCAAGATACATAAATATATTCAAGTGACATGTTACACCGTTAACAATTTTACATGTATATGTGATACTGATGATCAAATATTTCGAACTCATAACAATGAGTCTATGGTTATTAATAATCCCAATAATGATAATGCTGGTACTTCAAAAAATTCAATTGAATTGGATATAAGTGAAAGTCAACTTCAATATATGACACAAAGGAGAAATCACATTACAAATTATATTTAAAAAAGATCACGTCAATGCAAATAATTTATGTTTAGTGGTTTTAATTGTTATAATTAATTTTAATTTTTAGTTAAATATTTTTAGAATTTATATATTTTAGATTTGGGTCTATATGTTTTAGCTTTTAATACTTTTTTTATCAGTTATTTTTAATATTTAAGGATTCTAATAAAATACAATATTATTACTCTTAAGATTTTCATACATTTATACTAAAAAAAAAAAAATTCAAACACTAATTTACAAATTATAAATATATACATTTTCAATTAATTTTACATTAAATAATTACCATTAAAATATTTTAGTTTTGATTTAGAAAAAATAATAAAAAATAATATATAATAATTTCTTGTTATGTAAAATAAAAATTAAAAATTTATATCAAACAATTATTAGTAAATTTTAATTTCTAAATTTTCAAACCAAAAATCATAAATATGTTATCAAACATACTAGTGATTTTTTTTATATAAAAAAATCCAAAATTACTAAAATGATTTATAAATCATAAATCATATATTTAAAATCACTATCAAACAATGCCTAATTTAACGTGGTTCAAACGACTTGAAATTTAACTTGACTGAAAAATATTACTATTCATTATATAAATGATTTAGTTATTTAAATCTTTCTTGGTAAAAAAAACATATGTTTATTTACATTATAAAGAAAATAAACATATATTTTTTTTTCTTTAAAGGGGGGTTAAAAATAAAATTTCATATATAAAGAGATTATTTCAAATAATTAAACCAAAATATTACTAGATGTATATGTTTTAGTGGTATTCTATGTTTTTGGGAGCAGGGTTACAGAGTTCCTTTAGATTATATATGATGTCATTTAATCTCTTAATTTTAGAAAAATGAAGCAATTAAGGATAAAATACATTATTTTAATAATTTTTTAATTAAAATCTTATTTTTAAATTAACATTTTAATATAAAAAATATTAAAATAATATAAATTGTTCTTAATTGTCTCTTAAAAATAATATTTTAATTAAAAAATTATTAAAATAATATATTTTATTTTTAATTAATTTTTTTTAAATAAAAGATCAAATAATATAAATAATATAATTTTAAGAAATTTTATAACTTGGCAACACTACCAAAGCACTCTCACTTATGTGTTACATATCCAACCATCAAATATATTATAATAAAATTTAATTATAAGTGTAGTCATGTCAGTTATATTACTACGTATTACAGCTATAGCATTATTATACTCAAATGAAAAGAATATCTCACGCCTTATTACTAACGCAATTTTCACCATCAAAATTTTCAATTACATAATCCAAGATAACCAAAATTGAATTTTGATTCTTAGTTCTTGTTTGTATTTTGGGCACACTTTGTTACGTTTTTGCAATATGTTTAATTTTTGAATTTTCTATTTTTGTACTACACTTTTTTTCCGAAAACATGTGCGTATAGCAATAAATTCTATTTTCATTTTTTTTTTTAAATCATGTTACTTTTCAAAATCTTGCTAGTTTTTGAGAGTTAGAAAAGGTAAGCTTTGAGATTTTCTCGTATATCTACCGTTGTCTCACACATAAGTTTATCATCCACATCTCGCAGACAGTTGCTATTCTTTCAATTGTTGTCCACCATTGGTTCTATGGCAAGCAACACCTAGCAATATCACCAACTTGATTCTATTGTGGCATTAGGTGACAACAATATGAGCACACCCTAGATTTTTAAAAGGTAAACCTTATATTTCCTATCATAAGTTTCAAGTTATTTTTAATGTACAATCATATATTTTTTTTAATAATTTGGTACTTTATATTATTATTTATATATCAATCAGGTATTTTTAATTGATATTGATATTAAATCTAAATAAGATAAATCATTTTGAGCAATTGAATTAGAAGGTTAAGAATTTTTTTTTATCAAATTGAGCAATAAGATATTGGTCTTATGTGATAATCATGTAACTTATTTCATTCAAATTTAACATGAATATAAACTAAAATACTTAATTGAAATTGCAAATAAATCAAAACTTTTTGTAAGGTCTATGAGTATTGGCAATTTTTATGAACAAAATATTTTATTGTAATAAGTTTATAGGCTCGTCTTCATGCCAATTATTTAAGTTAAAGAAACAACTGAGCCTTGAATGATGTACTTAAGGTATAAAATTTTACCCTATCACGTTTAGAATTGATTTCACGCACACACGAACATAATGAGTAAAGTGATTGAGTTCATTTTTGTGTTGCTCAATCGATCAAGCCTTAGGTCGATCAATCGAGCATAAGTTGAGTTCGATTTAGTTGCTCTCGAGTATAAAAAATGCATGGTTAGATCAATTGAGCTCAAAATCGAGTATCGATCAACTTCGATTTAGTTCCTCTCGAGTTGAATTTTTTATGGCTCATCATTGCTAGATCAATCGAGCATAAGTTCTCGATCGATCGAGATTGAGTAGATCAATCAAGTCATTTTTCAGGTCCACAACAACACATTTTTAATACAACCCATATGCTATTTTTACCAAATTAACCCTATTTAAATGTGAAAGTTGAATTATTTTTTAAACATAATTGTCTTTTACTATTGATTCACATTTAGGTTGAATTGGATTCTATATAAACAATAATTTTGATGAAAAAATTGACCACGCTCATTCTATTCATCTTGCATCTTTTGTGCTCTCTCTCATTCATTAAATCATATAATTTTAGGATTGTTCTTAGTTTAATCATTCAAATATCTTGTGCGGTGGTATTTGAAAGATTTATATGCCTAATTACTTTTAAGATATTAAGCTTTCTATGATCGTTCTAAGGTTTATTAGTTGACTTGATTTATGTGATATATGCATTGTAATCTTCTAGTTAAGATTTTTCATTATTGAACTGTTCTAGAATATACCTTGCACTTTTCAAGTGCTCTTTAGACGGGTTCGATTGATTTTGTAGAACTCAAGTAGATTGAAATCTCAATTCGAATCTGTACATATATTTTGTGAATACTATAAAAAAAAAAAAAAGGCTCATAAGTAAATTACATTAGAGCCTTTATATGTAAAGAGTAGTCCAAGACCTAACATTATAATTGAACATTAATTTTAATAATGAATAATTAGGTGGTCTAATAGACCGATAATTTTCATCTTATGTCATTATTATGGCCTAAGTTGTTTTATCTTAAATATCACGTGCGTAATTCTTTATTTTTGTGCTTTATTTTTATGCACAATTGCATATCTAACCATTGTGTTTAGATTATATCATTAAGATTTGATAAAATTAAAAATAACTTATTCATCATTTTTAAGTTGATTAAATCTGTAACTTAAAACTTTCTTTAGTAGGAAATAAAATGTTTACCCTTTTTAAAATTAACTAGATAAGAAAATAACAAGAATGAGAAAAAATAAAAAAAAATGCATGGCTTGCTTAAAATGATTGTTCCTTTTATCATGTTTTACATCTCTCTAAAAGAAGAAAAAAAACACTCTCCCACAAATCTCATTCTTCATTAAGACCGTAGGAGGCTCATTAAGCTGCCGCTGCCAAAAGAATGGATGCTGAAACAACAGAAGATACTCTGTTCTGCTCTGTCAGCCTAAGTTAAATCTTCAAGAATGCAGGGTAGTTCCGACAAAATTGAAGTTTGAATTAGTAAGATCATCACTACTTAAGATAAGTAGATGAAACCCAGAGTAGCACATAGGTTATCAATGAGGTTGTCACCTCAAAACTACTTAGTCCTTTAAGTAAGGGTATGGGTGGAACCACAGACACCATTAAGAATGTTCCCAGTAGCCATGAGAAAATAAATGCACCAGCACTGTACCAGAAAAAAGAAATTCAATTGTCCATTTCTACTTGATTTTGCAGCATCAGCATTAGTAGTTCATAGTGGCAATAAAGACTCGATATGTGTTTCACTTAACTGTACAGGTCTCATACTAATTTCAAAAGTAAAAAGTAATACTAAGGTCCTTTATATTTTGTTAGAGTTAATTTTATTGTTATTAGAAAGTAAACACAGAAGGATAAATTAACATTTTTTATTTCTTCTATTTATATTTATATTTATATTTAAAACGAATGCAGGTTTTTTTTTTCTTTTTGATTGAATAAAATGAATGCAGTTGAAAAAAATGAAAATATTTAATTGTTGTCGTGCAACGTCATTTTTGCAACAAGTAAGAAACCCTTTTGATATTTCTCTCTTTTCGGAAAAGGGGAAGTTAGAAAGATTGAAGAACATATGTAATTGCTTTCAACCACAGATTCTGGTAGATAATTGGTTACTGGTGAAAAATAAATGAAATAGAAATGATTCACATACCTATAAAGAAAAGCTCTTAGTTTACTCTTCAGCCGATCTTGTATGAAATATATGGTTGCCAACAGGGAAATTGCAACCTGAAGAGTTGGACCTTCCTCAGTTGGAAAGAGAACAGTGAGAACTGCAAGCACAATGAATACAGCAGATGTCTTCATGATGAATTTTGTGGAGGGAGTTTGAAATCTACTCCTAACAGCCTGCACAAAACGGGACTGATTGACCTCCTTGATCTTTTTCTTAATGTCAATTTTTGGGTTCCTTCTGTCATAAAACTTCTGCATGATGATCTTGTCATGGGCAGATTCAATTGCATCAACACTCGGCTTATGTCCTGCATACTGTCGTATAAGGAAGTTCCTTGCAGCCTGAATTTCATCCTCTGAAGCCTCCCTGCTAATCCCAAGTCGTTTATAGGGGTCCTTTACATTAATCCTGGGAAAGATCACTGAACTTGCAGAAGTAAAGAAAATTCTCAGAGTGAATCATATAATTATATTGAGCAAATTTCAGAGAATGAATAACATATATGATGTGGCACGCCAATAGTTACAACAGTAATATAAGAAACTTTCAATGAGATCATTCCAAAAACCAAGAGTTCTGCAAAAGAAGATATGAATTCAATAATATTATCATCACCAATATATGTGTGGTGATATTGTCAAAATCACTGTAATATTAGCTTCCACTGTAACTTTCCTATTTATGAGAATATAGGCAACATTAATGACCTTAAAGAGTAATAAATTACAGGGTTAAATTGTCAATGCACACCAAATTGCTGTGGAAACATTTTATGGCATTGCAATATATATATAGTATTGATGTACAGCGCGACACATCTCAAAAACGGCTTAAAACTCAGCAAAACGACTAACAACCATCTATTATTACATCTCCATATATCCTCAGTCAATAGATCACGAATCATTGCACCTCTACTTACGCTCAGTAACCAAGGTCCTAAGTAAGAGTTCCGATAAAAGTCAAACAGATGGTCAATGCAAACAAATACGGAAAAGACATGAAAACAGTCAGGACTACGTAGTCTTAAGAAGAGCACGTCAGGCATAATAGTATAAAATTTGCTTATCCTTGCTTTTTTTAAGTAGTTCTCAAGATATGTTGCATATAATAAGTTGCCCATTGTATCAATACTATAAATATATATGTCGCGTATAATAAGTTGCCCAGTATATCAATCATATAAATATATATGTCGTGTATAATAAGCTGCTCAGTATATCAATACTATAAATTTTCTATGGCCCGAAATTTTTTTACCCAAATTTGGCCACAAATTCTTAGTCTTTAGATTAAATTAGTTTTAATGGTACATATGTAGTCTTCTTTCTCTACTAACATTTATTACAATTTCACACTTGTCCATGACATTTGTTAAAAATTTTTCTCTTAAAATTAATCATTTTTTCCTTCATTTCTCTCTAAATTATTATTTTTCCTACGAAGCAGCTTTCATGATCAATAATTTGATAAACCATTTTTTTGTGATCAAAAGGTAATACTCTTTCCTTTTTTAAAATAAAGTCACTTTCTTTTTTATGAACTAAAATGGTCTCTTTTAAAACGTGAGTTTCGGCCCCTTTATTTTTTTTCCTTACAATGTAAGATAGGAACGTTTTCTCGAATTTTAACAGAAGAATATATAATAAATATGATTTTTTTTTTTTCCAAATCAAAATGTACTTGGTAAGATATATATGACAAATGATAAGAACACAAATTTACACAACTTATAATACGCCACGTGGCAGAATGATCTAGAAACATAAATCATTTCTCCATCTGTTGAGATAACAGATAATTATGCCACGTAAGACACATTAAATTGTATTTGTGCAAAGTGTGCCCATCCTCACTAATGTATTATATGATATTACTATCTAATAATTTGAAGAGATAATTAGATAAATGAGCACAAAGATAGTCATTGTAAAATAATAAAAGTGAGAGACAAACAATTCATGTTACAGATACGTATGAAATTGTAATATATGTTTTAACTAGTAAAGAAATGAGATTAAATATGAATCATTAAAACTAATTTAATTTAATATTAAGGTTAAGAATCTGAGGCTAAATTTGTTTCGAAAATTGAATGAACTTGCCCCACATTTCTCTTGACACAATATAAAAAATTTAGGTGCAAAAGTGGATACAAATTTGTGTTTTTAGCATTTATCTTGAGTTCAATGAACGATTAAGATTCACGAACTTTTAGTCATTATTTATTACACTAACACATTTCTCTCTCCGCAATAAATTAAAGGGGTGGGCGATGTATAGGTCCTTTCTTAAATAAAAAAGGTACACTTAGTCCTTTGTTTTTAGGTGGTAAATGATTTCTTCCACATACTTGTCACGAGTGTCGGTGTGTTTAATGAAGAGTATGTGTTGTCATTTAATAAGATAAGAAATGCTATAACAAACAAATTTGTACTTACTTTTGCATCTACACTAATTATATCATAAGATATGATATAATTATCTTGAAAAATGAAGAAATAATTCATTTTTTTTAGATAATTCTACCACGTTGCACCATGTAAGTGGTGTAAGTGCAAATTTGTAGCAAGTGTAGGGATTTTTTAATCGACAGAAAAAATGACTATTTTATCCCTCATAATTTACCACATATGTTTTTTTTCCCTGATAACATTGAATTTATGCATACCTTTTAAAACAAATGGGAGATAGTAGTGTACTACTATAAAACATGGGACTAATGTGTATCGTTTTAGTGAAGTAGGGGAATTTTCAAATGTTTTCTACATAAATTAAACTTCTCTCATCCAACTAAACACCTTAAGGAAGATATTAAAAAACTGGAACATAAATATTTGGATTAGCTAAATATTTATTTGAGAGGGCTTTTTACTTTTTTGGATACCCATGTTTTAACAAAATATTTTAAACTGACTATGTTATCAAAATGTTCCAGTTTAATCCCCACGTTATGAATGAGTTCCAATTTAATATCCATGTTATCAAAAAGTTCTAGTTTAATACTCATATTATCAAATTTTAGTAATCTTTTAGTACACTTATTTTGAGTAAAAAGAACTAAATTAGAACTATTTTGAAAACATAGATATTAAAATGGAATTGCGTGAAAACATGATCAACTTGAAATGCTTTTGATATAACATGAATATTAAAAAGATATCGATCCCTTTTTTAGATTCCAACAAACTTTATCAACTCACATTAGTTTGAACAAAATGTCAAAAACACTTTACCATCTCACCTTTTAAAGCATCACACAAGTAACTAATTTTTAAGTGATTTTTACTTAAATAAAATTATCAATATATATTGTTATGAAAAGAAAAATCTTTGACATAGAAAATAAGTGCAAACTAATAAGTTTCCTTCATTGAGAAAATAATAAATACAAAATGAATTCATTAATCTTTCAATGCTTTTAAGGGATGAATTCCATATTGTAAGTCTGAATAAATAGAACTTAATAATGCTTAACGTATTTATAAGAGAGTTTTGCCTAAATAAACAATGTCTCAAAACTCCCCTTATTTTCCCACCCAAAACGAATAGCTTAATATCAAGTTTCCAAAAATTAGCTTTTATTAATTCAAGCTATACAACACAACGAATTTTCACCAGCTTCCACACAAGTTCTCTAGGCTCTTAGTAATTATTTAGGTAACCATAGTTGTTGCTCCACCTGCTTCCAAGGATGACGAACACCACATATGCCAATAAAACTGTTAGGCCACCGGTACGTTTTACTTACACAAGGAAAAGAGGACCAGCTGCAAGTGTCTAGCAAAGGAGTGGTGCAACATAATTTCATAAGTTTCTTAATACTGTTATCTATTATTTCCTTGTCTTGTTTTGTTTTGTTTAAGTTGTCATATTTCTTGTGCTAGATAAATTAGTTAGAGAGTGGGGACCACACAATGATTTGTTTTATATTACACGTGGTAGAAGGTATAAAAACTGTTTCTCTAGGATGGTGGTAAGCACTGAGAATTCTGATTTTATTCACTGTTTTGGAGAGCCCAAACCTCTCGAAAGTTTGGAGAGATACTTTCAGAATTGTTCTAATGTTCAGAGTTGTGCCGTGTGTCAACAGAATAAATACTTGGATACCACACCTGTAGGACTCCTTTAATCATTACCTATTCCGAATCAAATTTGGGAGGATATTTTTATAGATTTTATTAAAGGGTTGCCAAAATCAGATGGAGTTGATACCATTTTAGTAGTGGTTGATAGACTTAGCAAATATGCACATTTTATGGGGCTTAAGCATCCATTTTCAGCGACCACAGTGGCCAACATTTTTGCTAAGGAGGTGACAAGGCTGCATGGCATACCTTGTTCTATAGTTTCAAACAGAGACCGTATTTTCCTATATTTTCCTAAGTAACTTCTGGATGGAACATTTTAAACTTCAGGGGACGACACTCAAAAGAAGTACTGTCTATCATCCCCAAACAGACGGTCAAACTGAGGTGGTCAATGGGAGTTTGGAAACTTATTTAAGATGTTATGCTTCTGAGAAACCCCACATGTGGTCTAGATGGTTGCATTGGGCTGAATATTGATATAACACGTCATTCCATAGTTCAACTGGAACTACCCCATTCGGAACAGTTTATGGACGTGATCCACCCACTTTGATTAGGTATGAGCAGAACTCAGCAGTGGTATCAGCTGTTAGAGGATCGAGACGCTAACCTTGAGTATCTAAAGATGCATTTCTTGCGTGCTCAACAGCAAATGAAGAAATATGCAGATAGAAAACGACACCACAGTCTTTTTAAAGTAGGAGACTTGGTTTTTTTTAAGTTGCGGCCCTATCGACAACAATCTTTGGCTAAAAGAAAATACGAAAAACTGTCTGCCAGTTATTATGGTCCCTATAAAATCCTGTAATAGATTGGGCAAGCTGCTTATAAGCTAGACCTACTTAGCTCCTCCTTAATTCATCCCATGTTATGACAAATCCTTCTTCTACTTTATCAGATCAGATTACACTTGATATGGAATTAGTAGTTGAACCTAAAGCTGTGTTAGGCATACGGCCCAAGAAGATAGGACAAACCAAGGAATTGGAGGTGCTTTTGAAATGGAAGTAGTTACTTGAATTTGAGGCCACTTGAGAGGATTACTACACCATCCTCACTTAATTTCCAACTTTCCACCTTGAGGACAAGGTGAAAGTTTTGGAGGGAGGTATTGTTAGGCCACCGGTACGTTTTACTTACACAAGGAAAAGAGGACCAATTGCAAGGGTCTAGCAAAGGAGTGGTGCAACATAATTCCATAAGTTTCTTAATACTGTTATATTTTATTTCCTTGTTTTGTTTTGTTTAAGTTGTTATATTTCTTGTGCTGGATAAATTAGTTAGAGAGTGGTGACCACAGAATAATTTGTTTTACATTACACGTTGTGGAGAGTATAAAAACTGTTTCTCTAGGATGATAGTGGGCACTGAGTATTCTGATTTTATTCACTGTTTTGGAGAGCCCAAACCTCTCGAAAGTTTGGAAAGATACTTTCAGAATTGTTCTAATTAATATATCAATTTGCAGAGTTGTCTTGAATCCTAAAAATATTCTGTTTGTCTGGAAATTATTTTTACAGGGCCTTTATCTCTATTAAAAACCCAAAAAAATGTTTAAACTTCACCAATGGGAAAGCTTTTGTCAATATGTTTTTGTCTATCACGTCACATATGAAACACATTCTAAAATCCATGTTTTTTGTTTCCCGTAAGCACAATGCTCATAGAAATACAGCTTCTTTGTTCAGTGTCCACAAAACAAACCTATCTTACTAAGCTCATTCAATCCCCTCTTGCTCATATGACTTATCCTCATGTGCCATAAACAGGATTGATCAAAATCTGAAATAGAAGAAACAAAGTTTGCAGCTACCAAACTTGCAAGATGTGAATTCCATATTTAGCTTGTCTTTTATGATAGTAAAGGATCCTCCGAAAACTCTGGATATGAACAACCATGAAAGTCTAGAGTGCATAATAAAATAGGGTTCTTATCAAGCTAAAGGTTGAGTGTTAAGAGTCCAATCTCCAATGGATCCAATTAAGAAGGGAAAATTACAAAATAGACTTTACGTCCTGTAAGGTAGCACAAACCACAATGGTAAGTGAAATATTTGTTTCTTCTATTTTAGATTTTGATCAAATCTGTTTAAGACACTTAAGGCTATGTTAAGGAACAAAGAAGATGGATTTTTGTGAGCACGATATTTACCATAAACAAAGCAAATGGAAGTAAGAATGTGTTCTCTAGGTAATGTTATAGCACAATGTTAATGTGTAACTAAAGAAGATTATCACTTTTAGACATCCTTAGCAGGTGGAGCAACAACTACAGTTGACCCAAAATAATTGCTAAGAGCCTAGATAATTCAAGTCAAGGTGAAAATTTATTATTTTGTATGGCTTGAATAATTCATTCAGAATTACAAAAAGGAATTTCTCCCTTAACAAGAGCATGAGATTACTGAATCCATAAAAAATTCATTTTGTATTCATTAACTAAAGAAAGACTGTTACTCAAACTCGAATACAACTTTGTTAAACTTAGAATTTTAGAGCACTTGGATACGAATATAAAGTGTCCAATTTATGGACACAGACACATGGACACAAAACTATATATATATATATATATATATTATTTTTTAGATTTTTATTAATTGATATATTCTTATTTTTTCTTTTTAAGAGATTAGTTTTGAAAGCCCAATTTTTTTAACTAAAATAGAAAGCCCATTATGTAACTAAAAAGTAAGCTCATTACTATGCACAAATGCCCAACTTTTTAAAAGCCCTTTTAATATTAAGTGTCCTAGGTCTTCTCTATTTTTATCTTCTTCAACAATAGCCGGCAATAAAAATTAGTTTAGCAAAAAACTTAAAGATTAGTTGTCTTGCTTTCCCTGAACTTTTTATTAACTGTGTGAAATCATTATCTGGTAACAAGAAACCTATTGAAATCAAAGCACTTTAAAAACAAAGTCAGGAAATACAATCCATGTATAGAAGATGAACAAGCCAAGAAGGTTTTGACCCGAAGCAATATACCAAGCAACTCGGTGGATAATAAAATATTAAAATGACTGATGGAAAAAAAAAGAAGCAAAAGCAAGAAGTTGGACAGATGGGGGAGCAGGATTCATTGTTTTCACTTTTCACTTTTCAATTTCATTAGTTCAGGTTTGCATTTTTTCCATCTGTAGTCAAGACCACCAAGGTCCAAACCACAGCCCATGCATTTGCAAGAGAAGCTGGCTTATTGTTTAACCATTTAGTCAGCTCTTCACTACTTCAGATTCACCGTTCATATAAGCATATCACCACAATGAAACTTTCAGCAATCAATTATCATTTTGTATGACCACAGGAATAGATAACTAAACAGGCAACTGAGGAAATTAAAAAATATATAAAAATTACCAGACGGTTCATTTGCCATATCACCAAAGGAAGCATCCGCAGCACACTTAATCAAATGAGATGTTTTTATCCTTCTTATTTGCGTAGAACCAGTATAATGACTTCTGTTTCACACAGAAGTTTGAAAAATGATCAATTACGTGTGGAATAACACAAACATTGGTAATTTAATATATATGAACTGTACCTTCCTAGACGAAGTACCTCGATCGTTTTAGTAGGTTTTCCAGCACAAGAAAAATGTGCAATTCCCCTATTAAGAAAACCAGAGCCAGGTACAGGTACCTGGAGACAACATCTTGATGGTGTAGCCGTAAGTCCAGATTCAGTCATTTCTGCAATACCACACTGGAGTATTTATCGAAGTGCTACACAAGGTCTACAGTAAAATACAAAATACAAAGGAAAAATATGAGGCCGAAACAAGTAAACAAGGAATCTTAACATCGAAGAAATGTTGAACTTGAACAATTTCATAAAGAAAGCTATGGACTAAAAAAAGTTAATAAACTACCAGTCAAAAAACATTAGAGCTTCTGAAATTGCATTAGAAATTAAACCTTACAAATTATAGGGCTTGTGAAATAATAAAGAATTTAGCCTCCATTTTTAATCAACTATTTCACAGGAAGTCATGTCTTAAAAAAATTCAAGACGTATTAAAGATGATAAACTTCACTTTTTCAAAAATTCGTGAACTAATATTTCAAGCATGCGACAAATCCAGGAAAATATTGAAAAGTTCAAAACAATACTTTTCAAAAGGCACATAAAGCATCATATCATATCACTAAACTAGCTAATATCAATATATTACCATACAATGTCGGAAAATCTAAGCAAAGAATAAAGCTAAAGCTATTAAATCAAAATGCAGAACCTTTATGATACGAAAGAGCCCAGTTACATACATTACCTATTACTAAAGACAACCGAACAGAATATTGATTACGCAATTGTAACCTTAATCTAAATGAAACTGAAAGAGGATTTATTTTTGCAAGAATCACAAAACATATCTTCGGAGCACGAAGAAAAATCTTAAAACGATCAGACCTGCTAATAACCCAAATTAGAGAATCACAAACAGAGTTTGAGAGGTATCTTACATGTAGCAGTAGAAGAGGGAGATGAACTGATGAGAAAGGCGAAGCAAGGGAGTGGACTGTTGAAACTAATGGGAGGGCGGCGATTGAGTTTAGCGAACACCAATAATGGAGGATTCTTAACCGGCGGCGTTGGTTCGAGAGAAAGACTGAGTGAGTGAAATTAGGATAAGTAGTGTCGAATGGATGTGGACTTGAGTCGTGCGATCAAGTTGTGTTACGTACGTGTAATGTAGAGATGAGAACGTGGATGAAAATATAATTGTAGAATGTTTTATTAATAACGTTTAATTAAATTATAATAAAAAGAATTGCTCTTTTAATTTTGTATTCAATGGCAGAATCAATACAATATTAGCACGCATGATCGGATTCGGAAAGGTGCATAATTTATTTATTTTTATTTTTGGGAGAGATATTGTCACATTTCGCTTTATTAATTTCACAGTATATTAAACGTAAAATTTAAAAAATGGCAGATATACCTTTTTATTTTGTGTTGTTTTTCTACACTAAAATGATATATATGTTATTTTTTTAAATTAACATTTAATATGCTGTAAAACTAACAAAAAAAAAAAAAATAGTGTGGCAATATTTTTTCCTTTCTTATGCATAATTTAAGTTAAATAACTTTTTTTAACAATTTAGTCCATCAATTAGGATAAAATGATAGGCTCCATTTATCAATTTTTTCTTTATTTATTTTATTTTATTTTAAAATTTGTTTCAATAATTATTCATGTTAAAAATTTATTTTTTAAATATTGTTGAAAAATAAAAAAATATTTAAAAAAAAACATAAAAATTGATTACTTAGTGGATTGAATTGTCACTTTTCAAAACTGGTTAACAAAATTGTCATAAAAAAGTTACTAGACCTCAACACTCTAAGTGCAACAACTAGTGTACCTGTGCATCATTCACCTAAAAAAAATTGTTAGAATTGATTAACAATTTTTTATTTCCCTATAAGTTTTACTATGTTTTAATATTATTTAAAGCATGTATTTTATATGTGAATTATTTTGTGTTTGTAATTTATATTTTGATTATTTTTACACATATTTAAAATAAATATAAAATTATTTTTCTTAGGCTAAATTCAAAATTACATGCAAGTTTTGGTATTGTCCTTATTAGGTCATCATGTTTAGAGTCATTGGATGTAGAAAAATTATAATATCCTAAAATTTTAAAATAACATTAATTATAAAAATAAGAAGTTATTTGAGAATAAGTTATAATTTTAAAATAGAATTGTAAGTGTAAACAAATTCTTTAAAGATAAAGCAAAAAGTATACTTGAATTAGTTGTACACAATATATTATACTCTTGTTTAATTAAAAGATAATGATAATAATAATTAAAGAATTCCTAATTACATTAGGTTTCTATACACTTATAAACTCTTTATGAGACCAAAGTATATAAATTCTCTACTAGACCAAAAGAGAAACAAAAAACTCTACGTCTATCTTTCTCTTATATGTCTCTCACAACAACAACCATAAGAGATATGAGTTTATGAAGTAAATTAGGTAAGCTTTTTAATTACTCTCCATCACTTTATTAGTTTTGATGTAAAAGTTTATGGTTAATGTTTAGGAATTTTTATAAGATAATTATTTACAAAATTTATGTTGAAATGTGAAAATAAATTGTTTATGAACCTTTATATTCGTCAAATAATTTTTATAACAAAATATAATTCTTGACGAGTCTAACGAATATCTATTTGTCAAAATATAATTTATATTGAATTTATTATGAATTTTTGAAGTTTGTATTTTGAATTTGTCAATTTCTGAACAACTCGTGTTTTAGGATTATTTTATATGGGTTCCGTTTTTGATTTGAGGGTAAAATTTTTATCTTTGAAACTATACAGAAAAATAAACCTTTTGGATTTAAAATCATTATAAAAATTTGTGCATTTAATTTTATATAATTTTTTGAAGTCAAAATTTTCTGTTGGAAACAAGAAACTTGAAGGATTAAAACAAAAAGTTCGGAATTAATTTATGATCTTATATATGTTAAAAATATATGAAAACTTTCATAGTATGTTATATGTGTCTTATTTATTATTTGGTAAAATTTTATGATTTTTATATCAGATATGAATACTTTAAGAATTTTTTATTTATATATGTTCGCTGCTAAAAATATTTACAGTATATTTTATGAACTGGATTCAAAACCTGTTTTATCCATGAAAATGGATTTCAAAATATTTGACAATTTATGTACATGTTCATATTTAAGTTATAGAGGTACTATAAAAATTTCAATTCAAGATAGTTTACTAATATTTTTCTAAAAATGTTTAGCTTTAGTAGGGTCGCTGATTTTCTTAAATGAATAGCTTTAAAAGTTGGCAAACAAAAATTATTTTTATAATTGCTAAGCATTCGGTTTTACCCATAAATTTTACTGGACATTTTACTATACCTCTATGAAAATTATGTATAATGTTATTGTTTTATGACACCATTTAAGCCTAAAATAAATTATTTAGTTTTCGCTCACAGTGGAAACAACTAATAGTTTTGTGATAAAATACGAAATTTTTAGAAAAGAATATTTTGCCTAAAATGAGGGTTAGATTTAAGTACTAAGAAAAGGAAGGTAATTTTAAATAATACGAGAGTCTAATATTTATTTAATTATAATATATTTAGGTTAAATTTTAAGCGAACTAATGGGTGATTTTAGCTGTGCTAGTTATTCGTATCAAGTAAGTAGACTAACCCTACTTGTAATATTAAGTATTGTTTGTTTTGTTTGGTGTATGAATATTTTCGTGGTTATTTTTACATATGTGTCTTGTTTGGTGGCCGTATGACTAAATAGTTTGTGTGATCTCCCTTTTGTATGTATATATGGTATGTGCTAAGTAAATATTATTGTGCTAAGATTGTATGATTATATGATTTATGATATTATGCTTATCTGAATGGATTAAGTGTGCTTACAATTACATGGTCATTAATGGCATGACATATGCATCATTGAATCATGATATTTCAAATACAAGTTTTGAAAGTATTTCTTTTATGCCAAACTTTTGGGAGATGATAAATTTTCTACAAGATTTAAAGCAATAAGTTTTATATGATATTTTATTGATAATTGAACCATCATTATGAAATTATATGTTTTGGAGCAATATGATAAGTTAAGTGCACTATAATAAGTTAAGGGCCGTGTGCGGGAAGTGTCTCTCGTGTAAGTTAGGGTACCCGGGGACTAAAGAGTCCTCACCGTTGGTTTGGACGTATGTGTGCATGTGAGAATTATGTATGGAATTCCAATTTTGATAAGTTATAAGTTAAGTCTCACTTGCATATGCCTTTCACACGTGCCAATCGCCGACGGGTGACTTATGTAAGGCTCTGCTATAATAAGTTTTTAAGTGGATGGTTCAGGTTATATTATTATGATAAGATTTTGTATTTTCTTTCTAAGACATGTGCATTGTAAGCACTATTTCAAAAGCATAAGCATAAGTATGTTGTAATTAAGCATGTGATATCTACTTGTTGTTTTTAAGTATATACATGTGTTGTGTGTGCTTAATGTTTCAAGTAAGATAAGTTTGCTTACTGAGTGATTTTCACTCACCCCAAGTTTCCCTTCACTTTTTCAGGAACATCATGATGAAGATTTGGCAATGTTTGAGGATTATTATTGGTTCCCTAGGATTTAAATTCTCTTTTTTTTAGCTATAAAATCTTCTCTATTTAAAGTCATAATCAATTATTTCAAGGTTTTCAATCAATAGAATGCTTAGATAATGCCCTTATTTGTATGTAAAATATCGAGGTGTTACAGTTGGTATCAGAGCCAGGTTTTATGATTCTGTAGACTTAAGTTAATTGGGGACCAAGACAATTGCCAAATCTCATGTACTCATGGTGTCGTGTGATGTTTTGTGTTATAGGAAAGTGTCACACGAAAATTTTACGTACAAATTTTTGTTACTGATCGAGTAATCTATAAGTCTTATATTTATGTTATTTTTATGATTTGTCATCTCAAAAGGTGAATTGAAGATTTGTTTTGTCTTGAGTAAAAATTAAATAACACCATTTGTTTTGAATTATCTTCCTATAATTAAATCTAAGTTTACAATCTTTGTGATCAGAACGCAAATGTATGTACATTATCATAAAATGTCATATATCATCATAGAAAATCCTATTATTTACTAGCATTGATGTATGTAACCGATTCTTTTAGAACACCTGATTAAATAGTTAGGTTCTAATGTGCTATTTAGATTTTTAGAGTAAGTTTGATTTTTGTGGGCTTAAAGGATTGAACTATCTCTTGATTATCGAGTTTATGGATCTATGATGCTAAGAAAATGTCTAATATTGTTGAGGTGACACGAGTAGTAAATTTTTTTTGAGCTACTTGTTTATTAGATACTTTCCTTAATCATTTACATTTATAGTAAAATTTATGAATTTGATTTTAAGAATAAAATATTGAGGTACAAAAATAACTTGTAGTAAGAGTTTATTTAGCTTTGTATTGTAGTGACAAGTGTCTTATCCGAAATCTCTTTCTGTAGGCAAATGAAACAATCAAGCAGGACTTATGAGGAAACAGATTTGTGTATAATCAATGGATAAATATAGTCATTTATTTATGATGGAAGATATATGAATTTTGAGAGAAGTATTGGTTATAGGGTACCTTACCCTTAAGTAAGGATAGCAAGACCCTAGATAGAACATGTTATCATTAATGATCATTTCGTTGTTCTTTATCAATGTTACATAAGTAAATTAATTCTCATGTAGTTAGTATGTATTCTTAGTCACTTGAATAGTTTTAGTGGCATACACAAATTCATAGAGACAAAGTGATATTATTTTATGGTATAAGAGAATATATAGAGATATGAAGGATTTAAGTTGATCAATCATAACAATAACATCAAAGTAATTGTAGATCATTAATACTGAAAGGAAGTATCAAATAATTTGATTTACAAGGCTCATAATTTTGCTCAAAGTCTACACCATGTGGTAATGAGTTACTTTGCAAGTGATTGTCAACACTTAACAATTACAGGGCTTAAGATACGGTTTATAAAAAAAAATATTGGTAAAACAAAAAAAAGAGATTGAGTTGCAGCATGGTGGTAAATGGTACCATCTTACTTTATTCTAGATGTACATAAGGAGATAATTGTTTCTTCATCTAGTAAACCCATTGTCTTTTGACTTCATTGTTGATAGGATGTGATTTTAAAGGAAGGGACTAAATAATCATACGATTATTTGAGAAAATACATGATTATTAGGCTTGATTCATACAAGAATCTTCTGTATGTTTTTAGTTATTGTAAGAATTTATGAATTTGATTTTGACAATGGAATATCAAGGCATAATTATACATATAGTAAGATGCTAATTAGATTGATGTTATAAGATAAAGGCTTATTCGAAATTTCTTTCAAGAGAATACATTTTAGGAAATGAAATAATAAGATATTACTTACAAGGAGCATGAGCATATATCTAACTATGAATGGGCAAAAGAATATTTAATTAATGGTGATAGTAATATGAATATACGAAAAATAATGATATTAATGCGGTATCCCACCATTAAATATGGATAAAGAAACGTTATTCGATGTTGGGATTCATAGCATAATATTAAGTGTTAGAAATATAAACTTGACATAGAAAAAGATTAAGAAATGTTGTGATTACTATAAGTTACTTACTGTATATATCTATGATAGTAAGTTCTTAAGATGGAAGAAGATAGTATCATACTTAGCTTGCCCTTTGTCATTGTTAAATACATTGATTCTAATGCTATTGGTTAAATGTATTGTTTAGTTTATTAAGTAATGTAAGCAATGACATCCAAGAACAAGTTAAGAAAAAATGAATATTTTTCAATGCGCTGAAGTTTTCATGACTAGTGATAAAAATATTTTGGTCTTATAATTAAGATAATGGTCAAAAATGATTGTGAAAATTTACGATGTAAGGAGAAGAGGAAAAATAATTTAAGTTGGTTCGATATAATTTTTTTGAAACTTAACGAGACAAATTAGAACAAAAGATTAACTCAAATTTTATAATTGATGGTGTTAAGTTATCAGGTTATCGGCATCAAATTAAAGAACTTGATATATGATCATAACCTTTATTTCTTTGTGACCAATTATCAGTGAAGATTAATGTTAATTGTTTAAGATCTTAACTTTAGGGAATGAAATAAAATAGACTTCAGGTTTAAACAAGAATTGAACAATGCCTTATGAAGTATGAAATTTAAAATATTGCTATTATTGGTGATTGGAGACCTAGATGATTAAATTTGAAGGTGATGTCATGAACTAAAGAGCCTTATCTTATTTGAGTAGTAGTTCTCTAAATGGTGTATATTTGTTTTGCTTGTTAGGTGATAAGAAAATTACCTATTACGATGGATATTTTAAGAGTATTGATTGCAAGGTGTATTTAAGTTTACGACCTCGTCAAGTTAATGAAGGACTTTATGTTAGAGAATTGTGACACTTTCACCCATGTGGGAAAAATATATATATGTTTTAACAAATGTGTTAATGTCAAGTGATAAAGAGAATACATTTGGAGGCAATAAACTTAATTGATTTAAATGAAAATTATTGTTACTTTGGTACTAATATCTCAATTGTTCATTTTTTAGAGATATGATAATTACACTTAAAGAAAAGTAGTCTAAATTACCATGGGTGGACCCTTGAGTATAGGTGTGATAAGTAATCACAATTAATTTCATCCTTACCTATGAGTAGGCTAAGTAGCAATAGATCAAAATGTATAGATTCTAATATAAACTACTTGGTTTATCAAATAGAAATTTTAAACTCGTAAGTCTTAAGAGTAAGATATTCATAAGTGGAAGTCAATTCATAATTATATCTTTGATATAGGTAGAGCAAGATATGAGTAGTAGGTAATAGTAGCAATTGCATAAAATAAAATTTGTATATTTCACATAAATATGCAAATGTTAGTAAGAACACTTTGTAAGTGATTGATATGGTCTATACTTCATGAGATTAATATTGAGTTACTTTATAGACATGATACGGATTTATGTTCGTCTAAGGGGATTATTATGCTTAAATTAATTATATTTTATGGAATATGATTGATGAATTTCGAGGACGAAATTCTTTTAAGGGGCAGGAATTGTAATATCCTAAAATTTTAAAATAACATTAATTATAAAAATAAGGAGTTATTTGAGAATAAGTTATAATTTTAAAATAGAATTGTAAGTGTAAACAAACTCTTTAAAGATAAAGCAAAAAGTATACTTGAATTAGTTGTACACAATATATTATACTCTTGTTTAATTAAAAGATAATGATAATAATAATTAAAGAATTCCTAATTACATTAGGTTTCTATACACTTATAAACTCTTTATGAGACCAAAGTATATAAATTCTCTACTAGACCAAAAGAGAAACAAAAAACTCTACGTCTATCTTTCTCTTATATGTCTCTCACAACAACAACCATAAGAGATATGAGTTTATGAAGTAAATTAGGTAAGCTTTTTAATTACTCTCCATCACTTTATTAGTTTTGATGTAAAAGTTTATGGTTAATGTTTAGGAATTTTTATAAGATAATTATTTACAAAATTTATGTTGAAACGTGAAAATAAATTGTTTATGAACCTTTATATTCGTCAAATAATTTTTATAACAAAATATAATTCTTGACGAGTCTAACGAATATCTATTTGTCAAAATATAATTTATATTGAATTTATTATGAATTTTCGAAGTTTGTATTTTGAATTTGTCAATTTATGAACAACTCGTGTTTTAGGGTTATTTTATATGGGTTCCGTTTTTGATTTGAGGGTGAATTTTTATCTTTGAAACTATACAGAAAAATAAACCTTTTGGATTTAAAATCATTATAAAAATTTGTGCATTTAATTTTATATAATTTTTTGAAGTCAAAATTTTCTGTTGGAAACAAGAAATTGAAGGATTAAAACAAAAAGTTCAGAATTAATTTATGATGTTATATATGTTAAAAATATATGAAAATTTTCATAGTATGTTATATGTGTCTTATTTGTTATTTGGTAAAATTTTATGATTTTTATATCAGATATGAATACTTTAAGAATTTTTTATTTATATATGTTCACTGCTAAAAACATTTACAGTATATTTTATGAACTGGATTCAAAACCTGTTTTAGCCATGAAAATGGATTTCAAAATATTTGACAATTTATATACATGTTCATATTTAAGTTATAGAGGTATTGTAAAAATTTCAATTCAAGATAGTTTACTAATATTTTTCTAAAAATGTTTAGCTTTAGTAGGGTCGCTGATTTTCTTAAATGGATAGCTTTAAAAGTTAGTGAACAAAAATTATTTTTATAATTGCTAAGCATTCGGTTTTACCCATAAATTTTACTGGACATTTTAATATACTTCTATGAAAATTATGTATAATGTTATTGTTTTATGACACTATTTAAGCCTAAAATAAATTATTTAGTTTTCGCTCACAGTGGAAACAACTAATAATTTTGTGATAAAATACGAAATTTTTAGAAAAGAATATTTTGCCTAAAATGAGGGTTAGACTTAAGTACTAAGAAAAGGAAGGTAATTTTAAATAATACGAGAGTCTAATATTTATTTAATTATAATATATTTAGGTTAAATTTTAAGCGAACTAGTGGGTGATTTTAGCTGTGCTAGTTATTCGTATCAAGTAAGTAGACTAACCCTACTTGTAATATTAAGTATTGTTTGGTGTATGAATATTTTCGTGGTTATTTTTACACATGTGTCTTGTTTGGTGGCCGTATGACTAAATAGTTTGTGTGATCTCCCTTTTGTATGTATATATGGTATGTGCTAAGTAAATATTATTGTGCTAAGATTGTATGATTATATGATTTATGATATTATGCTTATCTGAATGGATTAAGTGTGCTTACAATTACATTGTCATTAATGGCATGACATATGCATCATTGAATCATGATATTTCAAATACAAGTTTTGAAAGTATTTCTTTTATGCCAAGCTTTTGGGAGATGATAAATTTTCTACAAGATTTAAAGCAATAAGTTTTATATGATATTTTATTGATAATTGAACCATCATTATGAAATTCTATGTTTTGGAGCAATATGATAAGTTAAGTGCACTATAATAAGTTAAGGGCCGTGTGCGGGAAGTGTCTCTCGTGTAAGTTAGGATACCCGGGGACTAAAGAGTCCTCACCGTTGGTTTGGACGTATGTGTGAATGTGAGAATTATGTATGGAATTTCAATTTTGATAAGTTATAAGTTAAGTCTCACTTGCATATGCCTTTCACACGTGCCAGTCGCTGACGGGTGACTTATGTAAGGCTCCGCTATAATAAGTTTTTAAGTGGATGGTTCAGGTTATATGATTATGATAAGATTTTGTATTTTCTTTCTAAGACATGTGCATTGTAAGCACTATTTCAAAAGCATAAGCATAAGCATAAGTATGTTGTAATTAAGCATGTGATATCTACTTGTTGTTTTTAAGTATATACATGTGTTGTGTGTGCTTAATGTTTCAAGTAAGATAAGTTTGCTTACTGAGTGATTTTCACTCACCCCAAGTTTCCCTTCACTTTCTCAAGAACATCATAATGAAGATTTGGCAATGTTTGAGGATTATCATTAGTTCCCTAGGATTTAAATTTCCTCTTTTTAGCTATAAAATCTTCTCTATTTAAAGTCATAATCAATTATTCAAGGTTTTCAATCAATAGAATGCTTAGATAATGCCCTTATTTGTATGTAAAATATCGGGGTGTTACATAAAAAGTCTTAAAAGAATAATAATATCAATAACTTTAAATATAGAGATAATTTTGTTCAAAAAAATATTATGAATGATTTAAACTTTTATGCATTTGCTACATAAATACACTCAATAAAATAATATAAATGTGATTAATATAACATAATCCCTAATTTTTTTTATTTTTTTTTAGATTGCCACTCCAAATTTAAAATAGTAGGTTTGAATCAACTATTTTGCAAGTGCTTGGTAAAAAAAATTAACATTTTTTATATTTAATATTTTTGAGTGATAGTTTAGTAATAATATTAAAAAAAAGGTTTACCTCAACTTGTGAGATGAATCAATTTAAAAGAATGAATTTTTTCTTGGCTAGTATAAATAAGTAATCCCACAAATCTTTTAACATGCATCAATCCCACATATTGCAACCAATGTATTGCTAACACATCACTTGAGATACATCTCAAGTTGAGAAGTGTAGCATTACTCTTAATAAGGGATGAGAGTCTTAATGGTCCTTTTCTTTAGGCCAAAGGTGTTGCTTGGTGTCATAGTTTACAATATGTATTTTTAAGTTCTTTTTTTTGTAAAAATAAAGTGCCATTTAAGTATCGTTTGTAAAAAAAGTATTAGGAAAGACAAAGTTTACGATATGTATTTTTAAGTTCTTTTGTTTGTAAAAATAAAGCGTCATTTAAGTATCGTTTGTAAAAAAAAGTATTAGGAAAGACAAAGTTAATTTTTCATCATTTTTTTATAAATATAACAAAATAACACATGTATACATGCATGTTTGTATTATTTGATATAAAAAATTAAAATTTAATTAAAAAATTATTTAAACTTTAAAAAAAATTTATTTCAAACTTAAATAAAATTTCAATAAAACTTAAACAAAATTTTTATTGTTTAACATTCAAAATCATACATTAGATAATAAAATTTTTATTTAAGTTTAATCAAAATAATTCGTTAAAATTTTAGTAATTTTTAATTAAAAATTACTTTATTATATATATATATATATCAAAAATAAAAACATGCACATGTCTTATGTGCTATTTCTTTATATTTATTTAAAAATTAAATGAAAATTTAAGTTTGTACTTACTCGATACATTTTTCACAAATAAAAAGATGCAAAAACATATTTTCTAAATAATAGAAACCTAAAAATTAACAAAATAACTTACACGACACTTTTTTTCATATTAAAAATGATGTGGTTAATAATATATATACTTTTACATAGTTTTAGATTTATAAATTAAAATAAAATATTTTTATTTAGACATATAAATCGGATTATTCCTACATCTTATATAATGGCCCAATAAACTTTTGAGTAAATTTTAATTTTGTTTTAGTGTGAAAATTTAAATATAAAGAAAAAAAGTTATAAAAAAATTAAGGTGACAAAGATTAAAAAATAAAGTTAATAAAAGGAGAGCACTATCTAAATTTCCAAACAAAAGAATGTCTTTTAGTAGTAAAGAATACAATTTTTACTACAAAAGTACGATATGCATTATCAACACATTTTTAAGGATATTTTCTAATTAGAAAAGCTATTAATTTGACTAGCAAACAAACTAATTACTTAAGTTGTCTCTTTGAACTTAAATCTTGGAATATCCAATTAATTAGGTTGAATTTTCTTTGTAAATCTTTATCCATTTATGAGCTTTAGTTTCATTCCCTTCGCTGTCATTTCAACTAACTCTCTACTTAACTCATTAGCTAACGGATCTGCTATGTGCACAATCAAGGCAAGGTGCTACAAACATCTTAGGATTCACATCTCTCATACAAATAATAGAAATAAAGTAGGTAATAAAATAACATAGGCAAAAATAGATAATATTAAGTAAAGAAAAATTGTACATATTTTTTAATCATAGAAGAACCCTTATATGTTGAAACATACTTAAATATCTCTATGATTGTACTCATTTATATAATAGAGCATGCAATCACAACAATATAACGTGGTAAACCCACTTAGGTATCGTTCCTAAATGGTAACATCCACAAGTTGTTAAAGGTAACTACTCGATAATAAATAATTCATTAAAAAGTAAATTAACAGTATATAACCTAAAGATATGTGATAATCCTTGGGTGTTGTATTTTCGAGAGATGTCAAAAGCTTTTGACAGCTTCTTTAAATGTTATTATTGATGATTATAGGGCAACCAAGTTGATTGATACTGAAGACAGCAAAATCTGTAAAATTGAGGATTTATTGTTGATTATATTTCGGATGTAGATGGCCCCACTGCTAATCCATCTACAAAGTTTTTCAAGATTAATGAGATTGGAGCCAAAACCAATTCTTTTTCTATATGGACTGTAGGTGTTCGTTCTTTTGCCAACATCATTGGAGATGTTGAAGGTGGAGTTAAAACTAGACGCTAGGTGTAGAAGACCTTAAATTACTTGTGTTTCACTTCCACCATTCTTTTTAAAAATATTATGGAACTCCTGCATGATGTACATTAGGTCAACTCCATACAGGATGAGCTTGTTTAGTTTCAAAGAAACACTACTACAATTTTATTAATAGAAGACGTTTCTTTGTTTTCGAAGGTATATAATTAATAGCATTTAAAATGAATGAAATGCTTTTAAAAGTAATAGAAGGCGTTTAATTATAAAATTCATTTTCATTAATCGCCTTTAATAATTAAGATGTATTAAGGGCATTTAAAATGCTTTAACATGTATTATTATACAAGTCATTTAACACACTGTGTATAATTATAAATTTTTAAAACAAAATCTAAGGCGTTGCAAAGGCATTATAAAAGGGTTATACGCCTTATTAAGGGCTTATATTAGGGCGTTTTAAACGCCTTGTAAGAGTCTACTCTTCTCAAACCATTTTACCCATTTTACCAGGGCGTCGCCGCTTCCTCCTTTCAAATGCCTGCTTAAGAGCTGAATAAAGGGCGTTTTAAACCCCTTGTTAAGGGTTATATTAGAGCGTTTTAAATGCTTTGTATGAGTATCTTAAGATCTGAATATTAGGGCATTTTAAATGCCTTGTATGAATCATTCAAACACTTCTCAAATGATTTTACTAGTGTGTCTCTTCCTCCTTTTAAACGCCTTGTTAAGCATCAGTATTGAATCAACTTATTAGGGTGTCTCTTCCTCCTCTTAATGCCCCCAATATGAAAATTTCTCGCGCCCAAACAATACCGTGAAATCAAAAGCTTCATGGATAATCAAGATCGTGCAAATTGGCCTGGTATTCATAGTTACGTATTACAGTAGGTCTAGCGCTCACACAATCAACTTATTGGTGCTGTTCTCAATTGTTGTTCGTCGTTGGTGAAACCTCTGCTATTCGTGTCGGTAAGACTCTAATGATCATCTAAATCCTTTTATTTTCTTTGAAGTCTATGAATGATACAATCTAATCTAAATAGCAAATGGATCTGAATATGCATAAGGAATTTGAATTTTGAAGTTTGTAGTAATCTGAATTATTAGTTTGTTAATCTGAATTATTTTTCTAGTTCTGTTTGTGATTTGATTAGGATTTGAATATTAAATGAGTGTGTAATGCAAACCTGAACAATCAATCCTTAGTGTAATCGCTAACAATGCTTGCTTTTACATTGGTCATTACGGCAACAGTTTGCTGCTGGATGATGTGAGTTAATTTCGATTTGCACACTTATTCATGGATATCTGAAGTCACATGTACACTATTGTTCATTTTGATGATATTTTTACAATTATGTATGCCGATTCTACATCCATCTATCAACATTTTGGTAGGCAAGAATGTTTGATCCCAATTTCTGAGAAGATAAACTGTTATCGGCCTGACTTAGTTTAGTTCATTATGCTTTCTGACGAGAACATGGGTTTTTGTTGATCACTAGATTGACTTCAATTTGTCACCCTTGTCCTGTAGTTACTTGGAAAATCATCTATTCGACTTTCTATTAGAGGCCATGATATATGCAATTTACTAGTGAGGGAAAATAATAAATGCTCTGCAAAGTATTTGCACAAGTTTTAGATGAGAGTGTGTGTCTTGTGTGTTGCAACTGATATTTCAAGTGACTTGCAAGTTCAGATTGGTGATATCAAATTTCACTGCATAAGGTAGCCCACTAATTGTTTGTCAAAATGTTTCAGATACAAATATTATTTAAAAGCTTTATTTGACACTTAAGGCTGTTACATATAAGAAGTACATACATATGGAAGTTAGATACGAATGGTAATAGGTAATAGGTATCAACAGTCAAAATACACTGAATTCTTCCCTATTACCATTCGTATAAGATAGGATTGTCTAGTGTTTACTTTGATAAGACATTGGTAAATATAGAAACAAATAATTATGTGTTCACATTGAATAGAGTTTAAGAATAGATAACTTATTTTAAGTAAGGAATATGTCACGAGTTGCAACTTGCAAGAACAATTGCTCTAATAATCTCTATAAATTACTTTTAGTTATAAAAAAAAGTCAGATCAATAGTATTTTCAAAGGTTAATAATTTTTCTTGTAAAGTTATACCAGGTCAAAAGGTTATTGGCAAAATCTTCATTCACCTAGTAATTTATTCAAAAAAATAAATAAATTATAGAAAAGTAGACTTCAGGGAATACATTGTTGAAATCCTTTTTCAAATTATGTAGATCTGGGGATAGGGATGACTAGACCAGAGCGTATGCTAAGTTTGGTTAGGTTGATGCCATGTTAAGTTCGATGATAACATAAATTTTGATCACTTGAGCTATAGGTGAGTTTAGATGCTTGGTTTCTATGTTATAAAGTTCTATATCTTCTTGATTTGGCACATAAAAGTAGATAAAAAACTACCAAAAATTAAATTTATGCCAATGGCTAAACAATGCGTAAAACTCGTTTCAACTACTCAAAGTCTTTTTTTACTTCATAAGTATCAAGGATGGGCTCAGTCAAGTTACTGGCCTGTTATACCTTGTCAGTTAAGGCTGTTAAAAAATAATGATGTTTTTGCTATACTTGCTGAGAACATTTAATTGGAGCATATTCTACCAGCTATAGCTACAAGAGTCATGTCATCAGTTGTTAATATATGGTAGAATAACTTGATTTTAACGTTGTCAGATATGATAAAAAATTCTACAAATTTGTACATAATTTTAAATTTTAACATAAAGAAAAGGTTTGCAAGAAATTGCCCCGTACCATATGATATTCATAAATGCAATAACTTTCCAAACTTCCTGAAGGTAGATCAAGAGGCTATCCAGTTTGAATAAATATCTGCATACCATTGAATTAAAATTAAAAGGAAAATTAAAACAAAAACAAACGAAAAAGAGTTTAAAATCATAAGTGTAGCCAAAATATGCATGCAGCCATGCACATGCAATAAATTTTAAAATTTAGGTCCAAAAAGGAATAAATTAGAATTGATATATACCAATAGTTCATAGCACAACCTAAGTAGTGCATAGTTAACACCAAGTAGTATGTGAACATCACTCAAATTCAAAAATTTCACAAGAGTATGATCACACAAGAACAACTACACAATCCTATAAAAGTAATGAAACAGGTCCACTAAAATTTTTCATAACACAAAGGACAATGATAATTTGCAGAACACTAAAATTAGACAACTGACAACATTAAATTTCTCCAATATTATCTAATAACCTATAAAAGCATAAGACTTTCAGTTCTCTCTAATATCATCTATCAAGCCATAATAAACCTACGACTTCAAGCCCTCTCAAATATCTCCATCAAGCTAGAAGAACTTATACTTATAGTAAGATTAGGAAAAGATATATTGACTAAGAAGGATGCCAATAAAATGAACAGAATCATATACGAATCATGCAATTAGGAGTTAGATAAGATAGTTTTGGATGATCTTCCTGGTGGAGTTGAGGCTAAATGAGGACAAGAGCATAATACAAATACAACATTACAAACCTCATGCTCTCGGGTAGACAACAGCGGCAACAATGCAGATAAAAGACAAACAAAAATAATTTATTTAGGTAAACAAAGAGAACTTCTCCAATCTCTATGTCTCTACATTAAATAATAAATAAATAAACAAATGTACACAAATACTATAGCATAAACCTTTTTTTTATTTAGAAAAAGTGAGCTTTTTACAAGTGTTAATAGTGTTCTAACATAGGTGAATTCTAAAATGGATAAGACTTGGATGACTATGGATAGAATATCAAATGAATTTCAAGATGGTGTGGAAAGCTTTTTGAAGTTTGGATCTGGCAATTCAAGTGAATCGAATTACATTTGATGTCCTTGTTTGAAGTGCATCAATATGGAAATTCACACCATCATGGAAGTAAGGAATCATTTTTATGAATATGGCATAATGAGAAGATACAAAAATTGGTATTGGCATGGACAATCTTTAGTCACTAAGGGTGTTTAATCTAAACCAACTCTAGTATCCCCAAGCTTGATCCATGGAGGTGATGCTTTTGTTAATACAGTGGAGATGTTGGAAAATGCTAGGTAAGATGGTGGTGATGAGATGAGTGATGTTGACATTGAGTTGGATGATGCCACAAAACCGTTGTACCCAAGATGTACACAATTTACTAAATTATTAGCTTTGATCACACTGTATAATTTGAAGGCGAAGTTTGGTTTATCGGATAAAAGTTTCACAGAGATGTTAACAATATTTGGTGAAATGTTACCAACCGATAATCTTATGCCATCATCAATGTACGAGGTCAAAAAAATTCTTGGACCATTGGGTTTGAACTATAAAAAGATTGATGCATGTCCCAATGACTACATATTATACAGAAAGAGTACAAAGATGCTTTAAGCTGTCCAATTTGTAAGGAGTCAAGGTGGAAAGTCAAAAAAGGTACTTCTAAACCTAAGACTGATGTGCCTGCAAAGGTACTATGGTACTTTCCCCCAATTCAATGTTTCAAAAGGATGTATAAAAGTAAGCATTCAGCCAAGAATTTGACATGGCATGCCAATGGTCGAGAATACGATGGTACCTTGTGACATCCTTGTGATTCTCCCTCTTGGAAACTTGTAAACCATTTATGGCCTGAGTTTACAGCAGATCCTAGAAATCTACACCTTGGACTTGCAGCTGATGAGATTAATCCTCATAGCTCACTGAGTAGTAAGTACAGTTGTTGGCCTGTTATATTGGTGATTTATAACCTTCCTCCTTGGTTATGTATGAAAAGAAAGTATATGATGTTAACTTTGTTAATATCTGGACCTAAACAACCTGGAAATGACATTGACACTTACCTAGAACCGTTAATTGATGACTTGAAATTATTATGGAAAGGAGTCAATGTTTATGATGCCTACCGCCAAGAAAGTTTCACCCTTAGAGCAGTACTGTTGTGGACAATTAATGATTTTCCTACTTATGGGAATCTCTCAGGTCATTATGTTAAAGGATTTTATGCTTGTCCAAAACCAATTCTTTTTCTAAATGGGCTGTAGGTGTTCGTTCTTTTGCCAACATCATTGGAGATGTTGAAGGTGGAGTTAAAACTAGACGCTAGGTGTAGAAGACCTTAAATTACTTGTGTTTCACTTCCACCATTCTTTTTAAAAATATTATGGAACTCCTGCAGGATGTACATTAGGTCAACTCCATACAGGATGAGCTTGTTTAGTTTCAAAGATAAATGACGTTTGATAACTTATACCTAGATTTTCTAACAAGCATGTTATTGGAACTAAGTGGCTCTACAAGAGTAAAGAACCTGAAAAATTGTGTTATCTCTAGAAATAAGGCCATATTGGTTGCACAGGGTTACACACAATATGAAGTATTGATTTTGAAGAAACCTTTGCATCGACTAGTCTTAAGTTTGTTAGACTTCTCATTGGTTTGGCCTGCTACTTTGGGTTTAAGTTATATTAAATGGATGTTAAAAGTGTTTTCCTTAATGGTATTATTAAAGAGGAAATGTACATTGAACAACCCAAAGGCTATGAGGATCCTCACTTTCCAGATCATGTTATGCCCTTAAAGATAGCCCTTTATGGTTTAAAGCAAGCCCCTCATGCTTGGTATAAGGGTCTTGCCACCTTTCTTCTCAACAATGGATTCAAACAAAATAGTGGAGACAAAATCTTGTTTGTACAACAAAAAACTAGAGCATTCGTTGTGGTTGAGGTGTATGTTGATGACATCATTTTTTGTTCTACTAAAGATGATTTTGCTTAGAATTTGGCTCTCTTTAAGCAAAATGACTTTGAAATAAGTCTTATTGGAGGGTTAAAGTTTTTCCTTAGATTTCAAGTGAAACGCTCTAAAGATGAGATCTTTTTCTCTCAACCCAAATATATTAAAGACCTTGTTAAGAAATTTGGCTTGGAGTCTACTAAACCTGTTCGTACTCCTATGAGTACTTATGTAAAACTTCATCAAGATCTCTTAAGAAAAGAGGTAGATCAGACCTTGTATAGGAGTATGATTTGTAATCATGTCTATTTAACTGCCAACCGTTCTGATATCTCCTATAGTATTGGAGTTTGGACAAGATTTCAGGCTTGCTTGAAAGAATGTCACATAGCTGTAGTCAAGAGGATAATCAAGTATGTTAGTGGGACTTTATGTTAGAAGTTGTTCGTCACAAACTCTCCAAAAAGCTTAAGTGATTAGGAAGGGGCCAACTATACTTTTATACGTCCATCACTCCTCCACAAGTATTGGCTCTATGCAACATGCAAGATAAACACTTGCAACTTAATAATTGGGGTTACTAGGCCTTGAACATAGGACCTCTAGCTCTAATACCATGTGAAAGCCTATAGGAACCATGAGCCCTTTAATCTTAAAATGTTAACCCAATTAGTAGAGATACTCATACTTCTTATAAACTCTTTCATAGTATTATCTTTAATCAATGTAGGACAATTCCTCTAACATGAGTTTGGTATTTGGTATTCACGGGATACTACTACTGAATTGGTTGGGTATTTTAATGCTAATTAGGCTGATTGTAGTGATGACAAAAAAAGTACTTTAGGTTGGGTAATTCTTTAATCTTCTAGCACAGCAAGAAACAAAGTTCAATTTTGCTCTCTACAGTTGATGCAGAGTATATAGTAGTTAGTGTGTGTTGTTTTCAACTTCTTTGGATAAAGCAAATGATGAGTGATTATAGGATCACAATTAAGTATTTAACTCTTCTTTGTGATAACACTAGTGCCATATGTATCTCTAAAAATTCATTCCAGCATTCAAGAACCAAACACATTGATATTCAACACCATTTCATTCGAGACTTAGTGGAGTCGAGCACTCTTTTTTACAGCATATTAGCATTAACCTTAGTTGGCTGATTTTTTTTTACTAAACCTCTAAATTCTCTCAAATTTGAAACTTTAAGAAAGACTATTGGTGTCTGCATATCTCTTTGAGACTGTATTGTGTGACCTTCAGGTCGTGTGGTTGCCTGTTGTGTCATTTGTGTTTATTCTTATTTTCTATAATATTTATGTTTGCATGTGTTGCATTCTGTTTATGTTTAATGTATGCCTTAATTCTTCTATGCTATGTTGCATGAGTATTTCGAATTATTGCACACTTGTATGTCTTATCTTCCTTATGTAAGGGTATTTGTTTGAATTTTGTGTCAAAAAAGGAAAGTTGCACAACGTGTTTACTGCACTACGTGGGGGTTATGAGTGTAGGTTGCATTGTATTTATTTTATTTGAGTTGCATACATTCAAGGAGAGTATTGTACGAAGTCAGTGTAATTTTGCATGTTTGCTTATACTTAGGGAGAGTGTTGTGTGAAGTCAGGAAAATTTCACATTTTCGTTTGTGCTTAGCATATCAGTGTGCACTTGTATAGGAAAAACATGATATTATTTAGTTAGACTACACGTAGTTCTACATAATACGTTCATTGGTATGTGTTGGTTTGTGTGTAAGATACAGGTGTAGCTAAAGACCTTGTAGCTTAGGCAAAGCTATTGTTCAGATATGTTGTTTATAGTTATCTTCAAGATGGATGTGTTGATTTATGAGATGGATAGACTATAACAAGACAGATGCACTTAGAGTAGGTTTGTTGGGGGTATCTTGTTGTGTCAGAGTTTATTCATGAGAATAAACTTCTTTTGGTCATCTTGCATGAATATATTATGTTTGATGCATATCTGTATAGGTTGTGTAGTATTTTTTTCATGGAAAGCCAAATGGAAAGATTGTTAGTATTGTAAGTTTTTTGTGTTGTTTATTGGCATTATCTTATGCAAAACACAAAGTATGTTATTTTACTTAGTGTTTTGTCTTCCTCTATATAAATTGTCTTCCCCTATGTAAGGTATTACTAATGTTTCGGTATTAATTTGTCTTCCCCTATGTAAGGTATTGTACTAATGATTGAGTATTAATTGGTCTTCCCCTATGTAAGGTACTATACTAACGATTCAGTATTACACACACTTACATAGAACTTGACACCTTGTATGTTTGCATATTACACACACCATGGGGTGGTTGAGATCATGTAGTTTGCATGATAAGTTGTCTTGTTTAAGTGCATTTATTTTTCACTGATTGGATACTTACGAAAAATTTACTTGAGCAATTTTTGAAAATTAAAATTGTTATTTTTGTGCTCTCGTCGAAGACTTGTCGGATGCTCTCTATTGTTTCAGCAACAAAGGGGTCAACGAGCCTAGTAGCTATTACCCTTACCTTAGGATTCATTGATGTCTCACCTTATATCTCGCAAGGGATTGGCGAGCTTACCGAAACCTTAAGGGTTTTCTATAAATACCGCCATAAATCTAAAATTTCTTAAGAATTAGAAGCATGAGAGATGCTGCCAATTTGAAAGTCGAGTTTTTCAGTGAGGAAAAATATTTTCTAACTTATGGATCAATAATACATGGAGTGTTGGTGCGTATTATTGATTCGTGATATTGAGAGTTTTGTATTGTTGATACGAGAAAACAATTTTAGTGAAAATGCTTTTTTAGGTGGGTTATGTAATTTATGAATTAAAATCCTGGACTTAGATTTATATGCAAGGCATATATGCATGGGAGTCATGACTATCCTAGATTTTTCATTAAACTAACCATTGGTGTTTGTACCACATCATATGGTGGTGAGGCTCCGAAGGAGAGCCAAATTTAGCTTATGGATAGTAGTTGCTATGGAGACCACAAATGTGTGCAGCTTAGGAGCAATTCAGCGCGACTTCAACTACTAGAGGTATTTTCATATATCTTTACATTGTATACTATTGATTTGCTTTTTAGTGAATTACTTACTGTCGGGTGATTGCCTTAAACAACTCATGAATATTACCACTTAGGGACGTTATCTAAGTGAACTTACCATTTTATATTGTTGTGTTTGTATGCTCTATTGTTTGAGTGAGTATAATCATAGAGTTATTCAAGTATATTCCAACATATGAAGATTCCTCTGTGATTGAAAAACATTTACTGTTGTTTTATACTTGTCTTTATTTGCCTCTGCATGTGTTGTCTTCTTTACCTGTTTTATTTCCGCTAGTACGAGAGACGTGATGTGAGTCCTAAGGTGTTAATATCATCTTGTCTTAGTTGTGCACCGAGTCTTGGACTTTTTCAAATTCCAACCATCACCAAAAACTATATACATATGATTTTCATAAGAAATTAGTTTGATAATGAAAATTATGTTGTTTAGTTTAATATATAAAATATTTCGGTCAAACTAATTTTCAAAGTTTGCCTAGTAAAAAAAAAAAAAAAAAGAGCTTATGTTTATTCATATTTTTTGACGATAAAATAATAATAATATTCATGCTAAAAAGCTAATTTTAGGTTACTTAGATTAAAACTTCTTCTCAAACATTTAATTCAATTTTTTTTTCTCTTTCCAATATTATTTTCTTCAAAAGAATTTAAAATTTATTCACATTTGTAGGATCATATCTCATTAGTTGTAACAAATGAATATGAATTTGGAACTTTTTTTTTTTTTTTAAGTTACTAAAGTCCCCTTCTTTTTTTAAAAAAAGATACTAAAGTTCCCTTCTTTTTTAAATTGAATTGTTTCTCGTGCAACCCACGTTATATCAGCTAGTATATACAATAAAGAAGGTATTATTCACAAGACATTCCTTCACTATTTTTCTCATTGACCTCTTGTATTTTCCTTCGTTCAATTTCAAACAAACAATATCTTTGTTGAGTTAGGCATGAGAAACATATATGCTCCAACCTTATAGAATATAAGAATAGGTACTAGTTGTATCTTATTATCTTAATGATAATTTGGTACTACCATTTTTATCCTATTCTATATAAGTATATAGATAATTTGTATTTTCATTTTAGTTGTTTTACCTTGTGTTAAAATTGAGAAATTTTGTAGCTTGAATCTTCAGTATTCTCTTATTTATTTCATGTGTCCACTCTTTAGACAAAATATTGTCCTCAATATTATTAAAAAATTGAAAGAAACATAAAAACAGAAGAAAAGAGCAAAGTGAGGAAGATAATGAATAATATATATACATGATCTACATTTCATCATATCACTAATTAATGTGGTTTACATTTTTGTAGTGGGTAGAGAAGTGAACAAAAGCCATTCAAAATATTATATCTTGCCTTAAAATAGCTAGCATATTGAATCCTATAAATGCCAAATTATATCTTTAATAGATGAATATGTACCAATTACTCCAACTGAAAAAGCCACAACTATAATTCCTCTTATAGTCATAACTTCAAAACCTCATTTCTTTTGATAAGCTCCAACTATTTTGAGGTAGCAAATACGTGGAAAAAAAATGGAAACAAAAACATCTAAAATAGCTCCAACTAATAACATACGTAAATCAAAATAAGGAAAAACAAGAGCAACTATGACTGTACTAATTAGTAACACTACAACAATATATAGATTTATGGACGGTTGTAATTTAAAAAAAAATGGTGAACCATCCCTAAAAGTGTGATTTTGGGACGGTTGTGCGGAAATTTTCGTAAAAGACATTTAATAACCATCCCCAAAAGTGTTACCTTTCGGGACGGTTAATAACCGTCCCTAAATGTCTTTTATAAACATCACCACCAGACCAGCCAGCTCGCGATAGAAATTAATTAACCCTAACTGCTAGCAGCCCCAGCGCCTCCACTGCCGCACGATCGACACCGGCCACCAATCAACCTCCCAGCTCTCACCGTCGTCCGTCATCCTCGACTCCAGTGTCGGCCCGTGTGACACCTCGTACGGTATCTGCAGCAACCTGCGTCTAATGCAGCAACGCGCGTACCAAGTAGCTCCTCCCTCCAAGCCAGCGCGCGCTCTCCACGGCAGCTCTCCACCGCAGCGCAGATCATGTCAGGGACGGTTATTCTTCAAATTTTTTTTCCTGCAATATATGAATTAATATATAAATTCTTGCATGAAATTTGGTTTCCTGCAGATCTTTTTTTTTTTTTATAATATTAATTTGTAAAAATTTATTATAATATTTTTTCCTAAGTGTGTATATGCAAATGTATGAATATGTATTAATGTGTGATATGTTTTTTATTGTGTTGCATAATATCCCAAAAATTAAATTTATATATGATAACATTTATGTAATTGCTATATTTTTGCTAATTGATTTTTAATAACAACTTCATTTGAATTTAGTATTGACATTATTATGTATAAATTGGAATTAGGTATTGTGATGGATAAGTCTTGGATATATATGGATAGGTGGTCTTCTCAATTTAGCGAAGGACTTGAATTTTTTTTGACATTTGCTACTGAAAATGCCAAAAATGTAGAAAAAATTAGGTGCCCTTATCTTAAGTGTGGGAATATAAATAGATTCAATGTGAATGAAATTCGGAATCATGTATTTGAGAATGGTATAGACAAAAGCTATAAGAATTGGATTTGACATGGAGAGGAGATTACAAATCGTAAAGCGTAGCAATGATGCTTTTGTTAACACCGTAGAAATAATAGATGCTGTGCATGAAGGTGTTGATGGTGAAGATTTTGGTGGAAAATTTAATAAGATTTTGGAAGATGCAGAAAAACCATTATGGGAAGGTTGTACTAAGTTTACTAAGCTATCAGCATTAGTAACATTGTACAATATGAAAGCAAAATTTGGAATGTCTGATAAAAGCTTTAAGGAATTTTTAAGTGTAATTGATGAAATGTTGCCTGATAACCATCGACTTCCTAATTCAATGTACGAGGTAAAAAAGATTTTAAATGAGCTTGGAATGGGATACGAAAAAATACATGCTTGCCCGAATGATTTATACTATATAGGAAAGAGCATGTGAATGCAATTGTGTGTCCAACTTGTAAGAAATCGAGGTGGAAGGATTATAAGGCTGTAAATAAAGAGGAAAAGAAAAAAATACCAGCTAAGGTTTTGTGGTATTTTCCACCTATTCCTCGATTTCGACGGATGTATCGAAGCACTGAGACATCAAAGAACTTAACATGGCATGCTTCACAACAAATGGTGGATGGAAAACTAGAACATCCATCACATGCTCGTTCTTGGAATGTAGTTAATGAAACTTGGCCAGAGTTTGCATCAGATCCAAGAAATCTTAGACTAGCACTTGCAGCTTGATGTGTTAAAATGTGTACTCGCAAGTGTACGAATCACTCGTAGTAAAGTGACAAGCAACTTCCAAGGTCGGTCTCTCAAGGAATTGCAGTGGTTTTAAATAACTAACTTTTAACTTAAACATAGTTCTAATGAAAACAAAACACTAATTAAATAGAGTTCTAGTGAAACTAAAACTCTAAGTAACTAGAATCCTAACGCTAATAAAACTGTAAAAAAGGTTGTTTGTTTTTGGTAACGAGAACAATCATACGACACTCAAACGAAAACAAAGTCGCAATCAAACAATCAATTCAATTAAATCAAATATCAATAGAGGATGTATGGACGTTTAGCTTGGTTGATCATGCTTGCATCGAAAAGGTATGGTGAGATAACATGAACGTCCTATATAAACAAAACTACCGGCTTTCCTTTTAATTACGAAACTCCTTTTGGCGGGGGTAGGTCTCTTTGTTGATTAACTAATTAACTGCCTTTGGCGGGGGTAAATTAAATAGCAATCAAATTAGGCGCAAGGAAAACATGCCAATCAAATTAATGCTATGACTAAGTCACTAACTTGAAGCTTTGATTAAGTGTTTCGGAATAAAGTTAAGGTGACGTTCCTATAACTAAATTCTCAGATTTTTCAACCTAACTACGAACATCAAATGGGCCCATGATTATTCATAATCAAATATCTAAACATGCTCTTAATCAAAAAGTAATTTATTCATAAATCAATAAAATACACCATACACAATTCTAGCAAACATGGCAACACAAACTAAACATCCATAATTAGACTAGCCGCTCATGTTCATATTATTATTCATAGACAAATAAAATATGATCATACACTTTAACAAATAGAGAAGAGAAATTAATTCTATAACAACAAGAAAATCCTAGATCTAAATACCTCTTATGGATTGGATGACGTTCTTCTTCGTATATCTTCGATCGTCGTTGGCTTCCTTGAATCCTTAGAATATTGTCTCTCGCTTCGTTAGAGTGTGGCAACGCTCTCAAAACTGATTGAATGTAGTGTTTGGGTCGCAAAATTGAGAAGAATGAGAGTTGTGTACGAATTGGTCGAGTTCTGTTGTAAGGGGGGCTCTAAGGGGGTATTTATAGATGTAAGGGTTTACACAAATCCTGATTGCCATAGGAATAGGCGCGCCGCGGCATGCATTTTCCCCACCTCGGCACAACACAAATTCTGAAAATAATGTAAAAACCCGAGAGCTCCCCGCCGCGGCATGCATTTTCCTCGCCGCGGCGCGCGTTGTCTTTAGTTTCTTCACGTTTATCCCCTTACATATGTGATGGCTCGTTATGTAAGGCTTACATATTTGTCTCGTTTAGCCCGTAACTCGTGATCCGAGCGCCGTAAGTGTTCCGTCTTTGCTTGTTTTCATTATTTGACTCATTTGACGTTAAAAACACCTGAAATGCACTAAAACATACCCGTGACTTCGAATGGATAGATTTATGAAAATAATCAAATAAACAATCATAACAAATCTATATTTTAAACAATTAAGCACAATTAATCACGAAATATTAGTACTTTTCGAGCATTCATCACAACCCCCAACCAGCTTCTTGCTAGTCTCTAGCAAGTGAAGCGAGCTAAAATAAAATTAAAAACAAACAAATAAACTAACCTAACCTAAATCACTTCCGTAGATTGTCACGGTTGCATTTAGCATATGCAACAAGCCTTTAAACCCCTAGGTGGCCCTAGTGGACGAGTTATAGTCTCGTGAGGGTTTCCAGTGATGATACCCGCAAACATCGTAACTGACACAAATAAAGACTCAAAACATACTTGAATCAATCCATTCATACGTCTCAAAAATTGTTAATAACGAATGACACATGAAATAGTTAAACATCCCCTAAGCTCAAAAACAGTCCAAACATCAAACTCATCATGGTAATCGAATTTTAAACAACCAATCAAACCACAAACCCGTTAGTTATACTATCTGATCGTGTCATGCATGATATTCATAGATTACATTTCAATATCTCATAAATGTGCAAGTAAAATATGAATGTGAATTTTGCACTTGAAACTCCATATGCTCATTTTTCAAACTCATCTCCACTAATATAGAAACTAAACTACCTAGAATCAATAGGACTTCATTAAGCTTGTAAAGTTGTGGCTAGGTGTGTGATCATGAAAGTACAAAAATGATGTTTTCATATGATAAGAGTACTTTTTATTTCACAAACATATTTTCAACTTTTTCTACCAAGTGTTCTTTTCCATCCTCCCTTCAATTCAAATGTCCTTTGGATCTTTTGCTTGATTTTCTTTTTTTTTTTTTATTCTTGCTTACTGTTTCAATCATCATTTTTTTTTTTTTTTATGATGAAGCAAGATAAACACAACATAATTGCTCATGAAAATCAAATATTACATTAAGTACTCTTATCACTAAGGTTAGTTCAATGTATGTCAATGTTGAGTTCAAGGGTGTGCTATTGATAAAATATTGCGGGGAAGCATGAAAAGTTCAAACGGTCCAAAGATGGCCTAAATCATTTTCTAAGTGGTGTTTGTTTCTATTATTTCGCTTCAATTTGTTTTCAAATGGGTTCTAGAGCTTGTTGAGACTTAAAACATATCATGAACATGCATACATTCCACAAATCAAAATAGTTATACTAACCATGCAAACTACCACATGTACCACAAAATCCTCAAATTAGATGAATCTAACATTTATGTGCTTCGTTGCTTAGGTAAAAATCTAACATCTCTCATATGTCACCGTCATTACAATCATGTTAATATCATAGATTTCCGGATTGACTCAAGTAGACACGACACTAACCTAAAACAATTCAAGTGACAAAAGTTAAAAATTTAAAATTGGTCATATTTCATGCTCATGGAATATTCTTCCCACCCCCAACCTAATTTCTGCATTGTCCTCAATGTGGAAAAAGAAGAACAAAAGAAATAAGAAAAAGTGTGAGAAGTTACCCCCCTTTCGTATGAGATTGTGTCATTACTCGTTATGCTCCGGTTCACTGTTCCTCGCTTTTCTCATGAAGAATTTATGTGTATGAACATATATTGAACCTCAAAGTGTATGCAACACAATTCAAACTCAAACCCAATTTTAGATTATAACTAAGTCAGATGAAAACAGAAAAATATTAAACTAAGTTAAACAATCCAAAATAAATAAAATAAAAGAAAAACTGAAAAAGAAATTAAACTAAATAAAAAGAAAATAAAGAAAAGAAAATAAGTTGATACTACCGAATATGGTGGGTTGCCTCCCACCAAGCGCTTTCTTTAACGTCTTAGCAAGACGTTGCTAATTCATTTCTATCCACCATCATCAAAGATCTTGAAGTGTGTGATATCAATTTTTCGAGCTAATATGTCATTAAGCTTGTCCTTCCATCTCGGTAGTTGTTTCCTATGAAGTACAGCACACACTCTTTTGTGGAAGTGGTATGGAAAATGATTTAGGGATTTGCAAGTCATAGGTCCCTTGTGCGGCATGGGAGGTGAAGATAATTCCTCCTTGTTCTCCATAGAAGTTTGTAGAATTTGATATTCCTTAGCTTGGCATTCTTTGAGAATTGCTTACTCCCCATCTGTATTTTCTACATAAAATGGTAAATCATCAAAAGTTTCAGGAAAATAAATATTTTCAAAATTTTTACCACTTTGAAGGATTGTGTCATCCTTCACTTGCTCAATCTGAGTGGGCAACTTTTCTTGTTTTTGAATTTGTTCCGCTAATTGCCCAACTTGCATTTCTATTCTTTTCATTGATGCCTCCATAGACTCCATCCTTTCATTAGTAGATTGTATGAAAGAATTCAAGGTTTCCTCTAAGGTTGGCTTAGAATCTCTACTTCCTTGTATGAAAGAATTCAAGCTCTCTTCAAAGGTGGCCCTAGATGGATATGGATGAAAACTTGAGCTTTGCATTTGGTATTGTGCATAAGGTGGGTCATATGGTTGAAAATTTGAGCTTTGCATGTTGTATTGGGCATAAGGTGGGGTAGAGTTTGCTTGCCATGAAAAATTATGGTGATTTTCCCACTCAGGATTATAGGTACTAAAATAGGGATCATTCCAAGGTGGGTGACATCCCTCATTAAGATCAAAGTTTGAATTAGTGGATGTATAGTAATCACCTGCAAAAGTGCAAACATTAGCATAATGCCCATATAAACCACAAATGCTACATACCTCCATGTCTGTCATATCATGCAGCTCTTCAAAAGGCCTTGTATTGGCTCATGGATTTCAGTATCCAGCCTGATTAGGTGCATTTTAAAATTTGTTGATGTTGTTGATGAACGATACCTTTCAAAAACTAACAAAAACAACAGAGAAATCAAAGCACCACAGATTAAGCAATTAAAAGCACTATTTTTTTTTTTTTTTTTTTTTGAATTTTGAAATTTTTTTTTGAATAAAATAAATAAACAAATAAAAATAAATCAGAAACTCTAAAAAGTTAAAAAGAAAATTATTTAAAACGCCAATTCCCCGGCAACGGCGCCAAAAACTTGATGTGTTAAAATGTGTACTCGCAAGTGTACGAATCACTCGTAGTAAAGTGACAAGCAACTTCCAAGGTCGGTCTCTCAAGGAATTACAGTGGTTTTAAATAACTAACTTTTAACTTAAACAGAGTTCTAATGAAAACAAAACACTAATTAAATAGAGTTCTAGTGAAACTAAAACTCTAAGTAACTAGAATCCTAACGCTAATAAAACTGTAAAAAAGGTTGTTTGTTTTTGGTAACGAGAACAATCATACGACACTCAAACGAAAACAAAGTCGCAATCAAACAATCAATTCAATTAAATCAAATATCAATAGAGGATGTATGGACGTTTAGCTTGGTTGATCATGCTTGCATCAAAAAGGTATGGTGAGATAACATGAACGTCCTATATAAACAAAACTACCGGCTTTCCTTTTAATTACGAAACTCCTTTTGGCGGGGGTAGGTCTCTTTGTTAATTAACTAATTAACTGCCTTTGGCGGGGGTAAATTAAATAGCAATCAAATTAGGCGCAAGGAAAACATGCCAATCAAATTAATGCTATGACTAAGTCACTAACTTGAAGCTTTGATTAAGTGTTTCGGAATAAAGTTAAGGAATGGGCCCATGATTATTCATAATCAAATATCTAAACATGCTCTTAATCAAAAAGTAATTTATTCATAAATCAATAAAATACACCATACACAATTCTAGCAAACATGGCAACACAAACTAAACATCCATAATTAGACTAGCTGCTCATGTTCATATTATTATTCATAGACAAATAAAATATGATCATACACTTTAACAAATAGAGAAGAGAAATTAATTCTATAACAACAAGAAAATCCTAGATCTAAATACCGCTTATGGATTGGATGACGTTCTTCTCCGTAAGCTTTATCTTCAATCGTCGTTGGCTTCCTTGAATCCTTAGAATATTGTCTCTCGCTTCGTTAGAGTGTGGCAACGCTCTCAAAACTGATTGAATGTAGTGTTTGGGTCGCAAAATTGAGAAGAATGAGAGTTGTGTACGAATTGGTCGAGTTCTGTTGTAAGGGGGGCTCTAAGGGGGTATTTATAGATGTAAGGGTTTACACAAATCCTGATTGCCATAGGAATAGGCGCGCCATGGCATGCATTTTCCCCGCCGCGGCGCAACACAAATTCTGAAAATAATGTAAAAACCCGAGAGCTTCTCGCCGCGGCATGCATTTTCCTCGCCGCGGCGCGCGTTGTCTTTAGTTTCTTCACGTTTACCCCCTTACATATGTGATGGCTCGTTATGTAAGGCTTACATATTTGTCTCGTTTAGCCCGTAACTCGTGATCCGAGCGCCGTAAGTGTTCCGTCTTTGCGTGTTTTCATTATTTGACTCATTTGACGTTAAAAACACCTGAAATGCACTAAAACATACCCGTGACTTCGAATGGATAGATTTATGAAAATAATCAAATAAACAATCATAACAAATCTATATTTTAAACAATTAAGCACAATTAATCACGAAATATTAGTGCTTTTCGAGCATTCATCACAGCTGATGGCATTAATCCACATAGTTCATTAAGTAGTAAGTATAGCTGTTGGCTAGTGTTATTGGTCAATTATAATCTTTCCCCATGGCTATGCATGAGAAGGAAGTTCATGATGTTAACTTTGTTGATATCAGGGCCCAAACAACCTGGAAATGACATTGATGTGTATTTGGAGCCATTGATTGATGATTTGAAAACTCTTTGGAATGAGGGTATTGAAGTATTTGATACATATCGCCAGGAAAAATTCACAATGAAGGCAATTTTAATGTGGACTATAAACGATTTTCCAGCTTATGGCAATTTATCTGGTCATACAATGAAGGGAAAACTAGCTTGTCCAGTTTGTAGCAAAAATACATTTTTAAATTCACTAGTACATTCTCACAAAACATGTTATAGGGGTCATCGCAAGTTTCTTCCTCTTGATCATCCTTATCGAAAGCAATGGAGATGTTTTGATGGGACAGTAGAACTTCAATCGTATCCATTGCCACCAACAGGTGATGAGATTTTAAATGCAACCGATGGAATAACCTTTTCCAGTTGGTAAGTCAAAAGAGCAAAGAAAGCTCCTTGATACCTCAATTTGTTGGAGAAAGAGATCAATATTTTTTGATTTGGACTATTGGAGTTCTTTAACAATAAGACATGTTCTAGATGAGAAAAATGTTTGTGAAAGTATTTTGGGTACCTTGTTAAATATTCCTGGAAAAATGAAAGATGGTTTAGGTGCAAGATTAGACTTACAAGAAAGTGGATTACGTCCAGAGTTACATCCTGTTGTTGGCGAACAGAGCACTTTTCTTCCTCCTGCATGTTTCACTTTAAATAAGCAAGAAAAGAAGCGATTTTTAAAGACTTTATCCAAAGTTAAAGTTCCTTCTAAATATTCTTCTAATATTTGATCATTGGTTTCTGAAACAGATGGCAAGTTGAATGCAATGAAGTCTCATGATTGTCATACTCTGATGCAACAAATATTGCCCGTTATGTTACGTGGCATGTTGCCTAAAGATGTTATGATTACTATCATAGATATGTGCAGCTTCTTCAATGATATTTGTAAAAAGTCTATTGATGTGAATAAACTGGAAGATATCCAAAAAAAGATTGTAATTACTTTATGTAAATTTGAAATGTACTTCCCACCATCATTTTTTGATATAATGATACACCTTACTGTGCATCTGACAAGGGAGTTAGAGTTGTGTGGGCCAGTGTATTTAAGGTGGATGTATCCATTTGAGAGGGATATGAAAGTTCTTAAAAGTTATGTTCGTAGTCGTAGTCGTCCAGAAGGATGTATAGTAGAGTGTTTTGTTGCCGAAGAAGCAATAGAATTTTGTTCTGAATTTTTAATTGGTGTGAAACCGATTGGTCTTTCAATTAATCACCATCAACAAAATATTGAAGATGTATCAGGGAAACCTGATAAAGGTGGATGGGTTGATACAATTGACCGTATCATGTGGCATCAAGCACATATATATGTTTTAAACAACATAGAAGAAGTTCAACCTTATATTGAGTAAGTCATATTTATTTATTTTTAGTTGTTGATAATATTTGAAATGTTATAGTCAATATTCTTATGAAGTATATATATATTGTTATTATATTGTAGAAAATATATGAAACATCTTCGTGATACCAACCACTCTAAGAGGGAAAAATGGATCTTGAATGAGCATAATCGTACTTTCATCTATTGGCTCCGTATCCAAGTAAGTTATGATCAATCTATGATAATATTCAATTTAGTCTTTTAGATATATTGATAATATTACTCTATTTTACTATGTAGATTGCAAATGAATTGTGTCAACCAAATTGTAAGATCACAGAAGAATTGTGATGGATAGCACAATGTCCTAAGTTTAATGTCATAAATATCATGGATATACCATAAATGGAACTCACTTTCACACAAAAGGAAGAGACGATAACCGTGTTACTCAAAATAGTGGAGTTTCAATTGTTGCAAAAACTATGCATTTTTCTAGTTGTAATGATATGCAGCCAATTGAAGGAGATGTTTCATACTATGGAGTTATACATGAAATATGGGATCTTGATTATGTTAAATTTAGAGTTCCTTTGTTTAAGTGTCATTGGGTAGATAGCAAATATGGTGTGAAAAAAGATACTCTTGGATTTACATTGGTTGATCTTAATCGTATTGGACATAAAGATGATTCTTTCATAATGGCATCACAAGCTAAACAAGTATTCTATATCCAAGATTCGTGATGGTGTGTTGTTTTAACTCCTCCTTGTTGGGATTACAATGATACCATAAATAATGATGCTTTAGGTGACATTGTTATGGAGCATGAAAAAGTTGTAGTTGCAAGTGACATCAATAATTGTGAAGAAGAAGAAAATCAAATAATATATACTCGTCATGAAGGTGATACTTGATCTACTTTACTAAATGACAAAGGTACAAAGTATTAATACTTATTGTTTGTAATATTTATTTATTGTTTAATCTAATTTATTTTCATTCTTGACTAACATTTTATTTCATATTTTTGTATTACAGGATGGATCCATCACAAGATAATAGTAATGTTAAGAAAAAAAGGGGTCGTACAAAGATGAACTCTTTAGTGTTGTTACGCAGTGAGGGTGTTAGGACCGAGGTACATTTCAATGATAAAGGTGTAGCTATTGGAAAAAATGGTGCAAAATTCAAGAGTTATTTGGGAGTACATGCACATAATCACATTCCTATCAACTTTAAAGATTGGGGGCAAGTAGACATTGACTTAAAAAACAAGGCATGGGCGGATGTTACGGTATGTAATGAAATATTCATATGTTATAATTATTCAAATGCAAACATAACTTACAATTTCTTATTAATGCTTTCAATTTGTTTTATTTTATAGGAAACTTTTACATTTTTCGGTATTGATTTGGACGTTGCCCGTATATATGCCATGAGTTGTATGGGATGTTCATGGAAAAAGCACAAGCATGCATTGTATACAGAGTTTGTGAAACCTAATCTTGATGACCCAGATATGTTGAGCAAGATTCCTGAAGGGTATCCAAATATTGATCAAGAACATTGGGATTGGTTTGTCAGTTGGACCCAAAGCGAAGAATTTAAAGTAAGTATTAATTTATACAAGTTTATTTAATTTCATATATTTCATATTGTTTCAATATTAATGTCTTATATAGAAACGAAGTAAAGGTGGCCAAAAGAGTAGATCTCAAGTTATTTATTTAAGTCATACGGGTTGATTTACTTATGCCGATATAGAGGAGAAGTTGGTAAGTAAATTGTTAATTTTAATAGTTATCTAATATGATATTAAGCTCATATATAACCTTTTGCTATTATAGAAGGTATATTATAAAGATGGAGTTATTCCTGGGAGACACATTCCTTGGAAAGATGGTCATTCTAAAGATGGAGTTCCATATGATGAGATGACAGCATTGGTGTTGGAGCGAATGGTAAACTATAGATTTATACATATTGGTTTCATATTTGTGGTTGAAGTAAAAACATTAAGGACAAACAACCTTTTTCTATTTTGTAGGAAGAGTTATAGAGGCAAGTAGAAGCGGGACAATTGGTAGTAGATGGTCACCATGACATTTTGGCTTTGGCATTAGGGAAAGAGGATCACCCTGGCCGTGTTAGAGGAGCTAGCTTTGGAGTGACATTACTCAAGCAGTTTTTAACGCGAACAAAGCGATGGAAAAAAGGGGAGACCAACATAAGCGATGAGGATGAGGCTAATAATGACATAGATGATGAAGAAGACGAAGAAAAAAGAGAACTTAGAAAGCAAGTTTCTCAATTATTAGAAGAGAATTAATCTCTTAAGTTATTGGGTAGAGAAAGTCCCAGTATCACACAAGGAAGTAACTCTTACATTCATCCTTCTCCGATTTCAGATCCTCCAATTCACTTGTTAAAGGTACGAATATATAAATACATATTATTCTTTATGATTATAAAATCAATTCTTAGTAATAACATTGAAATAATTATTGTTAGGGTATTGGTTGTGATTTAGCTTTGGGGGATGTGAATAATATTGTTGCTAGGGGCACAGTTTATCCGACAAGTAATCCATTGGAGGTAATGCATCATATACCTCTTGGAAAATATAATGCACGAGTAAGTGTAGATGACCTAATCATACCGGACGAGTTCTTACCTATTCCAGTTAAGGATGAGTACACATATGTGGGTGAAGCTAAAGGTTGTTTTGTAGCTTGGCCGAAAACTTGGATTATTACATCGAATGAATCGGTTAGTTTAAAATTTCATCAATTGAATATTATTTATTTTTACTGTACATTGACAATGAATATGTTACATGATTTTAGGCAAGTCGAAAGAAGATGCCAATCAAGAAAAAAATTGGTTCATCCAATATTGGGTCTGTATCCAAGAAAAAAAATGCAAGTCATGTGGCTAGGGTGAGCGAAAAAGTTGGGTTGCATGATAAAGGTAAGCGACAAGTTGATTCTTCCAATCTGGATGCATTGGGACCTATACATGTCCTATCACAATATGCATACACTGAAATGTTAACAAATCAAGTTGAGTTCTTAATTGATGTTTATGATGCGTTGGGTGTTGAGGCTCCGTTGGTTGTTAAATATGAAGATGTTGTCCCAATTTGCACAATTACCTGGATTCAATCAACTGCTATTGCTCTTTATGAGAGGTAATACATATTATTTAAGTGAATTTTTTTACTTAACTAGTTTTAAACTACGATATGATATTAAATACTTATTAATTCGTTCTTGTATTCATGTAGAATATTATATGATCACATGAGAAGTTATTGTACTAGAACTTTATATCATTTTGTGCATCCTGCTTTGATATCTAATGCATGGAGTTCCAATTTAGATGTGCAAGTTGATGCTCTTGCTTAACGAATGATTAATATTCGTGAGGATGAACAAGTTATAGTACCTTATTGGATAGAGTAAGTCATTTACAATATGTTAGTATTTAATTATGTGTTTTAATTAAGTGTTAAAACTTATGACATGTGACATTATTTGTAGGAATCATTAGATGCTTGGAATTGTACATCCATATAGTGGTGTAATTGAATGGCTAGACTCACTTGATAATAGTCCACCACAAAGATTTGTACAATTAGTATCTGGGTAAGAAAGTATTTTCAAATTACATTTATTATATGTTTACCTAAAATATATGATATACTGAAACATAAATGTATGATTCTTATAGTGCTATCTCTCAATGGTACACGACAATTACACGCTCATTTAAACCACCTCCCAATATTCGACCTATTAAAGTAAGTATTACTAGAACTTATGGCACGTGACTTCAATATTTTTAATATATCTAATTAATAATCTGTTCATAGGTTCCAATACAACCTAATGATATTGAATGTGGATTTTATGTTATGCGATACATGAGGGACATTATATTCAATCCAAGGAGAGATCGTCAAGAGTTGGTAAGTATTAACTATATTGTTCATATGTATATTTTAATCCTTTCAAGATTTTAAATATGTAATTATTTTCTAATTTGAATATTATATATTTATTTATATAGTTTGCAGGAAAAAAGACATATACAAGAGAAGATATTGATGTTTGCCGACGTGAATGGTGTACGTTTATCATTAACAGAATAAGTAGAACTTGAAATTACTGATATATAATTTATATTAGGACGGTTATTAATATTTTAGGTGAGAATTAGACCAAATTTTGTAATTAATTACTACTTGTTAGTAATTAACTAGCTAGGTCTGTTATATGTTTAGTTTAATGTATATATTGGAGACATATATTAAGAATGACTCCAATTATTTTGTAACTAATCACTAATTATATTGTAATGATTAATTAGTAATGATACGTAAACAGTAATATTGTCATTTTGTGATTTTGAATATATATATTATTTCAGCATTTTAGAGGTAATTATTTGTATAAGATCAGCATAATATTGAAATTAAAAAAAAAAAAAAAAAACCATTTAGGGACGGTTAAGTATCCCAGTAACCATCCCTAAATAATTTTAGGAACGGTTGTTAGACTTTTAGGGACAGTTATATTTTACTTTTAGGGACGGTTATTGTGTGACTTTTTGGGACGCCCGCATACGGGACGGTTACGACCCGAAACGGAACTGTCCCTAAATATCTTTAGGGACGGTTAAATCTCTTTTTTGTAGTAGTGTAAAATTATCTACATAAGCATGTTAATGGATCTAGTATTGTAATTTTTAGAAATACAACTTTGAATTGCATCTGGAAGAGGTGTCATGACTAGGACATACTTTGCAATTGGACCAACTAATATGGTGTATATTGCAATCTTTGAACTATGATAAGAATACAAAATTTGGTAAATTTATGTTTTATGTTGCCAATCTTTTAAATTGGTTGCAAGTTTGCTCCAACCTTTGATTTGTTTTAAAAAAAAAAAATCTTCAATTTAATGGTTTTGTTACATTTAAGGACTTTTGTATAGTTTTAATTGATTATATTAACAAAATTAATAGAAAATGACAAGTATCACGTAAAATTGAATGTCACGTGGTCATAATCTGTTAGATATGTTGACGAAATGGATGAAATTTCTTAAATACAATACAAACCATTAGGTAATTGGGATATCTTTAACAATTTAAAAGTTGAGGGTAATTTGCAACTGTTCCAATAAGTTGATGGCAAAAAAATAGTTTGCTTTGAAAAAAAAAACATACATTATATGTGAAATCGTTTATTTATTTATTTTTTCTTGCAGGATGTACAAGTAGTATATCATTCCTTGACTTTGAAGATTTTTCTTTCTACCTTGAAATCTCACAATCTTTAGTAAATAATATTATGTCATATTACTTGATATATTATTAGCAAAAAATATATATATATATTACTTGAGATTTGTTAAAAATTGTGATAATAAAATTTTATTTAATGAATGTAGCTCACAATAATCATTAATTGAATAAAGAGTTCGGCCACTTATGATATTTTAAAATATAAGAAAAAAAAAAATCTAAGAAGTCCAATAGGTTAAATAAGTTGGACACTTTAATCAACTAACATTCAGGTAGTATCCAAAAATTTCACCAAGTTATCAAAGCAGGACACCAAAAGTCTTGGGCTAGCACCCCATTTCAAAGCTAATTGACCACTGGTATATCCTAAAGGCATGTTAATTTTGAAAAATGGGACATCATTAATCTACCAAGACTTCTATTGTCTTACTTTGTAAACTTAGTGAAATTTTAGGGTATTACCTAAAAACTAGTGGCCTAAAGAACCTAACTTGTCTAACCTACCAAGCCCAGTAAGACGTAAGAAATAATTTTTTTTTTCAAGCATCGATGAATCTAACAATAAAGATACATCTTAAATCAAATTTATTAGTTGTAATGAAAAATATTATTACCTTTGAAAACTTGCTTCTATCATTCACAGAAGAGTATAACATGGGAAAGATAGGATGAGCACCATAACAAAAAGTATACAAGCTTAGAATAGTTGGAGTCCCATCCAAATCAAACAATTTTCCATGAGTTGAAAATCCAACTTCATGATCAATAGCACCAACCCATAAAATTGAAAAAAAGTATTAGTTGATAATATACCACGAGATGAAACAAATGAAAGCAATCTCAAGTCTTTTAACCACATTGTTGATAACACTATAAGCCTTGAAATCATTGTGAATAGTTTTTTTTTTTTTTTTTCCTCCAATGTAATGTCCATTGATTTCAAAACCAACATGTGGAAACAACTTGTGTAAATTATCAGCTTCCATAATTAAAAAATCAGTTGGAATTAAATGAAGTTGTAGATACATAAAAGTTGATATAAGAGTTTTAGCTTTATTCCCAAATGCATACCAACCCACATTAGGGTAGGTTTTGATTGATGTATGAGAGTCCAAGCATTTTTTAAGAAGTATTCCTGTAAAGCAATTTATTATTGCCATTAAAATTAAAAGAACAAGGCTTAACCATTGTGCTTGAGGAAAAGTTATAAGTCCAATTCGTACAATAATAATGAAAAAGAGAAAATGGTTTAATAACAATACTAAATTTGTAAAATAATTAAGAAGAAAAAAAATTATAAATACTATCTTTTAATTAAGCATTTTTTTAATAGTGCATTATGGTAGTTCTTTTTTTGATAAATATTTATTAATTTATTTAATGATCTCACGAATTACTTATGAGTTAAGTGAGCTAGCTTTAATTGACTTGGATCAATCTTAAATTAACTACCTTGAGATGAGTTGCTTTTATTTGACACCACTATATATATGCATGACATTGTTGAAACTTGGAATAAAATAATTAATATTTAATTTTGGGAATAAAGAAGATGAAAGTAAATTATACTTTAGGATACATTAGTCATGTTCTTTTCCATTGTTACAAATTAATTAATTAATTAATTTCTTTGTTAAGAAAAAAAAAAAAGATTAGTCGTTCCTTGTAGATTCAATCTACATACTTAGGTATGTTATTGTGTTTTATAACACATAGTTATATACAAAAATAAGGTAAAGTGTGGGATGAGATGATACTTCAAGAATGCTTTCATGATTTTTGATCCCTCGTTACTTTTGAAAACATATTCAAAAATATTTTTTTCCTACATTTGTTTAAAAGCACAAAAATTCTTAAATTCTTAGTAATTCCAACGACAAAACAGTCACTAGAGTACCCACATACCATGATATACTTTCAAGAAAAATTTTGGACTCTTAAACACGTGTTTTAATAAGTTCTATTTTTGAACACGTGAGTATAAATTGACTAAGATGTCAAAAATGAAAAGTAATGTACAAGTTCAAAAACATAAATGATTGAAAATAAATCTTATGAATCTGAGAGGGTGTTTAGTGCATTGAAAGAAGTTTTAAGAAAGCTTGTTCCTCCTGTCCTAAATGGTGGAAGCTCTTGTTGTTCTTCCATTTAAGATATCTCCTTTCGTATAACGAGTGTGAAATATCAATAAATATATCACTTGTATATGTTTAAAAAATCAATAGAGAGCTCAATTCAATTCTCAAATCTATTTTTTCTATAAAATATTGAGAAAAAAAGAGTAAGAGATAATAAACATAGATATATGAAGTATATTTGTTATGGAACTTGTGAGTATATGTGTACAAGATGGCATATTTAAGGGTATTTTATAGTGATAGAGGGACTTCACATCTTATTCAAATTTAGGTATTGACTTGTGACTCGTGAGGCAACTAGTTATCAGAAAACAATAGTTACTGCAAAGATTCATCAACGAAAAAAATTAGAAAAATAAATAATAGGAGTTAAAATTTTTCATTTGAAAGTGCTAAGGAGACATCCTGTTAATAAGTAGTAAATGATTATTGTTTTTAAAAAGTCAAATATATAAAATCAACGCATTCAGATAATTTTTTTTAAAATTAATCAAAAAAAATAATATATATATATAAGGATGACTTTAAACTTGTGTCTTTTTTCATAATCTGTTTTTCAAGAAGGTGGGAAAATGAGTTGATCAGCTGAGGCTTGCCTTTACTATTTATACTATTCCTATTCACTATTCACTATTCACTATACACTATTTGTCTCTTATGTAATAGATACATGCTTATCCATATCCTAGACTCTACGTAAGACACTATCATACAAACTAGAGAAAGTAGAGAGAGAGTCTAAACTAACTCTAGTGAGAAGGCCAAGTCTCACTGTACATAAATAAAGAGTTGTCCGTTTGTATATATGTGTGTCGGTGCAACTCCAATCTTGTGGATTTGGATTGCTCGAACTGCTACCATATTGGATCACCAATAACTGATTATTTGGGTAGGCTCTTTCTCCAGTACTGAGGTTGATATCTTCATCAGCTAGATGAGTTTCTTCTTTCATGATCTCTAAATACCTCATGAGGTTTTATAATAGAGCAGAGTATACTGTGTAGAATTTTTGAGAGTCCACCAAGGTCTTACGACACCTAGTGACACATGTCCCATTGTGGGATTAGTATCTTACATAGATTCTAGGATATGGATAAGCATGTATCTATTACATACCTAATATTACATGTGGGCATTACTATAGCCACACACGTATTACATATATAGATAACTACGACACTATTACAGATAACTATGACACATATACTATTACAGATAATTACAGACACTATTACGGATAACTACGACACTATTGTAGATAAGTATGACAATCAAGATAGAGAACTGCAGAGATGACAAGTGGATCTACTATGTGTCATACTTATCTACAATAGTGTCGTAGTTATCCGTAATAGTGTCTGTAATTATCTGTAATAGTATCTGTGTCATAGTTATCTGTAATAGTGTCGTATATATCTGTATGTGTAATACGTGTGTGGCTATAGTTAGCCCACATGTAATATTAGGTATGTAATAGTCAAATAGGTGACACATGTCCCATTATGGGATTAGTGTCTTACGTAGAGTCTAGGATATGGATAAGCATGTATCTATTGCATAAGGGACGAATAGTGTATAGTGAATAGTAAATAGAAATAGTATGAATAGTAAAGGCAAGCCTCAGCTATAAATAGAGGTAGCCTCAGTAGTAGAAAGACAGACTTGGCTTTCTCACTAGAGTTAGTTTAGACTCTCTCTCTACTCTTTCTAGTTTGTATGATACAAATCTCACTGTACATAAATAAAGAATTGTCCGTTTGTATATATGTATGTCGGTGCAACTCCATCTATCCTGTGTGTGTGTGTATCAGAGCTAAATATACACATATATGTATAGATGTATACATATATACCTATATGTATAGATGTATACATATATACATATACATGTATACACACACACACATATATATATATACAATATAATTAATCAAAAAATATATATTAATTTTTAAAATTTACTCGATTGTGTGTGTATTGTATTTGTTTAACTTTTCAAAAATGACATAAACCAATCAAATGAAGCCACACGTATTTGGTGATTTTTTCATCCAACAATTTATATATACAAAGTGCAATGCTTGTTTGTCCATTATTTAATATCAAAATATATAGTTTTATTCTATAATAAAATGTGGCTTTAAAAATTAGAAATAATAACATAAAAATTATAATAACAAAACTACATGTGTTCAATTAAAATTGAACGACGATAATTTGGACTCGTTCAATATTGAACGTTCAATATATCGTTCAATTAGAATTGAATGACGATAATTACCTATTTAATATTGAACGTTCAATATTTTACGTTCAAATTGAATATTGAACGTTCAATATTAAACGTTCAATTTTAATTGAACACAGGGGTGCTAGTTTTGTTATTATAATTTTTAGGGGGTGCTATTTTTGGTAATTTCCCTAAAAATTATTCTTATTTTACTAACAATTATGCAAGCCGAAATGCATTTGGGCTTTAAATCCTCACTATTTTGTGCCATTAACTTCAAAAGGTACGTATAAGCAAACACTTAAATTCTCTAAATTTTTTTATGATTTAAGCTCACTTAAATTTAAATTGCTAAGCATTAAAGAAGATATGATACAAATAATATCATTTTTTATGACGCATTTGTTAGTAACTTGCATGATGAACATGACAAAAATATGTTGAACACAAAAATATGCTTCAACATAATTAAAATGAAGGAAACTGATAAATAAAAAGAAGGAAATTGACTTGCATTTCATTTGCTAATTCAACAGCCACAAACTGATAAATAAACAGGCCTTCAGGCAGATACAAACCAAATTGCTTAATTATTAATGCATATTTTTTTTATTAGTTATTTTTGATATAATTTAAATATTGAATCTTAAATATGTATTATTTATCTCTATTATATTTGTAATTAATTAGATATTTAATTTCTATCATATCTGAGATTCAAAATTTATATTGTATCTTACAAATTCTATAAATAGGGCTTTTAACAGTGTATTGTAAACACAAGGATCAATGAGAACTACTTTTACTATTTGCTCTCTACTTTTATTATCTTATTTTTATTTAGTTTTATAATACGTTATCAGTACGATAATATTTATTCAAGGCTTGTGATTTTATACATGTTTAATAACATTCTTCATAATATGCCACAAACTTTTTGTGGTATAATGTCAATCACAAATAAGTTCTTAAATTTTCTTATTTTTTATGATTAAACTCAAATCCTATTTTCATTTAAAACATATCAAGATTTTTTTAATTTCTTAAATAATTTAATTGGGCATTATAAATCAATAATATTTATAATTTATTTTTTTTTCTTTTAAATTTGTCAAGTTGTTTGGTTTATATATCAATATCTATATATATCCATATTGTAGTATTATTTTTAATAATTTCAAATATCACATCATGTTAAGAAGCCAACAAACTTTGAAAAGTAATCTCATCTATCATATTATGTTAGTAAGCTAGCAAACCCTAAAAATGTCTTAAATTAAACTTTCTTATTTTATCGTAAACTACAAATTTTATTATTTACATATATTTTTATTTGAATAATTTGTTATAACTGATATATATTTTTATTTAATTATTATTATTATAAAAATGTTGTTTGTTATATTGTTTGAATCATCTAACAATATTTAAGATTAAAATTTAATATTGATATGAAGGCAAATATTATCTATTAGTAAATTTTTTTAAGCTCACTATTGTGGTCATCAATAAAATTTGAAACTAATTTATTATAAAATATTAGCTAATCTATTTTTTGTTTGTTATTCTCTTACTAAATATATTGCAATTATTCGAGATTATTATATATAAATATATTAAAAATATATATATGAATATAATAATAAATATATATTTAAGTTTATCGATTTAAATATTTATCAAATAAACTTTTCAAGTATGTAGTTGCATGAATAGTAAGATCTAAAGAAGTTTTGTCTAGAAAGTTCATTCTTGAAAACCTTGTGCTATTGGTTTTTCCTGAAAATGTTGCTTTGACTAGGATGTGTAAATCAGAAAAAATGGATAGAGTAAGAGAAACAAGAAACGTGTGAAGGAAAACTCATCATAGTTATTATGTATAAAGTGTTACAAGTCTATTTATAATAATCAGTAACTAACTCAATAACTAGCAATACATTGTAACTACAATACATTTATATACATTGCAACACTACACTTATTAACAAACTAACTGTCTAACCACCTCATCACTTCAATACATTGTTTAGCATCCCCCTATAAACTCACAACTGGTCAAGAACTGTGAGTTTAGTCATTTAAATTCTAAAAATATCGACGAAACAAATCTGCAATTTGCTGCTTATTAGGCACATATTCCACCACCAAGTCATAGGTAGGATATTTTGAGTTCACTAGAAACTGCATTAGACAGTGAATAATAGGTCACAAAAGCTTATACAAGCCTTGAGCAGTCCCACCAACTAATAAAACTTTTTCTGTGCAATCCTTGACACAAAAATACTGTGGATAAAAGGTTACTGTAACATTATTGTCAGCACATTGATGTGTATTTTATAGTACTCGTAAGTGTACGAATCACTCGTAGACAGTGATAAGCAAACCTCTGAGGCCGGTCTCTCAAGGAATTGCAATAGTTTTAAACAACATTTTTCTTAATCTAATTAGAGTTCTAACTCAACTAAAACACTAATTAAAGAGTTCTAGTAACACTAAAATTCTAAATAACTAGAATCCTAAACCTAGTAAAACTGTAAAGGGAGTGTGATTTGTAGCAAGATCAATGGTAACGAACAATTAACGAAAACAATTACGCAAATTCAGAATTAACTCAAATAGATTTTAAGTATCAATGGAGGATGTATGGACGTTTAGTTTGGTTGGCCATGCTTGCATCGAAAAGTTATGGTGAATTAACATGAACGTACTAATAAACAATTTTTACCAGCTTTCCTTTTAATTACAAAAATTTCTACGATCGGGTAATTTTCTTTGTTGATTAACTAAACAATATCCTACGATCGGGTATATCAATTAGCAACCAAATTATGCACAAGAAAAATATGTCAATCAAACTAATGCTATGGCTAAGTCATTAATTTGAAGCTTTGATTAAGTTTTTCAAAATATAGTTAAAGTGACGTTCCTAAAACTAAATTCTCAGATTTTTCAACCTAACTATGAATCTCAAATTGGCCCATGAAAATTCACAATTAAATATCTAAACATGCTCTTAATCAAAAGGTAAATTTATTTATCTCAAAACAATAAAACATTCACCACAACAGTTCTAGCAAACATGGCAACACAAACTAAACATCCATAATAAAATTAGCCACTCATGTTCATATTAAAATTTATAGACAAATATAATCTGAACATACACTCAAAGAAGTAAGAAAAAAAGTAAAATTCTAGAACAAGAAGAAACCCTAGATCTAAATACCGTTAATCGATTGGATGACGTTCTTCTCCAAAAACTTGATCTTCGATCGTCAATGGTTTCTTGGATTCATAGAATTGATTCCCTTTCTTCCTTAAGTGTGGAAAAGCTCCCAAAAATTGATTGAATCTCTTGTTTGTTTGTAAAATTGAAGTGTATAAAAGTTGTGTTTACAATGGACTCTAAAGGGGGTATTTATAGATGTAAAAGATTACACAATTCCTGATTGAAATAGGGATAAGCGCGCCCCGGCATGCATTTTTCCCGCCGCAGCACAACAACAAATTTGGAAATAATGTCAAAACTTGAGAGGTGCTCGCCGCAGCATACAATTTTCTCGCCGTGATGCGCGTTGTCTTCGATTTCTTCACACGTACCCCCTTACATATGTGCTGGCTCGTTATGTACGACTTACGTAATTTGACTCGTGTTGCCCTTAAATTGTGATTCGAGCGTCACAAGTGTTCTATCTTTGCGTGTTTGCATTATTCAACTTATTTGACACTAAAAACACCTGAAATACACTAAAACATACCCGTGATTCCGAATTGATAAATTTATGAAAATAATCAAATAAACAATATATAGCAAATCCATTTTTAAACAATTAAGCACAATAAATCACGAAATATTAGTACTTTTCGAGTACTTATCACAACCCCCAACTAGCTTCTTGCTAGTCTCTAGCAAGTGGAGCGATCTAAAAAAAAAATAAAAACAAATAAAATAAACTAACCTAAATCACTTCCATTGATTGTCACGGTTACATTTAGCATATGCAACAAGTTTTTAAACCCCTGGTGGCCCTAATGGACCGGTTATAGTCTCGTGAGGGTTTCCAATGATGACACTCACAAACATCAAAACTAAGAAAGACTCTAAACATACTTGAATCAATCCATGCATATGTCTCAAAAATTATTAATAACAAATGACATACGAAATAGTTAAAAATCACTTAAGCTCAAAAACAGTCCAAATATCAAACCCATCTTAGTAATCGACTTTTGAACAACCAATCAAACCACAAGCTTGTTAGTTACACTATTGGATCGTGTCATGCATGGTATTCATTGATTACACTTGAGAACTCAAAATTGTGTATATAAAATATGAGTGAAAATTGCACTTACAAACTCCATAGGCTCACTTTTCAAATCCATTTCCACTAATATAGAAATCAAACTATTTAGAATCAATAGGACTTCATTAAGCTTGTAAGTTGTGTTTAGGTGTGTGGTTATGAAAGTACGGAAATGTTATTCTCAATAGGATAAGAGTACTTTTTACAAACTTACTCAACTTTTCTACCCAAATTCTCTTTTTCATCCTCCTATTTTATAAATTCCATATGTCCCTTAGATTTTCGCTTGATTTTCTTTCTTTACATTTCTTGCTCTTTATTCAATTTTTTTTATCAAAGCAAGACATATACAATATAATTGCTCATGAAAACCAAGTATTACATTGAGTACTCTTATTGCTAAGGGTAGTACAATGTATATATCAATATTGAGTTCACGGGTGTCACTATGGATAAAACAATACGGGGAGGCTTGAAAAGCTCAAACGGTCCAAAGATAGCCTAAATCACTTTCTAAGTGGCATTTGATTCTATTATTTCGCCTTAATGGGTTTTCAAGGAAGTTCTAGAGTTCGTTGAGACTTAAAATATATAACGAACATGCACATACTACACAAACCAAAAATAGTCATACTAACCATACAAACTACCACATATACCACAAAATCCTCCAACTAGATGAATCTAACATTTATGTGCCTCTTTACTTAGGTGAAAATTTAATTTCTTTTTCATGTCATCGTTATTACAATCACATTAATATCATGGACTTCCGGATTGACTCAAGTGGAATCGACACTATCCTAACAAAATTCAATTAACAAAAGTTAAAATTTAAAATTTGGTCTAAATTCATGCTCATGGAATATTTTTTCCACCCCTAACCTAATTTCTACATTGTCCTCAATGTTAAAAAGAAAAACAAAAGAAATTAAGTAAATAAGTGAGAGAAGTTACCCCCCTTTCGTATGAGATTGTGTACATTAGATGTACGCTCTGGTTCATTATTCCTCGCTTTCTTATCATGTAGCATTTAGTGTGCAAGAAATATGCATGAAACCTCTAAATGTTTGCATCACAAATCAAATCCAAATTTAAAGATTAACTAAATTCAAATGAAAGCAAAAACATGAAACAAAGTGAATTAAAATCCTTAAACAATCCAAAATAAAATAAAATAAAATAAATAAAAGGAAAATAAAATTAAACTAGAAAATGAAAATAAACAAAAGAAAATACAATTGGGAGGCTCAGTCCTCCATATCTTCAGGTTGTTCGTTGTCATCTTCGCGTTGGTCCACTGGTTGTCTGAAAACAAAATCATGTCCCGAATACTGCAGAGTTGGGCCGAATTGGGTGAGGTCTACTCCCAACTAAAAAACCGAGAGGCGTCACAATTTCATTCTTCGACTACTTTCCCCTTTTCCTTCTAACGACCACCCTCACCCGCCTTTCTTTTTGGAGACATATCAATTCTTATACTAAAATAATTCACACCTACCAACTAATTCCAGAAAATGCAAAAAAACCCCAAAAATATTCACCTCTTATCTAAAATTTTCACTTAAATCCAAATTTCACACACAATTCACAGATTCCAGAAAATTATTACTAAATTGAGATAGAAATGTGAAGAAATTTACCTCTTGGGGGTGCAATTGAACCCTTGAAGAAAAAGCCCCAAATTGCTTGAAACCCTAGGTTTTGAAGATGAAGAGGTTGTTGATTTTTAGAGCAAATCTGTTGAAATTGATGGAGGAAAAAGTGATAGCAATGTTAGAATGAAGAAATGATTGAGTAAAGTTTTAATTTTGGTGAGGATTTGGGAAAAAATTGGAGAGAAAGTGGGAAGTTATTTGAGAGAAAATGAGAGAAAATGTGGGAAAGTAAGGGAAAATATTTTTGAAATGGATTTTGAATCCACGAGCTGCCCATTTTCTGGAAAAATTTTGAGGCGCGCCGCGGTACAAGTTTTTCCCTACCACAGTATGGACAAAATTTTTAAAATTGTGCATGAAACAGAACGTTCTTTGCCGCGGCAGACATAAAATTTTAAAAAAATTTGATTTTTTGGAATTTTTGAAAATGGGCAATGCATTCACCCCTAACCAAGATTTGAGAATGTCCTCATTGCCATGAAAAAATTTTAAAAACAAAAATACGATAAAAAGAACGAAAGAAATAAAATGAACAAAGAACGAAAGAAATATAATACCGAATGGGTGCCTCCCATTAAGGGCTTAGTTTTACGTCTTAGCATGACGTGGCCGCTCTCGTGTCTATGGATCGTGGAGACGTATTGTTTTGATGCTTTTCAAGTTGTTGTCTCCTTCCAAGTATGGCTTGACACAATGCCCGTTCACTTTGAACGGTTCTTGTGTTTTGGAATTTAGCAACTCAACCTCTCCATGTGGAAATACATTTGTGATTTTGTACGGTCCACTCCACCTAGAATGTAGTTTTCCTGGAAACAAATGCAAACGTGAATTATATAACAGAACTTTCATTCCAAGAATTAAAGACTTACTGATGAGCCTTTTGTCGTGATAGCGCTTAGTACGCTCCTTGTAGATCTTGGCATTCTCGTAAGCTTCGTCCCTAATTTCCTCAAGTTCGCTCAGTTGGAGTAGTCGTTTTTCCCCAGCTTTTGTCATGTCCATGTTGAGCTCTTTAATCACCCAATAAGCTCTATGCTCTAGCTCAACGGGTAAGTGACATGCTTTACCAAATATTAACCAGTAGGGGCTCATACCAATGGGTGTCTTGTACGCTGTACGATATGCCCACAAGGCATCATTCAATTTAACTGACCAATCCTTCCTTGAGGGGCGCACTGTGCGTTCCAATGTTCCCTTGATTTGTCAGTTGCTCACTTCCACTTGCCCCGAAGTTTGGGGATGGTATGGGGTAGCCACTCTATGAGAAATGTTGTACTTTTTCAAAAGCCCATCAAAGAACCTATTGCGAAAGTGGCTGCCTCCATCACTAATGATCGCTCTCGGTGTTCCAAACCTGCTAACAATGTTATCCTTCAAAAATTTAACAACAACGTTAGCGTCATTAGTCCTAGTGGGTATCGCTTCTACCCACTTTGAAACATAGTCAACTGTGACTAAAATATAAGTGTAACCAAAAGATGGGGGAAACAGACCCATGAAGTCAATTCCCCACACGTCAAATAATTCCACTAGAACATTAGATGTCAAAGGCATTTCATTTCGTTTGCCTATATTACTCGTCCTTTGACATCTATCACACCTCACACAAAACATGTTAGCATCCTTAAATAAAGTAGGCCAATAATATCCAGATTGTAATACCTTTAGGGCCATTTTCTTACCACCAAAATGGCCTCCGCAGTGTAGCTCATGGAAAAAAGCTAGGGTGCTCTCATGTTCCTTTTCGGGCACACACCTTCGGATGACTTGATCTTGACATACATTGAACAAATAAGCGTCATCTCAAAAGTATTGCCTGCAAACACTGAAAAACCTTTGCTTTTCTTGAAAAGTGATGTTAGGTCTCAAAATGCCACTAGCAAGATAATTAACAATTTCAACATACCATGGATTTGGACCTATTATAAACAATTGTTCATCAGGGAAGGTTTCTATGATTGTGTCCTTACTTTCACCCTCAACATTTTCATACTCCAAAATTAACCTAGATAGATGATCAGCTACTACATTTTTAGTACCCTTTTTGTCTTTGATCTCGAGGTCAAATTCTTATAAAAGTAGGATCCACCTAATGAGTCTAGGCTTAGCATTCGGTTTAGTCAATAAATATCTCAAAACAGCATGATCCGAATGAACAATAACTTTAGTTCCTACCAAGTAAGACCTAAATTTATCAAGTAAAAATACAACAGCCAATAACTCTTTCTCAGTGGTGGTATAGTTAATTTGGGCATCATTGAGTGTTTTGCTAGCATAATATATAACATGTAAACATTTATCCACTCTTTGCCCCAAAACAGCTCCTATTGCATAATCAGGCGCATATACATGATCTCAAATGGTAAAGACCAATCAGGTGCCACAATAACAGGTGCAGAAGTAAGTCTATCCTTTAAAGTATTGAAGACAACAAGGGAATCATCATTAAAATCAAACGGAGTATCTTTGAAAAGTAGGTTACATAATGGACGACTTATTTTGGAAAAATCCTTAATAAACTGTCTATAGAAACCTGCATGTCCTAAGAAACTTCGTATCCCCTTAACAGATGTAGGAGGAAACAATTTTGCAATTAAATCTATCTTAGCCTTATTTACTTCAATTCCTTTACTAGATATGACATGTCCTAAAACTATCCCCTGTTGGACCATAAAATGACTTTTTTCCCAACTAAGTGTCAAATTACATTCAATGCATCGTTCTAACACTAAAGTCAATTTATATAAGCAATCATCAAAGGAATTACCGAAAATAGAAAAGTCATCCATAAATACCTCGATGAATTTCTTCACCATGTCTGAAAAGATCAACATCATGCATCTTTGAAAGGTGGCGGGTGCATTGCATAGTTCAAATGGCATTCTCCTAAAAGCGAAAGTTCCGAATGGGCATGTGAAAGTTGTTTTCTCTTGATCCTCTGGAGCAATGCGTACTTGATAATAACCTAAAAGACCATCCAAAAAGCAGTAGAAATTGTGTCCAGCTAGTCTTTCTAACATTTGATCAATGAAGGGAAGGGGGAAGTGATCCTTCTTGGTGTACAAATTCAATTTTCAAAAGTCGATACACATCCTCCAACCCATAATTATCCTAGTGGGCACTAATTCATCTTTCTCATTCTTAACCACGGTTATTCTAGATTTCTTTGGTACCACATGAACTGGACTGACCCATTTACTATCAGCAATTGGATAAATTACTCCTACTACTAGGAGTTTCAAAACTTCCTTTTTAACAACCCCTTGCATGATTGGGTTTAGTCTCCTTTGTGCTTCTTTAACATGTTTGACATTGTCGTCCAAATTGATCTTATGCATACACATTGCTGGACTAATGCCTCTAATGTCCCTATACTCCATCCTATTATTTTTTTATACTTCCTAAGCTCTCCAACCAATTTCTCCTCTTGTTTTTGGGTGAGTGTAGATGAAATGATTATCGGATAAGCCTCATTTTCTCCCAAAAATACATATTTCAGATGCTTAGGTATTTATTTAAGTTCTAACTCAGGTGGAGCAATCTCATCATTATGTGGGACATATAATAAGTCTAAGGGTGTACAAGATTCATCTAATGGTATGGCATTGTCTAAAAGATCACTGTACTCCCTAGCCTCATAGTCTAAGATATCATCTACCTCTCCAACTATAAGTGCTACCTCTAACTTATCATCCAATCTATCATGCACAAAAGTATCATGAATAATGGGATCTAAACATTCAATAAATGAGCATTCATCAATAGCAGATATAGAAGGATAAGGAGATGATTCAAAAACCTTAAAATGTACAGTCTCTTCCAAGACTGTCATTGTCAACTTTCCACTTTGGACGTCAATGATGGTTTGGGTAGTAGCCATAAATGGTCTACCCAAAAGAATTGTATGCTCTTTGTCCAAAGTTGGGTTATCTTGCATATCTAAAACCACAAAATCAACAGGTATGATTAGCTTATCTACCTGTACAAGTAAGTCCTCAACCATGCCCTTCGGGTATTTAACAGATCTATCCACAAGTTGAAAGGACATGGTTGTTGGTTTTAGCTCTCCCAAACCTAGTTGCAAGAAAATAGAGTCAGCCATCAATACTAGCACCTAAATCAAGCATAGCCTTAGCTACTTTCCTATCCCCCATAGTGATATCAATGATAAAACTACCTGGATCTTTTAACTTAGGAGGTAAATTACGTTGAAGCACTACACTAGCAATTTCAGACACTATGACTTTTTCATTAAGCTCATACCTTCTCTTCTTAGTGTTTAGTTCTTTGAAAAATTTCGCATAAGAAGGCACGTTTCTAATTACATCTAACAGAGGCAAATTGATATTAACTTTTGAAAGCATGTTAAATAAATCAAAAAACTGCTTATCTTGCTTACTGTCCTTTAAATGGTGTGGGAATGACATTGGTGGTCGGTATGGCTCTGATGACTTGTGTAACTTAGGGGAGCTAGATGATTCTCCAATTGTTGCCTTTGAAGGCTCTTCATATTTCTCACCTTTTTCCTGAAGTTCCTTAGAAACGGTGTTGTCATGTTCCATGTTAATTGCACTAGAAAGTAAATCATTAGAAAGTTCAGGTAAAACCTTTGTAATGACCTTACCACTCTGAAGAACCATGACAGCTTTCATTTGTTTGGGATGACTGGGCAGCTTTCTTGTCTCCTGTTTGTGCATTTGTTCAGCTAGCTACCCCACTTGTATTTCTACTCTTTTCATTAAAGCTTCCATAGAGTCCATCCTTCCGTTACAAGATTGCATGAAAGTATTTAGGGTTTTCTCTACGATCAGTTTATTTTGTGAGAATTGTTAGTTAATTTTCTGGTCTTGTGGTTGATTTTGGACGAATGATGGGTTATTGTTTTGTTTCCAAGCAAAGTCGAGATGATTTCTCCATCCAGGGTTGTAGGTGTTAGAGTAAGGGTCATTCCTAGGTCTAGGTTGGTACCCTTGCATTAAATTTGCCTATTCATTAGTACCTGTATAAGAATCACCTGCAAAAAAATAAACGTTAGCCCCATGTCCATAAGAACCACAAACTCCACATACCTTGTGTTTTGGCATTTGATTCGTGTTGGAGGTAGTGAGAAGTTGCACTTGTTTGGTCAATTCAGCAAGGTGCATGGCCATTTTGTTGGTGGAGCTTAATTCATGGACTCCAGCTCTTTTTCCTCTAGCGCTCTTTTGTTGGGAATTGGCTCCCAACATCTCAAGCAATTCGTAAGTTTCATCCGTTGTTTTCTCACCCATATCTCCTATTGCAGCGTTGTCAACTGTGAATTGACACTGTAGTGTCAATCCATCATAGAAAAATTAATTTTGTAACTGCAACGGAAAGTGGTGATGTGGACACTGTATCAAGAGCAATTTGAATCGGTCCCAAGCCTCATGAAAGGGTTCTCCTTCCATCTGCAAAAAAGTAGTAATTTTTGTTCTTAGGTCAGACTTTTTTTGATGGGAATAGAACTTACCCATAAACTTGTTATAAATTGCGTCCCAAGTGGCCAAAGAACTAGGTGCCAATGTCATGAGCCAAGACTTAGCTGTATCTTTGAGAGTGTATGGAAAACACCTCATCCGTAGTTGATCTTCACTAAGTCCCTACAGTGGAAAGGTTTGCACAGTTGCATATAATTCACGCATAAAATTTAAAGGATCTTCATTAGGGATACCGTAAAAGGAGGGAAGCATGGAATAATGAATATTTTTCAATTCATAATTCCTAGCTGCCTCTGTGAGTTGAATGCACGATGTGGCAGTCCCAATGATAGGTCTTGCAAACTCTTTGTTCATCATCTGTCTACCCACATTGTCACCCATTACTGCTTGCAATTGTTGTTGGTCTTGCAAACTCTTTGATCGGTGTTTGATCCTATGAATGTTGTCAATCATGGGAGTGAGTACCTTGTTAAGTGACCTCCTACCCTACATGCACAAATAAAAAGCAAACAAAGATCAAGGCAGTAGAGAAATTGCAATAAAAGCACTATTTTTTGATTTTTTTTGATTTTTTTGTGTTCTTGAATAAAAGATAACAAATAAAATAAACAAATAAATCTAATTTAGAAACCCTAAAAAGTTAAAAAGAAAATTATTTAAAACGCCAATTCCCCGGCAACGGCGCCAAAAACTTGATGTGCATTTTATAGTACTCGCAAGTGTATGAATCACTCGTAGAAAATGATAAGCAAACCTCCGAGGTCGGTCTCTGAAGGAATTGCAATGGTTCTAAACAACCTTTTTCTTAATCTAATTAGAGTCCTAACTCAACTAAAATATTAATTAAATAGAGTTCTAGTAACACTAAAACTCTAAATAACTAGAATCCTAAACCTAGTAAAACTGTAAAGGGAGTGTGATTTGTAGCAAGATCAATGGTAATGAACAATTAACGAAAACAATTACGCAAATTCAGAATTAACTCAAATAGATTTTAAATATCAATGAAGGATGTATGGACGTTTAGTTTAGTTGGCCATGCTTGCATTAAAAAGTTATGGTGAATTAACATGAACGTACTAATAAACAATTTTTACCGGCTTTCCTTTTAATTACGAAAATTTCTACGATCGGGTAATTTTCTTTGTTGATTAAGTAAACAATATCCTACAATCGGGTATATCAATTAGCAACCAAATTATGCACAAGGAAAATATGCCAATCAAACTAATGCTATGGCTAAGTCATTAATTTGAAGCTTTGATTAAGTTCTTCAAAATATAGTTAAGGTGACGTTCCTAAAACTAAATTCTCAGATTTTTCAACCAAACTATGAATCTCAAATTGGCCCATGAAAATTCACAATTAAATATCTAAACATGCTCTTAATCAAAAGGTAAATTTATTTATCTCAAAACAATAAAACATTCACCACAACAGTTCTAGCAAACATGGCAACACAAACTAAACATCCATAATAAAATTAGCCACTCATGTTCATATTAAAATTTATAGACAAATATAATCTGAACATACACTCAAAGAAGTAAGAAGAAAAGTAAAATTCTAAAACAAGAAGAAACACTAGATCTAAATACCGCTAATCGATTGGATGGCGTTCTTCTCCAAAAACTTGATCTTCGATCGTCAATGGTTTCTTGGATTCATAGAATTGATTCCCTTTCTTCCTTGAGTGTGGAAAAGCTCCCAAAAATTGATTGAATCTCTTATTTGTTCGCAAAATTGAAGTGTATAAAAGTTGTGTTTACAATGGACTCTAAAGGGGGTATTTATAGATGTAAAGGGTTACACAATTCCTGATTGAAATAGGAATAGGAGCGCCGCAGCACAACAACAAATTTGGAAATAATGTCAAAACCCGAGAGGTGCTCGCCGCAGCGCCCGTTGTCTTCGATTTCTTCACACGTAGCCCCTTACATATGTGTTGGCTCATTATGTACGACTTACGTAATTTGACTCATGTTGCCCATAAATTGTGATTCGAGCGCCGCAAGTGTTCTGTCTTTGCGTGTTTGCATTATTCAACTTATTTGATGCTAAAAACACCTGAAATACACTAAAACATACCCATGATTCTGAATTGATAGATTTATGAAAATAATCAAATAAATAATATATAACAAATCCATTTTTAAACAATTAAGCACAATAAATCACGAAATGTTAGTGCTTTTCGAGCACTTATCACACATAGCTGCTTGACTAAAATATAACTCTTGGTCAAAGAGGGTGCAAGTAAAACATGATTAAGCTTCAATGAACCAGCAGTAGTAACCAAATCACTATTTCCAATGCTAAGAATAGGAACAACACTTCCATTATCTAGCATGACAGTTTTTGAACCTCTATATGGAATGGAATTAAACAAGATAGAAGCCTTATTTGTGAGATGGTGACTAGCACCAGTGTCTAAGAACCAAGATTCAGTGTCAAACACATCAGATGATGAAGTAGCCATATAAGCAATAGGTGGAAAAGAAAAAATCTCACCAAAATCGCAAGAACTTGAAGTAAAAGGATCTTGTAAAGATAAAGACCCAAATTGAATGCTAAGATTACCATTATTACCGATGAAAGCACCACTTTGCTCTTGCGAAAAATCCTAAGACTCATTAACAACTTTATTATTCGAGTTATTTTTATCGGTGTGCTCCACTTGAGATAAGTGATCCTGTGGTGGTCTTTCAGCATTAGAACTAGGAGAGGAATTTGTGTATCTAAAATAACACCAATCAGTACTATGGCCTTGTTTTCTGTAGATTTAACAGGTGCCTTTATATTTTGAGCCATTCTGTTGATTTCCTCTTTCTTGATTATTTAAAGCCTGCCCTTGATTATTTTTGGACTTATTGTCAGATGAATAAAAGGCTCAATTATTATCTTGTGAGGACTGATTATTAAACTGAGTAGGTTTATGATGTCGAAAGGATACAGATCTTGCAAGATTGGCTTGGACCAATTGAGTAGTACTTGCATTCATTCATTCTAACTGCTTTTCATGAATTCTTAGTGCAGTGAACACCTCATCAAGTGAGGGAACTCTCTTTTTCTGTGTTATATTGGTCACAATAGTGTTGTAATCTGAGTTTAATCCTCCAAGATTGTAAAGAACTTGTTCTCTATTGGAAATATTATCACCAGCTGCAATAATATGATCGATAAGGCCTTTTCTAGTACTTACGTAATTCTCTATTGACATATTTCCTTTTTGCAAGGTTTACAATTGCCATCGGAGTTGCATCAATTGAGCTTGAGATTTATCTAAAAAATCTTTCTCGAAAGCTTTCCAGTAAGATTGAGCCTTATTTTTGTCCTTCCCAATCAAATATTTCAGATAGTTCTGTGACACAGAGCTATAAATCCAACTCATCACAATCTTGTCTCTTGTATCCCAATCATCAAAATCTGGATTAAACTCAAGAACTTCAAGACTTTGCACTGTTTCACCATTAGTAGCTTGAGTAGTCTTTTTAACAAATCTTGGAGGTGCTGGTGAAGACCCATCGATGAAACCTTGAAGTTCGTAGACGCGAATAACATGGTGAAGTTGTTCACGCCAGATCCAAAAGTTTGATTCATCCATTAGGATTGATGGGTATACTTTGCAGAGAGAAAGAAAATCTAGGAGTAGAAGTTGTAGAAACAGAAACTAAAGCAATGCAAGCCATGGTTATTGTAGAATCTTGTTGCTGTAGAGCCATAGCTCTGATACCATGTAAATAAAAAAGAAAATGATAGAGTAAAAGAAACAAGAAACTTGTGAAGGAAAACACATCATTGTTATTATGTATAGAGTGTTACACGTCTATTTATAATGATCAGTAACTAACTCAATTACTAGCAATACATTGTAACTACAATACACTTGTATACATTATAACACTACACTTATTAACAAACTAACTGTCTAACCACCTCATCACTTCAATACATTGTTTATCAGGATGATGGTTTTTAAGGAGGCCTGCCCCTCCATTCTTTCTTATGAGCACTCTTAGTGAATATTAATTGTGTTGCTACATTGTTGCTATGATTATGATAAAGTATTCCCCAAAATTTACATATATATATAAGCAAACAAGGGATTGAATTATTCTCTTAAAAATGTAAAATGTAATATTTTAGAGTTGCATCTATGTCATTAATTGAGAGTCCACAATCTAAGATGCTAACAAAAATATATGATAAAGTATATTCAATGCCTCGTGTATGCTATTAAGTAGCAATATTGAAAGCAAAATTGACATTGTGGAATATTATATATGTTATTATAAGTCCTATAGGTTTCTTTGTGTCTTTGTTGGCATTCCCGTGAGCAAAACACAAAATCTGTTTATTTTACTTAGTGTTTTTGTCTACCTCTATATGTGGTACTTTGCTTGTGATTAATATCGTACACACTCAAGTAGATCATAACACTATTGTATATTTGTATGATGCACACACCACTGGATAGTTGGGAGCATATAAATTGCATGTTAAAATGTATTTTTGCTTCATTTGTTTCCCTTAGTTGGTGATTATTTATGGCTTTATATTTGGTGAAGTTTTGTCTTGAAAAAGCTTATTTTTTTAGTGGTTTGCTAGGGCCTTGTAGAGGTTTCATCGGTGACTTATCGAGGTAGTTGACGAAGGGTTATTGAGTTTATGACTCGTTGGACCTTACTGACAGTTCACGAGGGGTTTGCTGAGGTGGTTAACGAGACCTCATAGAGGTGCGCATTGAGGTGTCGATGAGGGGTCAACGAGGGACCTCTCTCTTTATTAATTACATCTTTCTACACGCTTTCTTATCCTCTCTCTTATCACTTTTACATTTCTTTTTACACTGCATGTTTGGTGTCGCGTATTTTTCAATCGAGTGAAAAATATTTTTGTGTGTTTGAAAACTCATTTTATAATTCCCATATCACTAATACATCGAGTGTTGTTTTCTATTAGTGATTCGGAGGTCATAATTCACTTGGATATTTTTGTAAATTAATTTTTGAAAAAAGAGATTTCGTATTCTATATACATTGAGTGTTGTTTCTGTATTAAGATACAAGGTGGTGGTGAAGTTTGTTAAAACTATTTTATCAAACAGAGATTTCGTAACAACAATACATCGAGTATATTTCTGTATTGTTATTACGAGGTGGATATTCCGTGTCAACAATATGTCAAGTAGTTTTTTGTATTGTTGATACGAGGTATTTTATTCTAAACTTCATATTTTGGGAAAACAAAATATATTTTGTACAATCATATTGATTACAAGTATTTATATCACACTGTGTGATGGTGTGGCTCTAGAGGTGAGCCAGATCCAGTGAAGATTAAAGTAGTGATGAACATTATTTTAAACCTATTATTTGTTAGTTTTTAAGTATTTATTTCATGATTTATTTCGGTATTACTTTGATTTGGAATGTATTTTTATATTTTGTAGGTTCAAGCAATGTGAGATGAAAAGTGGAGTTAAGTGTTCAAAAGGAGCTGCAAAATGTAACCCTTACATTTTATTTCATTTACTATGTAAGGGGGGATAAATTAGAGCAAAACTACATAAGACTTACGTAGGAATCAACAACTATGTAAGGACCCTTACATGGCATTACAACATTGCGCACCGCAACAGGAGAAAGTGTGTGCCACGGCATGGAGCTCTCGGATTGCATTCTAGGAAATCAGAAGAAAAAAAACATCGAATGCCGCGGCAGGAGAAATTGTGCACCGCTGTGAGGGAGTCCCTATTTTGGTGCATAGCCTAGAAATTTAAAGCGCATAGCGGCATAAGAAAATGCGTATAGCGGCTCGTGCATTAGTTTTCCACTTAAACCCTTTCCAGCCCCCCCCGCAACACACACACACACACACACACTCCAAACCTAACCTATAAATACATCCCAAAAATTCCTCCTCTACACACAGCTTGAACAGTGCCATTTTTCCACCACCCACAACCATCGTCTTCCATTTTCTAGAGAGAGAAACCACCATTAATGCTCCATTGAAGCTTATTCAAGACCGAACTTAGAAGAGGTGACCATCCAACTCTAAGGAGGATATTGCAAGAGTGAAAATAGCGGTATCTCATTACTTGTAATTTATTTTCTCTCTTATATTTTTAGAATGTTATTTGTAATAGAAAATATTGATTTAGATTCTATTATGAGTAACTAAACTGATTGTGTGAAATTTAGTGATGCTCCCATGAGTGGATGAATATTTTTATGATTTAATTTTAATTAAAGTGGTTTATGTCTTGTTCATTGTTGATTAATATCTTTGTTTATGGTTAATCTTGATCATGTTAATTTATGAACATTAGAGAATAAATTAGAATTAAGTATTAGAATTATCATCTTTTCTTAATTTAGAAATCTTGAACAAGAACCTAATCGAAGTAAATTGATTTGTCTTAGACTAGGTGGCTAATTTGATTTCCTACGTGCTTATTCTAATTGATTGATTAATGTTCCGGACCAATTAATTTAGGGGAATTCTCCATTGATTTAGGAATTTCTAGGGTTTGTTAGGAAAAGTCGATAAATCCAACTTTTCGTGCTTAAAGATAAAACTCTCATATAATATTCTATCTGTGATTGGGTAGCTAGCTATTTTTCTATGCTTTTTTATCTTATCACTTGGGCCTATCTTTTCGCTCATTTATTTTAATTCTTGTGAAACTTTTACAATTTTAACTTTCGTTCAATCAACAAACTTTGTTAGAGTGTTTAAGATTTATTTTTTTTGCAATTAATTTTTAGAAAACAATTAAAACATTTTGAAAGCCACCACAATTCCTTAAGAGACCAACCTCGGAGTTGCTTATCACTTGCTACGAGTGATTCATACATTTGCGAGTATTTAAATTTGCACATCAAATTTTCGTTTTTAAAATTTGTTTATTTGTTTTTTTTTTTAGTTTACTTTCTTAATTTGTTAGTTTTCGTGATTTTCTTCATTTTTGTGTTTTTGTTACTTGTTGGAGTTATATAGTATCTGGTGCTTTGATTTTTTTTATTGTGCCTGGATCTCTTGAAAATCCACTAATATCGTTCATAGACAACATCAATAGGTGGCGAGCACATTTGAGATAATTTGACACCAATATTCTGGAGAAAGAGTAACCACCAATAATGAGAGACCCTCTACCTCCACCTAGAGAGATGACGATGAAGGAGTATGCAAAGCCAATCATTGGCACTGTAACTTCTTGCATCCAATTGGGGGAAGAAGTTAGAAATTATGAGCTTAAAAATATTCACTATAATATGTTGCCTTCTTTTTTATGGGATTCCCAATAAAGATCCGCTAACCTTTATTCGTGATTTTTATGCTACTGTGCAGACTTTTCCACTACAGGGGCTTAATGAAGATCAATTGAGGATGATATGTTTCCTATACACACTCAAGGACAAGGCAAAGTCATGGCTTATGACTCTTCCACCCTGTTCTCTTTCAACTTGGGACGCAGTGTTCAACAAATTCATAGAAAAGTTCTATTCCCATCAAAAGACTACCGACCTAAGGAAAAAAATTGCAACATTTTCTCAAATAGATGGAGAACCATTTCATGAGGTGTGGGATAGCTTCAAGTTACTTCTGATTTAGTGCCCACACCATCATTTTCCATTGCAATTCTAGAACCAATTTTTCTATGACCGGTTGACACAACAATGTCAATTCAATGTGGACAATGTTGTCGGAGGAGCTATGGAAGAAAAGACCGCGATTGAGACATACGACTTGTATGAGATGTTAGGTGCTAATTCCCAACAAAATAGTTCTAAAGAGAATTGGAGTTAATGAGGTAGCCCCGGGTAATGAGATGGCGATGCAAATTCTAGAGATAACTAACCAAATTGCACTCCTTACCTCCAAGAATACACCGACTCAAGAGGTATGCGGTATTTGTAGTACATATGGACATGGTGCTAATATTTGTCCATTTTTTTATGATTCTAATATAGGTACAAGCTACGAGCATGCTAATGCAATGGAAGGATACCAACCGAGACCAAGGAACGATCCTTATTCAAATACATACAATCCAGGTTGGAGAAATCATCCAAACTTCTCTTGGATAGGAAACAACAATCCCGCCTATGCTCAAAATTATTTTCAGAACAATCCTCCCAACAACAACAACATGCAACTTACTCTTACAAACAAGCCAAGCTTGGAGGATAACTTGAATGCATTCATTCAAGTTAGTTGGGACAACCAAATAAAAATCACTCAAAGGTTGGATTCATTGGAGGCTTCCATGAAACGATTTGAAGGCCAAGTTGGCCAATTAGCGAAGCATCTCCAACAGCAAGAGAAAGGGAAATTTCCTAGTCAACCCAAGCAAGCGAAGGTGGTTACTGTCCTTCGAAGTGGTAAGGTAGTCGATAAAAATTTACCTAAAATTTCTAATGATTTACCACTTAGTGCAGGTGATATGGAAGTAGAGCATTTGATAGCTAAGGGAGGTGATGAATCCAATGCCAAGAATGATGAATCATCTAAAGATGCAATTGGAGATTCATCCACCGCCCCTCAATTGCACAAAACATCAGAGCCTTACCTACTACCCGTGCCTTTTCCACACCGTCTCAAGGATGATAAGATAAGAAATTTTTTTATCCTTTTAATATGCTTTCCAAAGTTTAAATAAATCTGCCTTTGTGGATGTTATTAGAAATGTGCCTTCCTATGCAAAATTTTTCAAAGATTTAAATACTAGGAAGAGAAAGTATGGATTGAATGTGAGAATTGTTGTGTCTGAAATCTCTAGTTCAATCCTTCAACAACATTTACCACCAAAACTTAAGGATCTCAAAAGTTTTAACATTAACATCACTTTGGAAAATAAGAAAGTGGTACAAGCCATGCTAGACTTAGGTGCAAGTGTAAATTTAATGCCATATTCAATTTATTTGCAAATAGTTTTAGGGGAATTGAAACTTACAACCATGTCTTTTCAATTAGCTGATAGATCTGTGAAATATCCAAAGGGAATGGTTGATGATTTGCTTGTACAGGTTGATAAATTGATTATACCTGTTGATTTTGTTGTGTTGGATATGCAGGAAAATCCATCTATGGATAAAGAACACACTATTCTTCTTGGTAGACCATTTATGGCCACTACCAAGACAATTATAGATGTCTATAGTGGAAGCTTGACTATGACAGTTTTGGGAGAAACTATTAATTTTAGAGTGTTTGATTCCTCCCCTTTACCTTCTATATCCGTTATCAATGAATGTTCTTACATTGACCATATTGATACTCTTGTTTATGATACCTTTTTGCAGGATGAGATTGAAGACGAACTTGAGTATGCTTTAACAGTTGATAGGGTAGAGGAGGATTTGGATGATGAAACTAAGGGATACATTGAGTTGTTGGATAATACCGAACCTTTAGAAGAACCTAGTGTGCCCTTAGAGTTACCTAAGACCCCATCTAGGGAAGACAATACTCCACCTAAGCTTGAATTGAAAGAATTACCCAAACATCTTAAGTATGTGTTTTTGGGGGAGGGGGATACCTATCCGGTCATGATCTCATCTACTTTGACCCAAACCCAAGAAAGAGAGCTAGTGAAAATACTTAAGAAATATAGGAAAGCCATAGGATGGAGCATTGGTGATATTAGAGGTATTAATCCTATCATGTGTATGCATAAGATCATTTTAGAGGACAATACCAAACATGTGAGAGAAGCCCAAAGGAGACTTAACCCTATTACGCAAGAGGTGGTGAAAACTAAAATTTTGGAACTCTTGGAAGTGGGGGTTATTTATCCTATATCAGATAGCAAATGGGTTAGTTCGGTAGATGTGGTACCAAAGAAATTTGAGATCACCGTGGTTAAAAATGATAAGAATGAGTTAATGCCCACTAGGATGATTACAGGATGGAGGATATGCATTAATTTTTGTAAACTAAATTTGTACACAAAGAAAGATCATTTTCCTCTTCCTTTCGTTGATCAAATGCTTGAACGCTTAGTAGGGCATGACTTTTACTGTTTTCTGGATGGTCTTTCAGGTTGTTACCAAGTGCCCATTGCTCCGAAAGATCAGGAGAAGACCACATTCACATGCCCATTCGGGTCATTTGCCTTCTGGAGGATGTCATTCGGTCCTTGCAATGCCCCAGCCATATTCCAATGATGCATGATGTCAATATTCTCGGATATGGTGGAGAAATGTATTGAGGTATTTATGGATGATGTTTCAGTTTTTGGAAATTCATTTGATGATTGTCTAAATAATTTGACTAACGTTATATTGAAAGTAACTTGACCCTTAATTGGGAGAATAGTCATTTTATGGTTAAACAAGGCATTGTATTAGGACATGTCATTTCTAGTAGAGGCATTGAGGTGGATAAACCAAAAATTGATATAATAGCTAAATTGCTACCTCCCATTAATGTTAAGGGAATTAGGAGTTTTCTTGGCCATGCGAGTTTTTATAGGAGATTTATTAAGGATTTTTCTAAGATAAGTCGTTCTCTATGTAATCTATTAGCTAAAGATGTTTCTTTTGTCTTTGACGATGATTGCCTAACTACTTTTAATGTTTTAAAAGAGAAACTGACTTCTGCGTCCATTATTATGGCACCTGATTGGTCATTACCCTTTGAAATTATGTGTGATGGTTCTGATTTTGCTATAGGGGCTATTTTAGGACAAAGAGTAGATAGGCGTTTGCATGTTATTTACTATGCTAGTAAAACTCTTAAAGACGCTTAACTTAACTACTCGACCACCAAAAAAGAATTCTTGGTTGTTGTGTTTTCTTTAGATAAATTTAGATCTTATTTAGTGGGATCTAAAGTTATTGTGCATTCGGACCATGCGACTTTGCAGTATTTGTTGTGTAAACCGAATGCTAAGCCAAGATTAATTTGGTGGGTTTTGCTTTTGCAAGAATTTGGCTTAGAGATCAGGGATAAAAAACGAACTAAAAATGTTGTAGCTGATCATCTGTCTAGGTTAATTTCTGACTTTAACACTACTGAGAATGACAAAGAAGTTGATATTGTTGAGACTTTTCCTGATGAACAGTTGTTTTCTGTAGATCCAAACCCATGGTATGTGGATATAGTGAATTTTATTGCTAGTGGTTTGTTGAGGCCTAACATTTCTTTTCAAGAAAAGAAAATATTTCTTCATGTGTGTAGGAAATACTTTTGGGATGACCCGTATCTGTTCAAAATTTGCCAAGACCAAGTCATCTGGAGGTGTGTGTTGGAAGAGGAGCATGCAAACATTTTAACCTTCTGTCATGAGCTTCACTGTGGAGGACATTTTGGCGGTAAGAAAACTGCCATTAAGGTACGCCAATATGGTTTTATTGGCCTACCTTGTTTAAAGATGCTTATGATTTTTGCATGCGTTGTGATAGATGTCAAAGGACTGGTAATATAGGTAGACGTAAAGAAATGCCTCTAACATATAATTTAGTTGTTGAGTTATTTGATGTATGGGGGGATTGACTTCATGGGTCCTTTTCTCCCTTCTTCTGGATTTGAGTATATTTTAGTTGCTGTTGATTATGAGTAGAGGCTATACCCACTAAATCTAATGATGCTAACTCTGTTGTGAAGTTTTTCAAGGAAATATTTTTTAACAAATTTGGGACACCGAGGACAATAATCAGTGATAGAGAAAGTCACTTTTGTAGTAAGCTTTTTGATGGATTGTTGAGCAAATACAACATCACTCATAAAGTGGCTACTCCATATCATCCACAAACATCCAAACAAGTTGAAGTTAGTAATCGACAAATCAAGGATATTTTAGAATGTACAGTGCGACCTTCAAGGAAAGATTGGGCTTCAAAGCTCAATGACGCATTATAGGCTTACCGTACGGCGTACAAGACATCTATTGGGATGAGCCCATACCGGTTGATTTATGTAAAGGCATGCCATTTGCCCATTGAGCTTGAGTACAAGGCCTATTGGGCAATCAAGCAACTGAACATGGACTATCAACAAGCAGGAGAGAAACGCTTACTTCAAATTGATGAGTATGAAGAGATAAGAAATGAGGCTTATAAGAATGCCAAGATTTACAAAGAACACACCAAGCGTTACCATGACAAAGGGCTCGTTAGTAAGTCTCTCTATCCTGGAATGAAAGTACTTTTATTTAACTCTCATTTTAAAATTTTTCCAAGAAAGCTTCGATCGCAATGGAGTGGACCGTACCAAATTGTGGAAGTATTTTCTCATGGAGCGGTTGAGTTGCTAAATCCAAAGTCGCAAATAACTTTCAAAGTATGGACACCGTGTAAAGCCTTACTTGGACGGAGTCGTTCACAATAGAGATGTGGAGTGTATTGAAGTGCATGCACCTTAAATCCAAGCAACGTCTTAGCAACTAGGCACTCGGTGGGAGGCAACCCACCGTTTTAGGTAATATCTTTGTTTTCTCTTAGATTAGTTTAGTTTTCTATTTGCCCTGTCTAAATACTTTTTTGAATTGTTGTTTAGTTGAAAACCTTGAGGACAATGTTTAGTTTAGGTTTGGGGGTGCAAATTAGTCCAATAAAAATTTTTGTAACAAAACTATCATGCTTTTGGTCAATTTTTTATGAATAATCGAGTCTTTATGCATTGCTTGTCTAATTTTTAAAATGTTTAAGGTTTACTATAAAAACTGGTTTTAATTTGCAATATTTGTTTCATGCTTTTGATGTTGAAACTGAGATGAACCCGAATCTTATGTTTAGGATTTAAATAGTGAAGACTACCTTGTGAGATGATTATTGAGCCTTTAAATGCTTCATTCTTAGAGTTAATAATTTTTCTACTTCTTTAAACACGTTTCGTATCATTTCAAATTGTTAGAAGATCTCTATAGGTTTTGCATTGAATGTTAGGATTTTAAACATCTAATGAAGAATCATAGGTTTAATTGTATTGCTCAGATTAAATAATTTGAGTAAAATTTTAAGTGTTTGCCTATTTCATTCATGGTTGACTTTAAAAGATATAAGGGAATCCCTATAGCCAAAACAAAAGAGCCAAAAATTTGTCATTCACAAAATACACATGTATATATTGCTAAAAAAAAATTATTATGACCCTTAAGTTCTTCATGTAGTGAAATGGTTATTATAAAAGAAAAATAGGAAATCAATGCCCTTGAAGTCAATGCATTTTTTATTCATTCTAAGGCATACACTTGAAATTTTTGCTTGAGGATTTTAATTGATGCATGAGATTATTAATGTGATTTCTTCATAAATCCTATCATTTGATTCCTTTCATAAGATCAATATTATGTACTTTTTGAGCCTTTCTTGTTTAATCGTATGAAAACCATTAGCTTGTTTCTTTACATAACTTCTATTCGCATATACCTTGATGAGCGTTTGAACCCATAGGATCAGTGTGATTTAGAGAGTAATTCTTGTGAGGATTAGAGTTGAAGTGAATTCATATTCTTAACACTATATTTGGGGGAGTCGATGTTAATATGTTTTTAGTATTGGGATTTAGATTTGTGAAGCGAAACTGATCTATATGGTGAACTTTGATGTGTTAGAATGTTGGATAAACATATGCATAACTCTTGTTTATAAATTAGAAAGAAACTGAATCTTAACAAGTTTTGTTAATTAAAATTTTTAGTTTTGCTATTTGTCTTTTTAATTCTAGTTTGCTTGAGGACTAGCAAAATGTAGGTTTGAGGGTATTTGATGAACATTATTTTGAACCTATTATTTGTTAGTTTTTAAGTATTTATTTCATGATTTATTTCGTTATTACTTTGATTTGGAGGGTATTTTTATGTTTTGTAGGTTCCAGCAATATAAGATGAAAAGTGGAGTTAAGTGTTCAAAAAGAGCTACATAAGGTAACCCTTACATTGTTTTTCATTTACTATGTAAGGAGGGATAAATTAGAGCAGAACGAAGTAAGGCTTATGTAGGAATCAACAACTATGTAAGGACCCTTACATGGCATTACAACATTGCGCGCCGTGGCCGGAGAAAGTGTGTGCCACGACATGGAGCTCTCAGATTGCATTTTGGGAAATTAGAAAAAAAAAATATTGTTCTGATGCACAAAAACTTGATAACCAAATTTTGTAATTTATAAAAGCTCGCAAGTGCACGAGTCACTTGTAGTAAGCGACAAGTATACTCCCAAGATCGTCTCTCAAAGGAATTGCTGTGGTTTTTAAAATAGCTAAATGTAATCTAAAACGTAACAATAAAATAAATCCTAGACACTCTAATCAAAGTTTGGGTTGTAAATTGTTTCTAAAATCATAAAAATACTAAAACAATAAAAGTAAGTGCGTGAAAGTTTTGTTGAAACGATGAGATGAATGAGTGTGGGAAATTGGTTAGTAAACTAATCATGGATGACTTGATTTATGTGGTTTTGACAATTAAGCACGAAAAAGTAGAATTTAACGATTATTTTCTCTAACTCTAGAAAATCCCAAATCAATGGTGATTTTCCCTTAATTAACTAATTAGCTTCTTTGATCCAGTCCGTTAATTAGTTAATTAGCCTTAAATCCAGGAAAATAGTTTAATCACCTAATTCAAGACAAATCAATGTACTTAAACTAGGTTCATGCTCAAGAGTGCATAATTGAATTCAGATGGCGTTTCTAAAACTCAACCCTAAAATATTTCATACATTCACAAATCAATTTGATCAGAAATAATTGATGAACATACGTATTAAGAACAATGACCATAAATCAAATTACTTAATCATAAAATTATCCACACAATCAATCATCCAATCATAGTTACATTACCAAAATCCCACACATAAAGAGTTTAGCTACTCATAATGAAATCCAAATCAATATTTTTCATTACAAATAACATTCTATGAGTTCTTAAAGAGAAAAGAGATTACAAATAATAAATTACCCCCACTTCCACTTTTCAAACAAGCCCTTGATGTTGGATGATCACCTTCTTCAAGATTGTCAATGGAGCTTCAATGGAGGAGCATTAATTGAATAATTTTCTCTCTAAAGGGTGTGGAGAAGAAGAAGAAAAACACTGTTCACGAGTTGGTGGAGGCTCCAAGTTCTATTTTTGTTGGAGGCTGAATGATGTATATATAGAGGTTGGGAAAATCATGTGTCCCCTTTTAGGTTTTCCTTTTTTGTAAGGGTTTCCATAAAGAATTCGTGCGTGTGTGGCTGGGGGAATTGGAATCTGCGCGGGCGCGCCGCGGCGCGCCTTTTTCCATGCCGCGGCGCAGCATGTGAAACTGAATTACGAATAAAAACAGAAACCTCCCCGCCGCGGCATAACTTTCCCTCGCCGCGGCGTGCAATGTGTTCATGATTTTGGGTCCAAAGCAGAAACCTCCTCGCCACGGCATAACTTTCCCTCGCCGCGGCGCACAATGTTTTGATGATTTTCATGTTTCAACCCGAGAGCCTCTCGCCGCGGCACACAATTCCTTCGCCGCGGCGCGCCTTGCATGTAACAGTGTACATGGTATGTACATGTATGTACATGCGTTGTACATACTCTGCTGATTATTGATGTAAGGCTTACACAATGAATGGCACCTAATGTAAGGCTTACATAGGTAGACATTTTTACTTCATTTTTGCTCTCTTTTTCCACATTTCTTTCCATACCTACTTTGACCTGCAAAACAATAGAATACCCTCCAAAACAAGATTATATCGAGATTAATTGCAAAATAAACACTTAAAAACTTAACAAATAGTAGATCAAAATAGTGTTCATCAAATACCCCAAACCTACATTTTGCTAGTCCTCAAGCAAAACTAAAATTAAAAAGCCAAATAACAAAACTAAAATTGAAGTTAACAAAACTTGTCATGCTTTAGTTTCTTTCCAATTCATAACAAAACATTTATGCACCAATTTATCCAACATTTTAACACATCAAGGTTCACCATTTAGATCAATTTCGCTTCACAAGTCTAAATCCCAATACTAAAAGTGTATCAACATTGATTTCCCCCAAACCTAGTGTCAAGAATGTGAATTCGTTTCAACTCTAATCCTCATGAGAATTACTCTCTAAATCACACCGATCCTATGGTTCAAGCACTCATCAAAATATATGCGAATAGAAGTTATGTAAAGAAACGAGCTAATGGGTTCGCATATGATTAAACAAGAAAGGCTCAAAAGTGCATAACATTGATCTCATGAAAGGAATCAAATGATAGGATTTACGAAGAAATCACATTACTAATCTCATGCATCAATTAAAATCTTCAAGCAAAAACTTCAAGTGTGCCATAAAATGAAAATGCTTTGACTTTAAGGGAACTTATTTCCTATTTCTCTCTTTTTTTTTTTTTTTTTTTTTTTAAAACCATTCATACTTGAAGAACTTAGGGTCATAATAAACTTATTATCTCTTCTTCTTTTTTAGACCCATATACATATGTAATTTGTGAATGGCTACTTCTTAGCTCTTTTTGTGTTGGGTATAGGAATTCCCTCATATTTTTAAAGTCAAGCACGAATGAGATAGGCAAACACTTCAAACTTTACTTAAGTCATTTAATCTAAGCAATTCGATTAAGCACATGATCCCTCATTAAATGTTTAAAATCCTAACGTTCAATGCAAAAACCTATAGAGATCATCTAACAATTTGAAATGATATGAAAGGTGTTTAAAAGAGTAGAAGAATATTTATCTCTCCGAATAAAATGTTAAGGGCTCAAAAATATTCTCACAAGGTAGTCTCCACTATTCAATTCCTATACACATGATTTGGGTTCATCTCAGTTTCAACATCAAAAGCATGAAAAACAGATTGCAAATTAAAACCGATCCTTACAACAAACCTCAAACATTTTAAAAATCAGATAAACAATGCATAAGGACTAGTTATTCATCAAAAATTGACCAAAACATGAAAGTGTTGTTACCAATCAAAAATGCAAAATGCACCCCCAAACCTAAACTAAACATTGTCCTCAAGGTTTTCAACTACACACATGTTCAGAAAAGAATTTAGAAGGGCAAACAGAAAATTAAATTAAACTTAACGAAGGTAAAAGAAAAGATAGATAGTACCTAAAACGGTGGGTTGCCTCCCACCAAGCGCCTAGTTTAACGTCTTAGCAAGACGATGCTCACTCTTATCATGGAGGTCTCAATCCATCCTTGAAGTGCTTGCTTCCTCCTCTCCCTTTGCTAATCTCAAAACAAGGCTTCATGTTACCTGAAAAAGACTTAAAACGAGTATTACATGCATAACAATCTTTTTCAGGATAGAAAAACTCACAATCCAGGTTTTTAATTTGTGAACACTTGACATGGTCTTTGTAGGCATTATCCTGAATTGAGTTTGTAAGTGTTTCCTTCACCCTCCTATCTGTAGATGAAACAATAGTTTTATGGCATGTGTCCTTCTGCAAATGATTGTCAAAAACAGGTAAATCAGTAGAATCTGGAACAACACAATTATTAGCAGAAGAAATAGGAGCAGTAAGTAAAGGGTTAAACACTTTGAAGTTTATAGTCTCTCCTAAGACTCTCATTGTCAATTTTCCTCTTTGGACATCAATGATAGTATTGGTGGTAGCCATGAATGGCCTACCAAGAATAATAGTGTGTTCATTGTCCTTAGGTATAGTGTCTTCCATTTCCATAACTACGAAGTCGACCGGTACAATTATGCTCTTCACTTGTACCAACAAACCATCAACTATTCCCTTGGGATATCTAATAGATCTATCAGCAAGGTGTAGTGACATATTTGTGGGCTTAAGATCCCTCAAACCTAGTTGCAAGTGCACAGAATATGGCATGACATTAATACTTGCCCCTAAGTCTAACATAGCATTCGACACCATCTTATCTCCCAAAGTGATTTTTATATTAAAACTACCTGGATCCTTTAGTTTGGGGGGTAGTTTCTTTTACAACACTACACTAGCCAGTTTTGAAACTACTACTTTCTCCTCATTCTTATACTTCCTCTTGTTGGAGAGTAGGGTTTTGAGAAATTTTGGATAAGATGGAATGTCCCTAATGATATTCAACAAAGGTAAGTTAATATTAACTTTAGAAAGTGAAGTAAAAGTTTCATGAAATAGCTTATCCTGATCAGTCGCCTTTACGGGATGTGGGAGTGGAATCGGAGGTCTGTATGGATTAGGTGACTTGTGAAGGGATGGACGTTCGATTAACTCTTTAAGGCTCTCCGTACACTTTACAGAAGGTCTTAGGACTTCAATGTCCTCAGCTTGACTTTCCTTGGGAATTGCATGTTTCCTTCCTGTATCTCCTGCATCTATAAACAAATCATCAGAATGTTCAGTAAAATTATCGTTTAGGAACTTACCACTTTCAATGACTGTGATAGCATTCAATTGTTCAGGCATCTTCCCTTTATCTTGCTTGTGTACGTACTCAGTCAATTGTCCCACCTGAGTCTCTATCCTTTTCATGGAGGCCTCTAAAGAACCTAGCCTTTGATCAGTCTTTTGATTTATATCTTGACTTACTTGAATGAAGGAGTTCAAATTGTCCTCCAAACTTGGCTTGTTTGGCGGAGTGAGCTGTGGATTGTTGTTGTTGTTTGGATGGTGTGGGAAATTATTCTGAGCATAGCCTTGATTGTTATTTCCCTTCCAAGAGAAGTTGGGATGATTTCTCCAACCGGGATTATATGTGTTCGAGTAAGGATCATTCCTTGGCCTCGGTTGGTATCCCTCCATAGCATTAGCTTGCTCGTAACTTGTACCTGCATTTTGATCACAAACAAAAGGACAAATGTTAGCACCATGTCCATACGTACTACAAATACCGCATACCTCTTGAGTTGGTGTGTTCTTGGAGGTGAGGAGTGTGATTTGTTTTGTAAGCTCCGCAATTTGCATTGCCATGTCATTCCCTGGAGCTACCTCGTTAACTCCCATCCGCCGTCCTCTAGAGCTCTTTTGTTGGGAATTAGCACCCAACATCTCATATAGATCATATGTCTCATCAGTAGTCTTTTCTCCCATTGCTCCTCCCGCGGCATTATCCACAGTAAATTGACACTGTTGTGTCAGCCCGTCATAGAAGAATTGGTTCTGGAGTTGCAAAGGAAAGTGATGGTGTGGGCATTGTATCAGAAGTAATTTGAAGCGATCCCACGCCTCATGAAATGGTTCTCCGTCCATTTGAGAGAACGTTGCAATTTTGGTCCTTAGGTCCGCAGTCTTTTGGTGGGAATAGAATTTTCCCATGAACTTGTTGAACACTGCGTCCCAAGTTGAAAGAGATCCAGGTGGAAGAGTCATAAGCCATGACTTGGCTTTGTCTTTAAGCGTGTACGGGAAACATCTCATCCTCAGCTGATCCTCATTTAGCCCCTGTAGCGGAAAAGTCTGCACAGTGGCATAGAAATCACGAATAAAAGTTAGAGGATCTTCGTTAGGAATCCCATAAAAAGATGGTAACATATTAAAATGTATGTTCTTAATTTCATAATTTGGAGCTGCTTCCCCTAGTTGGATGCAAGAAGTTGCAGTGCCAATGATTGGCCTTGCATACTCCTTCATCGTCATCTCTCTGTGTGGAGGTAGATGTTCTCCCATTGTTGGTGGTTGCTCGTCCTCCAAAATGTTAGCGCCGGATGGTCTCAAATGTGCTCGTCTCCTGTTGATGTTATCTATGAACGGCACCAGTAGATTTCCAAGAGATCTCCTACCGTGCATGCACAATCAAAAACAACAAAAAATCAGAGCACCAGACACTATACGACTCTAACGAGTAACAAAAACACAAAAACAACAAAAATAAAGATTAAATAGTAAACTAAAAAGAAAACAAATAACAATTTCAAAAACGCCAATTCCCCGGCAGCGGCGCCAAAAACTTGATGCACAAAAACTTGATAACCAAATTTTGTAATTTATAAAAGCTCGCAAGTGCACGAGTCACTTGTAGTAAGCGACAAGTATACTCCCAAGATCGTCTCTCAAAACAATTACTGTGGTTTTTAAAATAGCTAAATGTAATCTAAAACGTAACAATAAAATAAATCCTAGACACTCTAATCAAAGTTTGGGTTGTAAATTGTTTCTAAAATCATAAAAATACTAAAACAATAAAAGTAAGTGCGTGAAAGTTTTGCTGAAACGATGAGATGAATGAGTGTGGGAAATTGGTTAGTAAACTAATCATGGATGACTTGATTTATGTGGTTTTGACAATTAAGCACGAAAAAGTAGAATTTAACGATTATTTTCTCTAACTCTAGAAAATCCCAAATCAATGGTGATTTTCCCTTAATTAACTAATTAGCTTCTTTGATCCAGTCCGTTAATTAGTTAATTAGCCTTAAATCCAGGAAAATAGTTTAATCACCTAATTCAAGACAAATCAATGTACTTAAACTAGGTTCATGCTCAAGAGTGCATAATTGAATTCAGATGGCGTTTCTAAAACTCAACCCTAAAATATTTCATACATTCACAAATCAATTTGATCAGAAATAATTGATGAACATACGTATTAAGAACAATGACCATAAATCAAATTACTTAATCATAAAATTATCCACACAATCAATCATCCAATCATAGTTACATTACCAAAATCCCACACATAAAGAGTTTAGCTACTCATAATGAAATCCAAATCAATATTTTTCATTACAAATAACATTCTATGAGTTCTTAAAGAGAAAAGAGATTACAAATAATAAATTACCCCCACTTCCACTTTTCAAACAAGCCCTTGATGTTGGATGATCACCTTCTTCAAGATTGTCAATGGAGCTTCAATGGAGGAGCATTAATTGAATAATTTTCTCTCTAAAGGGTGTGGAGAAGAAGAAGAAAAACACTGTTCACGAGTTGGTGGAGGCTCCAAGTTCTATTTTTGTTGGAGGTTGAATGATGTATATATAGAGGTTGGGAAAATCACGTGTCCCCTTTTAGGTTTTCCTTTTTTGTAAGGGTTTCCATAAAGAATTCGTGCGTGTGTGGCTGGGGGAATTGGAATCTGCGCGGGCGCGCCGCGGCGCGCCTGTTTCCATGCCGCGGCGCAGCATGTGAAACTGAATTACGAATAAAAACAGAAACCTCCCCGCCGCGGCATAACTTTCCCTCGCCGCGGCGCGCAATGTGTTCATGATTTTGGGTCCAAAGCAGAAACCTCCTCGCCGCGGCATAACTTTCCCTCGCCGCGGCGCACAATGTTTTGATGATTTTCATGTTTCAACCCGAGAGCCTCTCGCCGCGGCACACAATTCCTTCGCCGCGGCGCACCTTGCATGTAACAGTGTACATGGTATGTACATGTATGTACATGCGTTGTACATACTCTGCTGATTATTGATGTAAGGCTTACACAATGAATGGCACCTAATGTAAGGCTTACATAGGTAGACATTTTTACTTCATTTTTGCTCTCTTTTTTCCCATTTCTTTCCAAACCTACTTTGACCTGCAAAACAATAGAATACCCTCCAAAACAAGATTATATCGAGATTAATTGCAAAATAAATACTTAAAAACTTAACAAATAGTAGATCAAAATAGTGTTCATCATGTTCCCTGCGGTAGGATAAATTGTGTGCCACGGCGAGGGAGTCCCTGTTTTGGTGCGTAGCCCAGAAATTTAAAGCACGCTGAGGCAGAAGAAAATGCGCGCTGCAGCCCACGCATCAGTTTTCCACTTAAACATTTTCCAACCCCAACACACACACACACACACTCCAAACCTAACATATAAATACATCACAAAAACCCCTCCTCTACACACAGCATGAACAGTGCCATTTTTTCACCACCCACAACCATCTTCTTTCACTTTCTAGAGAGAGAAACCACCATTAATGCTCCATTGAAGCTTATTCAAGACCGAACTTGGAAGAGGTCACCATCCAATTCCAAGGAGGATATTGCAAGAGTGAAAATAGGGGTATCTCATTAATTGTAATTTCTTTTCTCTCTTAGATTTTAAGAATGTTATTTCTAATAGAAAATATTGATTTAGATTCTATTATGAGTAACTAAGCTGATTGTGTGGGATTTAGTGATGCTCTCATAAGTGGATGAATATTTTTATGATTTAATTTCAATTAAAGTGGTTTATGTCTTGTTCATGGTTAATCTTGATCATTATGAACATTAGAGAATAAATTAGAATTAAGTATTAGAATTATCATCTTTGCTTAATTTGAAAATCTTGAACAAGAACCTAATCGAAGTACATTGATTTGTCTTAGACTAGGTGGCTAATTTGATTTCCTACGTGCTTATTCTAATTGATTGATAAACATTTCAGACCAAAGAGGTTAATTAATGAATTTAGAGGAATTTTCCATTGATTTGGGAATTTCTAGGGTTTGTAAGGAAAAGTCGATATATCCAACTTTTCGTGCTTAAATGTAAAACTCTCGTAAAATATTCTATCTGTAATTAGATAGCTAGCTATTTTTTCACGCTTTTCCATCTTATAACTTCTGCCTATCTTTTTGCTCATTTATTTTAATTCTCGTGAACCTTTTATAATTTTAAATTTGGTTCAATCAACAAATTTCGTTAGAGTGTTTATGATTTATTTTTTTTGTAATTAATTTTTAGAAAACAATTAAAATGTTTTGAAAACCACCGCAATTTCTTAAGAGACCGACCTCGAAGTTGCTTATCATGCTACAAGTGATTCGTACACTTGCGAGTATTTAAATTTGCACATCAAGTAGTTGTGGTGATAGCTGGTGATAGCAGACTAGGTAGTTAAGATAGGTGGGCCCTGACTAATAGAGGTATTTAGTGCCTTACCTTATCGAGTTTGTATTAACTATTTATTTTTATTTAGTGAATTTAGCTAATGAGTGGTTACTTTAAGCAACTCGTGGATGTTACTACTTAGGATTGAAGCCTAAGTAGGTTTACCACGTTATATTGCTGTGTTTATATGCTCAGTTGCTTGAGTTAGTACAATTTGAGTATTCTCGGTATATGTGACAACATATATAGTATATACTAAAATTAGAAAGCATTTACTACTTTATCTTGTTGTTTGTTTCCTATCTTGTCTGCTTATCTACAAATTGCTTGTTATTTATTTTTTGCTTTCTGCTATTGATGGACACTATTTTGACCTAGATTTTTTTTAATGTTTTTAAGCATTCTTTTTATGTTTTATTTTATTATATTTATGTTTTGGAAGGTATTTATGTATTTTGTAGGTAGTTGGGCTCTTATAAGAATATTAGATTAAAATGACTCAAAATGAGTGAAAATGGAGTAAAAAGAGCCAAAGAATGTAAGCCTTGCATTGAGATTCTTCAATTATGTAAGGGTTACATACAAGGCAAGCACAACAAGGCCCGCCACAGTGGGTAAAATTGTGTGCCACGATGGGGAGGTCCCTATTTTCTATTCTGGACCCAAAATTCAACATTCACCGCTGTAAGAGAAAATATGTGCTGCGGCCCGCATACCAAAAATGCCCAGAAATCCTAACACTCGTGTGCCTCTTCACTCCTCCTATAAATACAACATTATACCTCTCCTAAACACAGGTTTTTCATAGCCATTTTTCTCTCCACCTTAGCTGCTGTTGGAACTGGAGTTTTCACCCAAATTCCACCTAAAATCAAAAGAAGACACTCCATTTTTGAAGCTACTCCAAGGAATTGAGAAAGGGAATCAACCAACTTCAAGGTTCTGGAGCTAGAGGATTCATTGGGGTATTTTATTGTAATATCTTTTTCTTGAGCTAATTCCAATTGATTAGTCAACGATCCAGATCAAAGACGTTAATTAATTGATTGTAGTGAAAATTACCATTGATTTAGAATTTTTTAGGTTTAGCAGAAAAATCATTAAATTTGACTTTTAATTGAATTGCTTAATTTGTTCTTTCCATGAATGGATAGCGAACTAAGATTCCCATTTACATCCATCATCCCCACCTTGGTTGTGATTACTTTTATTTACACTTTATTTTAGTTTTAAGAATTTACAGTCTTTTCTGCAACCGACAATTGTTAAAATGTTTAGGATTGTTTGTTCGACTGAATAAGAAAATAAATAACGTTTTAAAACCACCGCAATTCCTTGAGAGACAATCTTGGGAGTATACTTATCACTCATTACAAGTGATTCATGCACTTGCGAGCTTTTTATAAAATACAAAATTTGACTATCAAGTCATTGTGCATCAGCTGCTTGTACGAGAAGAGCGAGTCCTTAGGTGTTTGTATCACGAAGACTTGGTTGTTCACCGAGTTAGGACTCACTCAATTGGTATCAAAGTTGCTACACCCCTTTGGGCTTAACCACTCTAGTGTTAATCTATTTCTTGTACTTTTACACACACTCACTTTTCTCTAGGATGGACTCCAGTGAAGGAGGGAATGTAGGTAGACATTTACTTCTCAATAGGCATAACTATGTGTATTGGAAGTCTCAGATGTGGGCTTTCTTCTGGTTAATAGGAGACCATGTCTAGTATTAGGTAGAGAATGGTTGGATGCCTTCTACTAAAACTCTTGAAGATGGAACTGTTATCCTAAAGCCCATGATCGAATGGACAAAAGAAGAAATTCATGAGTGAAATTGGAATAGAAAAGGTGTATATGCACTCGCTCGTGCAGTCACCCCTGAAAAGTATCGTCGAATCTCAGCTTGCACTACTTCCAAGGAAACTTGGTATATTTTGGAGATAATGCATGACGGTACCTCTACAGTTAAAAGGTCCAAGCTAACGAGACTAAAGAGAGACTACAAGCTTCTTCAGATGAAAGAAGATGAAACTTTTGATAGTTTTTACGGCCACTTCTCAGATATTATCAACACTTCTTACAACTTTGGTTGTCCTATTGATGAAAAACTTTAAGCTAAGAAGATTATGTGTAGCTTGCCTCAGCATTTCCAAGAAAAAGTTATCTCTATAAAGACAACATTTAAAGAAGAACCTCTTAAAGTCAATAAGATCTTCGTGATCTTCAAGCTTTTGAAATAACCAACTTATTCCCAAAATAACTACTTATGTTGATAAAGGAAAGAGTCTTTCGTTAAAGACTACCAAGACTCAGAAAAGGAAAGTTAAAGCCACTGTGGATAGTAATGATTCATCCACCTTGGATGAAGAACAATTTGCTTTGTTAGCAGAGTAGTTTAAGAAATTCTTTAGGAGCAAAAAGAATGCTCCTGGTAAATCAAAGAAGGAAAGCTCTAGCATAAGAGATTCCAGAGCCAGAGTTGAAGACTATGAAGAAGATGAAGAAAGATCTTAGTCTATGGGTCAGACTAGACAGGTTAGGTGTTACCAGTGCAGAAAACTCAAACACTTTACTTCTCAATGATGGATAAAAGGACAAGATTCTAGCAAGAAAGCCATGGTGGTAGAGTTTACTATTTTGGATAGCATCCAAGTTCAAAAGAGGATGAAAGTAACTTTATAGGCTTTATAACGACAAAAGATGATCCTTCCACTATGACCTCTCAATCTTCCAAATACCTCGATGAGGATGAGCATGATGAGTTTCCTAGACACTTATAATGAATTTCTCAAGGAGCATATTATAACCGAGAAAGCTTGGAAGAAGGCTTTGGACAACCTTAATGATAAAAAAAAAGAGTTGAGTGCTCTTAAAGCTGATTTTGACAAGAAGCAATCTACTCACATCCAGGACAAAGATGAACTCCCAAAGAAATGTGAGATACAACGACATGGTTGTTGAAGCTGAGTCAACAAGTTAAGGATGAGAGTCCTTGAAAAGTCTCTAAAGAAATTTCAAAGTGTTGAAGATCAAGGATATTTTGTTCGAATCTTTCAAAAGATGAAAGCAAGAAAATCTCACTTCTAGGAAAGAAGATTGAGATTCTAGAAAGTGAAAAGGCATACCTTACTTATGTCTTATCTAAAAAGAATGAGGAATTGTTAACTCTTTAGGATAAAATTAAAAATCTAGGCAGTTTTGTTGGTCTTGAGGCATCCACTAAGGAAAAGGATGACATACTCACTGCTTTGAGTGCAAAGTAGTTTGACCTTGAGAAGGAGTTGGAACACTCTAGGATGAATGTTAAGAAACTTCTGATGGGTACTCAAAAGGTTGACGAAATTCTTGTTGGCATCAAGGCACTCGGTGATAGATGAGGGCTTGGTTTTATTAATGATGGTTGTGCAGTTTCTTCTCTTTCTACTGTTGCTTCTACTTCTCTCTTTGTTAAATCTACAACCTCTACTACTACTGCTCCTCTCTTCATCAAACCTGTTGTAGAAGATCCTCATCACAAGACTGTTGCTACGAAAGGTAAAGGTAAAGTTGCTACAAAAGGTAAGTCACAAGTGTTGTTTCAGCCAGTCTCTTCTAGCAAGGTGAACATCTCACCTCTTGCTTCTTCTTCTCGTGGTACCTGTGAGGGTCTATTTCCACTACCTACACACTTCATCCCATCTTGTCATCATTATGGTGAGCGTGAACATATCAGACCTCATTGTGATAAGTTGAGTTCTTACCCCTATATAACACTCAATGTTGGCACTTCTACCACTCCCTCTTCTCCTCATGTTACTCCTTAGAGACAAAGTGTTGCTCTAAACGGTGAATAAGATTTTACGCAAGTTCACGTGTCGCAAACAAGTAATATAATGATAAGAAAGATTGTTCCCACGGAAATTAGAATACTAGAAAGTATCGTAAAAATTAACTATGAAAATCAATATTTGGTATTTTTGTGTATCAAAATAAAATAAATAGTACAAGAAGACAAGAGTAAAAATACTGAAACAAAGTTCAACGAGAAGGATGTCAAGAATCATAAGTAGATAAATCAATTAAGATTGCAAATGTGACAAATGATGTAGATAGACTATGTTGCTGCAGCGTTGCTATGGCAATGATGTAGCAAAGTGCATCAGTAACTAGAATTATAAAATTACAAAGGATTCTTCCAAATCTGCAATATTTATAATTTCTTGGGCTCAATGAAATACATTCCTATGTACAACTGAGTCTAAGAACAATATTTCCTTTGGGTTATGTGAGACAATTATATATTCCTATATTAATTGCAATTTTAACTCTCATCCTTAGATTCAAATTAAACACACATAATTCAAGCTTCATCCAACTTCAACTAATTTTTCCAAATTAATCTCATTTTTTTATCCTATTTATTGGTGATCAAGCAATCAATAGAAATTAATCAATAAAATAGGCATTGAATAACTAGCACCCTTGTGTCAAACAAAGCACAAATCTTTAAAATTCTTGTGTCAAGCAAAGCACAGATCTTTAAAATTGAAGAACAAGACTACAATTACTTGCACATCTAGAACCTTAACTGAATGAAAATTTAGTCAATCATATTCATGAAATCAAATATCAATTCATTCATATTTAAAATCAGATCCATAGAGTTATAGAAATTTGAAAAATAATAAAAGAGTAATAGAAGAAGGAATAAATTAATAAAACCCCCTTTTATTAAATCTCAATCAATTGTTTTACAAAAATCACTAAATCTCTCTTGCTTTCTTCAATGATTATCCTTGTAAATCAAGCCTTCAATTGGACTCTTTTCAGATCCCAATCAAGCTGCTATTTTTGCTCTATTTTTTGGTCTCTTTTTTGCTTTCCTGTGTGTCGCCTCTACTGCCCTTATTTTTCTCTCCACTGCTGCGTTTTCTCTACTGCAAATCAATCCCTATTTATCTCTTAAACCCTAGGTTTAATTTGAGATGAGATACTTATGTTGACTTCCAGATTTGCCCTTAAATTGGTGAGTTATTATCTTCCCAATATTGTCCTTTTATTTAGAAGCCCAAGCCCAGTTGTTGATTGCTGTTTAACGTTATTTTTTTCCTGGTGCGCTTTGCTGCGGCAAAGCTGGTAAACACTCCTTTGTTGCTCATTTTGTTCTCTGCAAAGGAACACATAAAAACCTCATGAGTAAACTTTAAAATATAAGTCTTTTTAATGCAATGCAAGATAATTTTAGAATTAATACCAAAGAATTTACTCATTTTAAAAAATTTCATAAATAGTGTCCAAATAAGCATATTGTGAAACTCTTTTCACATGGTCAAGTAAATTTAAAGAAATAAGAGATAATATTTACTCTAATAAATTAGAGTTATCACAAAGACCCAATTTCTCACATTCTCCTACTCGTGCTTGTCATACTTATGGTATTGTTGGCCACCTTGCCAAGTTCCAAGATATGCTCAGAGTAGTAGTAGAGATCTCCCCCTCGTTCTTCTCATTCTGAGCATTTTGTTTCTGGGTGCTTATGCACCGATGACATAGTGAAGAAAAGGCAAAACTTTCTAAAAGCCCTCCTAGTAGCATGTATGACCACTAAACATGTCATTTGAGAATTTCTAAAACAAAGAACTCTCGAGTGTTTCATACTCCATATACTCATATGGACCAGAGATACATTCTACTCCTGTTTTCCCTCATTACTTCTTTTTCAGACGAAGGGATGCAATTTGATCACACTATTTTTGGGTGTGAGTTAGTTTGTTGTAAGTTTTCTCATTCCTTTCTCTCTTTTTCTTATAGCATTTTCTATATGTGTTTATTTTGCTAAATATTCTTATTGTTATTTTTTATTTTTATTTGCCTCGTACTCTTCTCTCTTTATGTTAATGATTTTAAAATAATTTTTTTGTGATTTTTCTAAATTTTTAAAAGATTTTTTTCTCTCCTCTCACCCTTTAGGGTTGCTCCACTAGCACTATCGCTGAGGTCTAGCTGACCATTAGCTAGTGATTCGCTGAGGTCTCATCGAGTTTATGTTTTTTACACACTCACACGTACCTCGCCGTCCCCTTTGCACGAAGGGTCCTCGAGGGGTCAACAAAGTGTACGAATTTCCTATATAAACCCTTTCCTCATTTGTTTCAAATCACAGAAATTTCTAAACACTTCCTACCTTCAATTACTTTTTCCTACTACCTTATAAATTACTATTTACTATCCTTGAACACTTTTATACCTATTTTCTCCACAAAATGCCTAAACAAAACAAAAGATCACACACCTTTCAAGATGAAGCTAGTCCTTCTTCTCAACCTAAAAGTCTCTATCTTACATTTGTGAGTGCTCTGTTTGGATTGAGGAGTTTCCTGCTATCCAAGAAAGGTTTGCTTACTTTTCTTCGCTTACTCTTTGCACTCTTCCTTAGTCCTACGACCCCACTTTTGTTGCAAAGTTCTATTCAGTAATTCGTGCTCATCGCATGCTTCACTTGTTTATGTATTTCATCCTGAGGGCACATCGTATCACCTTTTCTATAGTTAATATCTTAGATCTATTATTTCTTCCAAACGTGGAAAACCCCTCTTTTTTTGTTATTTCTTTTGAATATAAAAATCTTAATGAAGCTAATTTTTCTACAAATGTCGAGCATCTCAAAGCTCAAAATCAATCTAACATAACTACCAGACTTGCTAGACCTGATGTTAGTATGCTGGTGGTGTTGTCCCTCCTACTCTTGGTCACTTTTTGTTGCAAGTTGTTTATGTTTGCGTCTTTTCTTGTACTCATCTTTCTTCTGTGCCTAATGTTAGGGGACATTTTTTTTTTTACCATTCTTGATGGTGAGTCTATAGATCTTGTTGGTATGATCTTTAGGACCATTATTTGTCGTTCTTTCTCTCCTTCTTCTAATTTTCATTATCCTTCTTTGATTACTTGTTGGGGACAGTCTATCTTTGGTGATGTAATTGAAGTTTTTATTTTTGGTGGTACTCCCCTTTCTATCAGACACCTTTAAGTATCATACCATTCTTCTTGGAACTTTGAGCTTTCTTCTTCTTCTTCTCAGAATGCCTTTCATTCTACCCCTTTTATTTCTCTTTTTGTTCCTCCTCCTAAATCTTTTGAGTATGCCTCCATAATGCAAAGGTGGATGCTTTGTCTTAACATTTGGATAAGGTTCTTAAGGTCTTCCTGAAGCAGACTCTACAACAGATGCTGATGAACAATAATGATTGGATGAGTAGAATTGAACGTCTTTAGCAGCCCCGTCATGGCTCTCCACGATCCTCTAGTTCTCGACCGTCTGTTCAGCTTTTTAGTAAGGTAGATCATTCCTAGATTCACTCAGTTAGTGTGAGCATTGGTGCTCTTCTCAAAGATTCAAACATTCAGCTGCCTCAATCATTTGAATAAAGAAAGGTTTGGACTATGATCCATAATTATTTAACTTTCTATTGTATAATGAACCAATTTTGATTATTTTGGACATAATAATTATTCAAGCTTTTATCCATCAAAATTTATTTTATATTTGCAATATAAATCGAAAGGTGCAAAGTTAGGAAAATTTAAATTATAATTAATATATATATTGAGTCATTTATTAATCAAACAAAATACATATTAATTATTTAAATTTTTATATATTTTTAATTGTTCATAAGTTTAATAGAAAATTTAATTGATTAAAAATGAAGAAAAAAATAAAAGAACGAAAATCATTCGTGGAAAGAAAATAAGAAAAGATTGTAAATAAAATAGCAAAAGAAAAGGTGGAAAAAAAGGGAGACAAAATGCCATGTATGCAATGTTTTCCACGTTAGTAGACTGCGTCTGACGTGGTATATGATATGTCGTTTATGTTGGATGCTTGTATGGCATTGTAGGCTAGAATTGTTATTTAACAAACGTTATATTCAATTGTGTAAAATTTTTGGCTCATGGCCCATTTAGAGACAATATGCCTATGATAGGGTGCAGCCAGCAAGTCTTGCCGGTAAGATTCTCCAAAAATCCCTCATTTAACGAACTCGTATTTTAAGTTAAAAATTAAATTATAAATAATAATAGAGGTTGAGATGGAATAGACAAAACCAATGACATTAATTCAAGTGTATGGATAAACTTGGCATACTTAATCTATATTAAACGCTGATATTTTGTTTCATTGTGTGCGAAATTTTATTTAGTTAAACTTGTTTTTAGGAGTAATCATTTGGGAAAACTTTCTGAATTGCAATTCTTTTTTTCTATATTATATAGGTGAACTAACAAATATATCATTAAATTGATGAAAAAATTATAAATATATTATATAATTTTATTTAATAACAAAAATAACACTTAAATATAATTAGTGGTATAAATCTACCACTGTTGTAACAAATCTATCACCAAACTTCTTATTATTAAAACAAATTTATCATCAAATTTTTTATTAGTGATACAAATTTATAACCAAACTTCTTATTAGTTATACAAATTTATCACAAAAAATATAACATAGTAATATATTTTATTGTTAGAAAATAATTTTTTGGTTAAAACTATCACAAAGAACATATCTAAAAATATTAAGTTAGATCATCAAGAATCAAAGATAAATATGCGAAAGAGTACCTGAATCTATAACAACCAATTAATTTTAGAGCTTAGTGGTTTATCTTCATATCTACACGTTTTCCTTAGAGAACCCGTTAGCTTTCTCTCTTATCTCTATTTGATGATAGGATATCAGATATATTAGAACTAAATGTGTGACCTTTGGACCACAACCACTATATATTTAGACAATAATTGTATTTTTATTGTGACCCATCATTAAAATAGAAATTATTCTTAAGTCTGTATACATTAAAGGCCAACATCCTATTAGATACATTAAAGCCCAAATTACTTAAACCTTATCATAACATTTTTAAAGAGAACTTAAACTTATATGACAGCTCATAATACATAATTATTCAATAAACACCCAATGTTGGTTTAAGGATCCAACAATCTTTCACTTGGGCTATATGTGTATCCTTATAATTATGCACTGCAAAAATAACCGTATGAGCTTAATTTTGTCGCTATTATCAAAATGTATCTCTAATCAATTTGGTCCATCAATTATACCAATATAAGATCAAAGACGCCTTCATTACTTTTGTCGTAACTCAACCCATCAATGGTCACATATGTCGATACGATTGAATGACATGGATATGATGTGGATGTGTAGCATAAAAATTTCATGTAATGTGATATTAACATGCCTATTTCCAATTGGTCCACTCTTAAACCTTAGTTAGATCAAACCATAACATAATTAAAGTGTAAATAAACCAAAACTTTACTTCTATAGAAAATACCATGAAAATAACTATAAATTGAAATAGCCGAAAATGTATCTATATAAAAGAAACACTTAAAATTACAAACTCCTACTAAAACTAAACATCCTCAAATGACATGACACTCATATGAGCAGTGTGCTAAAGAAACACTTTGGGTAGCAATCCCTTAAGTAAACGGATCCACAATCATAGAGTTTGTACCGATGTACTCTATAGATACATGTCCACTTTGAACTCTTTCCTTGACAACTAGGAACTTAATGTCAATATTCTTTGACATCGTCGAGCTTCTATTGTTTGTGGAATATACTACTACTTACTTATTGACACAAAGTATTCTTATCGTAGAATCCTCTAAGAAATCCATCCTTTGATATTGCCCAATTTGCATTGCAATCCTTATCGTAGAATCCTCTAAGAAATCCATCCTTTGATTATTTTTCTTTTGGTTTTCTAAACTCTCTTGAATAAAAGTATTCAAGGTATCCTCCAAGGTTGGTCTCTTAGGGTCAATGGGTAGGTCATAAGGATTGAAAACTTGATGATCTTGATTGGGCAACTCTTCTTGTGCTAGAAGTTGTTCCGCTAGTTGCCCAATTTGCATTGCAATCCTTATCGTAGAATCTTCTAAGAAATCCATCCTTTGATTATTTTTCTCTTGGTTTTCTAAACTCTCTTGAATAAAAGTATTCAAGGTGTCCTCCAAGGTTGGTTTCTTAGGGTGAATGGGTGGGTCATAAGGATTGAAATATGGGTATGAGGCATAGGGTGGGTTAGTGTTTGCTTCCCAATAAAAATTTTGGTGATTTTCTAACTCGGGAATATAGGTATAGGGATCATTCCAAGGTAGGCGACATCCCTCATTAGGTTCGAAGTTCCGGTTAGTAGACATATGGTAATCACCTACAAAAGTGCAAACATAAGCATTATGTCCATATAAACCACAATTACCACATACCTCCATATTTGATAGCTCTTGGATATTAGTATCCAGCTTGATTAAGTGCTCTTTTGAATATGTTGATGTAGTCTATGAACGGTACCTTTCATATACTAACAAAAACAACAAAGAAATCAAAGCACCACAATATATATCCCAGAGAAAGAAAAAAAAATAACGAAAGAAATAAAGAAAATAAAACAAACAACTAAAACAAATGACTCAAACAAATAAAAACATTTAAGAAACTAAAAATAACAAAGCAAAACACAAATATTAACAAAAATCACAAAACTAAAAAGAAATCGCAAAAATAAAGAAATACGAAAAACAAACTAAACAGAAAATAAATAAACACTTTAAAACGCCAATTTCCCGACAACGGCGCCAAAAACTTGATGCACAAATACTTGATAGTCAAATTTTATATATTTGTAAAAAGCTCGCAAGTGCACGAGTCACTTATAGTAAGCGACAAGTATACTCCCAAGATCGTCTCTCAAGGAATTGCGGTAGTTCTAAAACGTTATTTATTTTCCTATTTAGTCGAACAAACAATCCTAAACATTCTAACAAATGTCACGTTTGCAGAAAAGACTGTAAATTCGGAAATTAATTGAAAACTAAAATAGAATGCAAATAAAAGTAGTCACAACCAAAGGGGAAGATGATGGATGTAAATGGGATTATATTAGTTCGCTATCCATTCATGGCGAAAACAGATTAAGCATTCAATTAATTGTTGGATTTAATGATTTTTCCGCTAAACCTAGAAAATCCCAAATCAATGGCAATTTTCACTACAATCAACTAATTAACGTCTTTGGTCCGGATCATTAACTAATCAATTGGAATTAGCTCAAGGAAATATTTCTAACCACCTAAACCAACACAAATCAATGCAATCAATTTAGGCTCTTGTTCATAATGCACAATTAAGCAAAGAGGGATTCTCTAATACCTAATTCTAAAATATTCTTCCTAACCACAAACTAAGGTTTGGTCCACCATTAATTCACAATCAGAAATTCATAAGAACATGAACAAGAAATAAATCCAAATCATATATAATCAAATTACAAAATTGTTCTTCCAATCATTGGAAGCAATACTAACATCCCAAATACATAAATTAGCCAACCATAACTAAATTGGTGTCAATCAATTTAGTCATGGAGGCAAACCACAAAATCAGAGAAGAGAAAAGATATTACAATAAAATTACCCCAATGAATCTTCTAGCTCCAAATCCTTGAACTTGATTGATCCTCTTTCTCAAATCCTTGGAGTAGCTTCAACAATGGAGGTTCTTCTCTTGATTTTGGGTGGAAAATGGGTGGAAAACCCTTGCTGCAGTAGCAGCAGAGGTGGGAGAGAATTTTGGGTGTGAAAACTTGTGTTTGGGAGAGGTATAATGTTGTATTTATAGGGGGAGAGAAGTTGAAGACGCGTTTTAGGGTTTCTGGGCATTTTTGGCATCTCCCGCCGCGGCACAGGTTTTTCCCGCCGCGGCGCGCATTGAATTTCAAATGTTCGAGCCAAAGCAGAACCATCCCCGCCGCGGCGCACGTTGAATTTGTGATTTTCCCAGAATCAACCCGAGAGCCTCTCGCCGCGGCACACAATTTCCTCGCCGCGGCGCGCCTTGTTTTCTTGCGCTGTAAATGCCCTTACATAGCATGTTGATTCTCAATGTAAGGCTTACGTTGATAGCCTTTATTTGTCCCCCTTACATAGTGAATGACATCCAATGTAAGGCTTACATTTTTATACACTTTTCCTTCACTTTTGCTCTATTTTTCCACATTTCTTCCCAAACCTACAAAACACAAAAATACCTTCCAAAACACGAAAATAATACAATAAAATATAAAATGAATGCTTAAAAACATAACAAAATATAGGTCACAAATGTGTTCATCAAATACCCCCAAACCTACATTTTGCTAGTCCTCTAGCAAAACTAAAATTAAACTATACTAACCTAAATCACTTCCGTAGATTGTCACGGTTGCATTTAGCATATGCAACAAGCCTTTAAACCCCTAGGTTGCCCTAGTGGACGAGTTAAAGTCTCGTGAGGGTTTTCAGTGATGATTCCCACAAACATCCTACTAAAAGAAAAACTAAAAAGACAAATAACAAAACTACAAATAAAAACTACAAACTTAATTCAACAAAATTTCTCATGCTTCAGTTATTTTCAGTTTATAACCGAAGCTCATACATAATTTCATCCAATTATCTTAACACATTAAGGATTCATCATGCAAATCAATTTTGTATCACAAGTGCATACTCCAATACTAAAAAAAATATATATCAATATTAATTCCCCCAAATCAAGTGTTAAAAATCTAAATTCGTTTCAACTCTACTCCTCACAAGATAAAAAATTCACTCTTCATATCACACTGATCCTATGGGTTCAAACACTCAACAAAGTATATGCGAATAGAAGTTATGTAAAGAAATGAGCTAATAGATTCGCATATGATTAAACAATAAAGGCTCAAAAGTGTATAACATTGATCTCATGAAAGGAATCAAATGATAGGATTTATGAAGAAATCACATTACTAATCTCATGCATCAATTAAAATCTTTAAGCAAAAATTTCAAGTGTGCCCTAGAATGAAAATGCTTTGACTTTAAGGGAACTTATTTTTTTATGTATTAACCATTCATACTTGAAGAACTTAGGGTCATAAAAAAAAACTTATTATCTTTTCTTTTCTTTTCTCTTTTTTTTTTTATACAAAGACCCAAATACATATGTATTTTGTGAATGGCAAACTTTATTTTTTTCTTTTATTTTATTTTATTTTTTTTTTTTTCCCTTAAATCTTTTAAAGTCAAGCATGGATGAGATAGGCAAACACTCTACATTTTACTCAAATCATTTAATCTAAGCAATACAATTAAGCATATGATTCTTCATTAGATGTTGAAAAATCCTAACATTCAATGCAAAAACCTATAGAGATCTTCTAGCAATTTGAAATAATAAGAAAAGTGTTTAAAAGAGTAGAATAATGATTAACTCTCAGAATAAAACGTTAATGGCTCAACAATCATCTCACAAGGTAGTCTCCACTATTTGATTCTTAAACACAAAATTGGGTTCATCTCAATTTCAATATTAAAAAGCATGAAGTATGAACTATGAACACAAACCAACTTTTACAACTAACCTTGAATATGTACAAGAAATCAAACAAAACATGTATAAAGATTCAATTACTCACTTTAAATTAACAAGAAGGCATGATAGTTTTATATCAAAAAGTTTTTATTAGACCTATTTGTACCCCCAAACCTAAACTAAACATTGTCCTCAATGTTTTCAACTACGCACATGTTCAGAAAAGCATTTAAAAGGAACAAATAGAAAATTAACTAAACTATAAGAAAAGGAAAAATATTACCTAAAATAGTGGGTTGCCTCCCACCAAGCGCCTAGTTTAACGTCTTAGCAAGACGTTGCTAATCCACTCCTATCCACCGTCATCAAAAATCTTGAAGTGTGTTACATTGATTTTCCGAGCTAGTATGTCATTTAGCGTATGCTTCCATCTCGGTAGTTGTTTCCTATTAAGCACAGCACACACTTCCTGGTGGAAGTAGTAAGGAGAAGGATTTGGGGACTTACAAGTCTTAGATAAAGGAGGTGAAGATGATTCCTCCTTGTTCTCCTTGGAAGGTTGTAGAATGTGATGATCCGCAACTTGACCTTCTTGGAGAATTGCTTGCTCCCCATCTATATTTTCTGCACAAAGTGGTAAATCATCAATAATTTCAGGAAAATTAATATCATTAAAAACCTTACCACTTTGAAGGATGATGTCATCCCTTATTTGCTCATCTTGATTGGGCAACTCTTCTTGTGCTAGAAGTTGTTCCGCTAGTTGCCCAATTTGCATTGCAATCCTTATCGTAGAATCCTCTAAGAAATCCATCCTTTGATTATTTTTCTTTTGGTTTTCTAAACTCTCTTGAATAAAAGTATTCAAGGTATCCTCCAAGGTTGGTCTCTTAGGGTCAATGGGTAGGTCATAAGGATTGAAAACTTGATGATCTTGATTGGGCAACTCTTCTTGTGCTAGAAGTTGTTCCGCTAGTTGCCCAATTTGCATTGCAATCCTTATCGTAGAATCTTCTAAGAAATCCATCCTTTGATTATTTTTCTCTTGGTTTTCTAAACTCTCTTGAATAAAAGTATTCAAGGTGTCCTCCAAGGTTGGTTTCTTAGGGTGAATGGGTGGGTCATAAGGATTGAAATATGGGTATGAGGCATAGGGTGGGTTAGTGTTTGCTTCCCAATAAAAATTTTGGTGATTTTCTAACTCGGGAATATAGGTATAGGGATCATTCTAAGGTAGGCGACATCCCTCATTAGGTTCGAAGTTCCGGTTAGTAGACATATGGTAATCACCTACAAAAGTGCAAACATAAGCATTATGTCCATATAAACCACAATTACCACATACCTCCATATTTGATAGCTCTTGGATATTAGTATCCAGCTTGATTAAGTGCTCTTTTGAATATGTTGATGTAGTCTATGAACGGTACCTTTCATATACTAACAAAAACAACAAAGAAATCAAAGCACCACAATATATATCCCAGAGAAAGAAAAAAAAATAACGAAAGAAATAAAGAAAATAAAACAAACAACTAAAACAAATGACTCAAACAAATAAAAACATTTAAGAAACTAAAAATAACAAAGCAAAACACAAATATTAACAAAAATCACAAAACTAAAAAGAAATCGCAAAAATAAAGAAATACGAAAAACAAACTAAACAGAAAATAAATAAACACTTTAAAACGCCAATTCCCCGGCAACGGCGCCAAAAACTTGATGCACAAATACTTGATAGTCAAATTTTATATATTTGTAAAAAGCTCGCAAGTGCACGAGTCACTTATAGTAAGCGACAAGTATACTCCCAAGATCGTCTCTCAAGGAATTGCGGTAGTTCTAAAACGTTATTTATTTTCCTATTTAGTCGAACAAACAATCCTAAACATTCTAACAAATGTCACGTTTGCAGAAAAGACTGTAAATTCGGAAATTAATTGAAAACTAAAATAGAATGCAAATAAAAGTAGTCACAACCAAAGGGGAAGATGATGGATGTAAATGGGATTATATTAGTTCGCTATCCATTCATGGCGAAAACAGATTAAGCATTCAATTAATTGTTGGATTTAATGATTTTTCCGCTAAACCTAGAAAATCCCAAATCAATGGCAATTTTCACTACAATCAACTAATTAACGTCTTTGGTCCGGATCATTAACTAATCAATTGGAATTAGCTCAAGGAAATATTTCTAACCACCTAAACCAACACAAATCAATGCAATCAATTTAGGCTCTTGTTCATAATGCACAATTAAGCAAAGAGGGATTCTCTAATACCTAATTCTAAAATATTCTTCCTAACCACAAACTAAGGTTTGGTCCACCATTAATTCACAATCAGAAATTCATAAGAACATGAACAAGAAATAAATCCAAATCATATATAATCAAATTACAAAATTGTTCTTCCAATCATTGGAAGCAATACTAACATCCCAAATACATAAATTAGCCAACCATAACTAAATTGGTGTCAATCAATTTAGTCATGGAGGCAAACCACAAAATCAGAGAAGAGAAAAGATATTACAATAAAATTACCCCAATGAATCTTCTAGCTCCAAATCCTTGAACTTGATTGATCCTCTTTCTCAAATCCTTGGAGTAGCTTCAACAATGGAGGTTCTTCTCTTGATTTTGGGTGGAAAATGGGTGGAAAACCCTTGCTGCAGTAGCAGCAGAGGTGGGAGAGAATTTTGGGTGTGAAAACTTGTGTTTGGGAGAGGTATAATGTTGTATTTATAGGGGGAGAGAAGTTGAAGACGCGTTTTAGGGTTTCTGGGCATTTTTGGCATCTCCCGCCGCGGCACAGGTTTTTCCCGCCGCGGCGCGCATTGAATTTCAAATGTTCGAGCCAAAGCAGAACCATCCCCGCCGCGGCGCAGGTTTTGCCCGCCGCGGCGCACGTTGAATTTGTGATTTTCCCAGAATCAACCCGAGAGCCTCTCGCCGCGGCACACAATTTCCTCGCCGCGGCGCGCCTTGTTTTCTTGCGCTGTAAATGCCCTTACATAGCATGTTGATTCTCAATGTAAGGCTTACGTTGATAGCCTTTATTTGTCCCCCTTACATAGTGAATGACATCCAATGTAAGGCTTACATTTTTATACACTTTTCCTTCACTTTTGCTCTATTTTTCCACATTTCTTCCCAAACCTACAAAACACAAAAATACCTTCCAAAACACGAAAATAATACAATAAAATATAAAATGAATGCTTAAAAACATAACAAAATATAGGTCACAAATGTGTTCATCACTTTAGGACCATTATTTGTCGTTCTTTCTCTCCTTCTTCTAATTTTCATTATCCTTCTTTGATTACTTGTTGGGGACAGTCTATCTTTGGTGATGTAATTGAAGTTTTTATTTTTGGTGGTACTCCCCTTTCTATCAGACACCTTTAAGTATCATACCATTCTTCTTGGAACTTTGAGCTTTCTTCTTCTTCTTCTCAGAATGCCTTTCATTCTACCCCTTTTATTTCTCTTTTTGTTCCTCCTCCTAAATCTTTTGAGTATGCCTCCATAATGCAAAGGTGGATGCTTTGTCTTAACATTTGGATAAGGTTCTTAAGGTCTTCCTGAAGCAGACTCTACAACAGATGCTGATGAACAATAATGATTGGATGAGTAGAATTGAACGTCTTTAGCAGCCCCGTCATGGCTCTCCACGATCCTCTAGTTCTCGACCGTCTGTTCAGCTTTTTAGTAAGGTAGATCATTCCTAGATTCACTCAGTTAGTGTGAGCATTGGTGCTCTTCTCAAAGATTCAAACATTCAGCTGCCTCAATCATTTGAATAAAGAAAGGTTTGGACTATGATCCATAATTATTTAACTTTCTATTGTATAATGAACCAATTTTGATTATTTTGGACATAATAATTATTCAAGCTTTTATCCATCAAAATTTATTTTATATTTGCGATATAAATCGAAAGGTGCAAAGTTAGGAAAATTTAAATTATAATTAATATATATATTGAGTCATTTATTAATCAAACAAAATACATATTAATTATTTAAATTTTTATATATTTTTAATTGTTCATAAGTTTAATAGAAAATTTAATTGATTAAAAATGAAGAAAAAAATAAAAGAACGAAAATCATTCGTGGAAAGAAAATAAGAAAAGATTGTAAATAAAATAGCAAAAGAAAAGGTGGAAAAAAAGGGAGACAAAATGCCATGTATGCAATGTTTTCCACGTTAGTAGACTGCGTCTGACGTGGTATATGATATGTCGTTTATGTTGGATGCTTGTATGGCATTGTAGGCTAGAATTGTTATTTAACAAACGTTATATTCAATTGTGTAAAATTTTTGGCTCATGGCCCATTTAGAGACAATATGCCTATGATAGGGTGCAGCCAGCAAGTCTTGCCGGTAAGATTCTCCAAAAATCCCTCATTTAACGAACTCGTATTTTAAGTTAAAAATTAAATTATAAATAATAATAGAGGTTGAGATGGAATAGACAAAACCAATGACATTAATTCAAGTGTATGGATAAACTTGGCATACTTAATCTATATTAAACGCTGATATTTTGTTTCATTGTGTGCGAAATTTTATTTAGTTAAACTTGTTTTTAGGAGTAATCATTTGGGAAAACTTTCTGAATTGCAATTCTTTTTTTCTATATTATATAGGTGAACTAACAAATATATCATTAAATTGATGAAAAAATTATAAAATTTATATAATTTTATTTAATAACAAAAATAACACTTAAATATAATTAGTGGTATAAATCTACCACTGTTGTAACAAATCTATCACCAAACTTCTTATTATTAAAACAAATTTATCATCAAATTTTTTATTAGTGATACAAATTTATAACCAAACTTCTTATTAGTTATACAAATTTATCACAAAAAATATAACATAGTAATATATTTTATTGTTAGAAAATAATTTTTTGGTTAAAACTATCACAAAGAACATATCTAAAAATATTAAGTTAGATCATCAAGAATCAAAGATAAATATGCGAAAGAGTACCTGAATCTATAACAACCAATTAATTTTAGAGCTTAGTGGTTTATCTTCATATCTACACGTTTTCCTTAGAGAACCCGTTAGCTTTCTCTCTTATCTCTATTTGATGATAGGATATCAGATATATTAGAACTAAATGTGTGACCTTTGGACCACAACCACTATATATTTAGACAATAATTGTATTTTTATTGTGACCCATCATTAAAATAGAAATTATTCTTAAGTCTGTATACATTAAAGGCCAACATCCTATTAGATACATTAAAGCCCAAATTACTTAAACCTTATCATAACATTTTTAAAGAGAACTTAAACTTATATGACAGCTCATAATACATAATTATTCAATAAACACCCAATGTTGGTTTAAGGATCCAACAATCTTTCACTTGGGCTATATGTGTATCCTTATAATTATGCACTGCAAAAATAACCGTATGAGCTTAATTTTGTCGCTATTATCAAAATGTATCTCTAATCAATTTGGTCCATCAATTATACCAATATAAGATCAAAGACGCCTTCATTACTTTTGTCGTAACTCAACCCATCAATGGTCACATATGTCGATACGATTGAATGACATGGATATGATGTGGATGTGTAGCATAAAAATTTCATGTAATGTGATATTAACATGCCTATTTCCAATTGGTCCACTCTTAAACCTTAGTTAGATCAAACCATAACATAATTAAAGTGTAAATAAACCAAAACTTTACTTCTATAGAAAATACCATGAAAATAACTATAAATTGAAATAGCCGAAAATGTATCTATATAAAAGAAACACTTAAAATTACAAACTCCTACTAAAACTAAACATCCTCAAATGACATGACACTCATATGAGCAGTGTGCTAAAGAAACACTTTGGGTAGCAATCCCTTAAGTAAACGGATCCACAATCATAGAGTTTGTACCGATGTACTCTATAGATACATGTCCACTTTGAACTCTTTCCTTGACAACTAGGAACTTAATGTCAATATTCTTTGACATCGTCGAGCTTCTATTGTTTGTGGAATATACTACTACTTACTTATTGACACAAAATAACATAAGTGGTCTTTCAATACCACTCACCATGCGCATCTCCGTTACAAAATTTTGCAACTATATTCCGTGATTGAATGCCTCATAACATGATATAAATTCTACTGCCATAGTAGAAAAGGCTATAAAAGATTGTTTAGCACTCTTTTAGAAAATAGCACCTTCAACTAGTAGGTAGACATAGCCTGGCGTAGAAATTATACTATCTTTGCATCCAGCAAAATTTGAGTCAATATACCCGATGACCTCAAGCTGATCTAACCTCTTATATGTGAGCATGTATTCTTTCTTTCTATGTAAGTACCTTAAGACTTGTTTGGATGCCTTCCAATAGTATATTTTTGAATTGCTTAAATATCTACCTAACATTCCAAAATGTACACAATACTTGGATGCATACATACTTGAGCATACATCAGACTTCTTACTGCTTATGCATAAGAAATCTTCTACATTCTTTTTCCTTAAAATCATTCTTAGGGCACTAACTGAGACTAAACTTGTCTCACTTAGCCACAAGGGTATCACCTGGTATGCAACTTTGCATACCATATCTCTTGAAAATCTTTTCAATATAGCTCTTTTGTGATAATCCTAGAACATCTCGAGAGTGATCCAAGTGTATTTGTATGCCTAATACAAAAAGGCATCACCAAGATTCTTCATCTCAAAATTCTTAGCTAAAAATCTCTTGGTTTTATGCAATAAGCCTATATCGACATATAAAACCAGAAAATATACTTGCTCCTATAGAACTTACGGTATATGCAATCATCAATTCATCTCAAAACCAAACAAGATGATCACTTGATGAAACTTGAAATATCATTGTCGAAATGCTTGCTTGAGCCCAAAGATGGATTTCTTAAGTTTGCAAACCATATTCTTTGGGTCTCCCAACACAAAGTTTTCTAGTTGCATTATATAAATTGCCTCATCAATGTTACCATTGAGAAATGTTGTCTTTACATCCGTCTAATGTAAATCAAGATTGAAATGACCTACCAATGCTATTATAAATTTGAAAAGTCTTTCGAAGAAACCAAAGAGAAAGTCTCTTTATAGTTTATGCTTTCTTTCTATGTAAAGCCCTTTGTAAAAAGACGAGCCTTGTACCTATCCACATCACCTTTTAAATCTCTCTTGGTCTTAAATATTCATTTGCAACTAATGGGTTTCGCACCTTCTGGAAATGGGAAAAGATCCCATAGTCATAGTCCTTGATGGATTTAATTTTCTCATTCATTGCATCAATCCACTATCAACCTCATGTTCTTAGAGAAATATAATTTAGTCATCTAGCACTATACTTCTCCTTTTGAATCTCTCTTGGTCTTAAATATTCATTTGCAACCAATGGGTTTCGCACCTTCTAGAAATGGGAAAAGATCCCACAGTCATAGTCCTTAATGGATTTAATTTCCTCATTCATTGCTTCAATCCACTATCAACCTCATGTTCTTAGAGAAATATAATTTAGTCATCTAACACTATACCTCTCCTTTCTTTAGTGGATCTCCTTAATGGCATAGGTTCTTGAGGTGGTAGAGTTTGTTCTTCTAAAACAATTTCTTAAATGGGAGGTTCTCCGACATTTTTGTGATTTGTTGTATCTTGAACATAACCAGGAATGGGATCTTGATCAATGCTAATAGCTCTGTGGGAATATCAATGTGTTCATATTCTAAGACAAAGTCCCTAACTGTATCTTCCCCCAAAAACTCAACATCCTCAAAGAATCGGGCATTTTTTGACTCAAAAATTGACATAGATGCGAGATCATTAAACTTGTATCCCTTAGATCTTACAAAGTATCCAATAGAATTGCAACTCACCGTCCTTAAGTATAGTTTCTTTTCATTAGGCCTATAAGACTTTCACAAATATGCAAGTATTTTAAACTAGGCTTCTTGCCCGCCCAAATTTCATAAGAGGTTTTAGTTAAAACACTGTTAAAGATATATGTTGCAATCTTTAGCACTTCTCCCTAGAGTGATTCAAGTAAGGTATAATGAAAAATCCTACTCCTACCATGTCCTTAAGCATCCTATTTCATCTTTTAGCAACACCATTCATAGTGGGCGAACCTGACAACATAGTGTATTGTTGGACAATACCACATTCATCTAGAAACTTAGCAAACAATTTGAGACATTGTTCACCTGAACCGTCGTATCTACCACAGTATTCATTACCACAGTCAGATCTGACGTGTTTGATCATTTTGCTAAGTTGGTTCTCAACTTCAACCTTATAACTTTTGAACACATCAAGGGACTGTGACTTTTTATGAATGAGAAATATATAGCCATACTTAGAAAAATCATCTATAAAAGTTATAAAATATTGTTGACCATTCCAAGTGACCTTAGGGAATGGCCCATAAATATCCTTATGTATAAGCTTAAAGACTTTCATAGTCCTATTGGCTTCAAATCTCTTTTTTATTTGTTTACTTTTCCTTTGTACAGTTAACATAAACATCAAAATTTGTAAAATCTAAGGGGTCTAGAATTTTTTTTGACACAATTCATTCTAATATCTGTTTGGATATATGACTTAATCCTCTGTGCCATAGCGCAATTGAATTCTTACTAGTTAATTTTTCTTTTATACCTCAAGTGTCATTGCCCCCATAGATGTATCTTTCACCATCACTTGGCTCTTGATAACTTTGGAAACTCTATATAGACAAATTGATGTGAGTTATTGTGACAGAATCTATCTACCACGTGTGTCTAGGCACATAGGTTAAATTAACCATAGAACAAACCAAGTTAAGGAGCATATCTTTCTTAGCATACCCTGCATGATAATTGGTGATTGCTTTTTATGCCCTTCAACTCCACAAAAGAAACAATTAGTACCTTCCAATTCAACCAATTTCTTCTGTTATTTTTTTTTGAGATGTCGTATTTGCAGCTTCCTCATTCTTTTTCTTGTCTTTACCTTGTCCTTATTTTTCAACGATTGAGGCTAAGTGAGAACTCTTTGCCTTATCTTGTGTTGCCTAAAATTGTGTGTGCAAAGGTGTTGCGCAAGTATACGTATTGCAACAAGTAATATAATGATAAGTAAAGATCATTCCTATAGAGATTAAAATATTAAAAAATATTGTAAAAATTAACGATGTAAAATTAATAAGTGATGTTTTGTGTAATAAAATAAAAATGATTAGAACAAAAGAAAATAATCGAGCAATAAGATCACAAAACTAGAAACACTTAAAAGTGAGTTGAAACAAGAAAAACAAGTATTTCAAATAGTAAAAAATAGCTAGGATTGCAAATGAGACAAATAATGCAGTCAGATAAGTTTGATATGGCAATGATGTGGCAAAGGACACCGGTAACCAAAGTTCGTAGTTTACACAGAATTCTCCCAAATTTGCTATGTTTTTTTCCCAAAACTCAATGAAACATATTCCTATACACAAATCAGTTTTTAAACATCATTTTAAACAATAACTCTATTTGAATTATGCAAGACAACTATATATTCCTACATTAGTTGTGATTTGAACTTTAATCGTTGGACCTAAGTTAAACTTACATTATCCAAGCTTCATCCTACTTCATTTAACCCTTCCAACATTAAAATCAATTTATTTAAATTAACTTAGAAATAAATAAAATGCTTATCTTCTTCATTAATCTAATAGGGTATTTATATACACGTATGATTCATAATTAAGGAAATATAATAAATACATAATATCTACATAATAATGATAATAAGAAAAGATAATAAATACATAATATCTACAAAATAATGATAATAAGGGAAGATAATAAATACATAATATCTACAGAATAATGATAATAAGGAAAAAATATTTTGACATAAATGTATATTCCAACTCTCCCCCTCAAGTTGGAGCATAGATATCACACATGCCCAACTTGGATAGTGATGTATGAAAGAACTTCCTATAATGGAATGGGTCATAATGTCAGCTAATTGATCAACACTCTTGATGTATGGGACTTCAATGATGCTAGCATCAAAGTTTTCTTTGATATAATTCCTGTCAAGTTCAATGTGTTTAGTTCGGTCATGTTGAACTGGATTATTTGCAATCTCAATTGCAGCAGTATTATCACAGAATAAAGTCATCGACTTGTTAGGGCCAAAACCAAGTTCACTCAACAAAATCTTTAACCAAGAAAAGAGCGCAGTACTCGGCCTCTGCACTGGACAACGATACCACGTTTTGTTTCTTACACCTCCAAGTTACCAAATTTCTTCCAACAAAAGTAAGGTATCCTAAAGTACATTTCCTATCCATCTTGGATCCCGCAAAGTTAGAATCAGTGTAACCCGTAATGTCTAAGTGCCCATGTTTTGAGAACAAAATACCCTTACCTAGAGAGGACTTCAAATAGGCCAAGATTCGATTCACAGCTTCCATACGCCCGTCACTCGGATTGTGCATGAACTGACTTACTACACTAACAGCTTAAGACAAATCAGGTCAAGTATGAGTCAAGTAAATCAATTTTCCAACTAATCTTTGGTATCTTTCCTTATTAGTTGGAATTTGATCAGGATAGACAGTTAAACCATGATTTACCTCAATAGGTGTGTCTACAGGAGCACAAGCAGAATTACCAGTTTCAGTCAAGAGATCTAGTATATATTTTCGTTGAGAGAGGAAAATCCTTTGCTTAGACCTAGAAACTTCAATACCCAAAAAGTATTTTAAATTTCCTAAATCCTTCATTTCAAATTCTTTTACCAAGTAACTGCGTAATCTTTCTATCTCATTGGAATTACTACCTGTAACAATCATGTCATCAACATAAACCAGAAGTAAGGTAATATCATCACCCATTTTTTTGTAGAAGAAAGTATGATCTGCTTGGGCTCGTTTGAAACCGTATTTCTTCATTAATCGGCTCAACCTGCCAAACCATGTCCTGGGTGACTATTACAACCCATATAAGGCTTTCTTCAACTTGCACACTTTCCCATCTTTAGTTGGAAAACCAGGAGGCGGATCCATATACACCTCCTCTAATAGATCTCCGTGAAGAAATGCATTCTTTACATCGAGTTGAAGTAATGGCCAATCTAGATTCACAGTCATAGAAAGTATAACTCAAATAGTACTCATCTTGGCCACCGGAGCAAATGTCTCTTGATAGTCAATCTCATAAGTTTGAGCATATCCCTTAGCCACCACTTTGGCCTTATTCCTCTCCCATGTTCCATCGAAATGAAACTTGACCGTGAACACCTACTTACAACCTACAGTCTTCTTTCCCTTAGGTACTTCGACCAACTCCCAAGTACGGTTCTTTTGGAGGGCATTCATTTCTTCTATCATAGCAACTTTCCACTTAAGATCTTCGAGAGCCTCCTAAAAATGACTAGGGATAGGAACTGAAGAAATCTGAAGAGCAAAAACTAAGTGAGGTTGAGACAGACTGTGATAAGAAAAAAGTCAGATATGGGATGAATAATATTAGACGAAGGCTTAGAGAAGCCTAATCTGTCAGGCTGTTTACGACTTCTAAAAGGATACCTCTTACCTTGGTCATTACTCAATGGATCTAAGATAGTAGGTTTTGTTACTACAGGGTCAATATGTCAGAAGCAAATATATCATTAGTAGAAGATAAAGGAGGAAAATGTACCTCAGAGTCAACCTCGGAAGAGTCATATGAAGGCATGATAGTATCATCAAGAGGAGTGTCTGAGTTAAAAGATCGGGTCATAGCAATAATGTCCTTATTTCTTATATCATACTGTAAGTGGAACATATGAGGTGGCTTCAACTCCTTAGTTTGTTTCTCTTTTCCAAGTTCGAGTCCTTCTAAAGGATGTGATGAATCAAGAGAATCATTACATTCTGAAGGAAGGGAATCCTCCCCCTTACCAGAAATCCACAACTTCTTTTCTCCCAACCATAATTTCTCCTCTTCTTTACTATGAATTTTCCCCTGAAGAGGAGTCAAAGAGATGTCATCGGAGAAGTAAGACTCGTGTTCATAAAATTGAACAATGGACACAAAATATTTATTTTTAGGCGGGTGAAAGCATTTATACCCGTTTTGTGTGTTAGAGTATCCCAAAAAAATACACTTAAGAGCACGTAGATCGAATTTGTCACGATGAAGTGCATGAACATGAACATAACAGACACAACTGAACACTTTAGGGCATGTATTAAGTGCAGAAGATAAAGTGTGAAAAAGAGATAATTTTCTCAATGGAGTTTGACAGAGGAGAATATGAGCAGGCATTCGGTTTATCAGGAAAGTAGCAGTCATGACAACCTCAGCCCAGAAATGTTTAGGAACACGTATAGTAAAGCATAGGGCACGCGCCACCTCAAGAAGGTGTCGGTTCTTACGCTCTGCTATGCCATTCTGTTGAGGTGTATAAACACATGTTGTTTGGTGAAGGATACCATGAGTTTTAAAAAAATGAGTAAGGGACTGATTCATAAACTCACGACCATTATCCGAATGGAAAACCTCGACAGATACCTAAAACTGTGTGACAATCATATTATAAAATTGAGGAATAACATGAGAAACATCACCCTTAGATTTCAACAAATATAGCCAAGTGACTCGAGTACAATCATCAATAAAGGAAACAAAATATTTATGTCCAGAGGTAGTAAGGGTAGAGAAAGGACCTCACACATCAGTATAAACACAAGCAATGGAACAAGACTTTTATTAGAACTAGTTTTGAAAGTAGCACGATTATTTTTGGCAAAGATGCATTGTTCACACATTAAACTAGAGGTAGAAATACTAGAAAAAAGTTTAGGAAACAAATGTTCCAAATAAACAAAAGAAGGATGTCCTAGACGACAGTGCCATAACATAATTCTTGCTTTATCACTCCCCCTATCCACCTGAAAGCCAGAACGAGGATTGCTAGACCCCTTCTCCAAGTAATAAAGATCTCCTCTTTCTCTATCAGTGCCAATCATCATCTTCATTTGATTGTCCTGAAATACACAATGAGTAGAATAAAAAGTTATAGAACAATCAAGATTCTTAGTGAGTTGACTAATTGAAAAAAGATTATTCTTAAGAGTAGGTGCAAATAAAACAGAGGACATGGAAAATGTGGGTGATAATGAGACATTACCAACTCCCAAAATTGACATTGGTGCCCCATTGGCAACCTGTACAGACTTAACACAAGAGGGTGTTAAAGAATCAAAGAGAGAAGGATTACTAGTCATATGATCAGTAGCTCCTGAATCAATAAGCCAAGTGTTAAAAGCAGAAGAAATAAATGTAGAACCAAAATTACCTCCTTGAGTAGTTACAAGAGAAACCTGAGAGGCAAAAGCAGCAATCTGACTAGGTTTCTTTTTCCGTTCAGCTTGCTTAAGTTTGTACCATTCTAGATAGCGATGTTTCTTCCAACAAACATCAACAGTGTGATTGGAATTATTGCAGTAGGTGCAAAACCGAGAACCAGAGGTTGCAGATGGAGGATTCGAACGATACTTATTTTGTTGGACAATGAGAGCTGATGGTTCAGGATGGTCCTCGGTGCCCATCGTGGCCTGCCTCTATACCTCACGACGGACTAAAGAATACACTTCTTCTAGACTCGGCAAAGGGAAAGTAGCCAAAACCCGACTGCTAGCTTGATCCAATCTCCGATCTAAACTAGCTAGAAACATGTAAACTCGATCCTCAATAGTACGAGTTCTCAATTTCTCAATATCAATAACACATGCCATATCGTTGGATCTGCGATAATCCAACTCTATGTAAATAGAGTTCATTTCATTGTAATATTCAGCAATAGAGCAGCCACTTTGACGAAGTTGAAATGATCTCTTCATTAACTCATACACTTGTGAAGAGTCAGAGACATCTAGATAGCTCCTCCTTACTGCATTCTAGACGTCCTTGGCTGTTTCATACTAAACAAAGTGAGACATCAATTGATCTGTCATGGAGTTTATAAGCCATGATTTTACTATGGCATCTTCAGCTTTCCATTTATTATAAGTTAGATTATCGTCTTTTGGGACAACTTTCCTTGTGATATAATCCTTTTTTTCTCTACCAGCAATATGCATTTCCAAAATCTTAGACCAAATTTGATAATTAATGCCATCCAATTTAATGTTAACATAAGATGAATTATCGTGTATGGTGGTAGAAATAATTTTACTGTTATATGGAGATGGAGGTTGGGTCAATTTCATCTTTAGACATGGTTGTGATAGTAAGTTTGGGTTACTGTTGAACTTTTTTTTTTAATATGTAGTAAAGGAAATAAGGAATATGGGAAAGAAATAAGGAAAATAAGAACAAATAATAAAAGGAGTATAAAGTAAATCTGGAAAGAATGGGGCTGGGTAAGGTAGCGACGATGACAGAACACAAGACCAACAGCGACAGAGTAACACCCAAGCAACGAAAGGTACGACAGCAAGAAGCGCAGAGAAGGATGGCAGCAACTTTTCCGACAGCACAAAAACTCCAATCGGCGCAAGGACAGCGGCGAAATATGACCACTGGCAGCTCCTGGTAGGCAACGAAAGCAGCAGAATAAATTTTTTTTTTTTTGTTTACGCTCTGATACCAAATTAACTTGGAAATAAATAAAATACTTATCTTGTTCATTAATCTAATAGGGTATTTATATACACGTATGATTCATAATTAAGGAAATATAATAAATACATAATATCTACAAAATAACGATAATAAGGAAAGATAAAAAATACGAAATATCTACAAAATAATAATAATAAGGAAAGATAATAAATACATAATATCTACAGAATAATGATAATATGGAAAAAAATATTTTTACATAAATATATATTCCAACTATTTACCTATTCATTGATGATCAAACAACTCATAGGATTTAACCAATAAGCAAGCTTGAATGACTAGCACAATTTTACCAAAGTATAGCATAGATTTTTTTTATAAAAATCACAAACTACATTAGCTTATCCATCTACAATCCTAGCTAAAAAATATTTAGCTCATCATATTCGCGAAATCAATTGTAAATATAGAAATATAAAAATTCCTGTTTAAATATGAGATTACAAAGAATTAAAATCAAGAAAAGAAGACAAAGGATGAAGTTTAAGGAAACTTCAACAACACAGCCCCTATTTCATCTTCCTTTAACTGATTGAATCCCCAAAATTTTGATATTTTCTTGCTTTGCTCAGCTTTTATGGCCTCCTTTGCTGTATTTTCTCTTCCCCAAAGACAAAAGAATGATATCTCCAAATTAGATCAAGACCTGAGGCATAAGGGTCCTGGTCTCTCTTTTTAATTTCCTTTTTATATATTGTTTTAGGTTTAGGATACATAAGATAATATTCTTGTGCTAACACCCAAAATTTTCCCTTAAAAAGTGAGTATTCAGCTATTCATTTTCGTTCTTTTATTGACCCAAGTGTAGTTGTAAATATTCAGCATTGTATATCCTTGCTATTTTAAATCTGGTATGCTTTACTATAGCAAAGTTGTGGCAAAATAGTTCAATGCTTCTTTTTTTGTTTGTTTTGTTCTCTGGAAAGTTGACATATGAAATTACCATGAATGAACTTCAAAATACAAGTCTTTTCAATGAATTACAAGATAAATTCACATTAGATAGCAAAGAGTTCACTCATCTCCTAAACTGCACAAATAATATCTAGTTAATATATTGTTCACATACAAAACTGAATAATCATCACTCGTTCATTACCATAGGTGTACATGCAATTTTGTTAAATATCAACCTTCCCTTTGAGCCGATGAATATATCACATAAGTTACATGTACACAACCATTTATATTTCAAAACAAATCAATTTTTACGATAGATATCACTTTAGAAACATGTCGCTTCTATTAATCCATTTTAAAAATATATATACAAATATACTAATATTTGAATTTAAAATTACTAAAAAAAAATTCAATGTCAACACCCATCAACTTTGGTCAACACCAAAACTAGTTGAGTCAAAGCTTATTAGGTCATAAAACTCCTATCCATAACTTGATTTATAAACCAAAGAGTAATTCTATTAACATCCACCATATTCCACTAAATTCATATCCTCAAATATATGTAAGCCTTACAAAATCATGAAATTAACTTGTAAATCCTTACAAATGAACTACACAAATAAGAAAAACAATAGTATTTTCTATATGATGCAATAGGACAATGTTAAAAGAAAAATTACTATAAATAAAATTGGAATGAAATAGTAACTTAACAAGTATATCTAATAGCCAAATACCTACAATAAAAGCTTTAATTCTTTTAACAGAAAAAATATATATCATAAATGAATTAAACATTAAAATTTTATAAAATATAAATGAAACCTTAAAGGAACTTCTTACAAAAATAAAAGAATGTAGTTGTACAAGGAAATTACAACTAGATATACATAAGGAATTCATAGAATTAAGAAGTGGGCGTTAATGGCATACCAATAGAAAATGAAACTCAATGTTATAAGTTTGATCTGTTAAAAGGATTAAAAGAAGAACCTCTTAGGAGATTTAATGCATTAATACCTAAGAATGATAAAAGAAAGAATGAAGGAATATCCAAAAGTGAAACTATATTCCTATCTAATGCAATATAGAAAAGAATTAAAAGAACAATTAATGAATCCTGAAAATAAACATATAGAAAAATTAATAAGTTTGTTAACTATAACAAATGAAGAATTAGAAAAATATTATGAGAAAAAACTTTGCACCACAATAATTAGTCAAAATGACTATAAACTAGAAAATGCAATTCCAAAAATCCATGTAGAACCTACTACATTACCAATCTCATGTCGAGGAGAAACTCCTTACCCACATAAAGAGGAAAGAAATAGGTGAAAACTTGAGGAATCTGATCTTTCCTATAAAAAAAGACATCGATCTAAAATATAAGAAGGTTTACATTAAGGAACTAGAGGTAGCATTCCACTAGAAGTTAAATCACATGAAAATTAGAAATCTGATCTTGGATTTAGATTGTATAAGAGACATGAAAAAGGCCTTAAATGAATGGGCTAGTAGAATAAGTGTAATCATACAAACTTCTTCAACCACACAAAGAAACTCTTCGATCTATAGAGTATTAATAGCTCACTAAATGACAAAAAATGTTAAATTTTGGTTTACAAATTTATCAAAATAACATTACAAATGCAAGAAAATTCACCTACGGGTAGAGAATATATAAATATAGTAGTAAACGAGATATATAAGAAATTTATTGGATAAGATAAAGGAAGACATATCACTGAATCTAGTAAATATGAAATTGAGGAAGAAATGGCATTTAAAATATGTGACATGTGTTATGCCAATTATAAGCTTCTTTTGAGAGCAAAACCATGAAAGCTCTATAATATAATCATCTATAGAGCTTTCACCAACAGAATAGAAGCAGAAGAAAGTTAGGCCAATTATAAAGTCTCAAAGCTGCTATCACCAATAGAAGTAGCAAGTAACTACTCTCAAGTAGTAAAATAATCTACAAAAGTAACTAACATATTAAGAAACCTTGGAAAAATTCAAAACCAATATCTAAAATTCCAATACCAAGAAAGCAATCAGGAATTCCTCAGGGATAAAAAAGATAAAGGTGTAGGAATCTGACAAAACAACAATGGTAAATTTATATAATTTAGCCAAAAAAACCATTGAGAAGCATCTTAATAATATGAAATTTTATACCACAAAAAGATTTTTCATCAGGTAGTAAATTTAACATTCTAGAATGAGTTGATCCAATGTTTGTCTATAAAGCTTTCCATGCTAGATTAATAGAAAATTTATACCCAGAAAATGATTTAAAATAATTAAACTATTTTTTTAAGAACTTCAGAAAATCTATTAAAAGGAAAATTAAGGTTATGGATAAGCTTGTTTATTTATGATGTTTTAGTTCAATAATGGATTGGAACAAAGAAATACCAGTAAGTCTGTATTATTTTATTAAGCTTGGATTAGTTAATACTAAACGAGAAATCCCTCATCCAAAAGCCTTAACTGAAAAGGAATTTAATCTCGAGAAAATATGTATTAAAAGAGGACAAATGCTTGGTCAAATTTACCATGAAATAAGAAAAATTACTTACTCTTCTAAAATTAAGGTCAATTATTGCACCAGTAAAATCATTATTACTTTTCAAAGTAATATGGTTATAACTGAGGAAGATAGTGAAAATGTAATTAGATATGAAGCTAACTTCAATTGTAATGAGCTTAAAGTAAGTGAATAAACCAAGAATGTATTTTGTCATTACTCTAGAAAGCAATCAGAGGACCATGAATGCATTTATTGCATTAGAGATAAGGAAGCTTATATGGACTCAACTTCATTGCAAAGTTCAATGTCAACAAATAAGGAACAATCAATGTAGGAACCACTCCTAAATAGATGAAGAACTTGATAATTTTGAACTTGAAAATTAAGTAAAAACAACTAGTGTTTTAGCTAGCCCCGATTTGGTATCAAAGCCATATTTGACAACAAAGTTATAAACAAAAATAATGTTTAAAAATAAGTATAATCAAACTAATTCAAAAGGATAAGTAAATTATTTAAAATATTATAAAAAAAAAAAAAAAAAAACTAAACAATAGAATTGATACTATTAAACAAGAAAATAAGAAAAGGATTATCTAAAGAAATATCACAAATAATAGTTTATAAAGTACTCTTTAGTTGGAATGTAAAATTAACATGCTTACATCATAAGTAAAAATCTTATTACGAATAAGAAAATGTTTACAACAGCATAACTTTTTAATTTAAAGAAATTATTTACTTTAATACGAAATATCCAAACTAATAAAGATTTTAAGAAAAATTTCACAAAAATGATATTAGCATGCATAGAAACAAAAATAAATAACATAATGCTTTCACAAGAACAAATAGTTAAATTTTAAATTTTTCGTGAAAACATGTTTTTGAAATTATGAATTTTGACTTAAAAATTTATAATTTGAATAAAAAAAGTAAATTTTTATATTATAAAGGACATAAGGAAAAGAACTCTTAAGGATATGTACAAGGAAACCCATAAGAATTACATTTAGAATTGGAATTGGCTTAAACAAAATTTAGGTCCAAAATTTTCTTAAAATTTATAAAGAGAACTACTAGTAACATACACCACCTATCACTAAATTCATACCCCCAAATATATGTAATCCTTACAAAACAATGAAAATCTATAATACTTTACAAAATAGTGAAAATCTGAAATACCTTACAAAAATAATAAAAAACTGTAATATCTTATAAACAAGATATGAACAAATAAAAATATCTACTCTTTAAAAATGTTAGAAATAGTAGAAAATCAAGAAATAATGGAAGTAGAAACACAAGATATTTTTAGATATTTTTCACAATAAATGATATTTAGCAAAAAGAAATTTGAAGAAATACAAAAATCAAAACTAAATATAAAAGAAGGAGATGGATTTAAAAAAGAATCATTCTCGAAAATAAGAAAATTATTTTCAAGAAAAGAAATAAAATATTATGGTATAAGTAATAAGGAAATGAGTATTACTATAGCAGGTGCAAAATGAATGCTTATTATACCATTAATTGACAAAGAAACTATTATGAAAAAACTATCAAAAATTCTCCATAAAGATAAAGGAAAAATTGGATACATTTATTTAGGAGGAATACAAATTTTAATAAAAGTACATTTTAGAGAAGAATAGATACATCAATTAAATTAGCATTATTAGATAATGGACAAACAGAAAGGATGCTTTGTTAGGAATGATTAATGAAAACTTAGGTTATTAAAAATTAAAATTCACAGCATATCCTAGATTTGTTGTTAATATTCATGATAAAAACTTAAACCAAGTATTAAGCTTAGTGTATGATTTTAAACGAGAAAATTTAATGAAAGATATAAACCACCCATTTTTAATTCATTACCTAGTAGGATATTCATTAACAAATAGCCACAATAGTTCAATATATGGACAAAACGAATTCATAGAAATAGATAAAACTTTCAAAGAAATAGGACAAGTAATAAATAAACCAGAAATATTAACAAAATACGAGTACCTGATGAATAGAATTAGATATTAAAGAAAAATCTCTCATACTAGGACGACGAAGTAATGTACAAAAATTAAGTTTATAGACACCCAATCAGAAATCAATAAAAGGGACAAAGAAATAGAAGAACTAAAAAAAGAAATTGAAGAAGTAAAACAATTGGTTTATACAATGAAATAATTTATGGTCAAAGATGAATTATTAGGAATATAACTAAAAGGAAATAATAACTTAACAAGCATATGTAATAATCAAACATTTATAATGAAAGCTTTAATTCTTTTAACAGAAAAAATAGATATCATAGATGAATTGAATTTTAAAATTATGCAAGAATTAATATAAATACAATTAGATATGTATAAAGAAATTACAAAATTAAAAAGAGATATAAATAACATACCAAGAGGAAATAGATTAAAATTTGATCCATTAAAAGAATTAAAAGAGGAACCTCCTAGAAAATTTGTTGCTTTAATACCCAAGAATGATAAAAGAAAAAATAAAAAATTCAAAGATATAATTACAGTCTAATGAAATACCGCAAAAATTTGGAATAACAATTTATAAATCCTGAAAATAAGGATATAAGAAAATTAATTAGTTTATTAACCTTAAAAAATGAATAATTAGAAAAATATTATAAAGAAAAACTTTGTACAAAAAAATAAGATGATATGACAGTAATAAGTAAAAGTGAATCTAAACAAGAAAATATAACCCAAAGAATTCACATGGAACCTATATTAACAACACTACAAAGAACAATCCCAGAAATAGGAGAAACATATGACCCACATAGGGAAGAAATAAATAAACAAAGACCAGGAGAACCTGAACCAATTCATAAAAGAAGACAACAACTTAAAATGGAAGAAGGACTATATTGGGGTACTAGAGGTAGTATTCTACTAGAATTTAGATCATATGAAAATTATAAAACTGATATTCTTGATTTAGATTGCATAAGAGATAGAAAGAAAATCTTAGATGAATAGTCTAGTAGAATCAATGTAATTATACAAACTTCTACAACTACACAATCAAACCCCTCAACTTGTAGAGTGTTAGTAGCTCATAAAATGACAAGAAATGTAAAAACTTAGTTTACAAATTTAACATAACAACAACATTTAGGAATGTAAAGAAATGCAACAACAGGAAGAGAATACTTAAATATTGTAGTTAATGAAATATATAAAGAATTCATTGGAGAAGATAAAGGTAGAAATACTGAATCTAGTGAAAATGAAATAAATGAAGCCAAATGGCATTTAGCAAATATGAAAATATGTGACATGTGTTACATAGATTCTTTTATATGTGAATATAAAATATATTATCATAAACTACCACCTTTTATTCAAGAAACCTATAAGGAATTTTTTTTCAAAAATTACCTAGAGCGTTACAAAAACACTATGAGAGAGGGTTGGAATAAAAGGAATAAATAAACAATAACTAATACCTTAGGAGGAAGAATAAGAAGTTTTAAAAGTAGAATAATAGTAAAATGTCAAAGAAAAGAATCTAAAAAAATAAGAAAAAATGATAAAATTTGTTATGATTCAAGAGATTTTATAAAATTAGAAGAATATAGTTGTAACATAAGACCTTATAATAGATATAAAAAATAAAAGAAATTCAGAAATTTTAAAAGATATAAATTTACGGCATGTTTAATAATAATTATGATTTATGATTTATGATTAAATAATTAATTTGGTAATTTTTGATTATATTATAAAAATAATCACAAATGTGTTTTATAATAATTTCTATTTAGTGATTTTCAAGAAAAATTTCAAAAATACCTCTATGTTATTTAGTAATGATTTCTATTTTTTGATTTTTTTTTTTTTTTAACTTTTAAAATAAGGAAAATTTTTAGTTATTTTTATAAATTTCAAGTTTTTAATCATTTTCTTCTAATACTTAATCATACAAAAGTTAAACAACTTGATTTACTCTCTATAAAAAATGTTTGGTTAAAATGAAAAAAATCATAAATCAGATTTCTGATTAAAAAAAATTTAAAAGATTTGTAAATCACCTCATATTTTAGTTTTTATATGATTAAGTATTAAAAGAAAACGATTAAAAACTTAAAATTTAATCTATAAAAAAATGTTTGGTCAAAATGAAAAAAATCATAAATCAGATATCTGATTAAAAAATCTTTTTTTTTAAAAGATTTGTGAATCACCTCATGTTTTAGTAGTGATTCCTTAAAAATGTAAAAATTAAAATCAGAAATCATTTTCAAACATACTTGATTGTAAAATCACTTGAAAAAATCAAAATCATTATCAAACAAGCCCTTAGAAAACAAAATTTTCAAAAATATAAAATAAGATATAATAGATAACCTTATACTCAAAGATATTTTAAAAGAAAAAAATATAATACACTTGAAAAAAATTACTGTCCATTAGGAAAAAATAAGTGTAGATGTTGGATATGTAATAAAGAAGGGCATTATGCGAATGAATTTCCTAATAAACTTCAACATATAAAGGAATTTAAAAAGAAATTTCTCTAAAAAGCAAAAGTTTTGTAAGATGCTTTTAAGATGGAATTAGAACTAATAGAAAAATCTGATATAGATGATACATACAGTATTTATCTATTAGAAGAAACTAAAGAGTAATAAAAAGAATCAAAAATATTTAATTTTGATTCTGATTAATAGATGAATAATTAAGCATAACAAATCCAAACAGTACATATATAAAAATAGGACTAAAATTTAAAGGATATAAAAATTATCATTTACATGCATATATTGATACAAGTGCAAGTATCTGTGTAGCTAATAAATATGTATTTTCAAAAGAACTTTGGAAACAATCACCAAAAGAATTAGTAATAAGAATAGCAAATAATACTACCATAAATTTTAATAAAATCTTAAAATATACAGATATATTAATAGAAGAAAAAATGTTTCATATACCCACAATATATCAACAAGAAACTGGAGTTGACATTTTATTAGGAAATAACTTTTTAAACTTATATCAACGATTTATCCAACACTTAGATAAACTAAGCCTGACAATCCTAGATGGTGAAAAAATTTATGTGTCAAAAATCAGAAAAGCATTAACTGTTCCATCGCCAACTTTTATGTCACAACATAAAAAGCGAAAACGTGATGAGGATATAGAAAAAAAAATGATATTTAGAAAATATTTCTTTAGACATAAAGGTTTACCAAAATTTCTTTCTAAATGAAATGCAAGAAAATAAAGCCTTAACAGGTATAAGAAAACTATTAAAAACTATTAAAAACAGTATATTCAAAAAATTCATTAAATTCAAATATTAATAAATCTAATGAAGTAATAACCATAAAATTAAAAGATCCTTTAAAAGTCATAAGAGTTAAACCAATGATTTACTCCAGAAGACCAAGAAGAATTTGAAAAAAAATTCAAGAACTTTTGGAATTAAGAGTAATTATTCCCAGTAATTCACCACATTCTAGTCCAGTATTTTTAGTAAAAAAAGAAATTAAAAAAAGAAGAGGAAAAAAGAGAATGGTAATAAATTTCAAAGCTTTAAATAAAGAAATTATTGATGAGGGTTATTTTATTCCATAGAAATAAGAATTATTATCACTCATTAAAGGTAAGAAGTATTTTTCAAGTTTTGATTATAAAAGTGAATTTTGGTAAATAAGACTTGATGATGAATCGCAAAAATTAACAACATTTAGCTACCTACAAGGAAAATTCTAATGGACAGTTGTTCCATTTAGACTAAAACAAGTACTAGGTATTTTTCAAAGATACATGGATAATATTTTCAAAAAAATATCAACATTTTTGCTGTGTATACATAGATGATATATTAGTATTCAGTAATAAATTATCATAGCATTATTTAGACATTATTAATGTTTTACAAGAATATAGGAAATCTAAAATAGTATTATCAGAAAACAAAGCAGTCATTGCTCAACAAAAAATAAAATATTTAGGGTTAGAAATAGAAGATGAAAAACATCATCTACAATCCCATATTTTAAATAATATATAAAGTTTTCCTTGTATGATCAAAGCTTATATAAAGAAATTAGCAGAAGCATATATAAAGAAATTAACATATGCAGTTAAGATGTTTAACATATGCAGAAGCATATATAAAGAAATTAGCAGAAAGGAGACAAAGCTTAAAAAAGTTTACGTTTGGAAGTGGATTGATCAAGACACTAAATATAAGAACAAAGTAAAAACACAAATAAAAGATTTACCAGCTTTATACTAGCAGGACCAGATGATAAAATGATAATAGAAACAAATGTCTCACATGAATATTGGAGAGCAGTATTGAAAGCAAAAGTTGATGAAAAAGATGAATATCTTTGTACGTTTATTTCAGGATTTTTTCAATGCCCTGAATTAAATTATCATAACAATAAAATATTTAGCTGTTAAAATAACTATTAAGAAATTGACAATATATGTTATAAGTTCAAAATTTATTATTAGAACTGACAATAAAAACTTTGAACATTTTTTAAGAACTAATATTATAGGTGACTATAAACAAAGAAGACTTATTAGATGACAATAATGGTTTAACCATTATAAATTTGATGTAGAATATTTGCTAGGAAGAAAAAATAGTTTAGCATATACTTTGACTAGAGAATTAGTACCTCTAACTACGTTTTTTATGACAATAATGGATCCTCTTGACATAGAAATGAAGATCAAAGAAAAGGAAATATTGATTCAAGAAACTGAAATCAAGATCCTCAGACATCAACTTAAGGTATTACATCTTAAAAAATCATTATATATTAAATGTACCTTGATTAACCCATAAATTCTTAAAGAAAATTAAAAAAGAAAGAAGTTGAATATTCAACAGAAACTGAAAAGAAAGGAATTAAAATTTCAAAAATAGAAAATGAAGAAACTAGTAGTAACAATCCAGAATTTAATAAAAACCTAGAAAAGAAAAAAATTCAATTGGACAGATGAAGCTGAAAAGGAATATTTAAAAAATGTTTATGTAGTATACAATGGACCAAAACCATAAATTTACAGCAATTGGCCAAAGGCAAGCAGAACAAAAATAAGATTTAGTGGAATCATCCACAGAGCTTTTACCAACAAGATAGAAGCAGCAAGAAGCTACATTAATTACAAAGTTTCAAAACTATTATCACCAACAGAAATAGCAAAAAACTATTCTTAGATAGTACAACAGCCAACAGAAGGAACCAGTAGATTAAGGAACCTTGAAAAAATTTAAAGGCCAATAATTTTTAGAAAAGCAATAAATAATTCTTCAGAAGAAGAAAGAGAAAGGTATAGGAATCTAGCAAAACAACAATGGTTAAGTCTATATAATCTAGCCAGAAAAATTACTGAGGAACATCTTGATGATATGAAATTTTATACCATAAAAAAATATTTTCCACCAGGTAGTAAATTTAACATCTTAGAAGGAGCTGATCCAGTATTTATCTATACGACATTCCATGTTGGATTAATAGAAAATTTATATTTATGAATTGATTTATTTTTCTGAAAATCTTAAAAAATTTATCAAAAATTTCAAAAAGAAAATCAGGGCTACAAACAAGCCAATTTATTTAAGAGGTTTTAGTTCAATAATGGATTGGACAGCAAACACCAATAAGTCATTATTTTATCAAACTTGAATTAGCAAATACTAAAAGAGAAGTCACTCGACCAAAAGCTTTACCATAAAAGAATTTAATCCTGAGAAATTATGTATAGAAAGATGACATATGCTAAGTCAGATTTACCATGAAATAAAAAGAATTAATAACTCTTTTGAGATTAAATTCAATTATATTACCAGTAAAACTATTATTACTTCCTAAATTAACATAGTTATAATCGAAGAAGACAGTGAAAAAGAAATCGCATATGAAGCCAACTCAACTGCAATAAGATTGAAGTAAGCGAAGAAACTAAGAAAGTATTATGCCATTATTCCAAAAAATAATCAGAAGATCACAAATGCATTTATTGCATTAGAGATAAAGAAGCCTGCTTGGACACAGCCTCATCACACAACTGAATGTCGACAGAATAATTCATATAGGGCAACCCCTAAAGTTGGCGCCAGCAGCATCAATAATGTAAGCGTATTTAGACTCCAAATAGGAAAGTTAAGTAAATAGTATAATCTCACTAATACAAACAGAGAACCCTTATTCTATAAAAGGGAACTCTCTTCAGTTAAGGTGATATACGAAATCATCTTAACACTTATCTATTTTCTATTCTCTAGCTATATATTTAGAAATAAGTAAGAACTAGAAACCCTTTCAAGGTTACTAGTTATCTAGTTTGTAAAACTTTCTGTTTAGAGAATAAAAGTTCATCTTAAAATTCCAAACCAAGTTATCACTCTTACCATAGGAAGTTAAGTACGAATCTCAAATAAGATCAGTAGGGACAGGAGGTCTAGAAGCTTGAATTTTGAGTGAGGCTTAGCTCTTTGGAACAAGAAGGAGATAGCTAGGAAGCGAAACTAGGTGGACCCATATTTAGAAACATGTCAGTTTACAATCAGATATTAGTATACTTTGAATTTCATTAATATTATTGATATTGCTGAAGCTATATCTTGATTTATGGGGAAAAAAATACAATAACATGAAAATAAAATCTAAGACAAATCTTTATAGAAGTAAAATTAGTAAGTATTCTAAAACTCAAAAAAAATTTAAAAATGTCATTTATCTTAAACAAGCTCTTGTTTGTTTTAAACATCAATAAAAGATAACTTCAAAAGAAGTACATGAAGATCTAATGTAATTGAAAATTTACAATGATTAATTAACTATTTTTCTAAACAAGAAAAAAGAAATAATTTAGTAAAATATAAAAACAAAGAATATTTAGATCTTGAAGTAAGCATTTAACTAGTAAAAATGGACATAGAAGAAAATAAGAAAATTCAATAACTGAGTCATTGGATAGACCAAAAACTTTAAGATTATGAACTTAAAACTCAACAAGAAAAATAATGACTAAGATAGAATATTAAAGAAAATATATGAAATTATTATAACAATATTTTAATAATGAATGTCATGAAGCCTGTTTGAAAAATTTTAAAAGATTTGACACTATTTTAGATTATTATGCAGATTATATTTTTAATAAATTATATCCAATAGACCATCCGAATGGAAAATTTTAAGAAATTATTTTACCAATAAATTTGTTAAAGTAATTGAATAAGAATTTGATAACCTAATTTTTAGATTCTATTTATTTAAGAAACATATCGGAAGATAAGCTAACTGAAGCTTAGAAATAAAATTCAGTTAGAAAATTTGGTATCAGAGCCATAAACATAAATTTGATAAGAAGACTTTAAACAAAATGTTTAAAATGAGATATAACCAACCTAATTCAAAGAGAAAAGTAAATTATTTAAAATATTATAAAAATGAAACAATAGAATTAATATTACTAATTAAGGAAAGAACCAAATGATTACCCAAAGAAATAACACAGATAATAATTTATAAACTACTTTTCAATTAGAACAAAGAATTAACATTGTTACATCATAAGTAATAAAAGTGATCAAACCTTCACAAATAACTAATTTAAAAGAATTATTTAATTTAGTTCAAAATACTGATAATTATAAAAATTTTAAGAAAAATTTTACAAAAATATTTTTAGCATGTATAGAAACAAAAATGAACAACATAATGCTATCACAAGAATAAATAGAAACCTCAAAAGATTTAGAAAACACAAGAACAAAATCATTTTTTATAGAATAATGTAAAGTCTTTTTAGACATTATTTTATAAAAATTAAAACAAATTCTTTAAAGATATCAAAAGAATAAAATATTCAAGAAAATTAAATTACTAAATTTTTGGTAAAAATTATTTTCAAAAAAATTAAATTTTTATATCACAAAGGATACAAATAAAAAAATAAAAACACAATATCTCAAAAGATATGTGCTAAGAAACCCATGTAGAATGCAATAAAAATTGGTCTTGTTTACCTGATATAGCATGCTTTTGCAAGAAACCAACCTTTTTACGTAAAATAGCAAAATGATTGCGTTTTAATAAAGAACAAATGACATTTTCAACCGTCAAGTCTTTTAAGTTTAAAGATTTAAATGTAACCTTTATATACAATTTAAATTTGAATGTAATCCCTAGATAAATATAAAAATATATTATGACAGAAATCATAGAAAATCAAACAAAAAATCAAGAAATAATGGAAATAGAGACACAAGATATTTCAAGATGTTTTTCCCAATAAATGATATTTAGTAAAAAGAAATTTGAAGAAATTTAAAAATCAAAATTAAACTTTAAAGAAGGTGATAGATTTAAAGAATCATCTTTTTCTAAAATAAGAAAAATGTTTACTAGAAAAAGTATAATTTATTATGGTATAAGTAATAAAAAAATGAGTATAACCATAACAGATGCAAAGGGAAGATTTAACATACTATTAATTGATAAATAAATAATTATTGATAAATTATCAAAAATTTCACAAAAAGATAAAGAAAAAATAAGATATATCCACCTTTGAGGAATACAAATTCTAATTAAAGCATACTTCAGAGAAGGGATTGATACACCTATAAAACTAACATTATTAGAAAAGATGCTTTGTTAGGAATGATTCATAGAAATTTAGGATATCATAAATTAATATTCACAATGCACCCTAAATTTGTTGTTAGCATTAATGACAAAAATCTAAATCAAGTATTAAGTTTAGCATATAAATTTGAGAGAATAAATTTAATGAAAGAAGGAAATCATCCATTTTTAATACATTAATAGTATGATATTTATTAACTAATAGTTATAATAGTTTAATATACAGACATAATGAGTTTATAGAAATAGAAAAAAAATTTCAAAAAATAGGAAAAGTAATAAAACCATAAGTAATGACAGAGTTTAAAATACTAGAAGAATGAAAATTAGACATTAAAGAAAAATCTTTTATACCAGGTAGAAAAAGTAGCATTTATAGAATAAAATTTAATAAAGATAATGCAAAAGTCAATAAACCTGAATAGGAAGAATAATAAGAGATAAAAGAATTAAAATAGGAGATTAAAGAAATTAAAAACTTACTAATACATAAAGTAATAGGGGATTAGAGAATGTTAAAATCAAAATTACAAGAAATAGAGTTAGAAGGAAAAAGAAATATAAAAACCATAATAAAAGCTTTATTTCTTTTAGCTGAAGAAGTAGATGCAACATGCGAATCAAATACTAAATATTTACAAAGTATAAATGATATATAAAAAGAAATTCTTGAAGAAATAAGATAACATCATTGTACTAAAAAATAATTAGATATACATAAAGAAATAATAAAATTAAGAAAAGATGTAAATAATATACCATACAAGAAAAATTGTTGTCCATTTGGAAATAAAAGATGTAAATGTTGGATATGTAATGAGGAAGGTCATTACGCAAACGAATATCTTAATAGACTTCAACATAAAAGGGAATTTCCACAAAAGGCAAAAATTTTAAAAGCTTTTATAATGGAATTAAAACCTATAAAAGAATCTGATATAGATGATACGTGCAATATTTATCTATTAGAGGAAACTGAAGAAGAAATAATAGATTTAGAAACATCTGACTCTGATTCAGAATTTGATTCTGAATAATAGATGAGTTATTAAGTATAACAAATCTAAACAGCACCTATACAAAAATATGATTAAAATTCAAAGGATATAATAATTATCATTTACATGCATATATTGACATAGGTGTGAGTATGGGTATAGCTAGTAAATATGTATTTTCAGAAGAACTTTAGAAACAATCAACAAGATAACTAATAGTTAGAATTGCAAATAATACTACAATAAATTGTAATAAAGTCTTAAAAGATACATGTATATTGATAGGAGGAGAAATATTTCATATTCCTATAATATATCAACAAGAAATTAGAGTTGACATTCTCTTAGGAAATAACTTTTTAAATCTGTATCAACCTTTTACTCAATACTTAGACAGAATAAGTTTGACAATCATAGAAGGTGAAACTATATATGTATCAAAAATAATAACAGCTTTAACTATTTCATCACCCACTTTTACGTGCCAACATAAAAAGCGCAAACGTGGTGAGAATATAGAGCAACAAAAACTATATTTAGAAAATATTTCTTTAAACGTAGAGATTAACCAAAACTCCTTCCTAAATGAAATTCAAGAAGATAAAGGCCTAACAGAAGTAAGAACACTATTAAGAAAAGTATGTTCAAAAAATCTTTTAGATCTAAATATTAATAAATCAAATGAAATTACAACCATAAAATTAAAAGACCCCTTAAAAGTTATTAGAGTAAAACCTATGATTTATACTCCATAAGATATAGAAGAATTTTAAAAATAAATTAAAGAGCTTTTGGAATTAAAGGTAATTATTCTTAGTAATTTGCCTCATTCAAGTCCAGCATTTTTAGTAGAAAAATAAGCTGAAAAATTAGAGGAAAAAAAAAAGAATGGTTATAAATTTCAAAGCTTTAAATAAAAAAATCATTAATGATGGTTATTTTATTCCAAAGAAAGAATAATTATTATCACTTATTAAAAGGAAGAAGTATTTTTCAAGTTTTGATTATAAAAGCAGATTTTGGTAAATAAGACTTGATAAAGATTTTCAAAAATTAACAGCTTTCAGTTATCCACATGGTCAATTCTAATGGATGGTTGTTCCATTTGGTTTAAAACAAGCACCGAAATTTTTTAAAGATATATGGATAATGTGTTTAAAAAAATTTATAACTTTTGTTGTGTTTATATAAATGATATACTAGTATTTAACGACAATTTACAAAGGCATTATTTAGACATTGTCAATATTTTACAAGAATGTAGAAAAGTAGGGATAATTTTATCTGAAAAGAAAGCAGTAATAACTCAACAAAGAATAAAATATTTAGAATTAAAAATTGAAAATGGAAAACATCACCTACAATCTCATATTTTAAATAATATACAAAGTTTTCCTTATATAATTAAAGATAAAAATTAACTACAAAGATTTTTAGGATGCTTAACATATGCAGAAACTTATATAAAAAAAATTAGCAAAAATGAGAAAACCATTATAGACAAAACTTAAAAAAGATTATGTTTGGCAATGGACTGACCAAGACACTAAATACATGGAAAAGGTAAAAACACAGGTAAACGATTTATCAACCTTATATCATCCAAGACCAGATAATAAAATGATAATAGAAACAGATGCTTCAAATAAATATTAGGGAGCAGTATTAAAGGCAAGAGTTGATGACAAAGATGAATAACTTTGTAGATTTACTTCAGAATCTTTTCAAGGCCCTCAGTTAAATTATGATAGCAAAGAAAAAGAATATTTAGCTGTAAAAAAGGCAATTAAAAAGTTTATAATATATGTTATAAGTTCAAGATTTATAGTTAGAACTGATAATAAAAATTTTGAATATTTTTTAAGAACTAATATGGCAGGAGATTATAAGCAAGGAAGACTTATCAGATGTCAACAATGGTTCAATTATAAGTTTGATGTAAAACATCTACCAGGTATAAAAAATAGTTTAGCAGTTACTTTAACCAAAAAATTAGCACCATTAACTATTTTTTTAATTTCAGAAATTGAGCAAATTGATTTAAAAATCAAGATAAAAGAGGTGATAAAAATCCTCGAAGAACAACTAAAACTTTTATATCTTGAAAAATCTCTCATTGAGATAGGTAATAAAAAAGAACCTAATTACTCAAAACAATTTTTAGGACCAAAAAATTCTGAAAAACTTCTGAGGAAAAAGTTCTGATAAAAATGGAAGAACCTAACAGTTCAAAAGAAGAAAAAATTTCTGATAAAGAAAAAAGTAAGCTTAATTGGGCTGATGAAGCTGAAAAAGTAGAAGAAAAGAAGATTTATGTAGTCTACAATGGTCCAAAACCTGGAATTTACAGTAATTGGATAGAGGCAAGCAAAGCTATTCTTGGATTTAGTGGAGTAACTCACAGAGCCTTCACCAACAGAATAGAAGATGAAGGATAAATCTAATGGAAGTTGTAAAAAATTATTCGACTACATTACAACAACAATTAACTTCAACCAACAGATTAAGAACTTTACAAAAGGTAGCAAGGCCACCAGTTTTATTCAAGGAAACATTCCCCAGACAAATTTCAGAAATTGAAGAAAATATCAGTATAGAAACCTCAGCAAAACTCAATGGTTAAGCATGTACAACTTGGCTAGAAAATCTACCCAAGAACATATAAAAGATATGAAATTCTATACAACAGAAAATAATTATTCAACTGGAAGTAAATTCAACATTCTAGAAAGAGCAGATCCAATCTTTGTATAGAGAGCATATCATACAAGTTTAATTGAGAATCTTTACCCAAGGATTAATTTAAGTGAATTAAATTATTTTCCTAAAAATTTTAACAAAACCATTAAAAATTTTAGAAAAAAGATTAGAGTAGGGGATAAACTTGTTTATCTTAGATTTTTTAGCTCATTAATGAATTGTAATGAAGAATGATGTATTAGTCCTTATCGTTTTATCTAGATAGGCATTGCCAATTCCACAAAGAAGTTCCTAAGTCAAGGGCACTACGAGAAAAAAAGTTCAATTCAAAAGAATTTTGTATGCTAAAAGGACAAATGCTAGGACATATCTATTATGAAATCAGAAGAATTGATAATTCTATTGAAATTAAAGTAAATTATTCAACAAACAAGGTCATTATTATCTCTCATAATAATATAGCCCTTACAAAAGAAGATGAAGAAAAGATCACCAACTTCGAGGCAAATTTCAATAGCAATAATTTAGAAGCTTGCCAAGAAACAAGAAAAGTGTTATGCTACTATGCAAGGAAAGTAACCCAAGACCACAAGTGTATCTACTGTATCAAAGATCGAGAATATGAAGATATGTCATCATCTACATCATCAAGAGTGTCGACAACAAACGACAAAGAAAGTTAAAACAGTGACCGTCGGCAAGAAAGAAACAAAGAAAATAAAATGTAGGACCCATACCTTGTTGGCAGCACATGCCAAGGAACAGTAGGATAATTATTATAAAAGAGATTCCTTTGTCTATAAAATTATCTCCTATCTCAGAACTCTCGGAGAACACTCAACACTCTCACTCTACAGATTTATCTCTCTCTAAACACCTTAGGAAAACTCAAAAAAAATTTAAACTCGTTCTATCTATTGTTTAGAAATTATGTATATTCCAGAAATGAGTAGCTAAGAATCTTTTCAAGATTCTTAGTTAGCCTTAGGTTGTAATAAGTATCATATTATAAATAAAATGGAGTGAAGTCACTTTTTTCTTTATTTCTTTGTAAGTTAAATTTTGAACACCATAATATGTACGGATGCGAGGGCTTCTTCATAACCAGGTGGGTATTAAGGATTGAAGCAAGCTGAGGCATACCAAGTGTTGTAAAAGAAGACGAACAGAGGAAAGGAAGACCATGGTGGACCCATTACATTCAGGTATGATAATTATAAATTTAAGCTAGTTAAGAATCTTGAATGTTTAAATATTTGTTTAGCTCACTCAATTCATAAGAAAATATAACAAAAGCAAAATAAATATAGAATTTTTTGAAAGAAAATTCATGAAAATTTTAGAACAATATTTTGATGATGAATACTATGAAACCTGTTTAGAAAACTTTAGAATATTTGATACTATTTTAGACTTATATACTGATTATATTTCTAGCATTCTATACTTGATAGACCATTCAATAGGAAGAATTTTAAGAAATTATTTTAAACAAAAATATGTTCCAGTAAATGATACATAATTTGATAACTTAACCTTTGCTTATTTAAGGAACACATAGGAAGATAAAAGTTAATTAAAAATAATGAGAGACAATATCCAGAAACTTATAACAATATTAGAATTAATAGATTTAATAAATTAAAGAGAAGTACAGTATTTTAAAGAACAATTTTTAGAATCAGGATTCGAACAATGTAATTTACACAATAAATATCATGATTAAAATTGTAATTTTTTAGAATATATATATAAAGTAAATTTATTCCGCAAAATAATACAATACTTAGAGACATTCATTTGAAAATACAAATTTAAATTTAAGTTTGTCTAATCTGAGTTCTATGCAAAAGAAATTGGTATCAGAACCATAAAACATAAAAATATTTAATAAAAAGATCTAAAAAAAAATTGGACTAAAAACAAATAATCTTAAAAAGAAAATTTTTTGTAAACCTTACAAAAAATTTTGAAAAGATTGTAAACCTTACATATTCATAAACCAAGAAAAATAAAAGAAATGACATTTTGATAAAAAAAAAAAACATTTCTAATATCTAATAACTAATTGACACTCACCATTTCACTACAAAAACTTGCTAATTAGGTAAAAATGATACTTTTTGTCATATATGTTTTGTGTAGGTAAAAAAATTGATAAAAATCGGCCATTCATAAAACGTCATACAAGCCTTAAAGTCTTTTGGGCTTTAAATATATTGTTTTTGGGCTTCATATTATGTACAAATCGAAAGAAAGCAAAAATAAATAAATAAACTAGCTGATATGCTCAGATACCTTCAATTAATTTTGTTCATTTATTTCTATACCTTTTTTTTTTTCCTGCATCTTTTATAGAAAGAAAGAAAGGAAAAAAAAAAAAAAAAGAATTAAACCCTAGCTTTTCAACTAGGCGCCGCTGGTCAAGGTGAAAATTTCATCTTTCTAGTTCTCTCTTTCTATGGCCAAGTTCGGCCACTTCTCCGACCATTATTATTATTTTTTTTTTTTGGTTTTAAACCAAAATTATTTCATCAACAAAAAAAATGTAATGCCAGAAAAATAGCAATTATAGGGCTAAGATGATCGATCCATATTAAAATGCAAACTCAAACTGGCTCCATTATAATAATTTATTTATTTATTTATTTGTGCTAAGACACGTGACACAAAGCACTGCAGCAGGTAAATATCACTTCAAAGAATTATGGTAAAATATAATTACAATTATATGGACAAAACTAAACAAAGCTGTACATTTATCACCCCCAAAACAAACAAATGTTTGCTGTCATACGGTTCATCAGAATGTCTAAGATCTTAAATCAGGAATTTCACTGATGAGAATCTAAAGACATATATACAAAGCTTCTGATAACAGACAGATCTGCTAGAACCATGTACCTTATAAAATAATTATGACTGGAAGAGGGTCACTGTGGCAATATAACCATTCTTCATCACCTGCAAATTGCGGGATAAACCTAGTTAGCAGTTCATTTAATGAACATACAGTAGTAACCTAAATACTGACATAGTAGTTATTGTGCTGTTTTAAAACTATCAACAGTATAAAAACATAAAAATAAAATTTTATCTAATGAAATATATTATTCTTTAAAACGATGGATATATTGAAATTTCAGAGCACAAAGCAAGGTTTAGAGAGTAAATCACAGGGTATTGAGCAATTTACCTCAAATGCAACATTTGGATAACCATATACAAAAGTAGATCCAAAAGGATTGGCTGTTGAGCCTTGTGTTTGAATGGCAGCCCGACCACAGTCCCCGAGGATTTCCTATTGTATATACTTATTGTTAGAAGGATAGCCCAAAAATAGAAAAACCTAGTTGGAAACAATTTTAATCTATAGATAAGATCATTTAAACATCAAGAATCAGTTATACCTTCACCTGCTCCCACTTTGTACTTGATGTTATTCTATTCTTGCAGCTATTTATGTCCTGGAAAGAAACCCCACCTATAAAATCACAAAAGAGACTATATTATCAAATCTTGAAATCAAAAGGTAAGAACTAAAATGTAAACGATCAGAATAGCACTTACTGTCGGAACCATAAATAACAAAATTGCACTTTATGTATGAATTAAAATCTGCATGACCAGGATAGTTTGTGTGCAAAACAAACTTCTTGATTTTATGAGTCTACAAAAATCATAAACAATGTAATCTTGTAAGAAATCACGACTCCCCGCAAAGCATATTGACTGTCACCAGAAACAAAGTGAATACCTGCCCATCAAATAAGATGTCCAACCCACGGGTAAAGTAGTTATAGAAGTAATCGCCACAAAATGTTGTCTTAGGACGAGGATCTGAGGCAGAATGAATAACCATTTGGTCTACCTGATAGTCAAACATTATCACTATCAATCAGTAAAATAAAAAGAAAGTAAAAATAAAAATAATCATGCTGACCATGAGGATGATTATGCTCCTGAAACATTGGTAAGAGGGCAACAAACAAAGCAAAGCCTTGTTGAATAAAAATCATCAGCCAATAAAGAAACTGAAGTCTTTTAATGTTTAAGCCAAGGACTTCCCAATCATACACAATGTTCCTGCCGACAGGCGACATCTAATAAAAAGGAGAGAAATTACAGGATAGACTGAATAGAATATCAAAAAAAGAATAAGCAATCTCTGGATCCAGGTATTAGCAATCGTAGGAGCATGCAGCACCAGAAATAATCCAAACCACAGCTGGTACTTTAGGAGGGTACAAATATAATTCCTCTGCCAGCAATATATCTACGTTTGTCATGGCACATGGAAGACAATGATAAATTATCATTGCCAGCCCAGGTAATTCCGATTTTGAGTCAGACAGGAATCAATACACCATATTTAGCACAGTACATCATGTAAAATCAAAATCCACTTGCACAAAATGGATCCTCATTTTACCAGAAAGACAACTTCAAAATAAAAAAAATTAAACACTCCAAAAACCTTAACTTTTTTATTCTTCAAAATCTTCACAACTCTGTATCATAATATATACAATCGAAAACTCCACAAAAGTTGAGCATTCAGTTTCAAAGATTATATGACCTGTTTCTGATGGATTCCACAAGGGCGACCAAGTTCAGACCAAACATCCTGCAGAAAACAAAATCAAAAAATGAAGTCAAAGTGGTAAGTACCATAACACCATTACTGCACAAGCACAGGCTTCAATATGATGAAAAAAAACATGTACCAGGGAATAGGTCAAAAAAGCAACAACAAAAATAAGAACTAAAACTCTACAAGAGTTCAATTGGTATAAGTTAAACACTTGCCTGTGGTGAAGCCCCAAAAGGTATATGTTGGCCACCAACTTTAAAGTATAATTCTTCCCCAAGCTGAACATAGATATTAAATTGCATTAGCTCCATCAATTACAATTACCCAAATCACAAGACTATATGTGTGAAATTGTAACTAACTTAACAGGCCAATGGAAACAAAGATTCAAGAAACTATAAAAGGTTTTTTAAAAAAAAAAAAAAAAAAAAAAACAACTAAAGTTATAGAAGAATTCTTTTCGAGGACATGTTCAAGTCTCGTAATATTCATATAGCTTGTCCCAGGAAACTAACAGCAGTTAAAACAAAGTGCAAAAGTTTCATCCACACTCACTCATCCACATATTTAATTAAAATGAAACAAAGCTGATAAAAAAGGGAAAAAAAATCTTACCTTAACATGCACATCTTCCATATAGAAGCTGCCAGCAGGTAATGGTGGAGGAGAAGCCTTATCCATTATGGATCCAACTCCAACTTTTTTGTCCGTAGAACTATCATATACTGAGACACGGCACGTTACTGGTGTAGTACCATCTGGAAACTCCAATGGTAGTTCAGCTTTACAACAAAAAAACTAGCTTGTTAGAGCTTAAAAGTTTCTATAACAAGCTACAACAGAGTTGGGAAATTTGATAAATTACCTTCTCGGACAAGACAGCAATCTGCATATTGGTTAGGAATTGGAAAAGCAAATGATAGCCCCTACAAATTAGAGAGAAAGATCCAGTGAAACAAAGACATGGGAAGAAAATAACGTAAAAATGTGATGATCATGTAGCATATTCACATACTGGGTAGAATAGGGTGTAAACACTTCTATCTTTATCATAAATCCCAGGAAATGTTGGCCCAAAAAGTGAATACACAGCTACAAAAGTAGCCAGAGTGGATGGTCCCCTGAAAAGAGATATATGCATAAGCAAGACAGCAGCTTTACCTAAATATTAAAATAGTAACAACCTTCAGAAGTACTCACCCAATAAGGGAAGTAGCATAGCGCATTTGAAGTCTCTTCATATCATAAATCTCAATAAGGCGTAACCTCTGCAGCCAATTTCAAGGTAAAAATATAAAAAACACTGAAGAAAGCTATACAAGAAAAGTAAAACAAAAACGAAGATAAGTGTTGATAGTCACCTGAGACCAAGAATCAAAACGAAGATGGAAACCGTGATCTGGGAAGCCAATAACAATATCAAGCTTCAAGGGGTCCTGCAAAAGAAACATAGTAAATTGGTAATGAGAGATTGGCAAAGGAAGCCTCCCATAAAACAAAACAAAACAAGAGATGGAAAATGCACTACGGGCATGTTTGGTTGAAGTAATCGTAATCGTAATGGAAATCATTCAGGATATTACTATGTTTGGTTTGACTGTACCCTGTAATGGAATGTAAAGCAATAATCCTCATTACGCAGGCTGCCTTCTGTAATTCTCATTACGTCTTCAGCCATCTCTATTTTTCTCACAATTTGTATAATCATTTATGACTTTTTTGCTCATTATCTCTTTTAGTAATAAAAAAAATTATTTTTTAATTTTATTTCATTTATAATTTTATAATTTTTATTTTAATATTATTATTTATTTTCATTACGCTGCTTAAACAAACATTGTAATAGTAATACTATTTTCTTTACATTCAATTCCATTACAATTACCATTTTTATTACTTTTACATTCAGTGAACCAAACGTTACCTAAATATATTAGATAAAGGAAATTGCTATTTCCAGAGCTATAAAGACTAATGCAAGAGCAATTGAAAATTTCTGCAAAATTTAATACTCGGGAGTTTCCAAGAATAGAAACTTTGTTCAAGCATTGCAAAAACAGCTCAGGCAATAAAGCTACCCTAGATAAAATATGTTTTTTTTTTTTTAAAAAGAGTCAACCAATGCAAAATTACCTTGAATCACTTTGTAAGCAATACTGCATAAAACATATTACATTCAGATCATACCTCATCATGGTGCTTCACGTGAACAACATCGTAAATATTAGGCTGTTGCTCTATTTGAGCAAACGCTTCACAAATTGGCATCCCTGAACAACCATCAATTATCAGAATAAAGCCCGATATAACCTCCTAAAACCCAATCCTGTTTTTCCAGATGATCATGCCACATATTTTTCCTATCTAACAATTCAAAATCTAAATCTTCCTACCAGGTTTTAAAATCTAGCCTGAATACGGTCAGATAGTAACAAATGGAAAAGAGATCGAAGTTCAACGTGTAATTATAGCCGAGGGAAAATAGATGAGAAGACAAACTACCGAGCGAAAAGGGTCCGACGCCGAGGCCAGGACGGAGATCGAGAACAATGGCACCCATGGCTGTGCCCTCACACCGTCGTCTAGGTCGCTGCATATTTTGGGAAATTCGGCTTTCGATTATGGCGTTGTCAATAGGTAAGTTTCCGTAACTTTCGCGTAAGGAACCCGCAGGTTTGGGTTGTTGATTGTTGTTCAATGCTTAAAGAACAAAGCTTGTGGCTTGCTGCTTGCGAGTCCGTGTAAAATGCAAGTTATGCAACCAGCGTAAGAAATACACTATCCCTTTAAAGGCATATTTCTTACATAATACTAAAGACAAGTATAATTGTGAGAAAACATAAAAAAAAAAAATAATACCTTCAAAATTTATAATAATAAAATTAGTATTCTTTATATTCAAATTTATATTTTTACATTTAAAAAACATGACTAATATATCATTTTTCTTTAAACACTCATTCAATTAGAATTGAACGACGATCATTTAGACCCGTTCAATATTATTAGGATGCTAATTTTATTATTATAAATTTTAAGGATGTTATTTTTAGTAATTTTTCTATAACTTTTATGTTTTATAATAAAATTAGAGGATATCATATAGTATAAAAAAATTATACATTTAGAGAGTATAGGTTTAAATTATATTAAACATTTAATTTAATATATCTGAATTTTTAATTATAAAATTATGTCTCTTACTTTTTTCATCTCAAATTATAAATAATTTTTTTTCTATTTTTTAAAATGTAACAAAAATATAAAAAATGAATTAAATATTAATTTAAATAAATTTATAATAAAAATTATTTTATTAAATATTTACAATCAATTTTTTTCCATCTATATTATGCTGCTTACCACTAAATACTATATAAATTAATTACATACAATTTAATATAATACAATTATACTTAACATATCAATATAGTGCATCAAACATGCTGTAAGTGGCCCAATTAGTTCATTATTTTTTAAATAAAAATATTTTTTATCACAATTTGATGCATACATCAATCTATATGTTACAATTTAATTAGCCCCTGCTATAAAGGAGTCTCATTATCACTTCATCATCTTTATTTCAAATTTTATATCCAATCAATAACTCATACGTTACTGAATGTATCACAACTTGAAACATATAATACTATTATATTTTAAAAGGTTATTTGTTATAAATATATCCATAATATTTATAAAGTTATAAACATACATGTAACTTATTCAAAATTCTAAAAGTATAGACATTTTTAGTATAAATTCGTTAAAATTTATAAATATTATGGATAAGTTTGTACCAAAAAATGTCTATAATTTTAAAATTTTAAATATGTTATGCGCAATGTTTTTAGTTTTATAAATATAACACAAATGTTAGTGACAAAATCAATATATTTGAGTATAAAATGTCATTAATCCTTTTTTAAAAATGAGTAATTTAATTCTTTTTTTTTCTTCTTATATTTAATTGGTCCCAAAATTAAAAAATTTAAAAAAAAAAAAAAAACAAATAAATTCAACTCATAATTTTTTTTTAAATAAGACAAAATAATAATAATCTCATATAAAATATTTATGAATAATCAATTAAAATACTAAACTTTTTTTTTGTTAAACAGATCACTTTTAATTTCATTTAAAACATCGAGAAATTACATCCCTTGAACACCACTCTAGCCAACTATCCTTTTAAACAACACTCATTTTCACATTAACACAATGTTTAGCACCTAATTGTGCTTCTCTATTACCATCCCTTGAGACATACTGAACCATTCATCCCTTTTCTTTTAATAATCTCCTTAATCTCACTACAAATATTGCCATTAAAAGATAAATTCGTACCTGCATTATTAATCATATTCACACTAATTAGAGAATCTGATTCCACAACATCCAGCTCAACATTTAGCTCTTCAACCAAAAAAATAACCATCCAAAATGGCAAACAACTCTGCAATTAGAGGACAAGAAAAACCACTTAACTAGGTGTTATCTGCAATAAAATGCCCTTTCCAATCCCTCACCGTGACACATGAAACCACACATCTAGATGTAGCTTGTACCACCCCTTCAACATTGAATTTTAGAATATTCTTATCAGGTGCCTTCTAAGTACCCATCTTCTTTGTATGTCCCTCACAAACACCATAAATCAAATTCTTATTACATATTCTCCTATATTCTTCCAAGAAAGATTGAATCTATATTATTAAATTAACACAATCTCTACCATCTTTTCCATAGACTTTTTTCATTTCTATCATGCCAAATACCCCAGGCAATATAACAAAATAGCTCCATATCTCTCTTGCTAAAAGAAGAAAAATATGACAAAATAGATCTACAAAATACATTATTGGCAATTACTTAAAGAAAAATTACAAAACATTAAACTTCTTTGAATAAAAAATTACATAACTAAATTGAGGTCTATGTAATACTACAAAACATAACATCATCAAATTGAATCATTTCTAAATTGAGAGGTTAGATCTTTACAAAAAAAAAAAAAAAAAAAAAAAAAGAAGCTATTTCATGTTAAAATTAAAATTTTTAACCCTCAAATTTTAAATGCATAATAGATTCAAATTTATGAGTAATCTATGTAGTCTAACTACATATATTCAAATGCATTAGTAAACAAAAAGATAAAAAGAACTCACAAATTTTTAGTGAGAAAAACCCCATAAAGATACGCATAATAAATTATCCAACTTTGTGTAAGTCTTTTATACATTTAAATTGTCATCAAAGAGTGGACAGGCCTGATCAAACGTGAAACAACAAAAACCATCCATGAAATCTATATCTATCCATTTGACATCACATGGTATGCTCTTCTATCGAAAAATTCTTATAATCTGTAAAAAAAAAAATAAGTCCATTAATAACCATGAAAATGTCGGTGTTCATAACTGAGAGGTTTAGGACAAATGGAAAACAACATAGAAAGTTTTGTTAACCTAAAAATTTTAGTACTCTAGTTTAAAGTATTGAATTTGATCAACACAGTTGCAACCTCATCATGCATGCATTATGTATACATTAAGAAAAGAAAGATGACATGGTGTTAGAAAATAAACTACTTCCAATTTGTGAGTTAGTAAAAGAAGGATATTTAACTTTTAATATAAGTAAAAAAGCATTGACCTCAAACTATTTCATTTTATGGATATCTTAGTTAACATAATTGTGTAATACATACATCGCAAACTCTCTTTTCAGAGTCGTAGTCCAACGGATTTGCTGATAGTCGACTAATCAAAGTCATTTTATTCTCATACCAGTACTAGTTCTATTTTCTATACTATTTTTATTTGTTACACTATTAATTTATTAGATAAGTAATACTAGTTGAAAAACAAAGTATGAATCGGCTAATATTTTACAGCAAAGAAAAATGCATGCAAGTATAAAGCACAGCATAGGTTGAATAGAAAGAGAGTATGAAAGACAAAAATCATTCTACCAAGAAAAAAAAGGACCACTATCTTCAAAAGTACGCGTCTCAAACTTTAGAAGAATTTTCGTGAGTCTTTCAATTTATCCCCAACTAGGAAGCAACTAATCCTTTCCACAGAGAGTACAGATTATGAACTGAAACTCATCATTTTGAAACATCAAATACTTAAGCAGAAAAGCTCTTTATTTAAATATAATAAAACATACGTCATGCACCAAACTGTACTTTGACTGATGGATGATAGTTTAAGTACAGTGAAATCTCAAAGTTGGCTTTAAGCATAAAATTTCTTGGTAATTTACTATGTCATTTTCAATGCTTAAGGTTTTACCTAATTAATCATATATTTCTAAATACTTAAACCAGATTTGTATATTAGTAAATCAAGATTATTAACATGGTTCTCTCTTAGAGTTGAGAGAGAAGTTATCTCTGACACAACCAATGTGCAATGAATAATGTTCGCAAAGTTATATCTCCCATTTTAGGATTTTATTTTAGTATCTCGCTTTCATTGCATACACTACAACAATATATACATTTAGGGACGGTTCTTTTTAAAAAAAAACCGGTGAACCGTCCCCAAAAGTGGGATTTTGGGACGGTTGGGCGTAATTTTTCGTAAATGACATTTAGGGACGGTTATTAACCGTCCCCAAAAGTGTTACCTTTCGGGACGGTTAATAACCGTCCCTAAATGTATTTATAAACATAGCCCACCAGTACGTTCTCGCGTTATTTCGTCTCTGATATTCGCGAAAACCCTAAGTAATCAGCCCCCCCCAGCGCCTAGCCTCCAGCCGCGCGCCCCCACGACGCAAGCCGTGAACCTCCCAGCCGTCGCCGTCCTCCCTCGTCCGTGACTCCAGTGTTGGCCGGCGGTATCTGCAGCAACGCGTACGACGAACCAGCTCCTCCGTCAACGCTTCCACGGCAGCTCCACGTGACCTCTCCACCGCCATGCCTCGCCTCGCCGATCAGGTCAAGGACCGCTACACTTGACCATTTTTTTTCCTGCAATATATATATGAATTAATATTGTATTTTTTGCAATATAAATGGCTGAGAATGTGGGGAGCAAAAGAGATTCATAATTTAAATTAAACAATGAAAGATTGCCGGCAAATTTGGTGCAAGCTCAGCGAGATTACTTTGGTGCCCATACATATGAACGAGATTCAAAATATTTTCCAAAAAATTTCTCATATGAAACCATTAATCATTACAGATTTTCCCAGGTTTGCATCTTATTTTTGTGCTCTGTTTGATCTGCTGTTCTTATCATGATATTTCCAATGGTTAATATTAATTCTGTGCCCTTTTTATTGTTTTGGAAGACCTTTAGTTGGTGATTAGTGTATTGTTGTAAAATATTATATAACGATTGCCTATGAAGACTGTCAAATGAAGTTTCTTTTATCTTGTTTTGGTGCTTGTTTTAGGAGGCAAAACATGAATAAAGGAACATGGGATAAACAGACATCCCAAAATCCTAAACAACATTCTGAAAATCTGATGATTTTTTCGGTTTCTTTTCAGTCATAGATTCATTGCTGTATCTAAGTTGGACACGTTTCTAATTTCTGTTGCTTTACCTTTTCTATACCAGGTGTAATAGCAATGTCATGGTGTCCCATTGACAGTACCTATTTGCTTACATGTGCTAAGGATAATCGAACTATTTGCTGGGATACAATCTCTGGAGAGGTACACACTTTGGCGATAATTCCAGGAGAGGATATATATAATGTCTGCTATTGACTCTTCTTCTGTTGGTCTTTTAGATTGTGTGTGAATTGCCAGCAAGCACCAATTGGAATTTTGATGTGCACTGGTACCCGAGGGTACCTGGAGTGATTTCAACTTCCTCATTCGATGGGAAAATTGGGTTATATAATATTGAGGTACTTTATCTGCTGTTATTTTAAGAATTATAACATTTTTCATCTAGTACTAGTTCCAGGAGTGAACGATACTCGTTTATTTTTATTTTAAACTTTTAAAGACAATATTATGCAATTTCTGTTATAATATTTATATGCAAACAAAGATTTTTAACAACTACAGTTGCTTCTACATAGTTTTAGATGTAATATCTCCTTAGCTTCCATCCCCTTCATATTGCTAAAACCCTACTTCTTTTAACTTTAAAATGTCATTCCCATGAACTTTTTTTTTGTATTTACTCTCTTTGGTTCCCTTGCAGGGTTGCAGTCGATATGGTGTTGGTGAGACTGATTTTGGTACAGGTAGAACTTTTTCTTTATCTGAGCATAATTAAATCTTTGCGTTGACCATTAGCCGCTTGTTTTTTCTGTCTATTATGATTTGATTGGGTGGTGTAGCTGTAGTTACGCAACCATTTTTTGGCTGTCGTTAAACTAACTTCAAACTCATGTTACTTTTCATAGCTGTCCATTTAGAGGAAGGAAAAAAAAAACACTATAGAGATTGGACTCACCACAACAACTAGTGGAGAACCATACATTGCAACAGCTGCTACAAGTCCTACACTTCCTACAAATAACTTGCGATGATGGTGATCGTGAAAAACGAAAGCAGAGATGGCGGCAGTGATGCTGAAGAAAATGATTACAGGTATCAAAGTTGCAGTTACCTTAATCTGCATGATTTTATACACAACTTAGAATATTAAATTGCTCTTCAATGTTTGAAACTGATAATATAATATCCATCCATGCATGCAATTTATTAAAAAAAAAAAACCTAATCTAGAAGAAGCCAAAATTGTTTTGTATGACTTGCCTTTCCTTTAGATGTGGAAAACCAAAAATATATGAAAATGAAGGAGAATTCAAGTAGAACTCCAAGGCCATTGATGGTAACTAGTGGGAAATTTTCCCATCTATAGCTTACTACAGGTAAGCCATACCAAGTATAAATGAGGCAGTTGAAAAATGAGATTATATAAGGAACTGGTGAAAACTCCTCAGTGCTTCTTTTCCTCACCACCCTTGTAAAAGTAAGTCTGAAAAAGAAAAGAAAAAAAAATCTTGTTGAGTGCTGAGTCAAAGTATTAATATTTAAAATAAATTATCATTAAAATATTTATTAGATAGATTATTACATGGGAGCAGCGAAAAGTATTAAAGAAGTGGCATTGCCTGCAACAATATAGAACACTATGATCAGAATGTGCAGACATAATTTATATATAATGTAATCAAGTAGCGTTTGTTCGATTGAAAGTGTATTTGATAGTAAAAAATATTTTTGACAAACACAAATTTTGTCTTACAATAAATGCTTTCAAGATTAAAAAACATATTACACAAACAAATATAGTCTTATTAAACTTAAAGATGTGTATAAAAGGGGGAAAATTTATGTATACCCATGATGCCAACTGCCAAGCGCAACCTGTAATCAACCATTTTGCTTTAATTAGAGAGTGAAAGATGGTCTTGAACAACAAGAAGAATATTGGTTCCTAGAGACCAAGCAAACTAGAAGCGGCAAACTTGATTAAATGTCCAGTTGGTGTATCTTTTGGCTTTGGAGGCAAACTTGTATCATTCCAAGCTAAGCCGCCTAGTGCCGGTGCTTCACCCGGTTCTTCAGAGGTATGCTTGCATTGTCTATTGCTTGTTGTCTGCTGCGATGAAGGGTTTTTTATTTTTATTCTTTCTTTCTTTGTCTAGGTTTTTGTACACAACTTGGTAACTGAACAAAGTTTGGTGACTCGCTCATTGGAATTTGAAGCTGCTATACAAAATGGAGAAAAGTCTTCGCTGAGGGCTTTATGTGATAGGAAATTGCAAGAATCTGAGTATGTTGTTGATCCTTGAATATAAGTTGTCGATGTTCTTGTTTGTGTGAACATTTTTATTGTATTTATTTCCTTGTTATCAAACGATAGAGACTAATGACTTTTGTATCTGCTTTTGGTAATTGCTAGATCTGATGATGACCGAGAAACATGGGGCTTGATAAAATGTACTACTTTTTTTAGCTCTGAAAATATTTTCCTCTTATTGTTTTTGCTGTCTTTTGTCCATATATATGTGTTCTGATAGTGTCATTAACTGATGTTACAGTTTTGACATCTCTAAGACTGGTGGCTTCAAGAAAAAATTGAGAACTAGATTGAGCTCTCTGTTTGATGGCTATAGCAATCAGAATCTCTTCATTTCCTTCTTTTGTATTTTCTCGGCCGCTGAAACCCCTACAATTTAGTGTGAATTCTTTTGTATTTTTTGAGTGATGAGCATGTTACTTGTTGATATTAAATTCAATTTTTTTTATATATTGGAGAATTCTTAACTCCAATTATTTTGTGACTAATCACTAATTATATTGTAATTATTAATTAATTAGTAATGATATGCAAACAGTAATATTGTCGTTCTTGTGATTTTGAATATATATATTCTTTCAGCATTTTACAGGTATAATTTTGAATATATATAAGTTCAGCATAATATTGAAATTAAAAAAAAAAAAAAAAAAAAAAAAACCATTTAGGGACGGTTATTAACCGTCCCCAAAAACCTCAAACAAAAGTTTTAGGGACGGTTATTGGGAAACTTTTAGGGACGGTTAATAACCGTCCCTAAAAGTTTCCCAGTAACCGTCCCTAAAAACTTTCAGGGACGGTTGTTACACTTTTAGGGACGGTTACATTTTACTTTTAGGGACGGTTATTGTCACTTTTTGGGACGCCCGCATACGGGACGGTTACGACCCGAAACGTAACCGTCCCTAAATGTCTTTAGGGACGGTTAATAACCGTCCCTAAATGTCTTTTTTGTAGTAGTGATAATACACTACTAGAGCACAAGATCTTAGCATGAAATTATATAAATATCATAACTAATAATTAAAAGTTATATTTAAGCACAATAATGGTCATGCATATTCATTATATTTTATTCCATTTGTAAGGATCGAACATAGTGAAAGTTAAATATCATGATTAGCAAGTAGATTCTCTCAATTGCTAGTAAATGTTGAAGGGTCAAAGTTAAATATCATGTATGCGAGAATTGATGAAAGCATAAGTTGAACTAAGCATACGTAGCTTCCAAAATAGTGTCTCCCTTGTTAAGATATTGAAAAGAACCTGCAACTTGAGGTATCAATCCTCTTCCAGAAATCAAGACTACATAAGAAAAATATTACAGATAATTGACATGAACCGATATACAAGGCCATGATCTTTGTTGATATAGGTCCAGTTCATTCTATTCACTGTAAATCAATATAAGCATAAATCACAATATTTTCAGATAAGTTCCTTGCCAATAGATATGATATTGCATACCCAAAATTCAAAGTGTGGTTTAAAATACAAACCAAAGTGTGGTTTTAAGATCTATCCAAAAGTCCAAAACAACCAAAGTCCCAAATACTAATGTATCTTTATTTTTCTGCACAATAATCCAAAGAAAGCAAGTAGCACCCAAACAGGAAATGAGAAATATCTCACACATTTAACACACTATTCATATAAAATTTTAAATACCTAAAATTTAACAAATTGAAATTGTAGAGAAAAACATTGCACAAACTAAAATTCAAGCACAAAACAAACCTTGTAGTAGAAGAGGGACGGCGACAACAAGGAAGACAAATGGCTAGAAGAATGGAAATAATGGACAATGACGACAATGGAGAATGATAGCTATGGAACGTGGAAATCAACCTTCACCAAACGGTAATGAACTCACGACAGTAGTGGAGACTTGTGTTGCTAGAACTTATGATGACAATGGCTATGGACGAAAACAAAAATAGAGAAAGACGGCTATGGAATGTGGACCTTAACTTGCATATAACGAAATTGAACATTTTCATCTTATCAGGAGTGTTTTGTAACATCATGTGATGGAGAAGCTTTTGGTTGGACAGAATCATGCAGCACGTCCGTAGCTTTACGAATAACTCAATAAGCTTGTCGGGACAAGCAGAGGTGTACCCTAGAGGGTTTATGGAGGGAAACGATAGCTTGGACAACAAGATTGGATGTCTATGTTTTGGTGGTCAAGACTTGGTCTTTATGATTTGTCATGTGGGGTGGTGTGCCCTCTTAGGCTGCACTCTATCCTATTCGATGCGGCTTGATAGGCAATGTCTTAGACTACTTCATTGAAATGTGGAGGTGTAGATCTTATGACTTGTAGAGCAGCAATAATATGGACATCATTGTTTGTAAGGCATCAGCATTTAAAAGGTGTTAGGTTATAGGTGGGCGCTAGCGAGCTCTAGCATTTAGAAGGTGTTGTAGAGCGTTCTCGTTGAAAAGAGATAGTTTAGGAGTCAGTGGCTCGGGTAGGTACTCTAGGATGAGCTAGAGCACGTTTACTACCACGTACAAATGAATGTTCATCCGTGCTTCTCTTATGCGAGCCATTCAGACTCGTTGTGATGTAGTTAGTGTGGACATAGGTTAGGACGCTATGGATGCATATGTAGAGTGAGGTCCATCTAGAGGTTGTTTGTTCAATGATTTCTCAACAGGAGGACAATGCAGAAGGAAGCTATCTGGCGTGCCACAAGAAGGGAGGCCGTCTGGTGGTGGCCGAGCTTGGCCAATGGTTGACGTCGTCCAAACCATCTCCTCGTAAGGATTTCAAAACTGGCCTAAAAGTGGGTGAATCGGACCAGTAACTGTCTACTGTCTATTAGGCGAACCGGACCAATCTGGTCCAGCTTTTTCTATTGTTTGGATAGGACTTGTCGATGTGGCCACTACTTGCAAAGGTGGTGTGTAGGGGAGAGTATGGCTCACCCCTATGTCCGTTCTGTCCCAAATTTTGGGTACAAACTAATCGGGACACAATCTTTTTGATAGTGACCTTTGGCCCTCTGATGCTTAATTCAATTAAGGTAATGGCAATGATGGAGGAGACCTAAGCCTCAACTTCTTAATAATAAGGAGAATAAGTATAAATAGAGAGAATATAGGAGCTGCGTGTATTCTTATTAAGTTATGACTTATGTCTTACTTGTAACTTATGACGAGACGTCTGTGTGAATGTGTATAATGTGCATATATATAAGGAACGTGATATACTTATTGTCGGTTACTTAGCTGAAGAAATAAACTTATCCTGCTTTCGGATGTTATCTCTCCCTAATTATCTCTTATATGATAATTAGTAGATATTTAGTGCATAATTATCTTATGGTCGTTTATCTAGCATTTAGGCTTATTTGCTTACTTAGTGCTCACTAGATATTGCGGGCCACATTACTAAATAGGACCAATAAGAGTGTGCCATTTGGCACGTATTATTTTATGTCCAACAAGTACTAACTGCATGTTTATTTCTATTTAAACATAACGCTTGGGCAATCTTTATAATAATTTTATTATTTAACAAGAAACATAAAAACTTTTATGAATTAAACTCATACAAGATGTGAATAACTCTTCTATTAATTATTTTCATAGATGTTTTTAATTGTATCAAGACATATCATACATCTATGAACTTGATTTATACAAAAGTTTTTTCATCAAACACATACATACTTTTGTTTTTATCATTACTAATTATAAAAAAACAAACATGACTAAAATAAAATTTATTTGTTAAACCTTACACGTGAAAAGCCCATGATCAAAATCTCTTAGAGAAACATGACTTTCACACCATCAAAATGCTATAAAGACACACAATTGAAGCAAGACAACAAACCCCACTAAGAGGGCCCTACTAAACTTCACAAAAAGAGTACTACAAAATTGACAAGAAAGAAAGAGAAAATTATAAATATATATAAAATAATAAAAGAGGAGAGAGGCTACCAGAAAGAGTCCTTCTTGGAAGAAAAGGAGGATAAGATACTTTTTTGAATTTCTTGTGTAATTATACAAATCTGTAATATATTGTTGCTTTTGAAATTAAGAAATTTGTATGCAGATAATTTATAACGTAGATTTAGGTAGATTTATGAATAAGGTTTGGAATATCTATGCAAGTTTTTTTTTGTTGTTGTAAAAAAATGACACAAAAATATGCATCGATTTTTCAAAAATTGCTGAACGATCTGCATTGGTGAAAAACGAACGCAAAAGTCAAATTTTAGTGTAGTGTGGGAGGAAAAGGAAGAAGAAGAAGAAGAAAAAAAAAAACAAAAGAAAGGGTAGGTGGCGACTATATAGGATTAGATTATTTTTTAGTTTACTTTACTCTAAGGCGATATGATTTTTATAGCAACAACTCGGAGCCTTCACGTGTTGAGATGTTATATATTGTTCCTTACCAATTATATTTATTTATCTCTCCATCAAGTAATTGGTGTTTGTGTTTTTTAAAAAATAGTTGCATTAATTTTATATTTTATTGACTTGAAATACCATATCATTACATACTTTAAGAGTAATAAATAATTTCTCGAAGTGTTAGACTAAAAATAGGCAAATTTGTATAATTTTACTATATATTGTGTTCTATAAAAAAAAAAAAAAAAATCTTGTGTCACACCATGCAAAAATGCATGTAAAATTTTGTGTGATTAACATTTCTCTCCTATATGCATATTTTATTACCGTAATTTTTTTTTTAAAATCCAGCAAAAATAAATAAATTATTCTTCGCATAAAATGATTTATAGTTTTCAATAAATTTCTTTTTCTAATATCATTTAGCTTATAATTAGAATTATCATTTTGGTTATATAAAATTTTGGTTTTAAGTGCATAGCATAATTTCATTTTATTTAGCCCCTACTATGCAGTCTATATATTCGTTTTACAACTTAAAATATATGTTTTACGCATATTTAGAAATACATTCAACATGTATTTTTATCTTAAAAATCTTAATTTTTATAATTTAAAAGTGAAATTAGTTGAACAATGAGTCCGTATATTTTATCTCAAATTATTTTTTCTCTCTATCCATTCAATTAAAAATTGCCAATATATACTTTATTTATTTGTGTATTTTGCGCTAAACAACTTCGCTTCTTCTCCATCAATCCATTACACAATCTCCATAACCTCAATATCTATACAAATTTGGATGTTTATACCATTAACTCTGTTTTTTTCATATAATTTTTTTTTCATTCTTAATTGACAGATTTTTAAGATTAAAGGAAGATGTAGTGAGTTGGCGTATAAGAAGAGTCTAACGATATATATATATATATATACAATTGAAAAGATAAAGAGCATTTAGATTTGGTATAGAACGGTAAGATTCTTGAATAACTTTGTTATAAAAAAATTGGACGGGAAATTTTGTCTACGTTGCCCTTATTTTTATAGCGCATGGTTTAAGTTATAACCAAGTAATGTCCTGCTCTAAATTCCTAAATTAGAAATTTGGTTTGGCTTCTTCGTAGGTTTTTCATTTCTTTTATTCTCAGACTTCCTCTAAGCTCTTTCTTCCTGGTTTTTCTCAACGCCGAATCATATGCGAAATTCAGACCCCAGCCAAGGTCGTCGCGAACCGTTTTGTTTTCGCCGGATTCCACCGTGTGTGTGTATGTGTAGGTACTGTATCTTTTACATTAGCTCTAAGCCTGGATCAGAAGTCTTTAGATAATTATTTTATGTTGTTTCTTATCTTCAAAATGGATTTAAGTTCTAATACAAGCATTTGTATTTAGCTTGATCGGTTTCTTGATTGTGTTTGGTTCTCTCTCTAATTTGATACATCTTTTGTTCATTTTGTTATCATTATGTGCTTGATTTATTCAATAAAAGGTTGAATTAAAGATTCTGGATCCATTCGGAACTGTTATTCAAGGGGTTCGTGGAAGTTTTTCTCAGCATTCAAATTTAGCTACGGAATCGAATGGCCGCTAAGCGGTTAGGGCTATTAGGAATTAATTCATATATTGGATTATCCAAATTTGGACGGTCTGGTACTTCGAATTTGCTGTCTTCGACCTCTCGTTTTAGGCATTTGGATTATAGACTAAATTCTGAGCTGGTCAAATCCAATGTAAAGCGGTTGTTTCTTGTAGACACCTTAGCTTTGGTAATTTCTTAACCTACTTTTGTGATTTATTTTTTATGAATCCATATGTCATTATATTGTTGGTTGGTTCAACTTAGATTGACAACCTTTGTGGACACTGAGATAAAATTTGAAAGAACAGTCAATGCTAAACGGATGATGTTTTACATTATCTTTTAGGTTAGGAGATTAGAGGGTGAAGGCGTGCCGACAAAGCAAGCCGAGGCAATAACTAATACTATAATGGAAGTGTTGAACGACAGCTTAGTAAATGTTTCTAAATCATTTGTTTCAAAGGTTGAGATGCAGGGAGAAATACAAAAACAAAAGGGAGAGATGCAGAAAGTAAGATTTCATTCTACTACTACTTTCATTTTCATGTTGCTTGATCTTTTTAAATAATGTCACCTTATGGTTCTGATATATTCTATTAGGTGTTCATAAACTATACTTGTTAAATTGAAGGGAGGATCGAAGTTGATTTCCTTTTTTGTTATCTGAAGTTTTTGCTTTGTTGTCTGTTTCATTTGGTAGACCGGAGTATTGCAAGAATCCAATTTGTCCAAATTCAAATCTGAAGTGCAAATCTCACAGGTATTACAATAAGAGGAATGCATGGTTGCTTCTTGGTGAAGGACCTTTTGCATTCTTTGTCATCGGTTACTTTCAGTCATCTAATCTTATTTAAGAAATATGTTCAAGTCTTTAATTTGGTTAATCTAAATGTGGTACCCCTCCTTTTTGGCTAGGTTGGTTGCATGATTTTGATTAGCTGTGTTTGTGGATTATTATTTGTTTGAGATTTGAAGTTGCAATTGTTTGTTTGGTTTACTTTGTCTTTGTCTCCATTTTCTATAGTTTACATGGATTGAGAAATTCCATATTTTTCATCTCGTTTGACATATGAATATCTCTAAGGGTTGAATTAAACTATTACCTTTGTAAAGATTCATGCTTTTGGTGAACTTATGAATGCAATGGTTTTGAGTTAAGTTATTGCTGGAAAGCATAAGGGCTATATTAGGACCTGTAATATTGGGTCCGAATTTAGGGTGTCAATTGTAGTAAGTTTTAGGGAAATAGGATCATATGACCCTTTTTATTAATTTTAATCTAAAATAGACACCCCACTTGCAATTATAATAATATTCCAAATTTACCCTTCTCTAAACTTCACGCTCCGACTCTAGTACCAGTGAGTTCATCTCCACCAGCGCCTTTGGCCAGATCTCCAGTTCCTGCTTCTTCTTCATCAAACTCCGGAAATATCCTCGGTTCCATCGCCGGCACCGTCAACGGCTTGTGTTGTTGGATTAGATGCATTTGTGTACAAGAAACGTCTGGAGAACATTCGTCGTTCTCGGTACAATGATTCCCAGATTGAAAAGAAAATTTCTAATCAAATACTAACCAGCTAGTTCTTTTGCACACTTATCATCAAGTTCACAGCAGAAGCCGAGGTTGGATTGCCAGGATATATGATATATACACATTTGTGCATCCTTATCACTGAAGATGTACAATATTCCACCTTCAAAGTAAGATAAAGAAAGCAGGTAAAGGAAACAAGCAGTATCATATACAATTACTTACTTTCCCAAGACCTCGGCTAAAATCTGAACATAATAATCAACCATTTGTGACTTTGAAACAGCTCCAATGTATGGATTGTCCATCCGAACAACCCAGTGCTTTGTGTTCCCTGAAGGAAACAAAAGAGTGTTTCCATTTTTTGGGTTCGAGAGATATCCGGTTTGAACATTAGAAGCACTATAATCCTTTTCCCCAGAATTGAAATCTGGGTCAGGCCTAACAGATATGACTTCTGGTAAACCTGCAAAAGATATTGGGGACAATAACAGTAAAGACTTGATTGAATATCTTTCGACAATAACAGTAACAGACAAGTGAACTCGCCACTAGTATCTCTGAATTGAATATGATTACGAGCTTCAAAGAAAATTTTAGCTTCTCACCCTACTTTCTTGAGACAAGGGTGAAGATGACGATGGGTGCTCTGTTTGTGAAAAAAAAAATTTCAAATTTGAGAGGCTAACAGTAAAGATGGGTGCTCTGGTTTTCAGTTGGACACATGTCCAACTCTGTTGAGGTGAGTTGGACATACGTCCAACTGAGGGGTTATTCTGGGCAGTCTGTGTCCAACTCGGCTCCGGCGAGTGGGGTTGCCGGCCGGTCAAAATTTCATCAGTTGGACAGTCGTCCAACTGAGCTCCGGCGAGTGGACATATGTGTCCTCTAAAATATACTCCTCTGGTTTTCAGTTGGACACATGTCCAACTCTGTTGAGGTGAGTTGGACATACGTCCAACTGAGGGGTTATTCTGGGCAGTCTAGTTGGACACATCTCCGGCGAGTGGGGTTGCCGGCCGGTCAAAATTTCATCAGTTGGACAGTCGTCCAACTGAGCTCCGGCGAGTGGACATATGTGTCCTCTAAAATATACTCCTCTGGTTTTCAGTTGGACACATGTCCAACTCTGTTGAGGTGAGTTGGACATACGTCCAACTGAGGGGTTATTCTGGGCAGTCTAGTTGGACATGTGTCCAACTCGGTTCCGGCGAGGTCGCCGGCGAGTGGGGTCGCCGGCCGGTCAAAATTCGGTCAGTTGGACAGTTGTCCAATTTTGAGTAGTCTAGTTGGACATGTGTCCAATTAAAATTCATCACAATTGATTAATGAAATTAAGGGCATTTTTGTCATAATATGTAAAAAAATCAAGTGGAGGGGGTCATATCAGATTTTTAATAAATAGGGGGTCATGACAGCATATAACCCTAAGTTTTATCAAATAGTAGAGTATTGCAATTGAATTTTGATTAATCAAGAAACTAAGGATATGTTTGTTTCGTAAAATAGAAGCGTAATCAAAATGATAATGGTAATAGGAATTGTATTAAATGGAAAAATAATAATATTAGTATGTTTGTTTGAGTAGAAATAAAATTAGAAATAAAATTTATAAAATTATAAATTAAGAAAAATTAGAAAATAAATTTTCTTATTGCTAAGTAAGGAAAATGAGAGAAAGTAATAAATGACAATATAAATATATGAAGAAAATAGAACATTTCATTGTATTCTAAAGGTAGTGTGGGATGAATGAGTTTTCTTACTACTAGTGGAGTGCTTTCTATTCTATTTTAGATTAACAATCAAACTAAATATAAGAATACCCATAATTCTTATTTGCCAATCAAACATGACAATTTTTTTTTCCCTTTTGCCTTTTCCTTTTCCTTTCCCTCTTCCTCTCCCTCTTAGGATGGTTAAAAAATGTTTTACTTTATGAAAGCTCATCTCATGGTGAAATATGAAAATAATAGTAATTAGAGAATTTATGTTTTTTAGTGGTTTTGTGCTTTTGACTATCCGTTGATCTCTCTCTCTCACATCCTCTCTCTTCCCCTAAGTGGCTTTATTTTGGTAGTAGCTTCATTGGACAATTCAACATGCAGGGACACCATTTTTCTATGCTGCAGCAAGAGACAGAAAAGTTGCGAAATGATACAGATAAGATACGTAGTGAATCACAGAATGATATAGAGAAGATACGGAGTGAATTGAGGTCTGCTTATGACCATCTTTTTTTTTCCTACTTAATTCTCTATAATGAAGATCTTGATGTAGTAACATGGATTTTAGTACAGGTATGAAATTGACAAGGTTACAGCAGGGCAGCGCCTGGATTTGAATCTTGAAAGAGGGTATGAAAGTGTAGAACATAAAATTTAGTTTTATGGTCAAGTTCGAACAATACCTTTCTCCAAACTTTTTTCCACTGTCTTTTTGTTTCTACGAGTGCAGGAGGATAAGGGAAGAGTTATCGAACCAGAGTGCAGAAACCTCCAACCTTACTAACAAATTTGATCGAGAAACGTCCAACCTCAATAACAAACTTGATCGAGTAAGTACTAGAAATTAGATGTTTGCTCTTTTTCTAACCCTCAATCTTTCTTTGCTAATTTTGTTTTGTTGATGATTATTAGGAAATTCATGCTTTAAGAGCTCAGTTAGAAGCCGCAAAATATGACGTTATAAAATACTGCATAGGTACTCTTGTTTCTATATCAACTGTGGGTCTGGCTCTATTACGCATCTTGATGTAAACCCTTATAATTACTGTCACAAACCTTAAGGTCCATTCCTTTTTATTGATACATGGTTTCATAACATGAAAACCCAAGAAAGAAAATGGTCCAAGCAGCATTTTGAAATACAAAAACTAGCTACCCTGGCCCTTAGTTTAATTTGACATCCATTCGTTGGTTAATCATAAACCTTTGGTTGTTGTTTCTAAATATCAATGATTAGATAATTTGATGAACTTCGTTTCTTGGGTTGTTTTTGCTGGATTTATATTTTGTTTTCCTTGCTACTCTTTGGATTAATGGAATACTAATATGGAATAAGGGTCTTGACTCTCTTTAGAGGGCCCTTCTGTTGTGTTTGAGTGGAATAATTGGCTCAAAAACTTGAGCATAAAGCTCAAAGCAATGCAGAGCCTATGGACGTTGAGGCCTTTGCTTAGTAGCATGAAGTAACTACATAATCTAGAGGATTAGAAAATAAGAATCAAACCTACTAGTGATCCTGCAGATATTATGCAGTCATCATTGACCCTTTGAGCAATTGTAACAGTCCAAATTGGTTCTCTCCTCGAAAAGGATCTAAAAGAAGTTTTAATGAAATGCTCGCAAGAAAATAAGGATATTTTGCCTCATGGGTACCCAACCTGTTAGGGTCACTTTAGGGTAAGATCACTTTGGGTTGCAAACGGTTTACTTCAAAACCTAGTTTTAAAATGATGCAGCAATTAGTGCCATAATTATTGCATGTAATTAAGGCGAATAATAAATGCTGGCACATAAAGTCAACATCTAAAAACCTACTCAAAGATATACAATGATTTTGGAAGATTTGCTGAAGATTTAAGATTTTATTTTGTTTTTTTTCTTATTTAATTTTCATTATAAATACTTGTAAGTTAAAGTTCTCAGCATCAACTAATTTGAAATCAATTCCAATATTATCTTAGAACTTCTCTATGAAAATTCTATCAATTCCTCTCATTTTAGACGTAAGTTAGAACGAAATTTAACAACCTGCTGTGTCAAGTGGTATCAGAGCCTTCCTTTGTTTCAGGTGGAGCTTTCTTAATTATCATCATCCTTCAACACCATCCCTGCATCATCTAAATCATCCTATCTCCAACTTCAATCACTCTACTTATTCTAAAAAAAAATAATGTAGAAATTATTAGACTATATTACCATCTACAACCAACATCCAGCTATACCAAACACCCACAAAAAAAAATCCTCATAGTAAGTGCTCCATCATATTGAGAGGTTGCATTCACACAAGAAATTTTCATCATAAATAATTTCAGATTTATAACAATATTTAAGAGTGTTTCCATATCCTATCTTTGAAAAAAAAAAAAAGGAGAGCAGAGCAGAGCAGAGAAGCTTGAAGAAGAGAAGAAAAGAATAAGTGAAAACCAAATAAGCGTGGGAAGAAAGGAAAACAAAGAAAGAGAAAGAAAGGAAAAAGGAAAAGGAAGAAGGGAAAAGGAAAAAAAGAAAAAAAAAAGAGGTAGTAAAAAAAACAAGAGAAATGGTGTAAAAAAAGTTTATATTTTTTTTATCATTTTAAAAAAAAAATAATAATAAAAAATGTCTGATAGTGAGTCTATACGTCAAACTCTAATAGTAGAGAAATATACACTAAAAGAGTCAGTAGATGCTCTTGTTAGACAAATACAAAATTTAAAAGCATCATTTAAAAGAGATTTTTAAGTTTTGGAAGCAATTTTGACTCAACGTCTTGGTGAATCAAACATCAATAATGAACTTTTAATTTGTGGACCAGCTGAAATCAATTTGCAGAAACATGATAATTTTCAAGGTAATTGTAGGAACTTTAGAAGTAATATTGTTCTAGATGAGGACTCCAGTGATGATGATGAGTTTCATTTCCACTAGAAGATTCTCGATAAAATGACTATCGCATGAAGATAGAGATACCGCAATTCGATGGTTTGTTTGTAATCGAATAATTCCTTGATTGGTTAGCTAAAGTAGAAAAGTTCTCTGACTATTGGAGAACTAAAGAACACATGAAGGTCAAATTGGTGGCCTACCGACTCAAAGAAGGTGCATTAGCTTGGTGGGACAAATTGCAAATGACAAGCATTCGGCAAAACAAAGACAAAGTTCAAAGTTGGCTATGAATGAAAAAGTTTATAATTGATCATTTTCTACCTCCAAATTATGAGCAAACACTTTTCAGTCGTTATCAACACTGTCGATAAGGATACCGTAGAGTGTAAGATTATGTTATTGAATTTCACAAGCTTGCAGCTCGAGTTGGTATCCGTGAATCTGAAAATAAAAAAATTTCAAGATTCATTGATGTTTTGCGTGCCAACATACAAAATGGGGTCTACAAGCAATCTCATAATACACTTGCTAGTGCTATTTAACTTATCTTGAAAATAGATGCACAACTCAATTGAAGAGTAGCACGTGGTTCTATATCTTCACAATCTTCAGCATTTGTACCAAGATCCTTACCAAATAAGGGAAATATAGTAGAAGGAGCACGTGATGATGTACCAAGGCCGAAATCACCCATTGGTACAAGAATCAACCGCTAACCAAGCTTCTTTTAGCAACCCTTATGCGATACCTAGGGGAAATAAGTGTTACTGATGTGGGTAAACAAGGCACAACTCTCACCAATGCCGTCAAAATAGGCCAGTCAACTTAGCCATTCATGATGATGATTTTGAGGGAGACGAAGATTACCATGAAGGAGAAGACTTTGCAAAACAAGAAGAAGAAGATCCAGAAGGCATTATTCATGAAGATGAAGGAGTATCTTTAGTAATAAAAGGTTAATGTATGCCTCAAAGAAAGAAGAAGACTCACAACAACACAACATTTTTAAAACAAGGTGTACAATTAATCAATGAGTGTGTGATCTCATCATTGATAGCGGCAATAGTGAGAATATTGTTTCCAAAACCATGGTTGACAAGCTACAATTAAAGACACACAAACATCCATCTCCATACCGTATTGGATGGATTAAAGATGTTGGAGAAACGAGGGTAACAGAACAATGCCTTATTCCTTTTTCAATTGTCTTAGATAAGGATGAGGTTTTGTGTGATGTTGTTAACATGCTACTTGAAATACCATGGCAATTCGACCGAAAAATAATGCATGATGGTAGGAAGAAGTATTACACCTTTTATAAAGATGAAGAAAAATTCACCTTGGCACCAATGAAACAACACTACCCAACAACTTGAAGACAAAAACCCTCATTTTGGTTCCAAAAGAAAAAGTTGTTTCGTAACAGCTTCCCCGATCAAATTCAACACCTCTTATATGAATTTAGAGATGTTGTCCCAAAAGAATTACCTATAGGCTTGCTATCCCTTCGAGACATTCAGCATCATATTGACCTTGTTCTAGGGGCTAGTCTGCCAAATTTGTCTCACTATCATATGAGCCTTAAAGAATATGAGATTTTGCAGTCTCAAGTTGAAGAACTTCCTCAAAAAGGAATGCTTTGGGAAAGCATTAGCCTTTGTGCTGTACCAGCTCTTTCGACACCGAAGAAAGATGAAAGTTGGAGAATGTGTGTGGATAGTCGAGCCATCAACAAAATCACGGTACACTATCGTTTTTCGATTCCTCGCTTAGACGATATGCTTGATATGTTGGCAGGATCAAAGGTGTTCTCCAAGATTGATCTTCGAAGTGGATGCCATCAAATTCGTATCCAACTTGGTGATGAATGGAAGACAGCTTTCAAGACTCATGAAGGACTATATGAATGATTAGTCATGCCTTTTGGACTATCAAATGCACCAAGTACTTTCATGAGACTGATGAACCAGGTCTTCCAACCATTTATTGGAAAGTTGTTTATTTCGACGACATTCTAATTTATGGTCGAAGTGAGGAAGAACATTTACAACATCTTCATGAAGTTTTCAACGCACTGAGGGTGAACAAGTTGTATGCAAATTTAAAGAAATGTAGCTTTATAACCAACTCTCTCATTTTCTTGGGCTTTGTCATAAGCTTCGAGGGAATAAAAGTTGATCAGGAAAAAGTGAAAACCATTAAAGATTGGCCAACGCCAAAGACAATTATAAAAGTGCGAAGTTTTTATGGCCTAGCAACATTTTACAGACGTTTGTGAAGAACTTTAGTATTATTACTGCACCTCTTACTAATTGTTTGAAGCAAAAATAACTTGTTTAGATAGATCAAGCCGAGAAAAGTTTCAAAATCCTAAAAGAGAAATTAACAAATGCTGATGTCTTGGCACTTTCAGATTTCGAGAAAATCTTTGAAGTTGATTGTGATGCCTCTGGACCAAGACAAAAATGGTCCACCCATGAACAAGAGTTGTATGCAGTGGTTCGAACATTATGACATAGGAGCCATACTTAGTATAAAAGGAGTTCATCCTTAATACAAATCATCAAGATCTCAAGTACCTCTACAACTCCTCAAAATTGAATCGTATGGATGCTCGATGGATTGCCTATATTCAAAAGTTCACCTTTTCACTTCGACACAAGTCAAGCCAGTTGAACAAAGTTGCTGATGCTTTGAGTCGTCGAGTTATGATACTAACTTCTGTTAGGGGTGAAATAATTGATTTTGATTACTTGAAAGATTTATATGCAGATGATGAAAATTTCTAAGAAGAATGGCACAACTGTAGCAATGGAGTTACAAGCAAACATCAAATGCATGATGGTTTTCTATTCTATGAGAGTCATTTGTATATTCCTCGATGTTCGCTTAGGGAACACATCATTAGGGAACTACATGATGGTGGATTGGGAGGACATATGGGTCGAGATAAAAGCATCTCCTTGGTACTCAATATTTTTGACCACATCTCAGACGAGACGTTGAGAAGTTTGTAAAAAATGCTGTTATACTTTCCAAATTGCAAAGGGACAAGTTCAGAACACAGGCCTTTACACACCTCTACCAATTCCTTGTGGTTGATCGCTTTTCCAAAATGACTCATTTTGTTCCTTACAAGAAGACATCTGATGCTACGCATATTACTCAATTGTTCTTTCGAGAAGTTATTTGTGTACATTGTTTGCCCAAGACAATTGTCTCTAATTGTGATAGCAAATTTCTTAATCACTTTTGGCAAACTTTATGGAAGAGACTTGATACATCATTGTATTATAGTAGCACATGTCATCCACAAACAGATGGTTAAACAAAGGTCACAAATCGATCTTTGGGTAACATCCTTCGGTGTTTGCTTCAAGAAAATCCAAGACAGTGGGAGAATGTCTTATCTTAAGCAGAGTTTGCTTACAACAATGTACTAAATCGATCCAATGGCAAATCTCCTTTTGAGATTGTCCATATACGTCATCCATTGCATACTTTGGATTTGGTTCTTTTGCCCAAACTTTCAGGAATAAACATAATTGTTGATCATATGATAGATAAGGTAACCAATATTCATGGGAATGTTAAGAGAAAATTACAAGAGTTTGCCGCAAAGTACAAACTTACTGCTGATAAACATAGGCGATTTAAATCATTCAATGAAGGAGATCTTATGATGGTTTATTTGTGCAAAGAACGAGTTCCAGTTGGCGAGTATAGCAAACTCAAACAAAAGAAGATCAGACCATGTCGTATTCTTCAAAAGATCAATGATAATGCCTATGTGGTCGATCTCCTTGATGCTTTTGTAATTTTCAAGACATTCAACATTCAAGACCTACATGAGTATTATGGATCTGAACCATTACCATAGTTAACTCGAAGATGAGTTTTTTTCAAAGTAGGTGAGAATTGATGCAGTAATTAGTGCCGTAATTATTGCATGTAATTAAGGCATATAATAAATGCTGGCATAGAAAGTTTACATCTAAAAAACTACTTAAAAATATACAATGACTTTGGGAGATTTGCTGAAGATTTAAGTTTTTATTTTGTTTTTTTTTCTTGTTTAATTTTCATTTTAAATACAAGTTGAAGTTCTTAGCATCAACTAATTTGAAATCAATTCCAATATTACCTTAGAACTTCTCTCTGAGAATTCCATCAATTTCTCTTATTTGAGACGTAAGTTAGAATGAAATCTAGCAACCTGCTGCATCATAAAATACTCGTTCGGTTTATTTCGGGTTGGATATTATCCGTTATTGTATTTATTTTTCATATATTTTTTCAATGTTATACTACATTGAGGTTCAAAAATGGGTAACGGTTTGGGTCTTTGACTCACAAATAATACCTGAACTAAATCATGTCCAAAATTATAGAAAAAAGTTTAGTTCAATTAGCCCCCATAGGTTAATTTGGTTTAATTTGGATTGGACTCGAACTGATTCATTGCCATTCTTAGTCTTATAATAGGTAGTTAGAGTTATGTTCAGGTTTGTTTGTGATCTGGCAAAGAACATTGACCATAAATACACTTGGTATGTGGTTGGATATGTTGATTATAACTACACTGTTGATTTGGACAAGTGTTGGTCGACTAATGATTAAACATTCACTCTTGCTAGATTCCAAATTAGTTGGAAGTCAATCTTGTAGTCTACTATTGCTTTGTCTATATGCATATGTAAAGGAATGACAAAAGTAGGGATGAGGGCTATTTAGTTACGGGGGTTGTTTGTAGACTTGGAAGTTGGATAGAAGCATCTTAATATTTATTGTGATAGTCAAAGTGTATTCTTAGGGCTCGTTTGATAATTGTTTTAATTCTTAATTCTTAATTTTTAATTTTAATTTTTAAATTTTACAATTTTGAAATTAGTTATATTTGATAACTCATTCAATTTTTAATTTTTAAATTTCGAAATTGAATTTTGAAATTTGGCCAAATTTTAAAATTTAAGAAAAGTAAGAATTAGAATTGAATTATTTATTTATTTATTCATTTTTTGACATTCAAAGTTAATAATATAACTATAGTGAATCATACTCAACCTACTTAAAATGATTAAAAAGAGTTAAAATTTAATGAAAATCTATTAAAAATAAGTTTAAAATTGAATTTTAGAATTTATAAAGTTGAAAATTAAAAATTAAGAATTGATTATTAAACAAACATATATAATCTTTCAATTTTTATTTTTTAAAATTGAAACTAGAAATTAGTTATCAAATAAAATTTATTTTTTTCCCCCAAAAAATTTAAAATTGAAAATTTAATTCAAAACTAAGGAGTTAGAAATTAGGATAATTATCAAAAGCGATCTTAGCAAAAAAACAAGTTTTTCATACATGTATGAAGCATATGGACTTTAGGTGTTGTCACTTTGTGTTAGGAGATTATTTATGAGGGAAAGATACATGATGCAGGAGCTAATATCATATTAATAGATAAGAGCGATAGAGGCCATTGTCGTATGACTATTAAGGGTGTCGTTTGAGCTTTCTTAGGCTATTATGTTTTCTTTGTCCTTTTCTGCTTACGTATCATTTTGTTTTCTTTTCTTTTCAACTAAAAAGAGGCATAGCTTTCGTGATGTAGCTCAGTTGAGCATTTTCCTGTTTGTATTGAGATTTTATTCTCAGAGTTATGAAGAATATGAGTTTGAGTCCAATAAGAACTGCCCTTTGTTGAATTAATAATGTTGATTCAGTGAGAACTTTAAGGCTTCTATGCCATATTGGTATCAGAGCAATTGGTCTATCCTTGAGCTGCGATGTCATTCCCTAGTGAAGTTAGTCGACATGCCAGCGATGCTGTACTGGTATGCAATTGCTAATGGATGCGTTGTTGGAGCTTGAGCTTGAGCATAAGTTTGATGCTAAACTAGATGCGCTTTATGCTTGAAGTGCGGCAAGTACTAACTCAAATTAGCAACAACATTGTACCTAAATAAATTGTAAAACACAAAAATGAACAAGTTACTCCTCATGCTCTGAACCAGGGCATGAATTTGGAGATTGGGAACTAGAAGATGATCGAACAGTGCGCCATCGTTTTTAGGGTAAGAGTTCGGAATACCATGATTTTCAAATTCGTAATGAGATTCCTCACTTCTTTGGTTCTATGGATATTGAATATTATCTGGAATGGGAAAGTGCTGTTGAGACTTTTTTTGATTATCTGAAAGTTCCTTTTGATAGATAGGTGAAGATGGTGATTTATAAGCTTAGGAGTGGAGCATTAGCATGGTGGGATCAATTGCAAATTAATCGGTGAAAGGTAGGCATGCCTTCCGTGCAATCATGGGCTAAGATGAAAGATTTGCTTCGAAGGAGGTTCTTACCTTCTGACTTTGAACAACGCTTGTACTAGCATTACTGTTATTGCCAACAGTGACAACGATCTATTCCAGAGTACACTGAAGAATTTTTGTGGCTCAGTTCTCAAAATAACTCCATGAGACTGATTCTTGTGTTTTGATGCGATATACTAGGGGATTAAAGGAATCCATTCGTGTGAAGATTGAACTGAGATCTGTGATAGATTTAAATGAAGCTATGTCACTTGCCACCAAGTTTGAAACCCAACTCTCTCGGACCAAACCTTCCAATTACTTTAAAAGACTCACTTACGAAAATAACCAAGAAAACCTTTCCCCACACCTCACCTAGTCCTCTATACAACCTCAACCCAATCCTAAAAACCAAACTGAGAATCCCAATGGAAACAAAGCTCTTTGGAAACAACCACTCATCAACTCCAAACTCAATCCTCATTCCAAACCAGCCCCAGTTAGATGTTATAAATGTAAGCAATTGGGACACCGAACAGATAGGGATGTCCAAAAACCATATAAAACCAAATGAAACAAAAAAATCGGACCGTACAATTTTGTAAGTCATACGGTTCGGTTTGGTTTGGTTTTTAATTCTTCAAACTATTTTTTAAACTGTTTGGTCCTATTAAACAAATTTCTAAACCACCCGGACCGAATTGGATCGTTATTTATAATATATAAAAATTATTTTTAAAATTATATTATATTATATTATTATTTTTTCAAAAGCATACAAAAAAAATTGTATATTTCACACTCATTAAGTATGATTGTCTATAGGTTGTGAAATGTACAGTTTTTAACATATTTGTTTTACCTATATGTTGTGCAGTTTTATATTTTTATTGTATATGTGTGAATTTAGGCTTGAGTGTAATTTTAGTTCTATTAAATAGACTACTTTAATTTGATTTCAGTTAGATGACATGATGATGTTTATGATTATTAATTTGAAAAATATTATGTACTAAAAATACTATGTACACATTTATTAAAAATATTTAGCTTCAGACTGTAATTAATTTTATGATTGTTTTTGAGATGTTATATGATTTATATAGGATGTTATATGATTTATGTAAGATGTTATATGATTTATATTTATAGTATGTATTAATTAATTTGGTTAGATTCAAATATTTTATTTCCTTGTATTAATTTTAAGTTTTAAGTAATTTGGAGGATTTTTTTTTTTTTAAAAAAATGAAAAATCGTGAAAAATCGTTAATGAAGATTCACTGTACCTATAAGTTTATTAATAATTAGTTTGATAATTGATTAATCTTGAGAAAGTTTATACAGTCCACCGTGGTCATGCAAGTTTAGGGTAGAATAAACATAGATATTGAGTAAACAGGGAGTAATAAAATAGAAATGAAATTAATTTTAATTTTATTTAATTTTATATTTTAATATATTAATAATTAGTTTGTTAACTTTATGCCTAGCTTCAATTGTTGATCCATTTAATTGAAAACTTTCTTCGTTGATATTAATTCAAATCTTGAGATGTGAAATATACAAATTGCAATTTTTGAGAGCTATTTGATAATTGATCAATCTTGAGAAAGTTGACGATATTTACCCTTATTATAATTGCTGGACTTGACATTAGGTTAGGTACATTGCAATTATATTGTGAGTACTTGAAAATCTTGAGTAAGGAGGCTAAGTATTAAAAAAGATCGTTTTGACCCTATAGATTTTTTTTCCTTCCTATTCGATTAATATTATTTTATTTGTTATCTTTCACAATAAGTAGTATTAGAACCATGTTGACCGATTATTAATTATAATAATCTTGTATATTTTCAAAATAGAGGAGACTTCGTAAATTTTGCGTACAACAATGATTAAAATAATGATATTAACTTGTTCAGTCTAGAAGCTAAGGATGGAGGGCATTTGTTAATGCAAAGATTTGTACGACCTATTTCAAAATAAAGGAGCGAAATTAAAAGGAAGTTCTAATGCCACTTCGATCTTATGAGCAGAAAACATTTTGGAAAAAGTTGAAAATGTATCGATCAGAGCATCTTTATCATGTAGCGCAAGAAACTATTGCCTACTCATTATTTACAAAGTTAGAATCTATGTATGAGAGAAAGATTACTTAGAACAAAGCTTCTCTGAAGACTAGTTAACTTAAAGTAAAAAGACATTCAAAATATTTCCATACATCTAATTGACTTCCACGAATTGGTAAACCAATTGAAAAATATAAAAATGATGCTTGATGATATACTACAAACACTATTTTCACTTAGCTTCTTACCAGATAGTTGTGATACATTGATGGAATCATTAAGCAATTCAGGTTCTAAAGGTATTCTTATATTGGACATAGTAAAATATAGTTTGTTCAATGAAGAAGCAAGTAGGAAGGATCACAGAATGTCAATTGAGTTTAAGGCATTTATTGCTGAATATCGTGGAAGAAGTAGTAATAGAAAATTTCACAATAGGGACAAGTCAAGATGCAAGTTAAGAGATAGATTCAGAGGTAGGTTAAAGATCAGGAGAGACTTAGAATGTTATCATTGTAGTGAAAAAGTTCATAGGAAAAGAGAATGCATACAACTCAAAATAGAGTAAGGAAATGATTACACATTTCTATTGTGTTGAATGAAATGAAGTGATTGTTATATGTGATGAAGGCATTGTTACTCATTGATTCAAAAGCATCATATTACGTAATCTCACAAATGGACTTTTTTTACATTCTATACTAATGGAGATTTTGGTAATGTTAGGATGTGAAATGATAAATTGTCTTAGAACGGTTGTTAAAATTGTAAAATCGTAAAACTAGTAAAATAACGACCAAAGGTTTTGTCGAAACGGTTTGATGAAAGCGTGTGAAAAATTAGTTAGTAAACTATTTACGAATGAAGTAGTTTATGTGATTTTTACAATTAATCAAGTAAAGTAAAATTTATCAATTCATTTCCTAAACCTAGAAAATTTCAAATCAATGAAGATTTTTCCTTAATTAACCAATTAGTTTTTTTGATCCGAACCGTTAATTGGTTAATTAGCATAAACTCCTAGGAAAATATTTTAATTACCTAGTTTAAGATAAATTAATACACTTAAATTAGATTCATGCTCAAGAGTGCAAAAATAAGCAAAGATGGTTTCTTCTAATGCTTAAATTCAATATGTTTTCTAAAATTCATAAACTAAAATGATCAATAATAATCCATGAACATAGATATTAAGGACAAAGAGAAAGAAATAAATCACTTTAATAAAAAATTAAACACATATATATTTATCCATTCATAGTCATTTCACTAAACTCCCACACATAAAAGTTTAACTACTTATAATAAAATCAAAATCAATGTTTCTATTACAATAAGCATTCTTAGAAGTTCAAAAGAGAAAAGAAATCATAAGCAATAACAATACCCCACTTTGCTCTTAAAACAAGCTTCTTGAGGTTGGATGGTCCCTTTCCTCTTGATTCTTGATGGAGCTTCAATGGAAGATCACTAATGGAGGATTTCTCTCTCAAAAATGTGAAAAAGAGGATTTGTGTCACTATTCACACTTGGTCTTAGAGGATTTGTAAAAATTGTATTTATAGGTTAGGTTAAAAGTGTGGAGGAGTGTGTAAAAAATTTGGGTGTGTAAGTGTCGTTTGGGTACGTGGGTCGCACCACACATTTTCTCCTGTCGTGGCGCGAGGTGAAAATTTGGGCTAGTAGAAAAACTTAAGGTTATTCTGCTGCAGCGTGCTTTTCCACTGCAACACACAATTTTACCTGCCGCGGCACAAGGCTTATTTTTGGCTCCCATAGTAAAACTAGAGAATGAATTGCCATGGCACACATATTTTCCTATCGCGGTACAACTTGTTGTACATGCCTTATAAGTGTCCCTTACATATTTGCTGATTCTTAACATAAGGCTTACGTTCTTTTACTCTTTTTTTGTCCCCCTTTACATAGTAAATGGTATACAATGTAAGGCTTATATTCTTCAGTTCTTTTTTTACAACTTAACTCCACTATTCATCTCACACTTGCTTGAACCTACAAAACATGAAAATACCCTCCAAATCAAAGTAATATTGAAATAAATCATGAAATAAATACTTAAAAACTAACGAACAGGTCCAGGTCCAAAATAGTATTCATCACAGGACTTATTAGAACCCTCTTCTTCCTCCCAATCAGAGGTAACCAACCCATGGTGAGAAGCTTGCCTCTCATGCCTTGGAAAGATGGTGGGAGAGAGTATAATCTCTGGATAAAATTGCCTAAACCTGCACCTCATGATCTTGAAGTTTTGTGCTCCCACGTCCAAAGTGTTATGCATGTATTTGGTAGAGTTTCGATATTCCACGACTGTCATGGCCTGAGCTGCACTTGGTAAAGAGCTCTTGCACTTGCACTTGTTACAAGCACAAGCTCTCGGACAAGTCATGGGCATGTTCTCTCTCCTGAGCCAAAGTGGTCCATTCCTCTGCAAAAATGGCCTCTTGGATAGCCTAATTAGTAGTGTGTGCCTTATAAGCTACTTTAGTAGTGCTCTTTACTCTTGCACATAGCAGGCAGCCTCTGCTGCATCTTGGGCCTTAATCGTCGGACGTTGCTCCTTCTTGACGGCCCTCGAACAACCTTCCAAGTTAACTTGGATCCTTACGGCATTATCCAAGTCCTCGGAAAATTGCTGAGCTCTAGTAACTATTCTATGCATGTCAAAATTCATGGTCTCATGATCTCCAAAATGCCTTGAATGATGGGGGTTCCCGGTATATCAGAAGAGGAAGTATCTTGGTCAACGGCCTGCAATTTTGTGCCCTTAGTAATCAACAATAACAAAGTGTCAATTGAATCTAAGGGAGATCCTGCCCTCTTGGGAGAAGGTCCAATGATGGTCACATTGGAATAACACATCTCTTTCTCTTGGAAGCTCCTAAACTCCGTATCACTTTGACTTGCACAAGAGCCACATTCGTATTGACCTTCCTAAGAAGTCTCAAAACAACGATGCTCTTGCTTTTCTTCCTAGCTGGAATTCTAGAAGACATGCCTATAGGAAAAGTAAAGTGTTAGCTAAAGGCCATAAAAAGAAAGGTACATAGTTAGAAATAAGGCCAGTGTTTACCATCTGAATCTGGGGGGCTGCCTCTATTTGGCACAGCTACTACAAGATCAAAGCCCTAGTAAGGAATTTGCTGAGGAGAAAAGAGCCTCTCGCAACTTTGCTTCATCGAAGGTGTATCCAAAAGTGAATAGATGAAGTTTGGCACAAATTTTGCAAGTGCACGAGTCAATGTACGAGTGATAAGTATTTAAAGATAGAGTGTCAAATTCACGAAAATTAGATTAATAAGTATTTGAGTATCAAACTACAGTTAGTCTAAATTATTTAGGCTAATGGAAAACAAACAGATGCAAATAATAAAAATAAAATATATACAATAATTGATCCAACACATCTCACACTAACTAGTTAAGCACAAAAGAGTCATAAGAATCCACTCTCCCTAATTTTCTACACATGAATTAATTTATTATCTCAAACATTTTATGATATGATACTCGATCCAATGCCCTACATTAGCATGCATTCCTCTCTTAAATAAACTAAATGCATTGTAATAATTAATCTAATCACCTCTGTCACTAGTTACACTAATTAGATTGCATATTACTCATTAAGACTATATTTATGGACCACATACATATGAATCGCACATCTCTACGTAGAAACTATGCATGTTATTTAATAAGGATAAACAATTAAATACTTCTCTTAAAACTATCTAATTGCCTCTATAGTATAATTGTTAGTCAGACAATTAATGACATACAAATCAGATTAAATAAAGTATCAATTGTCAGTTAATCACAAGTAATAATTAGATGGTCTCTCAACATTCATCATCTAATTATCTTAATAGATTGAAATTAGTAAGAACAAATTATTAAAATATTACAAATCACAAAAGAATAAACTAATTCATGGCATAAAAAAATTGAGTTCAAGAGGACCCTAGCAATAGATTTAGTTATTCATAATCATGTAACAATAAATCCCAAAATTGAGAAAACATACAACATAAAAAATGAAATATAAGGTGGCGTTTGGTTCGTTGAATATAAAAGTAATAAGAATAGTAATTGTAATGAAATTGAATGTAAAAGAAACAATATTACTATTACAATGTTTGTTTAAGCAGTGTAATCAAAATAAAAAATAATATTAAAATAAAGATTATAAAATTATAAATGAAGTAAAATTAAAAATAAACTTTTTTTATTACTAAAAGAGATAGAATGAGGAAAAAAAATCATAAATGATTATACAAATTATGAGAAAAATATTACATTACAACGTATTCTTAAGGGTTGTAGCGTAATGAATATTACTGCTACTGCTGTAATCCTTTACATTCTATTATAGAGTACAGTTAAACCAAACATAGTAATACCTTGAATGATTCCCATTACGATTGTGATTACTGTCAACCAAACATATCATAAAGGTAGAGAAACTATATACATGATGCACAAAATCTTGATAATCAAATTTTGTATTTGTAAAAAGCTCGCAAATGTACGAGTCACTTGTAATAAGCAACAAGTATACTTTCAAGATCGTTTGTTAAGAAATTTACGGTGGTTTTAAAATGTCAATTGTTTTCTAAGTTGGTTGCAAAAAATAAATCCTAAACACACTAACAAAAGTCGATTGTGAGGACAATTGTTAATATTATAAAACCTTAGAACAATTAAAATAAACTAGTGAAAAGTTTGCTGAAAAGATATGATGAATAAGTGTGGAAAATTAGTTATCTAACCATTCATGGATAGAATAATTTATGTGATTTTTACAATTAAGCATACAAAGAAGGATTTATTGATTTTTTTTCACTAAATCTAGAAAATTCTAAGTCAATGAAGATTTTCCCTTAATTAACTAATTAACTCCTTTGATCCGAATCATTTATAAATTAATTAGCATAAATCCTAGGAAAATAACTTAAACACCTAATTTAAGATAAATCAATGCACTTAGATTAGGTTCTTATTCAAGGGTGCTCAATCAAATAAAGATGATATTTTTAATGCCCAATTCTAATATATTTTATAATGTTTATAAACTAATTTGATCAAGAATAATCCATAAACAAATATATGAAAAATAATGAACAAGAAATAAATCACTTTAATCCAAAATAAACCATATAAATATTCATTAATTCATGGTAGCATTACTAAAATCCCACATAAATATGTTTAGCCTCTCATAACAAAGTCCAAATCAAGGTTTTCTAATATAGGAAACATTTTAAAGAATTATAGAGAGAAAAGAAATTAAAAACAATAAAGATACCCTACTTCTACTCTTGAAACAATCTTTTTAAAGTTAGATGCTTACCTTTTTCAAGAATCTTGATGGAGCTTCAATGGAGGAGCATCAATGGAGGTGTTTCTCTCTCTAAAATGTGGGAAGATGGTTTTTCGGCTATTGTTCATGCTAGTGTGTTGGGAGAGTTTTAAAATTATAATTATAGGTTAGGTTTTAAGTGAGGATGAATGTGTAATTTCTGGTCACGCATAAGGGGTTTAAGTGGCTACAAGGTATGCGGGCCATGGCGTGCAATTTCTTCTGCCACGGTGTGAGGTGATTTTTGGTTATGGTATTCAAACTTGAGACTATCCTGCCGCGGTACACATATGTTTTCTAGTTCAGTACATTTTTCCCGAAAGATAGGTGCCACGGTGCAAAGTGATTTTTGTTTCCCATAGTAAAAACTCGAGAGTGTATCGCTGCGGCACCCAAATTTCTTCACCGCTGTGCATCTTGTTTTACACGCCTTGTACATCCCCCTTACATAATTACTGATTCCCAATGTAAGACTTACGTACCTTAGCTCTTTTCACTCCATTTTCACTCCATGTTCACTCTCTTTGACCATTTAAGTCCATAATTCATCCCAAACTTACTTGGACCTACAAAATACGAAAATACCCTCCAAAACAAAATAATATCGAAATAAAACATAAAATAAATACTTAAAAATATAACAAATAATAGGTCAAAATAGTGTTCATCAATACCCAATCTCTTGGTGAATATTAACTCCAAAACCTTGAATCTTCTATTCTTTCCTTGAATTGCTTTTCTCTAAACTTGCTGCCTCTTTCTCTAAAGATTTAGGTTAGTGTTGGAATATGTTGAATTCTTTTCATTGGATGCTAAGAGGTATATTTATAGGTTAAGTGTTTTAAGGAACAAAAAATTGTAGTCTAAATAGGAAATTGAAAATTTGTCATGTTTCATGCACAGGAAAAACAACGCACACCCAGGCCCAAAATCTCCTCTGCAGTGGCCTAACACTTTTGGGTTTGATACTCAACAAAGTGTGCTTTGGCCTAGATACAGTTTCACCGCTGCCTGAACCTTTCTTTCTTCATTGTGTGTCTAGCAACTTGTGCATCGTGGCCTATATAAATGCTGCAACATTGCGTGATATCATTTTTTTGGCTCATTTTCACTCTGTTTGCCGTCCTTCCACCTACATTGACACAATTGAACTTAAATTAAGCCCTTTTAACCATATTGAGTCCAAAACAAGGTAAATAGCTAGCTTGAAAGTGATTAAATAACTCTATAAAAGTAGAGTTATCAAACTTTTACTACTCTAAAGAAGTGTTTCCCCATAACCAATGAACTACAATTGAAAACAAAATTGAGAGAAATGAGCAAAACTAACTACAACCGAGACCAAGTCTTGAGATTCCCTACCATTCCTTCAATACAATCTCAATACTTGGTTGGAATAGGAGGGACCTCTAGGAGATCTGCATAAAATTCTCCCTTAATCATGAAAAGGGAATCTTGCCATCCTTTATTGGTGTCTGGAAGGCCTTCAATCAAAACTTTCCATTGGGTTTGAGATAGTACCAACCCCAACTACCACCTTAAATTTACGAGTAGTAATTGAACGTAAACTCCTTAACGGTTAACTCTTGCTCGTACTTCTTCCAGAGTACCTAGAAGTACAACAATATCCTATAGCAGATGGGAGGAAATTGGGTCACGGTTGTACCAACATATTCTAGGAACTTCCATACAATAGGCAAGAAGAGAAGTCTCAATGAGACAAAGATAAAGTCTGTCGATAAGATGACTCTACCAGGAATGGGGTCACTCCAATTTGTGCTTAAAACCAAAGGCATTATCTCGATCGATGCTAGAATCTCAAAAGTCATATTGAGTTTGTCCAATTATTGGTTTGTCATCTTGGAACAAACTTTGTTCACAGAAAAAAAAGGTGGAGTCTTCTTCTTCTTCTTCATCGTTGAAACCTAACTGGTATAAAGGGATTTCAACCACAATGGCATCTACCTCCTTGTCATAGGAACTAATTACTCACTTCGAATGAAAGCACGAATAGTCCTAATGAGAAGAATTGTAAGAACCATATCATTGGATAGGTGTAGGATCGTTGCCCGAACACAAGCCTAAACCATGATCGACCGGATGACTTGTGGCTGGATAAACCATGTTCGGGAAGCCCATGGCTAGATGACCCCTACTGGTCGCCTCCTTAGGCATTCCTTCCTCGACCACCACCGCATGAGATTTGTCCAGGTCCGTAAGGAATCGAGCTTAGCTTCGTTCATTCATCACTTTACTTTTCGTCATTACCAGTATGTAAAAGTAGGTGCGAGTGCCATAGGGTGCCAAGTTTTCTGAGGGTGAGAAAAACAAGGTCTTTCATTTTCTATAAGGAACTAGAAAATAAAATAGTGAAAAAGTTTGGAAAGAGAAAACTTACCAAGCCTTAGAGCCAAGTCTTTTCCCCACTCTCCAACCCTCTCAAAATGTAAGCTCTACAAGTGTGGACTGAAGAGTGAAGGTTGGACTCCTTAAATAGAGAAAGGAAAGTGATCCCATCCATCCATCCATCTCCAAACCCTTCTAATGGTTCAAGGCAAGTGGGTAGTCCATGGGCTCCTAAGCCCTGAGTTTGCATTTCTACTTTCCTTTCAAAAAGGGAAGGGTTGATTCCAAGAGAGCTGACTTCGATAGCAATATAACTCCCTAACTGGGAAGTTCCATTTAGAAGTTGAAAATACTACCAATGACAAGAAACCACCATGTACATCTTGAACGTTTGGACTAGACAAGAATCCTTCGACAGGAAGGTGAATCATTGCAGAAAGGTAGGCATAGCTTTGCAAATGTAACTTGGAGGTCGCAAACCTTGATGGCAATGAAACTGTGGAACAGACCTTCTAGCCCATGTATCCAGGTCTAGGAGGCATGTGGGATTATGTTGGGTGTAAATTAACCCATGCCAAATGGCACGAGTGCCTAATAAGTGTTGAGTCAGCAAATGGGAATAACCAACTAGATATGTTTCCAGAAGGTAAATGACTAGTAACTATCCCCTAATTATCCAACAATGACATAGTTTCAGGGAGATAACTCAGACAAGATAAGTCTATCACAACCGGTAAAGTTCATTGATAGGTAGATTCTCTCCCTATATATACTCACCCTACACACTTCACATATAACATGTCAGATCTCACATCAGAGAATATCTAACAAACACCACAGATAAACTTTCTTCCCTAAATCTCTCTAATTAAAAGGAGAGACATAAATATCATTTTTACCACCTACCTAGACTTACTTAAGTATTGAGGTGTCAAAGGCCACCATACCTCATGGTGGTCTGAGGTTCTAACAATGTGTTCTTTGTTCTTAGGTTTATAGGAAGGGAAGGTGTGATCAATCATTGATGTTGATAAAAATTGGCATCAACAAGTATGTTTTGCAGTGTGATAGTCAAAGTGTTATCCACTTAAGCAAGAATTCGAGTTTTCACTCGAGGTTAAAGCACTTTGATATGTGATATCACTAGATGCATGATAAGTTGGAATTCAAGTACTATAACTTGAGAATATACTTACTAAAGACAAAAAATTATATATGATGACTAAGCCATTACCCAAGGACAAGTTTGATTATACAAAAAAAAAAAAAAAAGGCATAGTTAAACTATCCATATAAGCTGGGTGGGGAAAATTGAAAAGGTCATATCTCCTTTAATGGAGGTGATGAGAGAAAAAGGGAAAAAAAGGGAAAAGAGTAAAATAGTGATGTGAACCCGTGAACTCAAGCCTTGAAACCCACGAACAACGATGTGCTTGGGAACCCTTGGAGAAATGCTAAGGACTTAACGATATATTGAAATCAATCCCAAAGAAAATTTTTTTAGATCAATAGCAACACCTTGATCTAATGGATATTACGCACCATGAACCAAAAGTGTATTAGATTCCATAATGGTGGCAAATCCTTGATAAGTCAGTTCGAAAAGTAACCAAAGAGGCAAAAAGCTCTCAACTTTGATATAAAATCAATAATATTCAATTTTTCTTCATTCTGTCTAAATATGGGGCTTAAATACACAAAAGTATGACCTAAAAATGTTTTGTATGGAAAATAACCTAGAATAATACGAAAAAAACAAAAATAACTATGTAGGGAGCGTTGTTGTGCTGGTCTCACCCTTGATTTGTATGCCAAGGTGCCACTTCTTCATGTTGTAGTGTGCCTTGTTCTGATTGCTATGGCATGCTGATTTCATTGATTAGTAAAAGCCACACCTTATAATCCTTTTGTGGCGACCATAGCTCATGGGTTAGCTCCTGAATCATCCCATTCAATGTTTCCTTGAATTGTTTTGTCTTTGATCTTGTCACTGCTCCTCTTGGTAGGTGCGATCCATTATTCCCATCATTCCCCCCTCCTCAAAGGATTGGACCTCAATTTTTCACCTGCATAATGAAAAGGAGAAAGATCAGAAACATTGAAAGAGGTACTAACAATATACTCACTTGGAAGGTACAATTTGTAGGCATTGTCATTGATCTTTTCAAGCACTTGAAAAGGTCTATCTCCTCTTGGTTGTAGCTTGGATCTTCTCTTTTCTCACATGTACCCAAACCACCTAGTTCAAAGGTAACCTTTCGTCCACCTTTGTTAGCGTTGAAAGCATAATCACGATTCTTCATCTCAATGCATTCATGGATGCTTTTATGTAGATTCTTCACCACTTGTGCTTACCTTTTTCCATCTAAGCTAATTTTTTTTGAAACAAGAAAAGGTAATAAATTTATAGGAGTGGGTTAAAATCGTAAACAATTTCAAATGGTGAATATTCAATCGTAGAATGCACACTCCTCTTAAAAGCAAATTCAACAAAAGGTAAACAGTCATCACAATTTTTTGAAGATCTTTTGAATGACTGCTCTTAATAAGGTAGCTAAGGTCCTATTGACTATCTCAATTTGCCCATTGGTTTGGGGATGACGTGGTAGAAAACAAAAGTTTAGTCCCAATTTAGCCCATAAAGTTTTCCAAAAATAACTAAGAAATTTCACATCATGGTTCACATCACGGTCAGAAACAATACTTTTAGGAACCCTATGTCACCTAACAATCTCCCTAAATAATTGATCCGTTATGTTAGTGGCATCATCTATTTTATAACATGCAATGAAATGTGCCATCTTAGAGAATCGATCTACCATGACAAAATTTGAGTCTATACCTTTATTGGACCTAGGCAACCCTTACACAAAGTCTATAGAAATATACACTCAAGGTTCACTAGATACGTGTAAAGGTATATAAAGCCCATGTGGTAAGACCTCAGACTTTGCTTGCTTACAAGTTATGCACCTAGAACAAATTCATTCTACATCCCTTTTTATTTTAGGTCAAAGTGTCTAAAGTCCTTTTAACACCAAAGTACCCCATTAAATTGCCCCCATAGGCCTATTTAACTAACAGTTCACGCATAGAGAAATTAGGCACACACAATTTATTTTCTTTAAATAAATGTCCATCAAGTTTGTAAAATTTTCTAGATGCAGCTTTGTCACATGCATTATAGACACTAGCAAAATTATCATGATTGACATACAAATCTTTAATGTATTCAAACCGTAGCAACCTAGCATGTAAAGTGTTAAGTAAGACATACCTTTGGGATAATGCATAAACTACTACATTTTACTTACCTTTTTTGTACTGAATGACATATTGAAATATCTCAATAAAATCCATCCACTTGGCATGCCCTATTCAACTTACCTTGGCTCTTCAAGTGTTTTAATAACTCATGGTCGGTGTGGATGACAAACTCTTTGGGCCATATATAATGTTGCCAAGTTTCTAGTGCCCTCACAAAAGTATAGAGCTCCTTGTCATATGTAGGGTAGTTAAAGGCTGTTCCATTGAGTTTCTCAATAAAATAGGTGATAGGTTGCCTCCCTTGCATTAATACAACTCCTACACACTCAACCTCAAAAGTTTTAATAAAATAAAGTAAAGCTTAAACAAGTGCAGCACATAATTTGTTCTTAATTAATTGAAAAGCCTTTCCTGATCCTCACCCCAACTAAATCATATAGTTTTCTTAATAACCTTAGTTAGGGGTGCAACTAGTATACTAAAATATTTTAAAAAACAACAGTAAAAACTAGCTAAGCTATGAAAATTCCTTACCTCGGAAACAAACTTAGGTGTAGGTCATTCCCTAATAGCCTTCACATTTTCTTCATCTACCTCTATTCCATTACTACTAACAACATAACCAAGAAACACCAATTTTTTCATGCAAAAACAACACTTTTTAAAATTTGTGTATAATTTTTCTTTTTTCAAGACCTCTAGTACATAGCATAAATGTTCAACATGCTCATCTAATCCCTTGCTATAAACAAGAATGTCATCAAAGTAGACAACTACAAATTTTCCAATAAATGCATGTAAGACATGATTCATTAATCTCATAAAAGTTGTAGGTGCATTTGTTAAATCAAAGGGCATGACTAACCATTCATACAAACCATGCTTAGTTTAAAATGCAGTTTTCTATTCATCGCCCTCTTTCATCCTAATTTGATTGTATTCAATTTTCAAATTAATTTTGAAAATATGCAAGAACCATGCAATTCATCTAACATGTAATCTAACCTAGGGATAGGATTTTAGTACTTTTTTGTAATGTTGTTGATGGCTCAATATTCAACACACATTTGACTTGTTCCATCCTTATTAGGCATACGTAGCACCGATATTGCACATGGACTTAAACTCTTCATCACATGTCCCTTGGCCAAGTATTCCTCAACCTGTCTTTGGTGATCCTTTGTCTCCACCGGATTGGTCCTTTAGGTTGGTTAGTTTGGAAGGGATGCTTCGGGAATGAAGTCGATTAGGTGCTCAATCCCTCTTATTGGTGGCATTCCATTGGAAATTTCTTCAAAAAATACATCTTTAAATTCCTACAACAAAGAAACAGTAACACTAGGCCAAGAAGAGTTACGGTCATTAGTTGAAAAGCAAGCCTCCTTGTACATAAGCACAAGTATAGGCCATTTTGAAAAATAAGCCTATTTGATCTTACTTGCCTTAGCATAAAAGCTCACACTTTTTTTTTTTTTCACTCTTACTTTGCTCTTCTTTTTCTTTTTCTACTTCCTTTTCCTTTTCTTTTTCTACTTCCTTTTATTTTTCTTTTTCTTTCTCATTTGATCCTCAAATACTTGCCTTGGGATAAGGGGTACAAGAATGATATTTTTACCATCCTTAACAAATAAATATTTGTTTCTAAACCCATCATGTGTCACCTTCCTATCATACTGTCATGGCCTACCGAACAACATATGTCTAGCTTGCATTGGCACTACATCATACATCACTTCATCTTGATAATTTCCTATGGAAAATAACATTAACACTTGTCTATTTACCCTCATTTCACTGCTATCATTCAATTGTTGCAACTTTTATGGCCTAGGGTGTGGAAGCATAGGCAAGCCTAACTCCTCAACTAGGGTGGTACTAGCCATATTAGTGCAACTCCCCCTTATCAATAATGAGACAGCAAACCTTATTATTGACTTGACACCTTGAGTGACATATGTTTTCTTTTTGTTGTTCCAAGTTATCCACCTTAACTTGGGCACTTAAGGCTCTCCTCACTATAAGTGTCTCAACCTCCATGACATATATTTCAATATCCTCATCACTAGCATCCTCCAATGGTGGCATATCTTCAACTTCGTTCTCACCCTCATTGTCCACCTCCCCATTTTCTTGGGCTATCATAGTCCGTTTGTTTAGACATTGAGATGCTACGTGTCCCCTACCAAGACAACGAAAACACTTTATATCATGATTACATGTAGGGGTTTTAGTTTTACCTTTATCCTTGTTCATCTCCACCACTTGGCTTTGATTGGTTCGAATTTAGGTTTGGAACTTGCTCCATCATCTTTCCTCCAATTGGGCTTCTAAGGAGTAGCAGGATTGGGCCTTTGTTGTAGTGACCGATTACTTTACTTTTTGAAGTTGTCTTTCCACCTTGATTTCATATGAATCATGTCCTCCAACTCCACATAATGATGTAGCTCTACTATGTTGATTAATTTCTTCACTAATTTTTTCAATCAAATCCTCCTATCTAGTGTTTCCTTCATCATTTTCACAGATTTACTCAAGAAATCAAGAAAAAAAAAATTCATCTTCTTTCCAACAAAGTTAGGGCTTTGAAATTTGGGGATTTTTTCTTCAAGGCTTCAATCCAACTCATAAGAGGTAAATTTCTTCACAATCTTAACTTAATGTAGCATTTATTATCTGAAAAATGTGAATTTGTCTGAAATTTTCTGGATTTAAGTGATTTAAGTTGGATAAGAGGGGATTTTTGAGAAATTTAGTTTTTGATTATCTTGTGAAATTATTTGGGAAACAACAAAAAAGGATAAGTAGCATATTTTATGGCTCAAACAAGGAAAGCTGGAGAGGGGAGTCGGTCTAAAGAAAAGGAAAAAATGGTAGAGGAACAAAATTTTGATGCCTCTAGGTTCGTTAATAGAGAGGCACAAGAGCGGTATGTGATAAGTGCTCGAAAAGCACTACATTTCGTGATTTATTGCACTTAATTGTTTAAAAATAGATTTGTTATTATTGTTTATTTGACTATTTTTCATAAATCTATCAATTCGGAATCACGGGTATGTTTTAGTGTATTTTAGGTGTTTTTAGCGTCAAATGAGTTGAATAATGCAAACACGTAAAGACGGAACACTTATGGTGCTAGGATCACGAGTTACAGGCAAAACGAGTCAAAATATGTAAGCCTTACATAACGAGCCAGCACATATGTAAGGGGATAAATATGAATAAAGGAAAGGCAATGCGCGCCGTGGTGAGGAAAATGTAAGCCGCGGCGGGGAGCTCATGGGTTTCAACCAATATTTCAATTTTTGTGTTGCGCCGCAGGGGGAAAAATGTATGCCGCGGCGCGCCTATTCCTATTGCAATCAAGATTTGTATAAACCCTTACATCTATAAATACCCCATCTAGAATCCTCTTTAAACACAACTTTTATATAGTACAATTTTGTGAGCAAACAAGAGATTCAACCAGTTTTGGGAGCTTTTTCACACTCAATGAAGCAAGAGAATCTATTCTAAGGATCTAAGGAAACCATTGACGATCAAAGATAGAGCTTTTGGAGAAGAACGCCATCCCATCCAATAGCGGTATTTAGATCTAGGATTTCCTTGTTGTTATAGAATTCTATTTTTCTTCTTGTTTAATTGAGTGTATGTTCACATTGAATTTGTCTATGAATTTTAATATGAACATGAGCAGCTAATTTCATTATGGCTATTTAGTTTGTGTTGCCATGTTTGCTAGAACTATTTTGGTGAATGTTTTATTGATTTAAAATAAATGAATTTACCTTTTGATTAAGAGCATGTTTAAATATTTAATTGTGAATTTGAGATTCATAGTTAGGTTGAAAAATTTGAGAATCTAGTTTTAGGAACGTCACCTTAACTTTATTCCGAAACACTTAATGAAAGCTTCAAATTAGTGACTTAGTCATAGCCTTAGTTTGATTGGCATATATTTCCTTGCGCATAATTTGATTGCTATTTGATATACCCGATCCTAGGATGTTAATTAGTTAATCAACAAAGATAATTACCCGATCGTAGGAATTTTTGTAATTAAAAGGAAAGCCGGTAAAAATTGTTTATTAGAACGTTCATGTTATTTCACCATTACTTTTCGATGCAAGTATGACCAACCAAACTAAATGTCCATACATCCTCCATTGATATTTGAAATCTACTTGAATTAATTGTGAACTTGCGTTATTGTTTTGGTTAATTGTTCGTTACCATTGATCTCGCCACAAACCACACTTGGTTTACAGTTTAACTAGGTTTAGGACTCTAGTTACTTAGAGTTTTAGTTTTACTAGAACTCTATTTAATTAGTGTTTTAGTTGCTTTAGGACTCTAGTTAGATTAAGAAAAATGTTGTTTAGAACTAATACAATTCCTTGAGAGACCGACCTTAGAGGTTTGCTTGTCACATTCTACGAGTGATTCGTACACTTACGAGTATTATAATTTACACATCAAGTTTTTGGCGCCGTTGCCGGGGAATTGACGTTTTAAATAATTTCTTTTTAACTTTTTAGAGTTTCTAAATTAGTTTTATTTATTTATTTATTTATTTTTATTTTATTTGTTATCTTTTATTCAAAAATACAAAAAAATTAAAAAATAGTGCTTAAATTGCAATTTCTCTACTGTCTTGATCTTTGTTTGCTTTTTATTTTTGCATGTAGGGTAGGAGGTCACTTAACAAGGAACTCTCTCCCTTCAATGACAACATTCATAGGATCAAACACCGATCAAAGAAACTGGATAATCAAATTCAAGAGGAAGAAGTCCAACAACAATTGCAAGCAGTAATGGGTGACAACGTGGATAGATAGATGATGAACAAAGAGTTTGCAAGACCTATCATTGGGACCGCCACATCGTGCATTCGACTTACAGAGGCAGCTAGGAATTATGAGTTGAAAAATATTCATTATTCCATGCTTCCCTCCTTTTACGGTATCCCTAATGAAGATCCTTTAAATTTTATGCGTGAATTATATGCAACTGTGCAAACCTTTCCACTGCAGGGACTTAGTGAAGATCAACTACGGATGAGGTGTTTTCCATACACTCTCAAAGATAGAGCTAAGTCTTGGCTCATGACATTGGCACCCGATTCTTTGGCCACTTGGGACGATGTTTACAACAAATTTATGGGTAAGTTCTATTCCCATCAAAAAACGTCTGACCTAAGAACAAAAATTGCTAATTTTTTGCAGATGGATGGAGAATCCTTTCACGAGGCTTGGGACAGATTCAAATTGCTCTTGATATAGTGTCCACATCAGTACTTCCCGTTGCAGCTACAGAATCAGTTTTTCTATGACAGGTTGACACTACAATGTCAATTCACAGTTGACAACACTGCAGGAGGAGCTATGGGTGAGAAAACAGCGGATGAAACTTACGAACTGTTTGAGATGTTGGGAGCCAATTCCCAACAAAAGAGCGCTAGAGGAAAAAGAGTTAGAGTTCATGAATTAAGCTCCACCAACGAAATGGCCATGCACCTTGCTGAATTGACCAAACAAGTGCAACTTCTCACTACCTCCAATATAAATCAAATGCCAAAACACGAGGTATGTGGAATTTGTGGTTCTTATGGACATGGGGCTAACATTTGTTCTTTTGCAGGTGATCCTTATACAGGTACTAATGAAGAGGTAAATTTAATGCAAGGGTACCAACCTAGACCTAGGAATGACCCTTATTCGAACACCTACAACCCTGGATGGAGAAATCAACCCAACTTTGCTTGGAAACAAAATGATAGCCAACCATTTGTCCAAAATCAAACACAATGCCAAAACATTAATAGACAATTTCCAGAAAATAAACCGACCCTAGAGGAAACCTTGAACACTTTCATGCAATCCTGTTGAGGAAGGATGGACTCTATGGAAGCATCAATAAAAAGAGTGGAAATACAAGTGGGGCAGCTAGCTGAACAAATGCACAAACAAGAGAAAGGAAAGCTGCTTAGTCAACCTGAACAAGCAAATGCTATCACGGTTCTTCGGAGTGGTAAGGTCGTTACAAAAGTTTTACCTGAAATTTCTAATGATTTACCTTATAATGTAGGTAACATGGAAGATGACAACACCGTTTCTAAGGAATTTGGGGAAAGAGGTGACAAGCATGACGAGCCTTCAAAGGCAACAATTGGAGAGTCATCTAGTTCACCTAAGTTACACAAGTCATCAGAGCCATACCGACCACCAATACCATTCCCACACCGTTTAAAGGACAGTAAGCAAGATAAGTAGTCTTCTGATATATTTAACATGCTTTCAAAAGTTAATATTAATTTTACATTGTTAGATGTAATTAGAAACATGCCTTCTTATGCAAAATTTTTCAAAGAACTAAACACTAAGAAAAGAAGGTATGAGCTTAATGAAAGAGTTATCGTGTCTGAAATTGCTAGTGCGGTGCTTCAACGCAACTTACCCCCTAAATTAAAAGATCCAGGTAGCTTTATCATCAATATTACTATGAGGGATAGGAAAGTAGCTAAGGCTATGCTTGATTTAGGTGCTAGTATAAATTTGATGCCTTACTCGATTTTCTTGCAGCTAGGTTTGGGAGAGCTAAAACCAACAACCATGTCCCTTCAACTTGCGGACAAATTTGTTAAATATCCGAAGGGCATGGTTGAGGACTTACTTGTACAGGTAGATAAGCTAATCATACCTGTTGATTTTGTGGTTTTAGACATGCAGGATAACCCATCTTTGGATAAGGAGCATACAATTCTTTTGGGTAGACCATTTACGACCACTACCCAAACCATCATTAATGTCCAAAGTGGAAAGTTGACAATGACAGTCTTGGAAGAAACTGTACATTTTAAGGTTTTTGATTCATCTCCTTACCCTTCTATATCTGCTATTGATGAATGCTCATTTGTTGAATGTTTAGATCCCATTATTCATGATACTTTTGTGCAAGCTAGACTAGATGATAAATTAGAGGTAGCACTTACAGTTGGAGAGGTAGATGATATCTTAGACTATGAGGCTAGGGAGTATAATGATCTATTAGACAATGCCAAATCATTAGATGACTCTAGTACAACCTTAGATTTATTAGATATCCCACATGATGATGAGATTGCTCCATTTGAATTAGAACTTAAAGAACTACCTAAGCATCTGAAATATGTATTTTTGGGAGAAAATGAGACTTATCCAGTTATTATTTCATCCACACTCACCCAAAAACAAGAGGAGAAATTGATTAGAGAGCTTAGGAAGTATAAAAAGGCAATAGGATGGAGTATTGGGGACATAAGAGGCATTAGTCCAGCGATGTGTATGCATAAGATCAATTTGGAGGACAATGTCAAACCTGTTAAAGAAGCAATGAAGACACTACCCCAATTTTGGTTGGGGGTGAATACATTACCCATTTTCAAAAATCCCAAAGAAATAAAAAAATTTTAAATTTTGTGTACGCCGCAGCAGGAAAAAATTGTGCCGCGGTAGGGAAAATTTGTGCCACGGCGAGTGTGGTTATGTTTTGGGACAAATTTTTGAAATTTTGTGCATGCTGCGATAGGGAAATATTTGTACCGTTGCGAGTGTGGTTCTGTTTCATGCATTTTTTCCCAAAATTGATCTATGCCGCGGCGGGAAAAAACTTGTGCCGCGGCGCGCCTCTAAAGTTTTCTAGAAAATTGGCAGCTCGTGGATTCAAAATTTTCTTCCCCAAATTTCCCTCACTTTCTCTCATTTTCTCCCAAACACTCTCTAATTTTCTCTCCACTTTCCTCCTATTTTCTCACAAAAATCAACCTGAGGACGACAATGAGCAGAATGATGATATGGAGGACTGAGCCTTCCATTTGTATTTTCTTTGGTTCATTTTCATTTTTTAGTTTAATTTTCTTTTTATTTTTTTTTTATTTTTGACTTCTAATTAACTTTGTTTAATATTTTTGGCTTTCATTTGCTTTAGTTATTATTTAAATTTGAGTTGTGATGCACATATTTAGAGGTTTCATGCATGTTTCTTACACACTAAATGCTAAATGATGAGAAAAGCGAGGAACAATGAATTAGAGCATACGTGTAATGTACACAATCTCATATAAAAGGGGGATAACTTCTCTCACTTCTTTACTTGATTTCTTTTGTTTTTCTTTTTGACATTGAGGACAATGTAGATATTAGGTTGGGGGTGAGAAAAATATTCTATGAGCATGAATTTAGACCAAATTTTAAATTTTAACTTTTGTCACTTGAATTTTGTTAGGATAGTGTCGTGTCTACTTGAGTCAATCCGGAAGTCCATGATATTAATGTGATTGTAATGACGGTGATATATGAAAGAAATTAAATTTTTATCTAAGTAAAGAAGCACATAAATGTTAAATTCATCTAGTTTGAGGATTTTGTGGTATATGTGGAAGTTTTTATGGTTAGTATGACTGATTTTGGTTTGTGTAATGTGTGCATGTTCGTTATATATTTTGAGTCTCAACAAACTCTAGAACTCATTTGAAAACCCATTAAAGCGAAATGATAGAATCAAATGCCACTTAGAAAGTGATTTAGGCCATCTTTGGACCGTTTGGACTTTTCAAGCCTCCCTGTATTATTTTATCCATAGTGACACCCGTAAACTCAACATTGATATACGTTGTACTACCCTTAGTGATGAGAGTACTCAATGTAATATTTGATTTTCATGAGCAATTATGTTATAATTATCTTGCTTGATTTTAAAAAAAAATTGAAATTGATTGAAACAATAAGCAAGAAAAGTAAAGAAAGAAAATCAAACAAAAAGATCCAAGGGACATATGGAATTTATAGGAGGATGAAAAAGAACACTTGGGTGAAAAAGTTGAAAATAAGTTTGTGAAATAAAAAGTACTCTTATCCTATTGAGAATATCATTTCAGTACTTTCATAATAACACACCTAACCACAACTTTACAAGCTTAATGAAGTCCTACTGATTCTAGGAAGTTTGATTTTTATTAGTGGAGATGGATTTGAAAAGTGAGCCTATAGATTTTGTAAGTGCAAAATTTTCATTCATATTTTACTTACACATTTATGAGACATTAAATGTAATTTATGAATATAATACATGAACGATCAAATAGTGTAACTAATGGGCTTGTGGTATGATTGGTTATTCAAAATCTGATTACTAAGATGAGTTTGATATTTTGACTGTTTTTGAGTTTAAGTGATTTTTAACTATTTCGTATGCCATTCGTTGTTGACAATTTTTGAAACATATGCGTGGATTGATTCAAGTATGTTTAGAGTCTTTATTAGTTTTGTTAGTTACGATGTTTGAGAGTATCATCACTGGAAACCCTCACGAGACTATAACTCGTCCACTAGGGCCACCTAGGGGTTTAAAGGCTTGTTGCATATGCTGAATGCAACCGTGACAATCTACAGAAGTGATTTAGGTTAGTTTATTTTATTTGTTTTATTTTATTTTTTAGATCGCTCCTCTTGCTAGAGACTAGCAAGAAGCTAATTGGGGGTTGTGATAAGTGCTCGAAAAGCACTAACATTTCGTGATTTATTGCGCTTAATTGTTTAAAAATAGATTTGTTATTATTGTTTATTTGACTATTTTTCATAAATCTATCAATTCGGAATCATGAGTATGTTTTAGTGTATTTCAGGTGTTTTTAGCATCAAATGAGTTGAATAATGCAAACACGCAAAGACGGAATACTTACGGCGCTCGGATCACGAGTTACAGGCAAAATGAGTCAAAATATGTAAGCCTTACATAACGACCCAGCACATATGTAAGGGGGTAACTATGAAGAAAGGAAAGGCAACACGCGCTGCGGCGAGGAAAATGTATGCCGCGGCGGGGAGCTCTCGGGTTTCAACCAATATTTTCAATTTTTGTGTTGCGCCGCAGCGGGAAAAATGTATGCCGCAGCTCGCCTATTCCTATTGCAATCAAGATTTGTGTAAACCCTTACATCTATAAATAACCCCTCTAGAATCCTCTTTACACAACTTTTATACACTATAATTTTGCAAGCAACCAAGAGATTCAACCAGTTTTGGGAGCTTTTTCACACTCAATGAAGCAAGAGAATCTATTCTAAGGATCCAAGGAAACCATTGACGATCGAAGATAGAGCTTTTAGAGAAGAACGTCATCCCATCCAATAGTGGTATTTAGATCTAGGATTTTCTTGTTGTTATAGAATTCTATTTTTCTTCTTGTTTAATTGAGTGTATGTTCACATTAAATTTGTCTATGAATTTTAATATGAACATGAGCGGCTAATTTCATTATGGATGTTTAGTTTGTGTTGCCATGTTTGCTAGAACTGTTTTGGTGAATGTTTTATTGATTTGAAATAAATGAATTTACCTTTTAATTAAGAGCATGTTTAGATATTTAATAGTGAATTTTCATGGGCCAATTTGAGATTCATAGTTAGGTTGAAAATTTTGAGAATCTAGTTTTAGGAACGTCACCTTAACTTTATTCCGAAACACTTAATGAAAGCTTCAAATTGGTGACTTAGTCATAGCATTAGTTTGATTGGCATATATTTTCTTGCGCATAATTTGATTGCTATTTGATATACTCGATCGTAGGATGTTAATTAGTTAATCAACAAAGATAATTACCCGATCGTAGGAATTTTCGTAATTAAAAGGAAAGCCGGTAAAAATTGTTTATTAGAACGTTCATGTTATTTCACCATTACTTTTCGATGCAAGTATGACCAACCAAACTAAATGTCCATACATCCTCCATTAATATTTGAAATCTAATTGAATTAATTGTGAACTTGCGTTATTGTTTTGGTTAATTGTTCGTTACCATTGATCTCACCACAAACCACACTTTGTTTAGAGTTTAACTAGGTTTAGGACTCTAGTTACTTAGAATTTTAGTTTTACTAGAACTCTATTTAATTAGTGTTTTTGTTGCTTTAGGACTCTAGTTAGATTATGAAAAAGGTTGTTTAGAACTAATACAATTCCTTAAGAGACAGACCTCGGAGGTTTGCTTGTCACTTTCTACGAGTGATTCGTACACTTGCGAATACTATAATTTGCACATCAGTATGAAGGTGCTTCAAAAAGAAACAAAGGTTTTGTTATGGAGAGAGGTTTGAATTTTGGACAAGTGGGTTTTATGGGAATTACTGATAAAGTTGAGGTATTTGGTTGGAGGAAGTTTGTGCACACACAGGAAACGGGTGTTAGTTCTTTGGTCCTGGAATTCTAAGCAAATGTCCCTGAAACTCAGGATGGAAAGGTTTGGGTGAGGGGTGTTGAAGTCCCTTTTAATAGGACGATTATTAATGCCTACTACGGGTTGAAGGATATACCTGATAGTGGGTATGAAACTTATTTAAAAGAAATGGATTACAAGGAAATCATAAACACCCTCACCAATGGTTAGGTAGTGTGGGAACTAGAGGGAGACATGGTAAACACCTTCCAAGCAAAACATCTTAGACCTCGCTCCCGAATTTGGCAATACTTCATGTGCTCAAGATTGATGCCAATCCGACATTATAGTTCTGTTGATAGATAAAGGGCAGTTTTGCAATACGCAATAGAAACAGAAAGATCGGTTGATGTTGGGATGATAATCCAACAAAGGGTTGTATACTCAGTTGAGCACGACAAGCTTAGTTATTTCTTTCCACAGTTGATCACCGCCCTTTGTGTTAAACACGGAGTACAATATGACACAGGCGTGGTACTTTTGCAACCTGCAGAAATGTTAACTTTCTCTTACATAAGGCCCCTAACCAGTGGAAATAAAGTGGGACAAGGTAGTAGGAAGGGTACTGAAACTTCTTCCAAGAACGTTACCACCAAGGATAGGTTAGTAAACTTGGAAGAGAAAATAAATAAAATACAAGAGTACCAGTGTCAACAACAAGCTTGGTTGAGTGAACAAATGAAATATTCTCATGAATACCAAACCTTACTCCACAGGATGATGAGTTTCCAATTAACACAGGGTGGAGTGGACCTCAATCAATTTGATACAGTTCTAAACTACCCTGGCCATGACTTCGTATACAGACCACCAGAGAACCAACCCGAAGAAGAAGAAGCGAAACATGATATGGAGGACTAAGCCTCTTTTTTTTATTTCATCCTTTCTTTAATTTATTTTTCTTTAATTTTGTTTAGTTTTCTTTTTATTTCTTATTTTCAGTTTTTTCTTTTATTTATTTTTTATGATGGTTTAGTTATGAACCGAAATGATTAACTTTGTTTAATGGTTCTTGTTTTATTTTTTTTTAGTTAATTTTAATTTGGCATTGAGTTGTGATGCACACATTTTAGAAGTTTCATTCATAATGCTTTGCAAACTAAATACTACATGATGAGAAGGGCAAGGCATGGTGAAACAAAGTGTAACTATAATGCACACAATGATATACAAAAGGGGGGTAATTTATTCACTCTTTTACTTAATTTCTTTTATTTTTTTGAGACATTGAGGACAATATAGAAATTAGGTTGGAGGTGGGAAAAATATTCCATGAGCACAAATTAAGACCAAATTTTAACTTTTAACTTTTTGTAGGTTATTCATTTGAATTTTGATATGATAGTATTGAGTCCACTTGAATAAATTCGGAAGTCTATGATATTAATATGATTGTAATGACGGTGACATATCAAAGAAATTTATTTTTACCTAAGTGAAGAGACAAAAAAATGTTAAATTCATCTAGTTTGAGGATTTTGTGGTATATGTGGTAGTTTGTTTGGTTAGTATCATTACTTTTGATTTGTGTAGTGTATGCATATTCATGATATATTTCAAGTCTCAACAAACTCTAGAACTTCCTTGAAAATCCATTAAGGCGAAATAATAGAACTACATACTACATAGAAAGTGATTTAGGTCATCCTTGGACCGTTTGAACTTTTCGAGCCTCCTCATACTATTTCATTTCATAGTGACCCTTTTGAGCTTAATTGTGTTATTCTTGAATACTTACATATATATTGTTTCACCCATAGTGATAAGAGTACTCAATGTAGCACTTGGTTTATATGAGCATTTGAATTGGAGGAAATTATATATGTATTGCTTCAAAAAATATGATAATAAGAAGCAAAATAAACAAACAAATAAAGAAAATCAAGCAAGGATTAAAGGAAAATATGGAGTTTATAAAATAGGAGGAATGAAAAGAACAATTGGGTAGAAAAGTTGAATAAGTTTGCAAGGTATTAAAAACCTAAATTATTAACGATGTTGCTCTTAAAATGCTAAGTACTCTTATCCTTTTGAGAATAGCCTTTCCATTCTTTCGTAACCCCACACCTTAATCCAACATTACAAGCTTAATAAAGTCCTATTGATTCGAAATAGTTTTGATTTCTATATTAGTAGAGATGGATTTGAAAACTAAGTCTATAGAGTTTGTGAGTGCAATTCTAAGTCATATTTTATTTGCACAATCTTAAGATCTAAAATGTAATCTATGGATATCATGCATGGCATAATTCGATAGTGTAACTAATGGGCTTGTGATTTAATTGTTTGTTCAAAAGGCAATTACGAAAAATGGATTTGATATTTGGACTGTTTTTTAGCTTAATTGGTTTTCAACTATTTCGTATGTCATTTGTCATTAATAATATTTGAGACATATGAATGGATTGATTCAAGCATGTCTAGAGTCTTTGATAGTTTTAAGAGTCTTACGATGTTTGTAGTATCATCACTGGAAACCTTTATAAGACTATAACTCGTCCACTAGGGACACCTAGGGTTTAAAGGCTTGATACATATGCTAAATGCTACCATGACAATCTACGGAAGTGATTTATGTTAGTTTAGTTTAGTTTATTTATTTTTCTTTTAGTTTTTAGATCACTTCACTTGCTAAAGACTAGTAAGAAGCTGATTAGGGGTTGTGATGAGTGTTTGAAAAGCACTAATATTCTATGATTTATTGTGCTTAATTGTAAGAAATTAGATTTGTTATAACTCATTTATTTAATTATTTACATAAATCTATCAATTCGAAATCATGAGTATGTTTTAGTGTATTTCATGTGTTTTTAGCTTCAAAAGAGTTAAATAATGCAAACAGGCAAAGACGGAACACTTACGGCGCTTGAATTACAACTTAGGAGCAACAATAGTCAAATTATGTAAGCCTTACATAACAAGCAAACCAGTATGTAAGGTACCTATGAAGAAACAAAATACAAAGTGTGCCACAGCAGGGGAAAAGTTGTGCCACGGCATGAGCCTCTCGGTTTTCACAGTATTTTTAAAAATATTTCTGTGCCATGGCAGGGAGAATGTTGTGCCGCGACACGCGTGTGTTTTTAAGAGCCTGAATTTATGTAACCCTTACACATATAAATATCCCATTAAGTCTCCATTTTACAAACAGCTCAATTTTGCAAATTATTACTAGACTTAATCAAAGTTTTGGAGTTTTTTCACATTCAAAGAGGCAAGAGAATCAATTCTAAGGAGACAAAAAGCCATTGAAGATAGAAGATCGAAGATCAAGCTTTTGGGGAAGGAAATGTCATCCAATCCATTTGTGGTATTTAGGTCTAGATTTCTTGTTGTTACAGAATCTTGTTCTTTTCTTCTTACTTCTTGTAAGGTAAGTTGAATTAAATTTGCTTATGAATGTTAATTGAAACATGATTGGCTAAATCTATTATGGATGTTTAGTTTGTGTTTCTATGTTTGCTAGATTTGCTATGGCGAATATTTTTATTGCTTAAAAATAAATGAAAATTATCTTTTAATTAAGAGCATGTTTAGATAGTTAGTATTGAATTTTTATGGGCCAATTTGAGATTCATGATTAGATTTAAAAATCTTAGAGTTTGGTTTTAGGAACGCCACCTTGACTACATTTTGACAAACTTAATCAAAATTTTAAATTGATGACCTAGTCATGACATTGATATGATTTGCATATTTTTCATTGTGCGTAATTTGTTTGCTATTAATACACCCGATCGTATGATATTGATTAGTTAATCAACAAAGGAAATTACCCGATCGAAGGAATTTTCGTAAGTAAAAGGAAAGCTGGTCATATTTATTTATTAGAACATTCATGTTAATTCACAATAACATTTCGATGCAATCATGGTCAACCAGGCTAAACGTCCATATAACCTCCATTAATACTTAAAACCCTTTTTAGTTAGTTAAAGTTTGCATTATTGTTTTCTTTCTTTGTTCACCACCATTGATCTTGCTCTCAAATCCAACTTCATTTACAGTTTTATTAGCCTTAGGATTCTAATTATTTAGATTTTTAGTAGTTCTAGAATTCTAATTAGTTAGTGTTTTAGTTGATTTAGGACTCTAAAGGGATTAAGAAAAAAATTGTTTATAACCACTGTAATTTCTTGAGAGATCGACCTCGGAGGTTTGCTTATCACTTGCTACAAGTGATTCGTACACTTACGAATACTATAATTTACACAGCATCCTCCAACTCCACATAGTGATGTAGCTCTACTATGTTTGCATTCAACCCACTTAAAATCTGTGCCATCGTGGCTTCTCTAGCCTCCTCCACATTGGCTCTTATCATTGCTACCTCTATCTCCTTATAGTATTCATCTACTATTTTGTACACTTGATTGAGCCTTTTTAACCTTTGGTGTATCTCCCTATAATAGTAGCTAAGAACAAATCTCTTCTTCATGATAGCCCTCATGTCTTCCCAATTGTCAATGGGCCTTTCATGGTTCCTCCTCCTATTAAGAGCTAATTGATCCCTCTAGGTTAGTGCATAATCAGAAAACTCAATAACATTGAGTTTTACCTTTTTCTCCTCATAATAGTTATGTTACTAAAAAATGTACTCCACCTTCTTCTCCCATTCTAGGTATAGCTCCGGGTCATTCTTCCCTTAGAAGGTAGGCATCTTCATCTTAATGTTTCCCAAATTTTGGCCAACCCCATCATATGGCCTAGGTGGTGGCCTCCAGAAACCTCCCCTTCCATTCTATGTTCTCTTTGAGCATACCTTTCTCCAATAGATATTCTATTCTCCTTTTCCTCAATGTCTCCAACACCTTACCAATTGTCTTCATCAGGCTCATCCTTGACATGAGCTTTCCTCGTTGGCCTCTTAGCATTTGGTAACCCTCGAGGTACTCCCCTTGGCAAGACTTGCTGCCTTTGCATCATCTCTTCCATATTAGCCCTCAACGTGAACTTTGTGTCCTCCTTTCCTTCTTGACTGAGTGATCTGTCCTTGTTAGACACGATAGCTAGCACACACACAAGGTATTAGTAATGAAAATAATTTTCTCTCCCTCTCACCTCAGGTGTTTAGCAGTCAAGTGTCTTGAGTTTCTAAGCCAACCAATTCATTAGTAAAAGAATTTCCAAATAGGGTAGGTTCAACATCCCCAATGATGATCCAAAACAACATAGTAATCAAGGCACTGCATAATTGGCTTGAAAGGGATGAAAAATTTCCATTGAAAATAGAACTCTAACGCAACAAGGAATTTGAAATTAACAAGGACTTTAACAAATGATGAATTTTTTAAGGACATTATCGATCAGGAATTTGGAACAAATAAGAACTCTAACAAACAAATGACTATAAGGACTCTAAGAGGACAAGAACTTTTAAGCAATAAGAATTTTGGACAAATAAGGACTCTAATGCAATAAGGATTTTGAAGAGACAATGACTTTTTTTTTTTTACACAAGAATGAACAATAGGAAAAATTCGTTTGCACACAAAGTTAGAGACTCGATTAGGAATCAAGAACCAAATAATAATAGATCTCCAATACTATATATATATTTATTTATTTTGTTCAATCAGATCTCTATCTTTTTTATTTTTTATCAAGTGGTGCAAAAAATGCAAAAGAATGACACGACAAACAAAATAATGGCATATCAAGGAGTAAAAACTACAACTCAAGAACATGAATTCAAATAATAGAAATAAAAAGGATAGGGATCTAGAAAATAGAATCTAAGCTCTGATATCAAATTATGCAAACCCATGAACTCGAACCTTGAAACTCACGAACAATGATGTGCTTGAAAACCCCAAGAGAATGGCCAATGACCCAATGAGAACAAATTGAAATCGATTCTAGAGAATTGATTTTTAGATCAATAATAGCACCTTGATACTATAAATATTACACACCACAAGTAAAAGTATATTAGAAGCCACAAGGGTTGCAAATCCTTGATAAGTTGGTTGGAAAAGGAACCAAAGATGCAAAAAGCTCTCAACTTTGATATAAAATTGATAAAATTTAATCTGTCTTCTTTTTGCCCAAATATAGGGTTTAAATACACAAAAATATGACCAAAAATGTTTGGTATAAAAAATAACTTACAAAAATACAAAAAAGGCTAACATAACTATGTGAGTCGCAGCGCATATTTATCCATGCCACGACGTACAACAAAAATTGGAAAACACATGTAAATTTGAGACCTCTATGCTGCGGTTAGCCTTTTCTTGCTCCGTGGCGCATGCATACCTTCATAGATTCCCCCATTCCACAACGTGCAATCCTTTGTGCCACAGAGCGCACTATTGTTCTTATCTCACCCTAGAGTTGTATATCGAGGTGCCACTTCTTTATGCCGCGGTTCTCCTACTTCTGATTGCCACAACATGCTGATTTAATTGATTGGTGAAAGCCATGCCTTGTACTCTTTTTTGGCGACCTTAGCTCATGGGTTAGCTCCTGAAGTAGCCTGTTCAATGCTTCCTTAAATTTTTTTGCCTTGAATCCACTTGGTAGGTGTAATGATTTGTGATTCCCATAAAATAAAAAAGTGTATGACAGAGTTTTTCTCTATGCAACTTATGGTATGAAGTTTTATAATAGGCTAAATTGCACCATTGGTCCTCAAACTTTTACTAGATTCACAAATAAGTTTTCAAATTTTTAAAACATATAATTTAGTCCTTAAACTTTAAAAAATTCACACATAGATCCCTTAACTTTTAAATCATATAATTTAATCCCAAACTTTTAAAACTTCACACATAGGTCCTAGCTTTACTAATAAAATACACATTTATTTTTCAAAATTTTGGGACCTATATGTGAAGTTTGACTTTTGTATATTGTTGGCCCTAATCTTTACCTTAAAACTCATTTGGTCCCTAAGATTTTAAAATGCATAACTTAGTCTATAACCTTTTAAAATTTAACAATTTTAGTCCAATTTAAAAAAAATTTCGTGAAAATGTTATGGATCAAACTCTATTTATGTGAAAAAGTTAGAGACAAAATTATGTTAAAATGTAACGAAGATGTTAAATTTTTAAAAGTTAATGATTAAACTATGCATTTTAAAATATTATAGACCAAATTATGTTATGAGGTAAATGTTAGAAACTAATAGAATACAAAAGCCATAAAGTTTTAAAAATATGAGAACTAAATTGTATGATTTAAAAGTTTAGTGATCTATATATGGAGTTTTAGAAGTTTGGGAACCAAATTAAACAATTTTAAAGTTTGCAAACTTATGTATAAATTTAGTTAAAATTTAGGGATCAATAATATAATTTAGTCTTTATAATATTAGTACGTCTAATATTATGCGTACTAATATTATAAAGGCTTAGTATAATCATCAATATTGAAAAGAAAACAATATATATATTAGAAAGGAGAGAAGCCAAATCTAGAGAGAGAAAAAATTTATAGTATATAAAAAAGATATCTTTTTGAGATAAACATTTAAAAGAGTATTAAGTCACATTTTGTGAAACTATATTATATTTTTATTTATTAGTCAGTATATTATAAAAAAAATATTATATATTTTATTAGCCTATTTTGCAGCCATTATAGCATGAATACTTAATATTGTTGAAATCAAAATGTTTTGTTACTAGAGCGATCCACAAGTGGTTGAAGATGTAAGATAAGAATTGAAATCATACGCTTAATATATATTTCATACTCATAATAATTTTTATTTTCTTTTATTGTCAAATTAACAAAAATAATAATAATAATAATAATAATATGCTAAATATATATATATAGTCTTCAAAACTCCAAGATAATACCAATCTCATTCAAATTCGTTCCTCAGAACCCAGTCCGTTGCACATATTGAAAACAGAGTACATGTGAAACATGGCAGTCCACTATCAATTGATGCTTATGATCATGACTTTTTTGCTGAGACAATCAAAGTTTCTTGTCTAAATTGTTTTTCCTAAAAAAAAAAAAAAACTCAATAGAGTCCAAGTCATATTCATATGCTGTGTTCGTGTTTTATTATGACAAAAAAAAAAAATTAGAAAATTATTTAAATAGTGAAGAATGATATAACATTTAAATTTGTAAAACATTTAATGATGAATTTAACCCGTGTTTTGTTTGTATCGTACTCTAAATATAATGGATATTTGCATATAATAACAAAAAAGATAAAAATAACATGTTTTTTCCTGTAACATGCACAGAATAAAAAAAACACAAACAGTATACTAAATTACATACTCTTATTTTATAAAAACAAGCATAATAAATTACATACAAAAATAACTATGCTAAACTTATCATTAGTCTCTAAACTTTAATTAAACAGGTCCTTAAATTTTAAATTCTACAATTTAGTCCAAATTTTTTTAAAATTTCACACATATCTCCATAAATTTTTAAATCTTATAATTAAATTTACAAATTTTAAAAATTCACATATAAATCCTAAAACTTTGATTAAAAGATATATATTTTAGTACTCTTAAGATAGGACCTATGCATGAATTTTTAAAAATTTAGAAATTAAATTATAAAATTTTAAATTTTAAAAATTTAAGTATAAATTTAATTAAAATTTATAGATTAATAAAACAATTAAATCAAATAACTTTTAACATTCCGAAATGCAAATAGACTTGTTCGGTTGGTCACCTAAAGTTGGTTTACTTAATTTTAAGTGAAAGCAAGATATTCTATGTAAAAAGGTCTATATAATGAATGATAATAAGACATTTGATTTAGTTCGAATTATTAGTTCAGAAAAATTATCTTTTTAAGTAGTAGGTGAGATATGCGGTGTATAACAAAAGTACAAAACTAAGTAATAATTTCTTATTTTAATAAAACCTAAAACTAACTTATTAATTACACTGTGAGACCACTGTTTTCTTTGATGTGGTTCTCAAATGAATTTAATATAAATAATTTTAGGATTAAAAATAGAAATGCAATTTACATATAAACTTAATAAATACGTCAATAGAACAATTTAATTAATTATTTTAACAAATAATATTATAATTATTTTAATATTTTATATTCTGAACTTGACATATAATTCAATAGACATTAGTAACTCATGTTATACATTATTTTAATGTTAATTTTTGTCAATATTGATGATTAGTTGTAGATTTTCTTCTTATGAACCTAATAACGAAGAATACACTATTAAAATCTCGAACCATCATAAAGTGTAATGGCCTTTAAACCTCTAATGCTTAAGTAAGTTTGATAGACGGTGAAGAATGTGGAGAATAGTATTTCTCTTTGTGATTAGAGAGAGAATATATAAAAAGACCATGTTTATGATGTTTGTAAGATAATATGACAAATGTGTTGTGTATAGAGGAGAAGAATCTTCTAACTTTCTATGACTCTTATCTATTGCGATAGACTTATCTTACTTGTAGGAGTTATCTTATAGGAAATATATATTTGTCGGATAATTAAAAGATAATTACCAATCAGTTATTGCTGCAAACTTATCTAACTGATTATGCCTATTTATTGACTCAATAATTAATGGGCTAGCTCATGGGTCATACATACTAATTAAGACCTCTTATATGGTGATATTTGACATGTGTTAATTTGTATTAATTATCCATACTAGTGACTTTATCCAATTTTTAATCATTTTTACCTAAAATGTATTACGACTACATTTTGGACAGTAGTAATTTACGATATTTTTCTTTATTGCATAATAACAATACTGAAAATAATATGAAATTGTATATAATGTTTACATTTATTAATAATTTTTATGTAGATAATTGTATGTTATAAATAAAATTATAGTTGATTTATTTTATCTTTTAATATTTAATTATTGAAATGCATTTTCTTTTTATGTAATACTTTAAAATTAAAACTCATATATGTACTGACACATTATGAAATGGTAATGAAATAATACTAAATTAGATATATAATTTTTCTTAAATGAGCCTAAATAAAATAAGTAAAATATAAAAATAATGAAAAATATATACACAATTATATATAATGTGAATATTTACTAAGAAAAATGATAGAATTTTATGTTTAAAGTTATGTACATTAAAATTAAGATATTATTATGTCATGAGTCTATTGAGACATTAAATAAATCTTAAGACATGTGGGGGATTTATTCCCAAAAAAAAAAAAAAAACTAGACCATTTATAGTTATTACTTAGAGCCTTATCAAACAGATGTTAGTACTCATTTATTAGAAATCAATATCGGTTGTTGATAGAATGAAAGGAATAAATTTTAACAAATTAATTTGCGCATTTGGGTGTGTACGTAATTTTGATATATAAGACTAGTATTATATGTATATATTAAATAATATATTAATTATTAATTAAATATAAAATTTATGATATAAAATAATTATGAAACTACCAAATAATTAAAGAATAAATTGTCAAATAAAAAATCATTTTTATTTTCATATACTTGCTCACATTAGTCGACATTATTTGAATTACATTCAAATATACACGCACAACGTGATACCATGATAAGAAAAAGAAACATCATTTTCTTCGTACAAGAATAAGACCCAACATTAATTGTCTAAAACTCTGTTCTTTGTATGAACAAAAAGAAAAAAGAGCCAGAAACATTGAATAAAATAGAAGAGAAATTTTCACATACATATCTTATTATATATCCATCAAAGAGAATTTAGATTCCCTATTTTTTTTTTCCTTACACCTTTTCCAAATATTTCAAATGATAAATACAAAATAAAAACTTGCACATTAATTAACCCTCCAAACATCTATTTTTATTGTTTTCAATTGCATTAATTCGTACACTTATCTCTCTCTTACTCTCTTTCTCTTACACATCTTAGAATGGACACACAACTCGCTTATTCGGTACTGCAATAAGTTGACTTGCTCTCAGAGCAGTGAGTCCAAATACATCATTCATGTCAAGCTCACTTGGTTTCATACGATCGGGTAACTCCCATGTGAAACAATGAACCAAGTGTCCCACAGCTAACTCAAGTGTGTAAAGACCAAGTTGCATTCCGGGGCAAGACCTACGACCCGACCCAAATGGAATGACCTCAAAATTATTCCCTTTAAAATTAGGCACACCATCTTCAAGAAACCTAGAGGGCTTGAAGGTGTCAGGCTCTTCCCAAAAATTGGGGTCCCACCCAATAGCAAATGTGTTAATCATCACTCGCGATCTTTTTGGAACAAAATATCTAGCAACCTCTACATCCTCCTCATTCTCGTGAAGGAGTAGAGGAATTGGAGGGTGGAGTCTTAGGGTCTCTTTAAGACAACATTTCAAGTAGATCAGTTTCTCAAAGTCGGACTCTTCCAATCTTCGATCTAGGCCCACTACATCTACTAGCTCTTGTTGGACCTTCTTTAAATCTTTTGGGCTTTTCAACAACTCAGACATTGCCCATTCTATTGCCGATGCCACTGTCTCTGTTCCACCAAACATCACATCCTATAATTTTACCAAAATAAGTCATTTAATTTAAGAGGAAAGTACTATTTACTAAATTTAAAAAATATACCATAATGAACGTAACTTAACTATTCTATTAGTCCTTAAACTTTGATCAAATTCACATATAAATACTTAAATTTTAAATCATATAATTTAGTTATCAAATTTTTAAAATCTCACGTACAGATCTATAAATTTTTAAAGTCTTCAATTTATTTCCAAGTTTTTAAAAATTCACACATAGGTATTAGCTTGGCTATTCAAATACATATTTATGAATCATAATTTTAGGACCTATATGTAAAATTTTAAAAATTTATGAGCTAAATCGTATAATTTAAAAGTTTAAGGATTTATATATGAAATTTTAAGAATTTGAGAAATAAATTATACGTTTTAAAAGTTTGGGACGTATGTTTGAATTTAATTAAAATTTGGAGATTAATAATATAATTTAGTCTATTGTTTTAAAAATGAAACTATCTTTGCACCTCTTCCTATTTTCTAAATGTGCCTAAGCGACTATAGAATAATATTTAATGATGTGTTATTGCACATTTAAAAACACTTTATAAAAAAATATCATGTATGCATGTAGTTGGACCCATGCACTTACCATAATAATAGCTTTGATATTATCTCTGGTGAGTTTAATGGCATTTGAAGATCTTCGGACTCATTAACTTTAACTTGATCTTGATCATCACTGTAAAAAGCTAACAAATCATCAACCATATCTTTCTCAACATCTTCACAACCCTCACAATTATTTGCTTTCTTTTCCATGTGTTCATCAATAATCTTATTAATATACCCATCAAGAACCAAACGAGCCTTAGTGACTCTATTATTAAGACCTTGGGGATCAACCCAAGAAAGACTAGGAATAAAATCAGCAATATTAAAAGCCCCAAAGAGCTTAGAAACCTCTTGCATAATTCCAATAAACTCATCTTGTCAGTCTTGACCACTACTTCCAAAAGCTGCTCTATAAATAATATCTCTAGTCAAAGCAAACACCAACTCTCTAATATTAACCGCCATACCGTTCTTATCCACGATGAAGCGAACCATATTGTCCACTTCATCGCGAATGGATTGCCACGACTCAGCCCTTTTGCGACTAAAAATTTTCGTAACAAAAAGTTTCCTCATTTGTCTCCAAAATGGTCCATAATGAGCAAATGCCATGTCAGCTCTATTGTATGTCAAATAGCTTATTGCTATAGTTGCCGGACGATTAGAGAAAATGTTGTCATGTACTTGAAGAACTTGACAAGCCATGTCAGCTGAAGAAACTGCAATCATGTGTAAATGACCCATTTTGAGATGAAAAATACCACCATATTTTTTAGCGAGTTGAGCGAGTCCATGATGAGTTAAATTGTTCATCATCATCATATTGCCTATTATAGGTAAACCTTTAGGTCCAGGAGGATAAGGAAGTCTTTTTTGGAATCTAAAGACAAAACCCAAAATGAAAAGTAAAGTGATTATTGAGAAACGTAGTGTGATGGGTAAAGGTTGGAGAGATTGAATGAGAGGTTCCATGGAGAATGATGAGGAAGAATAAAATAATACACAACTTTGAAATGGTTGCAAGGTAAGGATGAGATATTAAGGGGGTTTAAATACACAATTTTAGTAGCCAAGATGGCAATGTCACCTTGCAACTTGGCACTGTTTTAAATGTTACATTTTATTTAATAAATTAATAGAGTTCACAAAAAGAATTACTTTGCTGGATATTATAAAGATTTTTTTTTATAATCTTGATATATATATATATATATATATATATATATATTTAAGAATACAGTTTAGGTACATATATATTTGAAAAATATAAAAATAAAATTACCTGTTATAATTAAATTATATAAATATTCTTGAAGAATGAATGCCGCGCGACTCTCACAGTCTCACTTGTGGCCCAGTAAGTTTATCGTAATGTTTTTAACAACAAATAGTAGTGTGGTTTTATAAAAACAAAAAATTATTAATAGCGTGGTTCAAAATTTAAATAAATATATGTATATTGTTATAAAACTAAATAAATAAGAGAAGAAAAGTAGAGAGAAAAGTAAACAAGTAGAAGTAATTTTCATTTATTATTGTCAATAATACAACCTTATTTATACAGTTTACAAGATACAATATGAATTTCGAATATAATGTATGATAAATATTGAATCTCTAATTATCTCCAATTAAATACAAATTTATGATACAATAGAGATAAATATTCATTTGAAATAAATCTAACCATAAGATAGATATAACATATTTAAGATTTGACATTCAAATTATAATACTTCCCCTGAATGTCAAATGCATTGAGAATATGCCTCGTTAAAAACATTGCTAGAAAAATCCAATGGGACAAAAACTAGCAAAGGAAAAAATAGTACATTATTCTCATGCAATATACTTAAGTTGCCTCATTAAAACCTTTATAGGAAAACCCAATGAGACAAAAGCGTGAAAACAAAAAAGAGTACAACGGGTATACAAATGTGCTTCCCTGATGATGACAATCATTCAACATAGAAACCTTGCATTTATAAAACATACTGCAATAATGATAATAATTAATATATTCAATTTATCATAAAATTCACCATTTTATTCTTCTGAAAGGTTTAATATTTGTATATGCTCTAATAACATTCATCAATGTTAATAAATACACTGAGCGTCAATTATCGTATTACATGGTACCAATTGATTATAAAACGAGGGACAATATGAGATAATTTTTATATCATGCAACTAAATAGTAACTGGATATATAATATGCATATGTTTTATCAATAAAAAGTAAATCAATATAAGTTTATCTCTCTTTAAGATAATTACTTATTTTGCCATATCTTTTTTAAGAGCATATGAAATAATTAACATGCTTTGTATTCATAACAAAGTCATCTGACTTGTAAAAATATTAAATTTTAATGCTAATGTGAATGTAGAAGATAATATTAGAACTCATGCAATCATTCATATTGTTTTAATAGTACATGCTTATGAATTATCATAAGAATAAATGGCATTTGAAGTTAATACTTTTATAAGCAATAAATACTATTAATTTATTCAAATTGGTAACTATATATAAATAATATTATGCGAGCATTAGTCACATTTTAAAGCCATTATATGCATACGAGAGTAAAATTTTGTATATCACAACCTCATCATATTTTTTTATAAATTTATGTGTTTTCAACACATTTTACATTTCTAGACACTTAGACAACTAGTCCTTATAAATATCTAACAAACATTTCAGGTGTTCATACTATATCTATTTCACTTTGGGCATAAGTGAATAGATATACGCCTGAAATAATATTTTGTATTTAACCAATACTTTTCTTTGTCGACATTTAATAACTTTTAACATTATTCAGGACTCTTATAATCTCTTGTTTATTAAAGAAATAATGAAAGAAAATATGTTGTACAATATTAATATATTAATATTTTATTCCTTTCGTCATCGAAATGATATCATTTTATATCGGGTACCTGAGACTCTATAGGAGTCACTAATTATAATCTTTTTCGATATCATTTCTTAGAGTATTAACTCTTTTATTCCAACAATAATAATATTATTTTTTGCACCAATATAATTAACAAGCTTTAGATAAATTATAAATATTTGCTGCTATTTCATTGTTTTATAGGGACTTCAATAATTTCTCTAGCATTTTGCAGTTAAACTTTTCACTATCTAAATGCATCGAAAATATATAGTCCTCTATTATCGAGTAATTTTCTAAACCTTATGTTCCATAAAATGAATGCATTTTAAGTAATTTTAAGCCATTAACTTTTTTTTTTATCTGCCTTAATGGCAAAAATTATTTTTATTTATCAAAATTATAAAATAAGCTTGCTTACCCTTCAAAGGATTTAATATAAATAAAACTCAAAATACATATTTTTAAATTTATTAATGGGTCATCTCAATGTGTTGAGTCTGTGCAATTACAATAACTTTATTTTGCCACTAATATAAGTTGTAAAAATTAATAATAATAAATTTGTGGTTTAAATTGAACACAAAATATATCATGTTCCATAATTAGGCTGACAATATTATTTTCATAATATACGATTTTTCAGTGGCATGAGATTCACTATCAACTTTTGTTAAATATAGTGAATTCATTTTGCCTAAAGAACATGTAACATATATAGTTATTGAATAAATAAAGGTTTGGAGTTTGATCCACAACTATTATATACTGAACCAATTTTAATTATTTATGATAATTATTCAAACTTTTATTTAACAAAATTTATTTTATATTTGCAATATAAATTGGAAGAAGCTTTCCAAATATTGACTTATGGTCATGTATTTGTGGCATTATACTTTAGACCAATATATGCATCATTCATGCAATTTTAATCATAAGATTAGTCTTTCGGAAGACTTTTTAAGTTAAGCTTCTATCTGTGACTTTATATATTATATTTTGATTGTAATCTCAAATGTAACTATTACTAAATATATTTAGAATATTAAATATTTCATCAACTTTTAGAAATTTGAATACAATTATATATAATATAATTCATTATACTTTAGCCCTTCAAAGCTTTTTATTGGATTATACATGAAATTGTGCTAACTCATATATTATTCAACAATAATGAATATTGATGCATTATCTTTGAGACACATAAGTGTTCACCATTTAAATTGATAGACAATAGTTACAAGCCCACTTTATATTTTTTCATCCATCATTATCCATCAATATCAAAAGGAGGATATATACTAGATAATATTGATAAAATATTAAACTTTAATTAATATTCTCTTATTTTGCTTCTATGAAAGCTCATGGTCTATTATAAAATTGGAGCTCAAATACTTCATGATATAACAACTCCAAAATAAATTTTATTTATCTGTATGGGCTTTCAATAATATAATAAAATTGTAACTACTACATTGACAATATTAATACAATAGCTCAAATCAAGTACATGATCATTATATAATATTCACTTCTAGTAATGATATGATCAAAATGTCCTTATTTTCTTAATGATTTATACAAACACATAATATTTAAATATATATGTGTGTTTCTCTATTGTTATTTTATGAGCAAATTTTACTTATAAAGATAGCATATGAAGGATTCATAACTGTTGTTAATTTTACTCTCAATGTTGCTATTTAAGCATAAACGATATCTATGTATATATTTCTTTTAGCTCTCAATAAAATATATGATTGAATAACCTTTTTTTTTTTCTCCAAAGTCTTTTAAATAAAAGGTTAATGATATTAAGTACTTAAAAATCTTGAATGATCAAGATTGGATAGTGATTATCAAATTAATCACTTGCAATCCTTCAAAATATATTTTTCTCCTTTGATTATATTCAATTCAATGCCAACATCAAATGACATTCATTTCAAGAATCATATAATCAAAATGCCCTTATATCCATAATCATTTTTAGGATATATATTGTTTATATAGATGCTATTATCTTGCTATTTTAATAGCATATTTTACTCATAAAATAACATATAAATATTTTTATGATATCAATTTTGCTCTCAATATTACTACTTAATAGCATACACAAGGTACTAAATATATTTCATCATATATTATGTTTGTATTGTAGCCTGTGGGCTCTCAATTAATGACATAAATGTAATTCTAAAATATTAAATTTTATAATTTTAAATATATATTTTTATTAGCATCATATTCTGTGGGCTCTCAATTAATAATATTACAATTATAAAATATTGTATTTTTTAGTTTAAGAGAATAATTAAATCTCTTATTTTCTTATATATATGTAAAAAAAATTTAAAATACTTTATCAATATAGTAACATAATTAATATTCACTAAAAGGGTTCTCAGGAAAGAATGGTGGGGCAATGTCTCCTTAAAAATCATCCTCTTAGACAGAGCAACGTTCTCAGGAAAGACTAGTGGCACAAAGACTTTCAAGAATTAGCCTGCTAGACAGAACTCCCTTAATTCTATTATTTATGCAACCACACACTAAATAATATAAGATGTGTAAAACCAAGTAATTCAAGAACATCAAAATTTGCTCATCAATAAACCATAATTCTACAGCTAAAAGTCATATATCATGTTCCTGCATATTGCTACCGAAACTATAATTAATCGAAATCATATTATCAAGCGTCATATACATAACTTCTTTTTTTATTATTATAATATATTTTTTTTCTTTATACATCTAAACTAAAAAAAAAAATCAAATTGAAAATCAATTTATGTAATACATATGCATGTATGGATTATACAACATGACAACTTATAAACACAATAATTCAATGCTAAGTAAATTAATTTGATAATTAATTTAACCAATAAGTTCAATAATAATAATTAGTACACATATTTTAGAATGGATAACAATAATAGGACTCAAAGATTATCATATATCATATTATTATATAGCTAGTATAAAAAATAATTAAAGATAAGTAATAACATATAGCTTATTAAAATTATTAGCATAAATCTTAATAATCAATTATACTATTTGCACATGAACCTTAAATTTTTTTTAAAAAAGGAAGCAAATAAAATATACATGGCATCAATTTTATACGAAAATAAAATTTTATAGGTTCATAAGAAATAACCCAAGATAGTCACCATATATAAAATATACAACAAACGAATCATTTATCATCTATAAAAAAATAAATTGCGTATGTCAATCAATGATATAAAGAACTTTAATATTCCATTATTTCACTAAATTTGATAATATTGATTCATTAACAGCAATATATATATCACTTTAGCAACATATCAATTTTCAAAGAAACATCAAGATAAGCATGCCTATATATACAATTTAATAACTAAATAAATAATTGTATAATTAAGGTATCATCAACATTTCGCCCAAAATTTAAATTCTAGCCACAATTTTAACCATAAATCGGTTCAATCAATATCGATTTTTCAGTAATTAAATTTTACAAAAATTTAAAATTGCCAAAAAATAATACACAACATAATTATACATGGAAACAAATTGCTCTCGTACCCATTGTTAAAATTATCAATCACAAACAACAGATTATTACTTGTTTCAATAATATAACATATGATTAGAATATAAAATACATACTTTGTAGAATCGTTATAGAAGTTATTAATATCTATTAAATTTCAAATAGTATACCTGCAGATCTCCATCTTTGAATAAAATGAAATAAGAGATAAGACTACAATATAAATATATATAGATATTTATATACAAACCAAACAACTTAATAAATTTATAAGGCAAATAAACCATAAAAATTATTGATTTATAATACCCAATTAAATCAATCAATAAATAAATAAAATCTTGATAGATTTTGAATAAAAATAAGATTTAAGTTTAATAATAAAGAATATAAAAATTCAATAACTTGTAAATTTTGTGATCTAGCATTATACTACAAAAGTTTGTGGTATATTATGGCCAAGGTCATTTCACATGTGTAAAATTACAAGTCTTGAATAAATAATCGTGTTGATAGCGTGTTATAAAACTAAAGAAAAGTAGAGAGAAAAGCAAACAAGTAGAAGTAATTCTCATTTATTATTGTTAATAATACACTGCTAAAGACCTATTTATAGGGTTTATAAGGTACAATATGAATTTCGAATATAAGATATGATAGATATTAAATCTCTAATTATCTCCAATTAAATACAAATTTATGATACAATAGAGATAAATATTCATTTGAAATAAATTTAACCATAAAATATATATAACATGTTTAAGATTTGATATTCAACTTATAACATATATATATATATATATATATATATATATATTCTCCGATTTATGGACATGATTTTTTCTTACTGATTGCATAACTTTCTATATATATTTTTTGAAATGTTAACTTTATTTATATTCCACAAAGTAACAAAAATATTAGTATTTTTAGATATGGTCACCATATAAATGTCTAGTTATACAAGGTGTATTATTGTAAATTCACACATATATTCCCATAAAAAGGGGGCACAACTGTAAAATTTTATTACACTTTATGAAAATATTTGTATTGTATTTTTACTTTCGTAAGAAACAATATAGGATTTCAATATGTTACTTGAACATCAAAGAGTGATTTAACTGTCATTTACCTCCCACCTAAAATTTTAATTTGTAACGTGGCAAATTTAAGAAAAAATAATAATTTATAATTTGTCATTAGGTAACTCATGATATTAAATATTCCTAAGGGAATAAGATCCTATGAAAAATATTTAACTCACGTCGATTGGGATCATCAATGAGTCATCCCTAGTGATAATAGTGTTGAGATTCGTTATTGAAATAGAAAAGCAAATGTAGAGATTATTGTATTTAATTAATATCATTTTTTGACCTTTTTATTTCTATTATAAATACATATATTCTCTACAACGCAAATCATTCAGAAATATACAAACATATTTCCCATACTCTATTTTACCTGGTATCAAAGCCAACTACGATTATGTAAACCCAAATTTATCTCATACAAAAAAATTTAATAAAAAAAACAACAATGAAAAACCCGTCGTCAACCCCAACCCACTAACCACCAGCTCTCTCATCCTCGCCCATACCACCGCTAATAGCTCAACCAACACCGTTTCAATCTCTATCAAATCGTTGTCAATCCCACAGTCTTCATCCTCTGTCTCCTTTCAATCCACATCCAGTGTTGGCATGCCTACTTGTGCCCAGCGTAGTGGTGCCCAACGTCGATGATGAGTGCTTAAAAAGTACTAATATTCTGTGATTTGTTGTGTTTAATTGTGACAAATAGATTTGATTATAACTCTTTTATTTAATTATTTGCATAAATCTAGCAATTCGGAATCACGGTATATTTTTATGTATTTCAGGTGTTTTTAGCTTCAAAAGAGATGAATAATGTAAGCACACGAAGATGGGACAATTGGAACACTCAAATAGCAACCTAGAAGCAAAAAAAAGACTAAGGCATGTAAGCCTTACATCAGAAATCAACTAATTTGTAAGGGTTACAGAATCAGCTGTGCCTCAGCGGAGGTTTTTGTGTGCCGCGGCGCGCTACTCTCTGATTTCTATAAGGGAGCAATTTTTTGGTTTGCGCCGCGGCGGGTAAAAAGTTGTGTCGCGGCGCGCTTGTATTTTTGGAAAGTCCCAATTCTATACAACCCTTACATCTATAAAATCTCCCTTACGTTTTCAGCATTACATACAATTTTTCACACAATTTGGGGATGATTTTCTACAAAATTAAACTAGGTTTTGGAGCTTTGCCATATCCTAGGGAGGTAAGAGAGGAACATTTAAAGGAGACAAAAAGCCTTTTAAGATCGAAAATCAAGCTTTTGGGGAAGGAAACGTCATCCAAGCCAATTGTGGTATCTAGATTTAGGTTACTTATTGTTGTTAGATATTTCTTCTTCTTTTTTCCTCTCTAGAATGTATGTTAAATTATATTTGTCTATGAATATTAATCTAAACATGTGTGGCTGAACTTAACTATGGATGTTTAGTTTATGTTGCCATGTTTGCTATAACTGTTGTGGTGAATGTTTTTTATTGCTTTAATATAAATTAAATTACCTTTTGATTAAGAGCATGTTTAGAATTTTAATTGTAGATTTTCATGGGCCAATTTGAGATTCATAATTAATTTGAAAAATATTAGAGTTTGGGTTTAGGAACATCACCTTAACTTTACTTTGAAAAGCTTAATCAAAACTTCAAATCAATGACCTAGTCATGGCATTGGTTTGATGAGCATATTTTTCCTTGTGCATAATTTGATTGCTATTTGATATACCCGATCGTAGAATGTTAATTAGTTAATCAACAAAGAGAATTACCCGATGGTAGGAATTTTCGTAAATAAAAGGAAAGCCAGTAATATTAATTTATTAGAACGTTCATGTTAATTCACCATAACTTTTCGATGCAAGCATGGTCAACCAAATTAAACGTCCATACATCCTCCATTGATATTTGAAAACCCTTTTTAGTTGATTTAAATTTACGTAATTGTTTTCTTTAGTTGTTCATTACCATTGATCTTGCTCACATTTCTAACTTGTTTACAGTTTTATTAGATTTAGGATTCTAGTTATTTAGAGTTTTAGTATTACTAGAACTCTATTTAATTAGTTTTTTAGTTACTTTAGAACTTTAATTAGTTTAAGAAAAAGGTTATTTAAAATCACTGCAATTTCTTCAGAGATCGACCTCGGAGGTTTGCTTATCACTTGCTACAAGTGATTCGTACACTTGCGAGTACTATAATTTGCACATCAGTCGACTTGCCTGTTCGTCCTCAACTGAGCATCTCTACTTCTCATCCTAGTCAATCCACCATGGCTATTCATCCTTGTTGCCGTCGTTGCTAGTCTCTGTTGTTCGCACTATAGGTAATATCCATTTTTAAACTAAAGTTAAGTTTTTTTTTTTAATTCCCTTTCCATAAAAAAGAAAAGAAAAGAAAAAAAGGAACAGAACAAGAAAGAAAAAGAAAAAGAAAAAGAAAAAAAAAAGGAGAAGGGAAAGAACATAATAGAAAAAAAGAAAGTGACCCAAATGAATCATCTGAAACCAAATTAGTTCTAATTTTTGTTCAGTCTGAGGGTCCCTTTAATGCCGACATCCTACTTACTGAAACAAATTACCATGTGTGATCTCAATTTATGGAGATGCATATCGTTGAACGAGAAAAAATTTCCTACATCATAGGCAAAAATGCTCCACCTGCTGTGTCAGACAAGGGATGTGACAAATGGTATGCTGAAAATCAGAAGGTGAAGCGCTAGCCTCTAATATGAATGTTTCTTGACATCATGAAGCACTATCTCCTTATACCAACAGCACATGAAATCTGGAATACTTTTTCCAAAGCTTTTTATGATGGTAATGATGAGATGCATGCCTATTCTTTGTATCAACAAGCTTTTTCTACCAAATAAGGTACCAAATCACTTTCTGTATACTATGGGGAGTTAACCTAAATATTTTAGAAACTAGATCATCGTGATAAAGTGGTCATGAAGGATCCTCAAGAAGTTACTGCATATCGGCAGTCCATTGAGCGTACCCGAGTACACATATTTCTTGCTGGTTTGGATAAGAATTTTGATCAACTCTGACAAGAAATTTTACATAATGAACTACTCCTTGATCTAGAATAGCATTATTTCATATTCAGTCGTGAGGCCATACTATCTTCAATTTGAATGAGGACATTGAGAAACTTGAAGCTTCTGCTATGATTTCCCGCCATTGATCCAGTTTGATGTCACAAGACCAGCCCAAATCCACCAATTTGAAGAATTTCAACAATGCAGATAACTGACATACAAATGCACTTACTACAATCAAATGATTCATTCAAAAAGTGTTTGCTTTGAACTTATTGGATATCAAGATTGATGGGACCCAACATAGCATCGAAATTCCAAGCGATCGTCTACTGCAGCAATCACTCAAATAGAGGACAACGATACTACTTCTTTATCATCAGCATTAGTAACCACTACAAACACTGAATGTAAGATCTTAACTATTTCTACATCTATTTTGAATAGTGCATGGATAATTGATTTTGGTGCTACTGATCATATGACATTTGATGTTAGACAAGTCTCAATCCTTAATCCATCCTCCCAAAATTGTGTCTCCATGGCCAAAAGGTAATACCACCTCATTATTGGGGAAGGATTATTTAATCTTACTAATACTTTACATCTCGATTATGTGTTAGTAGTTACCTCTTTAGATTATTACCTTATATTAGTCTCACAAATCACTACTAACTTATCTTGTGTTGTTATCTTTTGGCCTATTTATTGTATGTTTAAGGACATTTAGACTCGACAAATGATTAGTTATGGTGTTACGTAAGGGCAGTTGTATTACTTAGACTTAAAGTCAAACACTTCAAGCAGTTTACAAAAAATTTCGTAGTAGAAAGCACTGGTTTACCAAAGAAGATGACTGAGATTTGGCTTTGGTATCAATATTTGGGACATGCCTTGTTTAGTTATTTAAAAAGGTTGTTTCCTAGATTTTTTATGAATTTAGATATTTTTGTTTTCAAATGTGAAGTGTGTGAGCATGCAAAAAGCCATCGTGCTTCATTTCCTTTAATTTTAAATGAAAGTCTAGCTCCTTTTATAGTTATTCACTATGATGTTTGGGGACAATCTAAAGTTCCCACATTGGAAGAGTCACATTGATTTGTTACCTTTATAGATGATTATACTAGGATAACTTCATTATGTTTGATGAAGTCCAAATCTGAAGTTAAGTTATTGTTTCAAAAGTTTTATAACACCATTAGTACACAGTACAATGCCCGAATACAAGTGTCACGCAGTGATAATGGTGGGGAATACCATAGTTATAAACTTCGGCAATTTTTGGACTCTCATATCTTAGATCATTGTATTTAAATTAATATCCTTTTCTGACTTTTTTATTTCTATTATAAATACATATATTCTATATAAATAAAATCATTAAGAAATATACAAACATATTTCCCACACTCTGTTTTACAAATAGTTGTGGTTATTGCAAATATGGCTACCTATACTAGTAGTCTATTGTTGTGAGTTTGTTAGACTTAGTGTAGTGTGTGTGAGTTAGTTAGATGTCCAATATTAGGTTGTTGACTGGTAGTTTAACTCTATATATACATTGTAAGTACTCAACTTTCGCAAATTAGAAAAGATGCATTGCCTATGCATGAGTATCTTGCTAGGATTAAGTCCATTACTGATAATTTGACTACAGTAGGAGATTGTGTGCCTAAGAGAGAGAGAGAGAGAGTTAGTTATGTACATGCTCCGTGGTCTTGAACTAGACTATCAAGGTTTCATTACTTCTATGACTACTTGAGTTGTTGCACCTAGTCTTAAAGAAGTCTAAAGTCTTTGATTGTTGAAGAACATCTTATTCTTAAGCAAAATTGTTAGGAGGAGTAGAAAATTATGCAGACAAAACTTGCTAAATTTCTATAAATTTCAATTCATAGTGGAGGTTCTAATGAGGAGTAGAAAATTATGTAGACAAAATTGGAATCTTCATGATTTTTTGAAGAATTCTATTGCTGATATATAAAATAAGAGTTCCATATGAGGTAATACTGGTTCAAAGGCAATTTTAAGTCGAAGCAAGGCAATTATAACAAAGGCACTAATGATCGACGTCAGTGTGAGATTTGCATAAAACATGGTCATGTGACATCTAATTGTTTTCAAATGCATGATTTGTTGCTTTGCAAGTCCCCTCATAAGCCACTAGCAGTGAGTGTTAAGGTTGGTTCTGGCAATGATGCTTCACCATATTGCATTCTCTATAGTGGGGCTGCATATCACTTGACACATTATCATGAGTCTAAGTTTCATGATGCTTTGAAGTATGGTTGTTTAGAAGGCATTACTATGGGTAATGGTTCTCTTCTTCCTATTAAGCATGTACGTTCTGGATTGTTGGAGTTATCTAACTATCAATTATTGTTAAGTAATATTTTACATGCACCTCAAGCTTCATCAAACTTGCTGTCAATTCATAAACTTTGTTTTGATAACAATGTTTTTGTGGAGTTTTACCCTTCTCATTTCTACATCAAGGAACCCACTATGAGGAGAATCATCTTCCAATGCAGGTGTGAAAATGGAATTTACAAGCTTCAAGCTACTTGTTCTCATGGTCATGTGCTTGATTCAAATCTTATTATGAAGGCTTCCTTTTAGACTAGTAAGCAAATAAATTGGCATGCTCATTTAGGACACTTATATGATAGTTTACTTAATAAGGTGAGTTCTAAATATTGTAACGTACTGATAAGTCTACTGATTTACACAAGTGTGTCATTTTTCCTTTAGCAAAGGCTCATAAGCTTCCCATTGTTGCTAGTACTCATAAGTCAGTAAAACCTTTTAATTTGGTTTTTGTTGATCGGTGGACTTCTCCTGTTGTCTTTGTCATTAGTGCAAAATATTTTTTTGCTTATTATTGATGATTATTCAAAATTTATGTGGATTAATTTTTTGTCTGTTAAGAGTCAAGCTAATGTTGCTATTGATTTGCTTAAGTTCATGAGAGAGACATTTTACTACTCAATTAAAATCACTACAATATGATTAAGGGGGGAATTTAGTTTCATCAGTTCAAAATGGTCTGTTCTTGGAATCCAACATCGCATTACCTTTCCTCACACTTTAGAACAAAATGCTTTTTTAGAGAATCGTTAGAGGAGAGTGGTGGAAGGTTGTTTGACCTTGTTGTTATAGTCTTGTTGATGAACACTATTTTGACATATTATTTGTTAGCTTTTAAGTATTTATTTTATGTTTTATTTTAGTATTACTTTATTTTGAAGGGTATTTTCATGTTTTGTAGGTTCAAATTAAGTTTGGAATGAATTCTGGACTTAATTGGTCAAAGAGAGTGAAAATGGAGTAAAAAAGAGCTAAAGAATGTAAGCCTTATTGAATGTCATTCACAATATAAGGGAGAACAAACAAGAGCTAAGGCACGTAAACCATACATTGGGAATCAACAATTATGTAAAAGGCATGTGCAACAAAGCGCGCCACGGCAAAGAAAATTGTGTGCTGCGGCAGGTGAGTCTCAGATTTTTATACTCGGACCTATAAATGAACTTGTGCTGCGGCAGGAAAATATGTGCGCCGCGGCAGTTCACTCTAAGGTTTTTACTATGTAAACCAAAAATCACTTTGTGCTGCGGCAGAAGAAATTGTACATCGCGATACCTACCTCTCTGGTTTGTATACCAGCACCAAAAAATCACCTCGTGCTGTGGTAAAAAAATATGCATGTCGCGGCCTGCGTACCCAATAGCCACTTAAACCCTCTGTGCACCCCCAGAAATTACACATTCATCCTCACTTCTAACTTAACCTATAAATACAATTCTAAAAATCTCCTTCCAAGAGTAGCATGAATAATAGCCGAAATATCCTTATTCCCCACATTTTAGAAAAAGAAATACCTCCATTGATGCTCCTCAATTGAATCTCCATCAAGATTATTGAGAAAGGTGACCATCCAACTTCAAGAAGATTGTTTCAAGAGTGAAAGTGGGGTATCTTTATTATTTTTAATTTCATTTCTCTTTAGAATTCTTTAAAATGTCTTTTGTAATCAAAAACCCTGATTTGGATTTTGTTATAAGAGGCTAAACATATTTGTGTGACATTTTAGTGATGTTAGCATGAATGGATGAATATTTACGTGGTTTATTTTGGAATAAAGTGATTTATTTCTTGTTCATTATTTTTTATATCTTTGTTCATGGATTATTTTTGATCAAATTAGTTTATGAGCATTAGAAAATACATTGAAATTAGACATTATAAATATCATCTTTGTTTGATTGAGCACTCTTGAAGAAGAACCTAATCTAAGTGCATTTATTTGTCTTAAATTAGGTGATTAAGTTATTTTTCTAGGATTTATGCTAATTAAGTAATTAACGGTCTAGATCAAAGAAGTTAGTTAATTAATTAAGAGAAAATCTTCATTGACTTGGGATTTCTAGATTTAATGAAAAAATCAATAAATCCTACTTTGTATGCTTAATTGTAAAAATTATATAAATTATTATATCCATAACTGTTTAGCTAGCTAATTTTCCACGCGTATTCATCATATTGTTTCGGTAAACTTTTCACTTGTTTATTTTTTTTTTAAAGAATTTATAATTTTAACAACCGTTCTCACAATCAACTCTTGTTAGAATGTTTAGGAGTTAATCTTTTTCATAACCAATTTAGAAAACATTTAACATTTTAAAACCACCGTAAATTCTTTGAGAGACAATCTTGGGAGTATAATTGTCGCTTATTTCAAGTGACTCGTGCACTTGTGAGCTTTTTACAAATACAAAATTTAGTAATCAAAATTTTGTGCATCAAGTTTTTTGACACCGTTATTGGAGAATTTGACATTTTTCAAATGATTATTTGTTTTCTTTTTAGTTAATTTTATTAATTTGTTTGTTTTGTGATTTTCTTTGTTTTCGTGTTTTTGTTTAGTTCTTTCATTTAGTTTATTTTGTGACTACTTTTAAAAAAAAATTACTTGTTTGAAGTTATTTAGTGTCGGGTGTTTTGATTATTTTGTTTTTTTTTTTTGTTAGCATATGCAAGGTAGGAGATCCCTTGGAAATCCATTAGCACCTTTCATAGATAACATTAATAGGCCTAGAGAGAACTTGAGATAGTTTGATACCAAAATTCTGGAGGAAGAAGATTTCTAATAAGAATTATCGAATATGGGAGACCCTCTACCTCTATCTAGAGAGTTGACTATGAAGGAATATGCTAAGTCAATCATTAGCACTGCTACTTCTTATATCCAATTGGGAGAAGCAACTAAGAATTATGAGTTAAAGAATATTCATTATTCTATGTTGCCTCTTTCTATGGTATTCATTTTAAAGTGTTTGATTCTTCTCCTATACCTTATATGTCCACTATTGATGAATGTTCATATATTGACCATATTGATACTCTTATTCACAACACCTTTTTGCAGGATGAGATGAAAGAAAAACTTGAGTATGCTTTAACCATTAATATGGGTGAGGAGGAATTAAATGAGAAGACTAAGGGGTACCTTGAATTTTTAGATAGTGTCGAAGCTATAGTTGAGCCTAGTACACCCTTAGAGTTGCCTAGAACGTCACTTAGGGAAGATACTACTCCACCTAAGCGTGAATTGAAAGAGTTACATAAACATCTTAAGTATGTATTTTTGGGAGAGGGGGATACTTGTCCGATCATTATTTCATCTACTTTAACCCAAACCCAAGAACAAGAACTCGTGAAAGTGCTTAAGAAATTTAGGAAAGCCATAGGTTGCATTGGTGATATTAGAGATATTAGTCCCGCTATGTGTATACATAGATTATTTTAGAGGATAATTTCAAACTTGTGAAAGAAGCCCAAAGGAAACTTAACCCAATTATGCAAGAGATAGTCAAAACTAAGATTTTAAAACTCCTAGAAGTAGGGATTATTTATCCTATCTCTGATAGTATGTGGGTTAGTCCGGTACATGTGGTACCTAAGAAATCGGGCTTCACCGTAGCAAAAAATGACAATAATGAGTTAGTGCCTACTAGGATGATCAAGGGTTGAACGATGTGTATTAATTTTTGTAAACTTAATTTGTATACAAAAATGATCATTTTTCTCTTCATTTTATTGATCAAATATTGGAACGATTAGCAGGGCATGACTTTTATTGTTTTCTTGATGGTCTTTCAGGATATTATCAGGTGCCCATTGCACTAGAGGATCAAGAGAAGACCACATGCACTTGCCCATTTGGGACATTTGCTTTTAGAAGAATTCCATTCTGTTTATGTAATGCCCCCGCCACATTCCAAAGATGCATAATGTCTATATTTTTGGATATGGTAGAGAAATTCATTGAGGTATTTATGGATGATTTTTTAATTTTTGAAAATTCGTTTGATAATTATTTACATAATTTGACTCTTGTGCTTGAACGATGCATTGAATGTTACTTAACTCTTAGTTGGAAAAAGCATGTCAAGCAAGACATTCTTTTAGGACATGTCATTTCTAGTAAGGCTATAGAGGTAGATAGGGCAAAAGTTAACTTGATAGCTAAATTGGTTCCTCCCATTCATGTTAAGGGAGTTCGGAGTTTCCTAGGTCATGCCAATTTCTATAGGAGATTTATTAAAGATTTTTCTAAAATAAGTCATCCCTTATGTAATTTGTTGGCTAAGGATGTTTCTTTTGTGTTTGATGATGATTGCCTAATTACTTTTAATACTTTGAAAGATAAATTGACTTCCACCTATTATTATAGCACCTGATTAGTCATTACCGTTTAAAATAATGTTTGATGCTTCAGATTTTGCTATTGGCCTATTTTGGGGCAAAAAGTAGATAAGCATTTACATGTTATTTACTATGCTAGTAAAACTCTTAATGATGCCCATCTTAACTATTCCACCACCGAAAAAGAATTTTTGGCTGTTGTGTTTTCTTTAGATAAATTTAGATCCTATTTGGTAGGGTTTAGAGTCATTGTGCATTCTAATTATGCAACTTTGAGATATTTGTTGAGTAAACCGAATGCTAAGCCAAGGTTAATTAGGTGAGTTTTGCTTTTGCAAGATTTTGACTTAGAGATTAGAGATAAAAAAAAGAACTAAAAATATAGTAGTTGATCCTCTAGGTTAGTTTATGACTTTGACACTATTGAGAGTGATAAAGAGATGGACATTGTTTAAACTTTTCCTAATAAACAGTTATTTATTATAGGCTCAAATCCTTGGTATGCTGTTGAACACTATTTTGATCTACTATTTGTTATGTTTTTGAGTGTTTATTTTGCAATTAATCTCGTTATAATCTTGTTTTGGAGGGTATTATATTGTTTTGCAGGTCAAAGTGGGTTTGGAAAGAAATGTAGAAAAGAGAGCAAAAATGAAGTAAAAATGTCTAAATATGTAAGCCTTACATTAGGTGCCATTCATTCTGTAAGCCTTACATCGATAACCAACAGAGTATGTACAACGTATGTACATAAATGTACATACCATGTACACTGTTACATGCAAGGCGCGCCGCGGCGAAGGAATTGTGTGCCGCGGCGAGAGGCTCTCGGGTTGAAACATGAAAATCATAAAAACATTGTGCGCCGCGGCGAGGAAAAGTTATGCCGCGGCGAGGAGGTTTCTGCTTTGGACCCAAATCATGAACACATTGCGCGCCGCGGCGAGGAAAAGTTATGCCGCGGCGGGGAGGTTTCTGTTTTTATTTGTAAATCAGTATCACATGCTGCGCCGCAGCATGGAAAAAGGAGCGCCGCGGCGCGCGCGCGCGGACTGGACTTCTCCTGAGGCACGAGACTTACAGAAAAATTGGAAAACCCTTACATAAAAAGGGGAGACCTAATTGAAAAAGAACACTCTCTCTCCCTAGCCTCCATTGACCAGATTCTATTATCAGCCTCCAAAAAACTAGTGAACAGTGTCGCGTGAACAGTGCCGAATTCAGAGTTCTTCATACAATTTTGGGAGAGAAGTTGCTTCATCAAGGCTATTCCATTGGAGCTTCATCAAGAGACTTGAGATAGGTGATCATCCAACATCAAGGTTCTTGTTGCAAGAGTGAAAGTGGGTAGATTCTTGTTTGTAATCTTTCTTTTCCTCATTAAAATTCTTTTGATGATAATTGTAATGAGAAATCTGGATTTGAGTTTGATTATGAGTAGCTAAATCGTTTTGTGTGGGATTTTAGTAATGTGACTTTGAATGGATAATTTTTATGTGGTTTGATTATTATTTTAGTGTTTTGTTTCATGCTCATTGTTCTTGACATCTTTATTCATTGATTATTTTTGGCCAATTTAGTTTATGAATGTTTGAGACTATTTTAGGGTTGAACTTTAGAAACGCAATCTAAGTTTAATTGGGCATTCTTGAGCATGAACTTAAATTGAGTGCATTGACTTGTCTTAATTTAAGTGATTGAATTACCTTTTCTAAAATTAATGCTAATTAATTAATTAACGATCCGGATCAAAGAAGTTAATTAGTTAATTAAGGGAAAATCACCATTGATTTGGGATTTTCTAGGATTAGTGAAAAGAATCAACAAAGTTCACTTTATATGCTTAATTGAGGAGACCACGTAAGCCAATTTATCCATACTTAGTTCACTAACTAATTTCCCACACTAGTTCATCATAAAGTTTTCGACATCGTTCTTTATTCGTCTCTTGCTTATTTTAACTATTTACACTTTTAGCAACTGTTTTCCAAACCAATCTTTGATTAGCGTGTTTAGGATTGCTTTTTACCGTTACGTTTTAGATCACATTTAACTCTTTTAAAAACCAACGCAATTCCTTTGAGAGACGACCTTGGGAGTATACTTGTCGCTTACTATAAGTGACTCATGCACTTGCGAGCTTTTACAAATACAAAATTTGGTTAACAAGTTTTTGTGCATCATATGCTGACATAGTAAATTATCTTGCTAGTGGTTTGTTGAGGCCCAACATTTCTTTTAAGGAAAAGAAAAAGTTTTTCCATATTTATAGGCACTACTTTTGGGATGACCCCTATTTGTTCAAGCTTTGCCAATATCAAATCATTCAGAGATGTTTTCTTGAAGAGGAGCATGAGAACATTTTAGTCTTTTGCCATGAGCTTCATTATGGAGGCCATTTTGGTGGTAAGAAAACAACTATCAAGGTATTGGAATCTGGTTTTTACTGGCCAACTTTATTTGAAGATGCTTATAATTTTTTCATACGATGTGATTGATGTCAGAGGACTGGTAATAAAGGAAAACATAATGAAATGCCTCTGATATTTAATTTAGTTGTTGAGTTATTTGATGTTTGTGGGATTAAGTTTATGGGTCATTTTCACCCTTCTTCTGATTTTGAATATTTAGTTCCTATTGACTATGTGTTTAAGTGGGTAAAGGCTATACCCATTAGAACTAATGATGCTAATAGTGTTGTCAAATTTTTAAAGGATGTAATATTTAGTAGGTTTGGGGCACCTAGGATAATAAACAGTAATGGAGGGAGTCACTTTTGCAATAATCTCTTTGATGGGTTATTCAAGAAGTATAACATCACACATAAGGTGGCTACTCCATATCATCCACAAACCTCCAGTCAAGTTGAAGTGAGCAATTGACAAATCAAAGGTATCTTGGAATGTACAGTGTGACCTTCAAGAAAGGATTGGGCATCCAAGCTCAATGATGCATTATGGGCTTACCGTACGGCATACAAGACACCTATTGGAATGAGTCCCTACCGGTTGATTTAGGAAAAGGCATGCCATTCGCCCATTGAGCTTGAGCACAAGGCATACTGAGCAATCAAGAAATTGAACATGGATTATGAAAAATCGGGAGAGAAGTGTTTGCTTCAACTTGATGATCTTGAAGAGATAAGGAATGAAGCCTCTAAGAATGCAAAGATCTACAAGGTAAGCACCATGCATTACCATGGCAAAGGGCTCATTAGTAAATCTCTCTATCCTGGAATGAAAGTACTTTTGTTTAATTTTCAATTTAAATTTTTTCCAGGTAAGTTAAGGTCAAGATGGAGTGGACTATATCAAATTATTCAAATCTCTCCCCATAGAGCTTTAGAATTGTTAAATCCTAAGACTCAAATGACTTTCAATGAGAACGGACACCATGTGAAGCCTTACAGAAGGAGCTATTCACAATGGGGATGTGGAATGCATTGAAGTACATACACCTTAGCTTGAAGCAACATCTTGCTAAGACGTTAAACTAAGCCACCCACCATTTTAGGTAATATTGATCATTTCTTTTAGTTTAGTTAGTTTTTCATTTGCCCTGTCTAAATACTTTTCTAAACCTTTACGTAGTTGAAAACCTTGAGGATAATGTTTAGTTTAGGTTTAGGGGTACAAATTGGTTCAATAAAAAACCTTTTGAAACAAAATTATTATGCTTTTGGTCAATTTTTGATGAATAATCGAGTGTTTATGCATTTTTGGTTTGCTTTATAAACATGTTTAAGGTTTGTTGTAAAAGTTGGTTTTAATTTACAATCTTTGTTTCATGCTTTTGATGTTGAATTTGAGGTAAACCATATCTAGTGGTTAGGAGTCCAATAATGAAGACTACCTTGTGAGATGATTATTGAGCCATTAATATTTCATTCTGAGAGATAATCATTCTTCTACTCCTTTAAACACTTTTCGTATTATTTTAAATTGTTAGATGATCTCTATAGGTTTTTGCTTTGAATGTTAGGATTTTTAATATTTAATAAAGAATTATATATCTATTTGTATTGCATATATTAAATGATTTGGGTAAGGTTTTAACTATTTACCTGTTTCATTCATGCTTGAATTTAAAAGTTATATGGAAATTTTAGCATCCAATACAAAAAAAGATATAATTTTTCATTCACAAAATACACATTTATATGGGTCAATTGTTCAAAAAAAGAAAAAGAAAAAGAGACAGAGTAATATGACCCTAAAGTTCCTAAAATAGTGAAATGGTTATTACAAAAGAAAGAGATAAAATAAGTCCCCTTAAAGTCAATACATTTTCATTCATGGCACGTACTTGAAAATATTGCTTAATAGCCTTTGTGAAGATAAATCCCTACTCTTAGCATCATACTCTCACAAAATTCTCGTACAAGCTGTCACATCATGTAACTCTAACAATTTAGTAGTTCTTCTCCTTTTACCAGCACCATACAACTTAAATGAACAACCTTTTGCCTTATATTGAACACCTAGAACTCTTGATTTCTTTTTCTCAGTGATTAGCTTTGAACTGCTGGAGGTTTTTGGTGTACTATCAATGCCAGATTAAGGTTCCAATTATCACACACCATAGTTGTTTGATTATCTACCAGCCCAACTCGATTGTGGGCTGAGTAATACTAGGCTCCATAACAGGCATGGGCTTATTAATCTCTGAAACAACTAGCCCATTTTTCAGATCCAATAGGTCCACATTTTGATCATCTGCATTAGCACTATTCGTTATAATTGTTTTAGGCCTACCACGAGTTTTAGGCCTAAATAGCTTACATTTAGATTGTAAGTTAACATTTTCTAAAATTAACAAAAATATGTCCAAAATTGTGAACTTTAATTACATAAAAATCATTCAAATTACTAAAATGTTCTTTAGAACAAACAAATCCACCAGAGCTCCAATGACTCTGTCAATAAACTGACCATAGCTCCGGCAACTCTGCCGGTAACATCATCGGAGTTCTAACAATCTTATCTAAGTTTTGGAAACCTCATCGGATAAGTATGTAATATGTTATATACAACGACAAAGATGTATGTAACATGTTGTATACAATGACAGACATTCAACAGAAGAGTATGTAAAACTGCAGAGCTGTATATAACATGTTACATACAATGACAGAGATGAATGTAATATGTTACATATAACGACAAAGGTGAATGTACAGTAAGGACAGTCTCCCATTTTCCCAATGCTTCACAATACTTTCCACCCTTATTTAAAAAGAAATGTGTTGTTAGAGAGAAGTCATGCAAAAACAAAATCATAGAACCCAATCACGCATAACCAATGTTTGCGATGGGTAGTTGGTGGACTGGTTTGTGAAGCATAGGTTCTCATATTCAATGTTTGTGATGGGTAAAGCTCTTAAAAAAACCTAATCACACATATAAGCCATGAAATAACTACATAACAGAATCATTTCGCAAAAACAAAGAAAAATGTAGCACTATTCGTTATAATTGTTTTAGGCCCTATTGCTCTCAAGCTTCCTTTTGCCAGCATTACTCCACAGTGAGACATGCAATTTTTGGCTAGATTGGGTCTCATCTACCACCACCATTTGAAATCCAACACCAAATTTACCTTCGAACCCCTCCATTACCACTGTTCCTCCACAAGCCACACTTCCCATAATGACACCACACTTTCCATTGTTAGATGTTTCAACATCAATAGGTTTTCTACTTAATTTCTTGAACCATTTCTTCACTTCATCCAGAGTCTTTCGTCACTTCTCAGGCTTCATCCACAAGCCATATCTTCATATCTTCTAACTCATTTTTTCTTGGCTTTCTACAATCCTTGATATCATGAGACACCACTCCAGATTTGAAACACATTACAAGCAGTCTTCATACCTAATATGTAGCTAAATTGGAGCATGACCCTTCCTATTTGTCCATATTCCAAGAAGAAAAGGCTTGAAAATATTGATGATAACCCGAATTCTTTCTCCCTTGAGTACCAAACTGCTAGATGGAGACAGATCGACATCCACCACTTCTTCTATCGTCGTTTCAATTTTATTAAGATTCTTTTCATTGATCCAAACATGAGGTAAACCCATAACATGAATCTAGAAAGGGCATATACTAAAATCTACCTCCTATATTAAAATCCTGGATTTGCCACTATGTTTCTATTTGTTTTGTTAATCTTTTTGGATTTCGTAGCCGACAGTCCTTATAAACTTTTGCAACATCGAATTAAAAATCACAATTAGAAAAAGGAAAAAAAAATACAACAAAGGATGAATTAAAAGCCAAATCTAAATGCATTTTCATAAAATAAAAGATTAAAATTATTTAAAGCAACCATTATAATTTGACGGAACAAAAATCTATTCAAATTTTTTATTTGAAGCTTTTAAACCAAGATTTTTAACCTACTTAATCCCGTAATTTTATTTAACTTACACATTAATTATATAACAATTAAGATAGTAAATTTAGTTGAGTAATTTAAAATTTAAGTTAATCTAGTCTAATTTTTATAAAATTGTATTTTATTAAGAACTAAATTAAAAATTAATATTTTGATAAAGACTAGATTAATCCATTATTTAAATTATTGAATTAAATTTATCTACTCTAATAATTAAAAAATTAATTTGTTAGTTGAATAAAAATATAAAACTAAATGGATACACAACCCTTTCAACAAGGTACGTATTCGTTGTCGGATTAGGTGAGCAAGTAGAAAGTATTAATTATTTTTATTTGACTTCTCAAAAATTAATTTGTTAGTTGAATAAAAATATAAAACTAAATGGATACACAACCCTTTCAACAAGGTACGTAGGTACGTATTCTTAATCGGATTGGGTGAGCAAGTAGAAAGTATTAACGAGTTATTTTTATTTGACTTCTCAAAGATTTGATATTTTTTTTTATAAAAAAATTATTAGAAAGTAACTAAAAATAATACCCCTAAAATTTATAATAATAAAATTAATACTTAAATAATATTTAATATTTAACGTTGAATGGATCTAAATTGCCTTCATTCAATTTCAATTGAATAGATGTTCAAAGAAAAATGATATACGAATCATTTTCTAATTGTGAAATATAAGTTTGAACATAAAGGGTGCTATTTTTGTTATTACAAATTTTAAGAGGTATTATTTTTGTTGTTTTTCCAAAATTATTTTAGTTTACAAATAATGCTGGCCGAAACGTGTGATTCTAGAAAAAATGCATTCTATTTGTTTGTGAAAAACTAGCACCCAAATAACATTGAACAGATCTAAATTGTCCTCATTTAATTCTAATTGAATAGATATTAAAAAAAATGATATATAAATCATTTTTTAATTGTGAAAGTATAAATTTGAACATAAAAAATATTATTTTTATTATTACAAATTTTAATAAGCGTTAGTTTTGTTATTTTATCAAAATTATTTTATTTTACAAATGACGCTGGCCGAAACGTGTGATTCTAGAAAAAATGCATTCTATCTGTTTGTGAATGCCTGAATAGTCGAGTCATTAACATTAAGTAGCCCTAATAATGGATCAAATATCCCATATTTTCGATATTTTTATTATAAAAAAAATTGATAAAATAAAAGTATTTATATGAATATAGTGATTTAAAATATCTTTCATAATCTTCAATATTATTCAATATTTTTGTAGAAATATTGATAAATGTCAAAAATATATTCAACATTTTCATAACTTTTCTTTGCAATTTTGATGAAAATTTTGAAAACATCGAAAATATCAATAAAATATATTGAAAAATATATATTTTCTTAAATTTTTTCATTTTTTCAAATTAAAGATATGCATGCATAATTTATTATTTAAATTATAGATTAAGTTAATAATTATATAAAATAATCAATTTTAATTTTGCATAAATTTTCACATTTACTTAAATATTAAATATTAATTCTAATTTATAATTCATTAAGCTATGATTGATTTATAGATAATTAGTTACACAGTTTTCAATTATCTCTCTCCTTCTCTGTCATGCTTTTTTTTTTTTAATACACATAATTATTATTTTAAAAATAATTTTGTATTTGCATTATTCACTTTTTCATTAATTTTAATATAATTTATATAAATATTATAAAATTATAAATAATTATTTTTTCTTAATAAGACAATAATATATATTATAATCTTGCTAATATTATTTATGTAACGTTATATTATATTTTAGTCACATATATAATATTTAAATAAAAATTCAATTTAATTAATTTATTATTATTTGTTTTAGCAGTATTAAAATGTTGATACAAAAATTTAACAATAGTTATAAAATTTTCAATTTCGATATTTTTTTTTTCAAATATTCATCGATATCTATAATATTCTCAATATTTTGTATAATTAATTTAAATAAAAAATCAATTTAATTACTTAATTATTATTTTTTTTAGCAATTTTAAAATAATGATACAAAATATTAAAAATAGTTATAAATTTCTTGATTTCGATGAAAAATTTCGAATATTCATCGACATCGGTAATATTCTCGATATTTCATAAAATTAAATAAAGACTCAATTTAATTGATTTATTATTATTTATTTTAACAATTTTAAAATGTTGATACAAAATTTAAAAATAGTTATACTTTTCTATAATATTTTTTAATATTCATCAATATAGATAATTTTTTAATATTTTATAAAATTAGAATTCCGTTATTTTTATTAACATCGATATTGTTCTGCCAATCTTTAATCTATGATATTTTTGTGCGTTGAGATGACTGTTAGAATATAAATAATGTGTACCCTACTTGTATGATGTGTCGTATGACCTGAATGGTACGATCTGAATGGTACGACCTGAATGGTATGAACTGAGAGCTCATGGCTTGAAGATGAGGACTTCAGAAGATCAGATCATCCAAGTATGACCTGAATGGTACGACCTGAATAGTATGAACTGAGAGCTCATGACTTGAAGATGAGGACTTCAGAAGATCAGATCATCCAAGTATGACCTGAATGGTACGACCTGAATGGTATGAACTGAGAGCTCATGACTTGAAGATGAGGACTTCAGAAGATCAGATCATCCAAGTATGACCTGAATGGTACGACCTGAATGATATGAACTGAGAGCTCAGGACTTGAAGATGAGGACTTCGGAAGATCAGATTATCTGTGTACGACTGAAAGATGATGACCTAATCAAGACTAGTAGGATCTCCAACTCCAAAACATCTGACAAGTTCAATTCTGACACTGAGTATACAAGTCTGACATCATACACCTATGTCAGACCTGGTTGTACCTATTGTATCATGACACATGTAAATTTATGTCTATATATATCCAAATGTAATTCTCATTGTAGAGGCTGAGCATTTAATACTAAAATTCTAGTGTGAGGAGAATTCTCTAAAAACAATTGGCGCCCACCGTGGGGACTCAAGTTTTTTAGCTCTTGCTATTTTCCTTTGAGACCTTAAATTTAGTTCATAATAAGAGAATTAGTCCATACATTGGGATTTTTAGTTCGTCACTCAAAATTCAATCATGACATGACGTCCTCCTAAAGAATTAACAACTCAGAGATCAAACACATACAATCGATCTTTTTGGCTTCATCGATTTGAATCATCACCCAGTTATCTTAGCTCACCCACAAATAACAGAGAATTATGAAATCACTTGACTCTCTTGCAGATTTACATACGACCTAATATTGAAGACGTTGAGGTTGATCTTTGTACGACCTGATGTTGAAGATCTACTTTTTGATGGTCTATGTACGACCTAATATTGAAGACGTTGAGGTTGGTCTTTGTATGACCTGATGTTGAAGATCTGCTTTTTGATGGTCTATGTACGACCTAATATTGAAGATGTATTGAGGTTGGTCTTTGTACGACCTGACGTTGAAGATCTGCTTTTGGATGGTCTATGTACGACCTGATGCTGAAGACGTTGAGGTTGGTCTTTGTACGACCTGATGGTGAAGATCTACTTTTTGATGGTCTATGTACGACCTGATGCTGAAGACGTGTTGAGGTTGATCTTTGTACGACCTGATGTTGAAGATCTGCTTTTGGATGGTCTATGTACGACCTGGTGCTGAAGACGTGTTGAGGTTGGTCTTTGTACGACCTGATGTTGAAGATCTGCTTTTTGATGGTCTATGTACGACCTAATATTGAAGATGTATTGAGGTTGGTCTTTGTACGACCTGACGTTGAAGATCTACTTTTGGATGGCCTATGTACGACCTGGTGCTGAAGGCGTTGAGGTTGGTCTTTGTACGACCTGATGTTGAAGATCTGCTTTTGGATGGTCTATGTACGACCTGATGCTGAAGACGTGTTGAGGTTGGTCTTTGTACGACCTGATGTTGAAGATCTGCTTTTGGATGGTCTATGTACGACCTGGTGCTGAAGACCTATTGAGATTGGCCTTTGTACGACCTGATGTTGAAGATCTGCTTTTGGATGGTCTATGTACGACCTGGTGCTGAAGACGTGTTGAGGTTGGTCTTTGTACGACCTGATGTTGAAGATCTACTTTTGGATGGTCTATGTACGACCTGGTGCTGAAGACCTATTGAGATTGGCCTTTGTACGACCTGATGTTGAAGATCTGCTTTTGGATAGTCTATGTACGACCTGAAGTTGAAGTCATGTTGATGAACAAATTTGGAAGATCGAATGAGTAAGATTTGGTGGTTATGACCTGTTGAGTATTGTTCAAGTATGACCTAGTAGATATGACCTGATGGTTATGAACTCATAAGTAAGACTTAATGAAGACCTGCTAAGTATTATCAAGAGAAGATAAATATTGAAGGAGCATGCAAAACAAAAAGACATTAACTTCAAGCAAGGACCATTTCATAAGGTGTCATATCTATCTCTTTTATTACATTTTGTTTTGTCGTTATATGTTGACTATTTTGTTATTCTAACAATATATATGTTATGCGGCCATTAAGTGTCAAATCATTTTAAATATAAAATAAGCATATGCTCATTAGTAAAAAGAATATATCAGGGACGAGACATCATTAAAAGCTTCATTCAGCCAGGCCAAAGAGCCAAAGAGCGATTAAAATAACGTGAAGAGTTCCCAAATGGAGAACCTATTCTTAGAGGATCAACATAATGACGACAGACTCAGATCGGTCATTTGTCCCTCATCACTAATAATGTGATATCGCAAACAAATGCGAAGAGTTCCCAAATGGAGAACCTATTCCTAGAGGATCAACATAATGACGACAGACTCAGATCGGTCATTTGTCCCTCATCACGAATAAAATAACGTGATATGTCCTCTGTTGACATGCCCGTAAGAGCGGAGTGAGGGGACCCCCAGAGATATCCCTACATGTTTACGAGGTGAAAATCTCGCCAAACAATGACAAAACCATGTTTAGTTCTATTCGTTTACTGAAAGATAATGACATAATCTTGATCTATTTGTTTACTAAAAGATAATGACATAATCTAATTTCAAAATTCGATAGTAATATGACTACTTTTGAAAAGTATCTCATGTACAAAATCGAGAAAAATATTAGTGTTAATCAAAGGGAAACGTCAGAGTGACCTCATCATCAATTGATCTGATATACAAAAGGGATCATATCGGTTCCATACTTCCAATCCATATTATTTAAAATTTAGTGGTGTTTTTAATGTTAATATTATTATAATAATAATAATTTTATTTTATAATATATATTAATATTATGGGAAATTCTAAAGAAATTTCAAAATATGTTATGAGATATCTCAATAATTGCAAAAATATTATAACAAAAGTGTTAAAAAATAAAATGACAAATATACCCAATAAGAGACATTCGGTAGTTTTAGACTATGCGACATCCCACTAAGCGTCAATTTTAAAATGGATCGGTAGGGATTGCCGATTATATTTAAAATATTTAACGAGATATCTCGAAGTAAAATTTAAAATTTTTCGAAATTTTCCTAATATTATAACATGATTAATTAAATGAACTTGTAAAAGTACATGTAATTATTTATAGATTAATAAGAATGTACGTAAAATAAAAGAAAAATAAAATTGAGCTCTTTATGAAATTTTAATTTTCATATATTATTTAAGATTATATTGCATTAGTGCTGAAATGGTCCTATAACTTTACTAAATGTCAACTTTAATTCTCTAATTTTTGGGTTAAACAGAATAGGAAAACTAATTGTTCTAAAGGTACACTTTAGTCATATAACTTTTTGATTAAGCATAATAAGAACATTAACTTTATAAAAGTGTCGAATAAGGCCCAAAAAATGTTATGACAGCCATTTAAATATGACTTTTTTTGGGACTTATTTGACACTTTTATGAAGTTAGTATTCTTATTATACTTAACCAAGAAATTACAGGTTTAAAATGTACCTTTAAAATAATTATTGTCCTTATTTTGTTTAACCCAAAAGTTAAAGTACTAAATTAGACATTTAATAAAATTACAGGATCATTTTAGTTATTATTCCTATTGCATTGTATCTAAATATTTTTCTTTAATTACCTATGATTTTTGTAAGAGCTTATTTCATTAGGAAAAACAAATTAGTAGAAGTCTATGAAGAAGACAAGTCCCTATGAGTTATGGAATTTTGTCTAAAATAGACATATCTCTTAGAATAGTTTAAAAAAAGGCTCATTTGTGTTTTAGTTTAGAAATGGGCAAATTTTAATTCAATGTCACAGTTGTCGGTTCCCTCGGCTTTATTTAATTTCTCACCAAACCCATTTTCTTTCTTCTTCTCTCTTCTTCTCTACGCTCTTCTGTTTTCTCTTCTATGATTTTCTCTCTATTTCTACATTTTATTAAGCAAAACTTTCAAATTTGAGGTTATTGATATTAATTATTTTGGTTGGGTAGAATATTCGTACTTTTTATTAGCATGTAAATGGTGAAATTTGTACTAAGATTTGTAAACCGTTAATGCGAAGCTATTATTAGTTTTGGGATTAATTAATTTTTCAAAAATTGGCAACTATTTGGGTGATTCTTTAGTGAGAAAATGATTTTGGTGTTATTTAATGAGATTTTTTGTTAACAAACCATATTAAATTGTTACCCCAATGAATCATCTTAAACCGAAGTATACTAGTGATTAATGTAATGAACTCTGCTATAGTTTACACAAAAATCCAAAGAAAGAAAGGGAAATTGAATTAAAAGATGTCCCAAAAATACGTTGGTATATTTCGGTATATTTTGATATATTTTAGTATATTTTAGTAAATTTTTTTATATTTCCTAAAGTTTGGATATTGTTATTATATTTTAGTATATTCAGCATTTAATTAAATATATTTTGGTATATTTTCGGTATATTTTGGTATATTTTGATGTATTTTAGTATATTTTGGTATATTTCGATATATTTTGATATATTTCGGTATATTTCGATAAATTTTAGTAAATTTTGGCATATTTTAGTAAATTTTGTTATATTTTCTAAAGTTTGGATATTTTATTATATTATGGTATATTCAGCATTTAATTTGGTATATTTTGGTATATTTTGAGTATATTTCGGTATATTTTGATATATTTCGGTATATTTCGATAAATTTTGATATATTTTGGCATATTTTAGTAAATTTTGTTATATTTTCTAAAATTTGGATATTATTATTATATTTTGATATATTCAGTATTTAATTTAGAATATTTTTGGTATATTTCGATATATTTCGGTATATTTTGATATATTTTGATATATTGTGGTATATTTCGATATATTTTAGTAAATTTTGTTATATTTCCTAAATTTTAAATATTGTTATTATATTTTTGGAATATTTAGCCTTTAATTTTGGTACTTTTAGTATATTTTGGTATATTATAGTAATTTATGTTGTATTTCGCAAATGATAATATTGTTATTATATTTTGGTATATTTTCATGTCATTAATGTAGGAAGTTTTGATATATTTTGGTATATATGTTATTTGCTGATATAGTTATTCAATATTTTGTATATTACTTCATATATTAATTAGATTTTAGGTATTTTTTAATTAATACTGGCTAATTATTTTTATATATTTTTTACAGAATGGATGACCTTAGTATTCTAATCATTCATAATGATAAGTGGTCGAAGAAAGATGATAAAGAAGTATATCGAAGAGGTGAAGGTTGGGTGATAAGGATAAGAAAGAGATTTTAGTATAATGAACTTAAAGAAAAGTTGTTTCTAAAGTTAAAGATCGATAAATTCAAGTATGAACTTTCAGTGAGATACTTCTATAAGAATGATCTGACATTACCTATTGTTTTAATTAGTGATGATGAAGATTTGGATGAGTTTTTTAACCTTCATGTTGAAGATAATCAAAGTAAGGCTATTGTATATGTTATAAAAAATGAGATAAGATCTGTAGATACAAGTCATTTTATCTGCTATGAACAACTTCTTAATGTCGAAGGTCATCCTGTAAATTACTTGAGCAATAGTCATACACATGATGGATCTCAAACTCCCAATAGAAATTGAGATAATGTTTTTGATAGTATTGGTGATGATGTAGATCGCTCTTTAGATCTTAGGCAAATGGGTAATGATGGACACACTACTACAAAATTGCCTTTATAGGACGGCCACTGACCGTCCTATAAGACTTATAGGGCGGTCAGTGGCCGTCCTATAAAGTCCCGTCCTAAAAGAATCGAAAAAAATAGGACGTTCGCGGAGCGTCGTAAAAATTTTTTTTATAGGACGGCCACTGACTGTCCTATAAAATTTTTTTAAAACAGCCACTGAGCGTCTTATAAATTATTTATAGGACGGCCACAAAATTAAAAAAAAAAAAAAAAAAAATTATATAGGGCGGCTTTTGACCGTCCTAAAAGAATTTTATAGGACGGTCAATAGCCGTCCTATATAGTTTTTTTAGGACGGACAAAAGCAGCCCTATATAATTTTTTTTTTGCCCGGACTAAAATCTATATAACCTGTACAAATTATAGTCATTCCAAGAACACAATTCAGATTCAGAATACAATATTTCATTCCAAAAATATCCATAATTTACATTACAAATATGTGGTTCAAAGCTGCCTAACTAGCTTTAATTTACATGTACAGATTATCATAATGTTCAGGAACATATATACAATCTAAAATTCAAAAACTTGTTAGCTTTAATTTACATAGATAGATTACAGTAACATACACACATATATATATATGAAACATATACAAATAGTCTAAGGATTAAAGCAAGCTACGTACATACAAATTATTAATTAGCTAATTGTTTGAAAGATAATTGTAGACGTACATACACCATTCTTGCCTTAATGTCAGCAGCTCAGTTGGTGTATACTGATTCTTACTTGAGAACTACAATACAATATATGTATAATATGTTAAAGCTAAATAATGGATAAATAATATTACGTACGTATTAACTTGAATATGCATACGTAAATAATAAGTTTTAAAGCTTACCGGTACAATATCATTTGTTTCAGCATTTCCAATAAATTTGGTAATATATGTATCTATGAATTTCATAACATAGTATCCACATTCATACGATTCTGTTTGTTTTGGACACTAAGTACAATTAAGAAAGCTATAGTTAGTAATTATATAATTAATTTAATTACAAGCATATATAAAATTACATGTTGCCATATAACTAAAACAATTACCTTAACGGGAATCCAATTTGGTTTAATATTTGAATTTCCATGTTGACAATGCCATGTTTGTAAAGCCCTGTTAATTATAATATAAAGTTTCATTGCATAATACCCACATTTATAGAATTTAAGTTTTTATAATAAACAAATAAGATGAGATCGATTATATAAAAAATATTATCTAATATATAATATAAATATATGTGTGTTACCTTAACTAAATTTTTGTATATTCTTCATCAGGAGGTGATCCTTTAGAAGAATTGTAAGCCTTTATAGAATTGAACCATTGAAGTTCACAAGTGAACGGATTAACAACAGTTAATGTCCAATGACTCCTACATATATGTTAGTATTTCATGTTATGATATTGTATTAGCTAATGTGTTTAACGCATTGAATGTAATACTTACGATCTCCAATATGGAGCCATAAGACACATTGAACCTGTCATTGCATTGAACTTGTTCACAAGCAAGTTGACTTTGTATTCTTCATCATGATATGTGCATAAAAAGTCGGGATCTACAAAAATAAAATGTCTCTCCAATGAGACATTTTGTCCTCTCCATTTATCAAATAATAACCTATTATTGAACGATGATATGCCAATTAGTGAAATGTAATACTCATAATAAAGTATAGTTATAATTTTAAATATACCTGATGAAAATTTGTATATGAGGAACGCCAAGCTAACTACAGTCACAAATGTGGAGTATATCTTCCAGAGTTAATAAAATTGTTGTTATTTCAACCCCCAAAATCATTGGATTGCATGGAATCATACGATGAGAGTTATCACCTTCCATTTCCATATTATCCAACGCCCATCTTTGTAAAATTTCAATTCCATTGTGATCTCCAACATCGCTACTCAAACTTGACAAAGAAATAACCTCCTTTCCTTTGGATGTATTTATACCTCTCTCTGACACATCCTTACTAATTTGTCTTTGTTTTTCAGGTAAGGGCTACAAAATATAGTTATTAGTTAATTGCATCACCCACGTAATAAAGTTCATCTTGGACTGGATATGGAAGAAGTGCCATTGGTTGTGATGTAGTTAATACAAAAACTTTGAAGTTTTCTTCTCCTATTTCCACTGTATGAACCGTATCAGTTGGGTTGCAACGAGGAAAACAAGTGCCTTTGGCACAAACATTTGATGGATCATCAATAGCCAAAAAGCACAACACTCCCTACATGTATGGTCAAAGAAAATTAGTAGAAAACATAAATGTAAATAAATGAGAATATATTATAACTTTTCTAATTAATAAATTGAAAATATGTAACTTACCTTTTCTATACCAGATGGTGGGTGTGTACTACCATGTGATGAGTTAGAGTTGGCATTTGAATGTGTAGGTAGAACATCCTTTGCAAACCTATCTGAACGTCCTGCTTCCATTTGAACGTCCATGTCCATTTGAACGTTCATGTCCATCTGAACGTCCGTATCCACCTGTGGATCCATATTTCCACTTTCTCTACTTCTTCTAAGTGAGTTATCGTTCATATGTTGTAATTTATCCATTACGTTTCTCATTATCTGTTCTGACATTGCTTCAAAATTATTAGAATCTTCCTTATTTTGTTGCTGATTAATACGACTTTTTCTCCCAAAATAAGATGTAAGATTCTCTCTCTTTCCTAGCCCACGAACTCGACCTGAATGTTCTTCACCTAATGCCATCTCAAGTATATCATTCCTTCGACTTTTTTTAATTTCAAGTTCTCCGGTCTGTACTTTCTGCATCAATGTTTCCTATAAAATTCACAGGCAAAATATATTTTTTGTCATAATATTAGAATAGGATATAATATTTAAAGCTAATATTTTATTTCATAGTACAGTATTCTTACAATTTTTTCCAAAACTTCTTTTGTTTCATCGTTAAGTACTTGTCGTTCATCACTTGGTACGTGAGTGTCTAGCCAAGTCTCATGACACTCCACGATAGCTCCAGGTCCTTTTTGCTTCTTCTGTTAAATAAATTTGAATATTATTTCAACAATCAAATAATATATTTCAATTGACAATAAAAACCTTACCAATTTCTGTTTTGAACCACGATACCCAGTCTTACTCCCAAAATATGTGTGTTTATTTAACTTTGCTTTTTCTTGCATTTCTTTATGAAGTTTTAGTGCTTTTGCAGAAAGTTTTTAATTAACAAATATCTCCCATTTCGCTTTAGATATGAAGCTGTACTTATGTGGTGGAGTATATAGTTGTTCAGGATCATCCAAATAAGGAAATACGAAAGTCCTGGATAAATATGACTTGAATTTCCTGAACTTCTCACCCGCATCAATCATATAAAAATGATATGTCATACGGTCATCAATCTCAAATGATTCCTACAATAAAAAATATAAGTATCATAACTTTTTCCTAATTGTACACATAGAAAATCATAGATTATTAACAAAATAATAGTAATAGTAGTACGTACCAATAACGATTCCCAAATTTCTTCTTTACGAGACTCGGGCACTAATCGCCAATCAGTTATGGTGATATCAATGGTCGATCGTACCAAACTACCGATAGCACTAGCCCACTTTGAACTTGTATCACCACATGGAAGCCCATCTTCGTCAACCTCAACTACTATCCTCTCTCTTTTCGTTAATATGTTTGACAAAGTTGTCATTCCTCGACCTTTCTTCCTTTCTGTACTCTTTCCATGGGTACCACCTTCATTTCTTGAGTTAGAAGAATGCTCCATCAATCTGCATAAAAATTAAGTAACAATATGTGAGTTTACACCTAAGCATGACTTGTTAGAATGCATGAACAAGTTACTAAAAAATAAAAGTACGCAAATAAAATATATGAAGATTATCACGTATTTACTACCATGTGATTAGTTATAATAAGATGTAGGTAAGATACTCAATAAAAGAATTTAATTAAATTATATGAAACTTACCATGTATTTATTTATTATTAATCCATATGCCTTCGCAATTAGTACGCAAATAAGAAAATGATTCTTCATCCTCTGTGTCATCATCATAAACTTCATTGGGTATCTTGTTATTATCACAAACCATTGAAGCCCGTTGAAACTCCTCAATCTCTTCATCTGTCTCATCATTCTCATCATCATTCTCATCATCATTCTCATCATAATAGCCTTTATTAGGAGGAGTAAGAACAATTGACCACTGTGGGTCTTCAGGGTCTCTTACATAAAACACTTGCTTGGCTTGACTTGCAAAAATGAAACTATCTTCTTTATACCCAATTCTTTGTAAGTTTACCAAAGTAAAATCATTATCTTTGTCATAGCGAATACCAACCTTATTCACATTCTCAACCCAGTCACACTTGAATACACACTTATTAAACTTGTAGTAATCCAACTCTCATATCTCTTGGATTACTCCATAATATGTCATTTCACCAGATATTGGTCTTTTATCCTTTGCAGTAGCAAATTGCATGACTTGTGCTACTAAGGACACACCACTATTTTGATTGGTTCGGTTATCATCTATTTCCTTTGTATGAAATCTATATCCATTGATGATATAACCATTATATTTAAGCACATGAAACTTAGGACATTTTGAAATCCATCTAAGTGTGATAGAAATGTTATGATTTGGATCTCTGAGCTCTTGAGAAATCTGATTAAATGAATATACTTAGTTATTAACATATACAAAAAAAAAATTCCTTGAATAATAATGTTATTTTCATATACTCACTTCATCACTTAGCCAGTACATAAAAGTACGATTATGTTCGTCAATTAACCATTTCTCTGTGCGTTTTGAATGTTTGTACTTGTATTTAATATGTTCCAGGTGCTTCCTATAAAGTTAAAAAAAATTATTACTAAATTGATATTTAATCACAAATAAAACTAAGTAATAAAGTATAGAAAATTACTCAAGATATGGTTGAACTTCATCTGTGTTTGATAGAACATGACGATGGGCTTGCTCCCATAATTTACGATCTACTAGTTCTTGTTTTGCAGCTCCTATGGATTGACCAACACCTTTTCTTTCTTTTGGAATTGTGTTTTTGGTAACGGGCAAACTTATAGAATTCATTGCTTCTTCAGCTATATAACATTCAGCTATACATCCTTCAGGTCGGTTCTTATTCCTCACATATCCTTTTAATTCCTTCATTAATCGTTCAAATGGGTACATCCATCTCAAAAAGACTGGTCCACATAACTTCACTTCTCTTACTAGATGAATTGTGAGATGTATCATCACATCAAAAAATGAAGGAGGGAAGAATTTCTCTAACTTGCATAGAGTGACAACAAGTTCTGATTGAATTGCATCCAACTTTTGAACATCAACTTTTTTCTTACATATATCATTGAAGAAATAGCAAAACTTAATAATTGTACTCCTCACCTCTTTGGGCAACACCCCTCGCAATGCTACAGGCAACAATTGTTGCATCAAGACATGACAATCATGTGACTTCATCCCATATAACTTTTTGTCAGTCAAAGAAACCAAACTACTTATGTTGGATGAGTATCCATCTGGGACTTTAAGATTTGCTAATGTATTACAAAATGATTTTTTCTCTTTCGTCGATAAAGTGTAGCATGTGGGGGGTAAGTAAGTCTTATTCGTGCCCACCTTTGGACTAATCTCAGTTCTTACACCCATTTTAATGAGATCCATACGTTGACGAACACCATCTTTGGTTTTTCCAGGAATATTTAGCAATGTACCGACAATGCTATCACACACATTCTTTTCTATATGCATCACATCTAACAGATGTCTAACATTCAAGAACTTCCAATATTCTAAGTCAAAGAATATTGATTTTTTTCACCATGGAGTGCTTGTATCAACCTTATAATTTACTTTCCCACGTGCAAAAGTTATCATCTCAACTCTTGCTAATATTTCACTTCCAGTTAACGGAGTTGGTTGTGTTCCCTCCTCTTCATGTCCGTTAAAAGACTTAACTTGCTTTCTATAAGGATGATACCTAGGTAACCATTTTCTATGACCCATGTAAGACATCTTCCTTGAATGTTTTAACCTTAATTCCTGATACCCCTCACTACATACCGGGCAAGCGTAATAACCTTTAACAGCATGACCAGAAAGATTCCCATAAGCAGGAAAGTCATTAATCGTCCACAATAAGATAGCTTTCAACTTAAATTTCTCAAGTTTGAAACTATCATACACATCAATTCCATCCGTCCACAACAACTTCAAGTCTTCAATCAATGGCTCTAAGTAAATATCAATATCATTTCCAGGTTGCTTGGGTCCAGATATCAATAAAGTTAGCATCATGTATTTTCTTTTCATACATAACCAAGGAGGAAGATTATATATTGACAAGTATAACAGGCCAACAACTATACCGACTACTTAAAGACCGGTGAGGATTGATCCCATCAGATGAAAGTGCAAGTCTAAGGTTTCTAGATTCAGCGCTGAACTCAGGCCAAGTATAGTCAACATGCTTCCACTCGGGTGAGTCAGATGGATGTCGCAACATTCCATCATTTTCCCTTTCCTTCGCATGCCATGTTAGATTTTGAGATGTTGCTGAATCTTGAAACATTTTTTTAAAACGTGGAATAGGTGGAAAGTACCACAATACCTTTGCAGGAACATTAACTTTTTCCTTCCCTGATATTGGATTAACTTTCCATCTTGACTTTTGACAATGCGGACATGATATGGAATCATTGTATTCATTTCGATATAGAATACAATCATTAGGACAAGCATGAATTTTTTCATAATTCATGCCCATTTCACGAAGGATCTTCTTTACTTCATTCGTTGATGATGGCAAAACATTATCTTCCGAGAACATCTCACTCAAAAGAGTTAGCAACTCATTGAAACTTGTATCTGAATGACCATGCTTACCCTTCCATCTATAAAGTGAGACTGATCCTGACAATTTTGTGAACTTATTGCATCCTTGGTATAATGGCTTTATAGCATCTTCCATAATATCTTGCATGTCACTCATATTATTTTCATCAAAATTATCGTTTTCAAAGTTGTTAGCACTATTTGTGAAATCATTTTCACGTAGATTGAGATCGCTGAATTCATCAGGAGGATAAACTTTTGAAATTTTCTTCTTAGTCTCTCCATGACGATACCAATTTGTATATCCACTATCAATTCCATTATGATAGATATGATTTCTAACTTCAACCACACTAAAAATTTTTAAATTTGCACACTTCAAACATGGACAACGAATTCGATCTTTTTTAGTTGAATTATCAGAAGCAAATCTCAAAAAAATTTCCACACCCTCTATAAATTTGATATTTGTTCTCTCCATAGACATCCAACTCTTATCCATCCTATACATCATTGTAAAGTAATAAATTGACAATAGCTAATTTAAAAATAATTTACTTATCGAATATTAAATAAAAGTATATAAATAAATAAGTAATATTGGTTATTAAATTTCTCAAAAAATATTTATAATATGTATATCATTTTATAAAGATTTTATAAGACATCCTATATATAATTGTAAATAAATCTTGTGTCAATAATTAATTTAAAAATAAATAACTTGTTTAATATTAATTAAAAGTATATTGCTATTTTAAATATTAGTTATTAAATTTAAAAAAAAAATTATATATGTATCATTTTATAAATATTAATTTATAAGACATCCTATATATAATTGTAAATAAAAATATCATGTTAATTATTAATTTAAAAATAATTAACTTGTTTATTAATAAATAAAACTATATTGCAAATCAAAGTTGGTTATTAAATTTTCTAAGATAAAATTGTAATATGTATCATTTTATAAATATTTTATATGATGATTTATAAGTGTCCTAAAAATTTTTTATTAAACCATCCTAAAAGATTTTTATAGGACGGTCACTAGTAGCCCTATAAGAATTTTATAGGACGGTCACTAGCAGCCCTATAAGAATTTTATAGGACGGTCTCTAGAATTTTATAGGACGGCCACTAGCAACATATAAGAATTCTTATAGCCGTCCTATAAGAATTGAATTTCAGAAACAGCAACAAAAATATTTAACCAATAAATATATATATATGTCCTATATGTAATATTTACAAGAAAATAGAAAACGTACTGCACACATTTTAGTTTTATTAACATGTATAATATGTAATACAATCATACTAATTAATATGTAATATGTTTAGAAAAACCATACTAATTAATTAACATGGTATAACACAAAATTTCAGAGAAAAAAAAAAGACATAGAATAGATAAATAAATAAATAAAGGAAGGCGAGGAAGAACCTGTTGGAGGAGGAGACACGGGGTGGTTCAGGGGAGGAGATGGCGTCTGGCTGGCCGTGCGCGACGGACTGGGCTGAGTGGAGGAGGCGGCGCTCGGTGGTTTCGTGTGATACGGCGTACGTTTGCGTGTGGGTTACTGCGTTTTACGGGTCGCGCGGTTACGTTTCTCTACGGTTTGGCGGTGGCTTTCTGCGGTGGCTATTGGCGGTGGCGACGGTAGTGAAGAAACCAGATCTAGCCGTCCTTGTGAAGAGTACAACAGCTTTTGAATGTTTAATTTGGTAAAGGTAAAGTAGGAAATGGGGATAATCGAGCTGGGGTAAATAAGTTAAAAAAAAAATAGTGCAATTTTCTTTTAGTGGGAATATAAAATAGCCATCTTTTTATCGAGCTGGATAAGTAAAAAAAAAAAAAAAAAAAAAAAAATTGCAACTTTCTTTTAGGACGGCTTCTAGCCGTCTTATATGTGGTATATAAGGCGGCTAATAGCCGCCCTAAAAGAAAGTGGCAAATTTTTTTTTAAGACGGCTATAAGCCGTCCTATAAAGTAACGCCCATTTTTTTCCGTAATAGCCGTCCTATATTTCTTAAACGACGGCCATATACATGTGACCGTCCTATTTGTTTCTCACTCTAAATTTGAGGCCGTCCTATATTGCTTATATTGTAGTAGTGACATCTTTATATGATTAGAGAGTATGAATTAGAAGGTGGTTTTGTTAACGAAAACGTTGATTATGACATGACCTCAATGCCATCAATACATGCAATTAAGAATTGTAGGACACTAGTTCAACAAGAAAGGCTGATTGTAGGAGCTCAATCTGTAAATGGTTATCCCAATCTGAAGGAAGAACTGTAGTTAGGGGCAATAATGAATTACGTTTTGGTCTACCAAGTACACCCACAGAGATTATTTCAAATGGTAATGTTTCCTCGTTTATGGCACATGTAGAGCTCGATTTGAAAGTTGATCACGTGTTTGATAGTAAGATAGATTTCACCACACATGTCGGGCTTCATGCCATAAGAAACAGATTTGAGACGAGGACACTAACAAGTAAGAAAGACCGTGTCGTGATACGTTGCATTCAATCTAGTTGTACTTGGATGATTAGATGTAATAGGATCACTAGCTCAGATAGGTTTAGGGTAAAACAGTTTGAATCAAGATATACTTGTGATCCTAACAATTACATGAGGAAGAATAGGACCACAACCTCAAGAGTGATAGTAAATGCCATAAAAATGAAGTTGGTGCGACCTAGAAGAATTTATAAGCTGAAAGATATTATTGATGATTATGAGAATGAGTTGAGTTTGTTACACCACAGCATACAGGTCTAAAGAGAAGGCTCTCAGGTTGCTACAGGGCAGTGAAAAGGATTCTTTTCTGAAGCTTTCTTCTTACTGTCATGTTTTGAAGGAAAGAAATCCTGGTAGCATTACACATATTGAAGTTGACCAGTTCGGAAGATTTAAGTATTTTTTCATGGTACTAGGTCCATGTATTAGACGATTCTTATCTTGTATAAGACATGTCATTACAGTTGATGGTTGTGGGACCCATTTAAAAAAAAATTGTAGAGCCCAAAACCATGGATTGGAACATGGTATTGGAAACCATGGGCTGGAACATGGTTTTGGAAGTAATATAAAAAAAAAAAATTAGTTAAAGCTCGAATGAGCTGAAAATTTTTTTTACTAGGAAAACAAAAAAAAAAAAAAACAGAGAGAGAGAGAAAGAAAACAGAAACAGAGAAGAGAAGAGAAGTCGTAAGAAGAAGAAGAAAAAAAAAAGGAAAGAAGAAGGAAAGGGTAAAAATATTTCTACAAGCATTTTCAATTTGACATAAATTAAGGTAAATTTCAAAAACTTTAACCTTAAAATTTCTTTTGACCATGAATGAAATTGAATCTGAAAATTTATGTTAATCTGAGTAGATTTTCATGTAATGTCGTAGATTTTACTCATTATTGTGTTTTAGAATTCATGCATATAGGTTTTATAATATATTTTTAGAATTTTGGGCATGAATGTGAATTGAAATATTAAGAATTCTTTGAATCCATGTTTGCATGTTGTTTAAACAAAAGAATCAATGTTTGCAAGTTTAAACAAAAGAATCCATGTTTGCATGTTGTTTAAACAGTTGTTATGCATGAGATTTTGAATTAATTTCATATTAAAATATTATTATAGTAAAATGTTAATTAAGTATTTTTAAGCCTCAATTATGTTAATTTTGGATTTTGATTTTTGTATATATTAAAGACATCAATTATTAACTATTTTAAAGTGTTTTGGAACAATTTTTGAAAATTTAAAATTTATGATTTTAATTAATCCGAAAATAATTAATAATTTTACTTAGTAAAAAAAATAAATAAATAGAAATAATTAATTAAAACATGGAAGTTTATATTATTAGAATTTGATAATAAATTATATTTTTAAATTTTAATGTGGAAAATTTATTTTAAGCATGAATATTTTATTCTTGGTTTTGATTGTTAAAAATCAAGTATATATGTATATGTATTTGAAATTTTTATAAAAAAAAAAAAAAACATATAGTAAATATAAGTTTTGTTGGTAATTGGGTTTCTTTAGTAAATTAAGAAATAAGTTGAGCTTTCATTTTATTTAATTGTGATTTTGATTTTGATTTTGATTATAAATTATGGCCAAAGAAAATGAATAAAAGATGGCGTAATTAGGTCGAAAGGGAGTTTTAATGATAATAATGACCCTAAAAAAAAAAAGTTGGTCTATCAGGTGTATTTGGGTAAATAATCATATTTGTGAATTTTGTGGGTCATGGGAACAATTTGGCAAATTATGGAAATATTTATGTTGGTATTTTGAATAATAGGAATTGAAACTTTTGCGACTTCTGAGAAGGGACACTGTGTGGCAGGAGTCGGAGTTCAAGTGGGCGGTTCTTCAGGTGGAGTTACTTTAAATTTATTAATTAGATGATATTTAAACATATTAAATATTATAGTTGTTATTCTTGACTTTTATGAATAAATATGATAATGAAAAGTCCGTAAAGGGTTTTCAAAATATTAATAAGTTTAATGTTTACTTTGCAACATAAGTTTTAAACTTGTAATGATTTTTAATTATTTGTATAATACTAAAATGTGAATAAATGTATTTGAAAGCTGGTTTAAAGCGTTGCAAAGTTGTGATATTGTATTGTGATTTATAAATGTTGGGATGAGTATTTTTCGGTGTATGTACCTGAGATCATTGTGGTAAGGCCGAGCGTTGTACCTCGAGGTTTGCGCATAGTCCTGGGACACGGGATAGTGAGTATAAGGGCCATAGTCCTGGGATACGGGACAACACATTCTGGGTCACGGAACGAGGGATCAAAGGTGCGTGCATGAATGTTTTACATGTTGATTATTTACTGGTATATTTAGCTGTGATGAATTTGTAATTTACATATATATATATATATATAACGGTTGATTTATTCTCATCCCATAAGTTGTTTGGTTTACTTCTTAACTATTAATTTACGGACTTTGATTTATTATGGATGGTTTGGTTTAAATTAAATTTTTAGTTTTGTGATTATATTTAATTTGTTTTCTTTTCAGCAGTCAAATATGATTATATATATATATATATATGTTTCATAACCGATTTATATTTGATTATGTTGACGATATAAATTGTTTTACCTTTATGTTGGAGTAACTCTACTAGGTGAAAGCTCATTCTTTATTTTCTACCTTTTCCAGACGACGAGCAGTAGATAGCTTGGAACTCTACAAAGTCTTTTGGACACGAGCGTGTGTGTCCTATGTTTTGTATAAAAAAAATGTATTTGGAACTTGAAAGATTTATGGATGACTGTAAAGTATTATGATCGTTACTCTGTATGATGACGTGTAGTGTGGCATGCTTGAGATTATTTGAGAATCGTATATAGATTCTCATACCGGGCCTTACTCTGATATTGCATCTTTCTTATTTTGATTCCTAGAATGTGATGTTAGCCATTACATATTTAATACTTATATAATTCCTTATTTTCACGTCCTTAAAATCATTGGGGCATGACATTGTGCATTTCTATCATGTAGGTATGCTGGGACATTATTCTTAGCAAATGCTTTTGATGGAAATAACAACATATATCCAATTGCCATTTGGATTGGAGATTTATAGAATAATGAAGTGATGAACACTATTTTGATCTACTATTTGTTATGTTTTTGAGTGTTTATTTTGCAATTAATCTCGTTATAATCTTGTTTTGGAGGGTATTATATTGTTTTGCAGGTCAAAGTGGATTTGGAAAGAAATGTAGAAAAGAGAGAGCAAAAATTAAGTTAAAATGTCTAAATATGTAAGCCTTACATTAGGTGCCATTCATTCTGTAAGCCTTACATCGATAACCAACTGAGTATGTACAACGTATGTACATAAATGTACATACTATGTACAATGTTACATGCAAGGCGCGCCGCGGCGAAGGAATTGTGCGCCGCGGCGAGGGGCTCTCGGGTTGCAATTTGGAGATCATGAAAACATCGCGCGCCGCGGCATGGAAAATGTGCGCCGCGGCGAGGAAGTTTCTGTTTTGGCTCGTAAATTGTAAAAACATTGTGCGCCGCGGCATGGGAAATGTGCGCCGCGGCGCGCGCGCGCGTACTGGAATCCTTTTAGGGCACGAGACTTACATCAATTATGGAAACCCTTACATATACACGAGACCTAATGCAACCCTAGGATGAATCATCACACTTTCAGCCTCCAACCAACACAGATCTGAGCCTCCAAGCAAATACTAACACACCAAGGGGTATCCACCCAAAATCAAGAGGAGACCCTCCATTGTTGAAGCTTCTCCAAGGATTTGAGAAAGAGGATCAATCAAGTTCAAAGAATTGGAGCTAGAACATTCATTGGGGTATTTTTAATGTATTATCTTTTTCTCCTCTGATTTTGTGGTTTGCCTCCATGACTGAATTGATTGACACCAATTTAGTTATGGTTGGCTTAATTATGTATTTGGGATGTTAGTCTTGCTTCCAATGATTAAAAGAACAGTTTTGTAATTTGATTATATATATGAATTGGATTTATTTCTTGTTCATGTTTTTAATATTTTTTATTATGAATTAATGGTAGGCCAAACCTTAGTTTGTAGTAAGAAAGAATATTTTAGAATTAGGCATTAGAAACGCCATCTTTGCTTAATTGTGCATTATGAATAAGAGCCTAAATTGATTGCATTGATTTGTGTTAGTTTAGGTGGTTATAATGTTTCCTTGAGCTAATTCCAATTGATTAGTTAATGATCCGGGCCAAAGACGTTAATTAGTTGATCGTAGTGAAAATCGCCATTGATTTGGGATTTTCTAGGTTTAGCGGAAAAATCATTAAATCCAACATTTAATTGAATGCTCAATTTGTTCTTGCCATGAATGGATAGCGAACTAATAGATTCCCATTTACATCCATCATCCTCCCCTTGGTTGTGACTACTTTTATTTGCATTCTATTTTAGCTTTCCATTTAATTTCCGAATTTACGATCTTTTCTACAAACGTGACAATTGTTAGAATGTTTAGGATTGTTTGTTCGACTAAATAGGAAAATAAATAACGTTTTAGAACCACCGCAATTCCTTGAGAGACGATCTTGGGAGTATACTTGTTGCTTACTATAAGTGACTCGTGCACTTGCGAGCTTTTTACAAATATATAAAATTTGACTATCAAGTATTTGTGCATCAAGTTTTTGGCGCCGTTGCCGGGGAATTGGCGTTTTAAAGTGTTTATTTATTTTCTATTTAGTTGTTTTTCGTATTTCTTTATTTTTTGTGATTTCTTTTTAGTTTTGTGATTTTTTTAGTATTTGTGTTTTGCTTTGTTGTTTTTAGTTTCTTAAATGTTTTTATTTGTTTGAGTCATTTGTTTTAGTTGTTTGTTTTATTTATTTATTTCTTTTGTTTTTATTTGCTTTTTCTGTGGTATATATTGTGGTGCTTTGACCTCTTTGTTGTTTTTGTTAGTATATGAAAGGTACCGTTCGTACACTACATTAACATATTCAAAAGAGCACTTAATCAAGCTGGATATTGATATCCAAGAGCTAGCAAACATGGAGGTATGTGATATTTGTGGTTTATATGGACATAATGCTAATGTTTGCGCTTTTGCAGGTGATCACCATACATCTACCAACCAGGACTTCGATTTTAATGAGGGATATCACCCACCTTGGAATGATCACCCACCTTGGAATGACCCCTATACTTATACTCCCGAGTTGGAAAATCACCAAAATTTTTCTTGGGAAGCAAACACTAACCCATCTTATGCCCCATACCCCATACAAAACCCATATTTCATTCCTTATGACCTACCCATTCAACCTAAGAAACCAACCTTGGAGGAGACCTTGAATACTTTTATTCAAGTTAGTGTAGAAAACCAAGAGAAACGTAATCAAAGGATGGATTTCTTAGAGGATTCTATGATGAGGATTGAGGTGCAAATTGGGCGACTAGCGGAACAAATTCTAGCACAAGAAGAGTTGCCCACTCAAATTGAGGAAGAGAAGGATGACATAATCCTTCAAAGTGGTAACAATTATGAAAATATTTATTTTCCTGAAACTTTTGACGATTTACCACTTTGTGCAGAAAATGCAAATGGGGAGCAAGCAATTCTCAAAGAATGTCAAGCTGAGGACTATCAAATTTTGCCAACTTCTATAGAGAATAAGGAGGAATTATTTTCACCTCCCATGCCACAAAAAGCACTCAAGACTTGCTCATTCCCAAAGTTTTTTCCACACCACCTCAAGAAAGTGTGTTCTGTGCTTCATAGGAAACAACTACCGAGATGGAAGGATACGCTTAATGACATACTAGCTCGGAAGATTGATGTCACACACTTCAAGATTTTTGATGATGGTGGATAGGAGTGGATTAGCAACGTCTTGCTAAGACGTTAAACTAGGCGCTTGGTGGGAGGCAACCCACCGTTTTAGGTACTATCTATCTTTTCTTTTACCTTCGTTAAGTTTAATTTAATTTTCTGTTTGCCCTTTCTAAATTCTTTTCTGAACATGTGTGTAGTTGAAAACCTTGAGGACAATGTTTAGTTTAGGTTTGGGGGTGCATTTTGCACTTTTGATTGGTAACAATACTTTCATGCTTTGGTCAATGTTTGATGAATAACTAGTCTTTGTGCATTGTTTATCTGATTTTTAAAATATTTGAGGTTTGTTGTAAGGATCGGTTTTAATTTGCAATCTGTTTTTCATGCTTTTGATGTTGAAACTGAGATGCACCCAAATCTTGTGTATAGGAATTGAATAGTGGAGACTACCTTGTGAGAATATTGTTGAGCCCCTAACGTTTTATTCGGAGAGATAAATATTCTTCTACTCTTTTAAACACCTTTCATATCATTTCAAATTGCTAGATGATCTCTATAGGTTTTTGCATTGAATGTTAGGATTTTAAACATTTAATGAGGGATCATGTGCTTAATTGAATTGCTTAGATTAAATGACTTAAGTAAAGTTTTGAAGTGTTTGCCTATTTCATTCGTGTTTGACTTTAAAAAAAAATAAAATATAAAAGGGAATTCCTATATCAAACACAAAAAGAGCTAAGAAGTAGCCATTCACAAATTACATATGTATGTGGGTCTAAAAAAAAAGAGAAGAAGAGATAATAAGTTTATTATGACCCTAAGTTCTTCAAGTATGAATGGTTAATACAATACAAAAAAAAAAAAGAGAGAGAAAAATAGGAAATAAGTTCCCCTAAAGTCAAAACATTTTCATTCTATGGCACACTTGAAGTTTTTGCTTGAGGATTTTAATTGAAGCATGAGATTAGTAATGTGATTCCTTCATAAATCCTATCATTTGATTCCTTTCATGAGATCAATGTTATGCACTTTTGAGCCTTTCTTGTTTAATCATATGCGAACCTATTAGCTCGTTTCTTTACATAACTTCTATTCGCATATACATTGTTGAGTGCTTGAACCCATAGGATCGGTGTGATTTAGAGAGTAATTATTGTGAGGATTAGAGTTGAAACGAATTCATATTCTTAACACTAGGTTTGGGGGAGTCAATGTTGATACGCTTTTAGTATTGGAATTTAGATTTGTGAAGCAAAATTGATCTAAATGGTGAACCTTGATGTGCTTGATTGTCGGATAAATTTGTGCATGAATTTCTGGTTATGATTTGGAAAGAAATTAAAGCATGACAAGTTTTGTTAACTTCAATTTTAGTTTTGTTATTTGGCTTTTTAATTTTAGTTTTGCTTGAGGACTAGCAAAATGTAGGTTTGGGGGTATTTGATGAACACTATTTTGATCTACTATTTGTTATGTTTTTGAGTGTTTATTTTGCAATTAATCTCGTTATAATCTTGTTTTGGAGGGTATTATATTGTTTTGCAGGTCAAAGTGGATTTGGAAAGAAATGTAGAAAAGAGAGAGCAAAAATTAAGTTAAAATGTCTAAATATGTAAGCCTTACATTAGGTGCCATTCATTCTGTAAGCCTTACATCGATAACCAACTGAGTATGTACAACGTATGTACATAAATGTACATACTATGTACAATGTTACATGCAAGGCGCGCCGCGGCGAAGGAATTGTGCGCCGCGGCGAGGGGCTCTCGGGTTGCAATTTGGAGATCATGAAAACATCGCGCGCCGCGGCATGGAAAATGTGCGCCGCGGCGAGGAAGTTTCTGTTTTGGCTCGTAAATTGTAAAAACATTGTGCGCCGCGGCATGGGAAATGTGCGCCGCGGCGCGCGCGCGCGTACTGGAATCCTTTTAGGGCACGAGACTTACATCAATTATGGAAACCCTTACATATACACGAGACCTAATGCAACCCTAGGATGAATCATCACACTTTCAGCCTCCAACCAACACAGATCTGAGCCTCCAAGCAAATACTAACACACCAAGGGGTATCCACCCAAAATCAAGAGGAGACCCTCCATTGTTGAAGCTTCTCCAAGGATTTGAGAAAGAGGATCAATCAAGTTCAAAGAATTGGAGCTAGAACATTCATTGGGGTATTTTTAATGTATTATCTTTTTCTCCTCTGATTTTGTGGTTTGCCTCCATGACTGAATTGATTGACACCAATTTAGTTATGGTTGGCTTAATTATGTATTTGGGATGTTAGTCTTGCTTCCAATGATTAAAAGAACAGTTTTGTAATTTGATTATATATATGAATTGGATTTATTTCTTGTTCATGTTTTTAATATTTTTTATTATGAATTAATGGTAGGCCAAACCTTAGTTTGTAGTAAGAAAGAATATTTTAGAATTAGGCATTAGAAACGCCATCTTTGCTTAATTGTGCATTATGAATAAGAGCCTAAATTGATTGCATTGATTTGTGTTAGTTTAGGTGGTTATAATGTTTCCTTGAGCTAATTCCAATTGATTAGTTAATGATCCGGGCCAAAGACGTTAATTAGTTGATCGTAGTGAAAATCGCCATTGATTTGGGATTTTCTAGGTTTAGCGGAAAAATCATTAAATCCAACATTTAATTGAATGCTCAATTTGTTCTTGCCATGAATGGATAGCGAACTAATAGATTCCCATTTACATCCATCATCCTCCCCTTGGTTGTGACTACTTTTATTTGCATTCTATTTTAGCTTTCCATTTAATTTCCGAATTTACGATCTTTTCTACAAACGTGACAATTGTTAGAATGTTTAGGATTGTTTGTTCGACTAAATAGGAAAATAAATAACGTTTTAGAACCACCGCAATTCCTTGAGAGACGATCTTGGGAGTATACTTGTTGCTTACTATAAGTGACTCGTGCACTTGCGAGCTTTTTACAAATATATAAAATTTGACTATCAAGTATTTGTGCATCATGAAGCCTGAGAATGGTTCTTGTTAAAACTATCACACATAGTTGGGCACATTGAAGACCTTGTTATTATTTCCGATAGACACCAAAGTATTATTCAAGCTGTTCCAAAAGCATTCCCCAATGCTTTGCATGATTATTGTGCATTTCACATGGAGATGAATTTAAACCACAAATTTAAGAATCTTGACATTACACCTTTGTTCAGATGTTGCTCAAGGGCATATACAAAGCGTGATTTTGACAAGTGCATGGGGGATTTGAGAGAGATTGATCATTTGATAGAGAAGTACTTATTGGAAGTAGGTAAAAAGAAGTGGTCAAGATATCATTTCCCAGGAAATAGATACAGGATAATGACCACAAATGGTTCAGAATCATTTAATAATGTCATGAAATCTGCTCGTGAATTGCCTATAACCATGCTTGTTGAGTATTACTGTAGCAAAATACAGCAGTGGTTTGTAGAACGTAGGGACGTTGGGATGAAATGGGGAAATCGATTCCTTACCGATGAGGTTGAATCAATTTTGCGTGCAAATCACAATAGGTCCTTAAGGCATAAGGTTTTCAGAATTAATGCACATGTTTTATAGGTATGGGATTCGTACAACACTTTAAGTTATTATATGTTTATCTATTTTCATTTTAAATAATTGTGTAATCTAGGTCATCATCCATTATACATAATATAACGAGTTCATTTATAAGAAATTAGGTTTACATGGTGACACTAGTGACGATGTTGATCTACTAAACAAAAGTTGTAGTTGTAGGGAGTTTGATGTTCACAAGATCCCCTATTGTCATGCCATTGTAGCCACCCGGTTTCAAGATGTTGATGTCCATTCCTTTGTTGACCAATTATTCGCTGTAAATTGTTATATTATTGCATATGCAGAGTTCATATTTCCAGCAACTGACAATGGTGAGTGGGACATTCCACCAGAGATAATAGAGCCAGTTGAACTTCCTCCCAACACGAAGAAAAAGTCTAGCAGACCACAAAAGTGACACATATGTTCACGTGGGGAAGTAATAAAGAAGGTCGTATTATGCAGTAGGTGTGAAAATAGTGGTCATAACATGAGGACTTGTAATGTGTTTCGTCAGATGATTGTAGAACCTTTGCTATCTTCTTATCCTTAAACAAATATGAATCAGACTTTGTTATCATTTGAAGTGTCATATTTTCTGTATCAGACTTTTGTTTTAATTCAATGAATACCACGATAATCAACTTTATTTAACCCATCATATATATCAATCATGTATGTTTTGTAAATATACTAAATGCATACTTTATTATATTTTGGAATAATCATAAAATATCCCACCAACGACTTTTATTCATTGTCCTATTCGGTCTATTTTATTATTTTATTGGCATGTTTCAATAAGTATGCTGAAATATACCAAAAATATACTTAAATATAAAATAAAGTACTTAAATCTGAAAGAAATATATCGACATATACCGAAATATAAGGAAATGTCATATTCGGTCTATTTTGATATTTTATTGGTACATTTCAGTAAGTATGCTAAAATATACTAAAAATATACTGAAATATAAGATAAAGTACTTAAATATGAAAGAAATATACCGAAATATACCGAAATATACTAAAACATAAGGAAATGTCCTATTCAGTCTATTTTGGTATTTTATTAGTACATTTCAATAAGTATGCTAAAATATATCAAAAATATACTAAAATATAAGATAAAGTACTTAAATCTGACCGAAATATACCAAAATATAAGAAAATGTCATATTCGGTCTATTTTGGTGTTTTATTGGTACATTTTAGTAAGTATGTTAAAATATATAAAAATATATACTGAAATATAAGATAAAATACTTAAATTTGACAGAAATATACTAAAATATACCGAAATAGAAGATAAAGTATTTAAATCTGACATAAATATACCGAAATATACTAAAATATAACGAAATATAAAGAAATGTCCTATTCGGTCTATTTTGGTCTTTTATTGGTACATTTTAGTAAGTATGCTAAAATATACTAAAAATATACCTAAATATAAGGAAATTTCATATTCAGTCTATTTTGGTGTTTTATTGGTACATTTCAGTAAGTATGCTAAAATATACTAAAAATCTACTGAAATATAAGATAAAATACTTAAATGTGACCTAATATACTAAAATATATCAAAATATACCTATACATCAGTTTCTCATATTTGACTGAAATATATAAATTAATAGTGGCCTCTTTAAATAATGTATCCATATGTATGTGATTCAACCAAATTTGAATTTGGGGTTAACCAAATAAATTTCAGTACATACAACAAAACTTTTTGGAACATACAAATGTATTCAAAAATACAAATAAACATTGACTACGTTTTTACAATAATGTAATCACTATCTGCAAAGAAAAGTTCACAACACAGTTTCTTCCTAAGGAATCCAATCACCTCGTCTTTGATATCAATCAGGGGTTTATCATTAACCATGTACTCGATGAACTTCAATGCGTAAATGTCACAGCCTCCCCTGTGTAAGACATGTAAAAGAAAATATATTATTCATATACTAAGAATCATAATTAATTACATCAATGTATCTTAGATGTTACTAAAAGAATTAAATATACTTACACTTCAACTTGTTGTGGAACAAGTATCGCGTTACGATAAATAGGGCACCGATCTTTGATTTCATATTGAAATACCTTCAAGTTTTTAATTAAGTTATGGATCATTACACATAAGTTATGTAACCTTTTCTTAAGAACTCCATTCCTTATGTGTTTCGGAAGTGAATCATAGACATCAATATGTTGTTGTCTAATGTTAAATCCAAATCTGATCCAATGACCCTTCTCCAATAAAACTCCATATACGTTGTCCACCTGAGTCCATGGCTTACCAAAATCAGGGCATATACCTGTTTCAAACCATAAAAAAGTTCTAAATTAGTAATACAAATATTACTAAATAAGATTTATTACGAATATTGTTACTATGTTTCACCTGTAACATAATCCAACCACTTCTTGTTTGCATTCCAAAATTTAAGTTGCTCGTTTTTTTTCACTTTTTTCCATTCACCTGCACTTGACTCCACGTATGCTTACATTTTCATAATAAATAATGCAAATAGTTAGATATACATCAGGAATAGGACATACAACATATTGGAAAAACTTACGATAAAAAGTTTGCACTAAGTTGGTTCTTACCAAGAACGTTGAGTCTAATGTTGTCGAATTGTTCTTAAGGAACAATTGCCAATGAATTTCCTCTTTCTTCCTCAACAACCATAGTCCACAATCCATGTACTGCATAAATTTATTACAAATATAGTGATTACCAAAAAATACAATATAGTTGTTAGTTTATAAGAATATTATATGATTAATAACAAACTATAACATACAATAAGTTATATACTATACAAGAAATCCTAAATACCAAAAACACTTACCTCGTTGAGTAAGGATGATTGTGGTTTGAATAGATGATGAAACTAGGAAGAATTAGCCATACCCTTACTTGGGCAACCAATATTAATATTTTTCCTAAATTTTGGCAATAACAAATAAATGAAAAGTAATGCCATTCATATATAAAAGAAAAACAAATTTGAATAAAATGTAAGTATATAATAGGATATACGTACTGATTATCAGAGAAATTCATATATAGCCATTTCAAGAAGAATCTATTTCTAGCTTCATCAAAGCTTCTCATAGGGTCATAAAAGCTTGGCACATATCCTTCATCAGACTTTTCAGAACAAACTGTTAAAGGAGATTTCTTCTTGGGATGCATATATGGAGATTTAAGGGAGGGACAAAGCTTTCGCTTCCTCCGAGTGTATGTAGTACCAAATGGATCGGACGTTTCAGTTGATCTATCACCTTGAATGTTAACAATCTTAACCGCACAACGATGGACCACTGATAATTGGGGCAGCCTCCAAAATGTCTTCTAGTCGGAGACATCAACTGGCTGTTTTCCATGGTTAACCTTGGTGGGACATTATTCGCTGACACCCATAAATGTTTCTTCCTTTGTTATATTAGGCATGGGAGTTTCCTTACCAATATTTTCTAGAAATACTATTATTTCTTTGTCTTTATAACGAGCCACTTTTGGCTTTTCATCCATGGGTATCCCCTATTCTTCGTCCATAGATAATTGTTCATGTTGAACCTTTCGTCTGTCAAAATGTGGGACATTTTTAACTCTAGACGATTTCATTTCAGGTTTCCTTGATTTGTCCCCTGCTGAAGCTGTTTTTTGTGATGTTAATAATTTTTTCAAAGCATCCTTGATCCACATTTGGTTGTCTTTTATTGTAATCACCTCCTTCTTCAAATCTCTCAGCTCTTCTAACACCTAAAATAAGATAATCATGCAGACATTAGGTTGCAACAATTAAGTACATTTGAATTAAGAATTAATAAGGCATAGTATTATACTTCCATAAAGGAAGTTGATGAATGAGCTGAACCTTCATCTTATTGGAAATCGGGATTAGGGTCACTATTATCATCCATGTGACCAGATGGATGATGATGTTCATCTCTTTTCATACGCAATTCATCGTCCATTCCACTGACTCTTACATTTGGCACACTTCGATGTCCTTTACTTGCATATGTTTGTGCCGAAATGTAGTAACGACTTTGTCTCTCCTTTTCATTAGGAGTTAGTGTCTTCAGCATATAAAGCTGTCAAATATCCCACCAAACAGTTAAGTACATTATAAAATTTTAGTTATCAAACAATCACTAATAACAAGATATAAATGCAACAAACTTACATCATTTTGTTGGAAAATTCTCTAGTTCAAGTCTCAAGACTTCAAATATTGTCCCTTTGTTTGGTTCTCCCAACGTAGTATCCTGGGCAATGCATCGGGGATGTGTTGATGGCTACATCAGTTACATCCACTTGTATGGCCTCATAGGCTGATGAGTGCTCGAAAAGCACTAATATTTCGTGGTTTATTGCGCTTAATTGTTTAGAAGTAGATTTATTATTTGTTGTTTATTCGATTAATTTCATAAATCTATCAATTCGGAATCACGGGTATGTTTTAGTGCATTTCAGGTGTTTTTAGCGTCAAATGAGTCCAATAATGCAAACACGCAAAGACAGAACACTTACGGGGCTCGGATCACGAGTTACGGGCAAGACAAGTGAAATATGTAAGCCTTATATAACGAGCCATCACATATGTAAGGGGGTAAACATGAAGAAAAGGAAGGCAACACGCGCCGCAGCGAGGAAAAGGCATGCCGCGGCGGGGAGCTCTCGGGTTTTGACATTATTTCCAGAATTTGTGTTGCGCCGCGGAGGAAAAAGTGTGTGTCGCGGCGCGCCTTTTCCTATTGCAATCAGGATTTTTGTAAACCCTTACATCTATAAATACCTCCCTAGACTCCCCTTTACATACATGATGTGTTAAAATGTGTACTCGTAAGTGTACGAATCACTCGTAGTTAAGTGATAAGCAACTTCCAAGGTCGGTCTCTCAAGGAATTGCAGTGGTTTAAAATAACTAACTTTTAACTTAAACAGAGTTCTAATGAAAACAAAACACTAATTAAATAGAGTTCTAGTGAAACCAAAACTCTAAGTAACTAGAATCCTAACGCTAATAAAACTGTAAAAAGGTTGTTTGTTTTTGGTAACGAGAACAATCATACGACACTTAAACGAAAACAAGATCGCAATCAAACAATCAATTCAATTAAATCAAATATCAATAGAGGATGTATGGACGTTTAGCTTGGTTGGCCATGCTTGCATCGAAAAGGTATGGTGATATAACATTAACGTCCTATAAGAACAAAACTACCGGCTTTCCTTTTAATTACGAAACTCCTTTTGGCGGGGGTAGGTCTCTTTGTTGATTAACTAATTAACTGCCTTTGGCGGGGGTAAATTAAATAGCAATCAAATTATGCGCAAGGAAAACATGCCAATCAGATTAATGCTATGACTAAGTCACTAACTTGAATCTTTGATTAAGTGTTTCGGAATAGAGTTAAGGTGACGTTCCTCTAACTAAATTCTTAGGTTTTTCAATCTAACTACGAACATCAAATGGGCCCATGATTATTCATAATCAAACATTTAAACATGCTCTTAATCAAAAAGTATTTTATTCATAAGTCAAAAAGATACACCATACACAATTCTAGCAAACATGGCAACACAAACTAAACATCCATAATTAGATTAGCCAGACATGTTCATATTATTATTCATAGACAAATAAAATATGATCATACACTTTAACAAATAAAGAAGATGAATTAATTCTATAACAACAAGGAAAACCTAAATCTAAATACCGCTTATGGATTGGTTGACGTACTTCTCCGTAAGCTTTATCTTCGATTGTCGTTAGCTTCCTTGAATCCTTAGAATATTGTCTCTCGCTTCGTTATAGTGTGGCAATGCTCTCAAAACTGATTGAATGTCGTGTTTGGGTCGCAAAATTGAGAAGAGGAAGAGTTGTGTATGAATTGGTCAAGTTATTTCGAGTTATCTTTGTAAAGGGGGTCTAAGGGGGTATTTATAGATGTAAGGGATTCCTGATTGCAATAGGAATAGGCGCGCCGCGGCATGCATTTTCCCCGCCGCGGCGCAACACAAAATTTGGAAAATATGCAAAAACCCGAGAGCTCCCCGCCGCGGCATACAATTCCCTCGCCGCGGCGCGCAATGCTTCTATGTTTTCAGGATCAAACCCGAGAGCCTCACGCCGTGGCATGCAATTCTCTCGCCGCGGCGCGCAATGCTTTCCTTCTTTTCACGTCCCCCCTTACATATGTGATGGCACTATATGTAAGGCTTACATATTCGTCTTGATTAGTCCGTAACTCGTGATCCGAGCGCCGTAGGTGTTCCGTCTTCGCGTGTTTTCATCATTTGAATCATTTGACGCTAAAAACACCTGAAATGCACTAAAATATACCCATGACTCCGAATGGATAGATTTATGAAAATAATCGAAATAATAGTCATAATAAATCTATATATCAATCAATCAAGCATAATTAATCACGAAATATTAGTGCTTTTCGAGCACTCATCACAACCCCCAACCAACTTCTTGCTAGTCTCTAGCAAGTGAAGCGACCTAAAATAAAATTAAAAACAAATGAAATAAACTAACCTAACCTAAATCACTTCCGTAGATTGTCACGGTAGCATTTAGCGTATGCAACAAGCCTTTAAACCCCTAGGTGGCCCTAGTGGACGAGTTATAGTCTCGTGAGGGTTTCCAGTGATGATACCCGCAAACATCGTAACTGACACAAATAAAGACTCAAAACTAATAAAGACTCTAACAATACTTGAATCAATCCATGCATACGTCTCAAAAATTGTTAACAACGAATGATACATGAAATAGTTAAACATCACCTAAGCTCAAAAACAGTCCAAACATCAAACTCATCATGGTAATCGAATTTTGAACAACCAATCACACCACAAACCCGTTAGTTATACTATCTGACCGTGTCATGCATGATATTCATAGATTACATTTCAATGTCTCATAAATGTGCAAGTAAAATATGAAAGTGAATTTTTGCACTTATAAACTCCATATGCTCATTTTTCAAACTCATCTCCACTAATATAGAAACTAAACTACCTAGAATCAATAGGACTTCATTAAGCTTGTAAAGTTGTGGCTAGGTGTGTGATTATGAAAGTACAAAAATGATGTTTTCATATGATAAGAGTACCTTTTATTTCACAAACATATTTTCAACTTTTTTTCTACCAAGTGTTCTTTTCCATCCTCCCTTCAATTCAAATGTCCTTTGGATCTTTTGCTTGATTTTCTTCTCTTTTTTTTTTTATTTTTTTTATTCTTGCTTACTGTTTCAATCATCATCATTTTTTTTTTTTTTTTTATGATGAAGCAAGATAAACACAACATAATTGCTCATGAAAATCAAATATTACATTAAGTACTCTTATCACTAAGGGTAGTTCAATGTATGTCAATGTTGAGTTCAAGGGTGTGCTATTGATAAAATATTGCGGGGAAGCATGAAAAGTTCAAACGGTCCAAAGATGGCCTAAATCATTTTCTAAGTAGTGTTTGTTTCTATTATTTCGCTTCAACGTGTTTTCAAATGAGTTCTAGAGATTGTTGAGACTTAAAACATATCATGAACATGCATACATTCCACAAATCAGAATAGTTAAACTAACCATGCAAACTACCACAAGTACCACAAAATTCTCAAATTAGATGAATCCAACATTTATGTGCTTCGTTGCTTAGGTAAAAATCTAACATCTCTCATATGTCATCGTCATTACAATCATGTTAATATCATAGATTTCCGGATTGAATCAAGTAGACACGACACTAACTAAAAACAATTCAAGTGACAAAGTTAAAAATTTAAAATTGGTCATATTTCATGCTCATGGAATATTCTTCCCACCCCCAACCTATTTTCTGCATTGTCCTCAATGTAAAAAGAAGAACAAAAGAAATTAAGAAAAAGTGTAAGAAGTTACCCCCCTTTCGTATGAAATTGTGTCGTTACTCGCTATGCTCCGGTTCACTGTTCCTCGCTTCTCTCATGAAGAATGTATGAACATATATTGAACCTCAAAGTGTATGCACACAATTCACATTCAAACCCAATTTTTAATTATAACTAAGGCAATTGAAGACACAAAAACATCAAACAAAGTTAAACAATCCAAAATAAATAAAATAAAAATAAAAATAAAGGAAAATAAAAGAAAATAAATGAAAAAGAAATAAAAGAAATAAAGACAACGAAAGAGATACGATACCGAATGGGTGCCTCCCATTAAGGGCTTAGTTTAACGTCTTAGCAAGACGTGACTGATCTCGTGTCTATTCCTCGAGGAGATTTATTAAATCAATGCTGTTTAAATTGTGATCTCCTTCCAAATAAGGCTTGACACGATGCCCGTTAACCTTAAATGGTTCTTGTGTTTTCGGGTTGAGCAACTCGATGACTCCATGTGGAAGTACGTTTGCAATTGTATAAGGTCCGCTCCACCTAGAATGTAATTTCCCTGGAAACAAACGCAAACGTGAATTATATAATAGAACTTTTATTCCGGGAACGAAATACTTACCGAGAAGCCCTTTGTCGTGATAGCGCTTAGTGCGCTCTTTGTAGATTTTGGCATTTTCGTAAGCTTCGTCTCGAATTTCCTCAAGTTCGCTCAATTGAAGTAATCGTTTTTCTCCAGCTTGTTCCATGTCCATGTTGAGCTTCTTAATAGCCCAATAAGCTCTATGTTCTAACTCAACCGGTAGATGACATGCTTTACCAAAGATCAGCCGGTAGGGACTCATACCAATTGGAGTTTTGTACGCTGTACGATATGCCCACAAGGCATCATTTAGTTTGACTGACCAATCTCTCCTTGAGGGGCGCACTGTGCGTTCCAATATCCCTTTGATTTGTCGGTTGCTCACTTCCACTTGCCCCGAAGTTTGGGGATGGTATGGGGTAGCCACTCTATGAGAAATGTTGTACTTCTTTAAAAGTCCATCGAAGAGTCTATTGCAAAAATGGCTGCCTCCATCACTATTGATCGCTCTTGGTGTGCCGAATCTGCTAAAAATGTTATCCTTCAAAAATTTAACAACCACATTAGCGTCATTAGTTCTAGTGGGTATCGCTTCTACCCACTTTGAAACATAGTCAACAGCGACTAGTATGTAAATGTAGCCAAAAGATGGGGGGAAAGGACCCATGAAGTCAATCCCCCACACGTCAAATAATTCCACTACAAGGTTAGACGTCAAAGGCATTTCGTTACGCTTACCAATGTTACCGGTCCTTTGACATCTATCACATCTCAAGCAAAACATGTTAGCATCTTTAAATAATGTAGGCCAATAAAAACAAGATTGTAATACCTTGAAGGCCGTTTTCTTACCACCAAAATGGCCTCCGCAATGTAGGTCATGGCAAAATGTTAAGATGCTTTCATGTTCTTCTTCGGGAACACACCTCCGGATGACTTGATCTTGACATAACTTGAACAAATACGGGTCATCCCAAAAGTATTGCCTGCAAACACTGAAAAACCTTTTCTTTTCCTGAAAAGTAATGTTAGGTCTCAAAATACCACTTGCTAGATAATTAACAATGTCAGCATACCATGGATTTGGACCTATTGTAAACAATTGTTCATCAGGGAAGGTTTCAATGATTGTGTCCTTACTTTCACCTTCAACATGTTCATATTCAGTAATCAACCTAGACAGATGATCAGCTACCACATTTTCAGTTCCTTTTTTGTCTTTGATCTCTAGGTCAAATTCTTGTAAAAGCAGGATCCACCTAATGAGTCTAGGCTTAGCATTCGGTTTAGTCAATAGATATCTCAAAGCGGCATGATCCGAATGCACAATAACTTTAGTTCCTACCAAGTAAGACCTAAATTTATCAAGTGAGAATACCACAGCCAATAACTCTTTTTCAGTGGTGGTGTAGTTAATTTGGGCGTCATTGAGTGTCTTACTCGCATAGTATATAACATGTAATCTCTTATCCACTCTTTGCCCCAAAACAGCTCCTATAGCATAATCAGACGCATCACACATGATTTCAAACGGTAAAGACCAATTAGGAGTAACAATTATAGGTGCAGAAGTAAGCTTATCCTTTAAAGCATTAAAAGCAACAAGGCATGCATCATCAAAATCAAACAAAATGTCTTTGGACAACAGATTACATAATGGACGACTAATTTTGGAAAAATCCTTAATGAACCGTCTATAAAAACCTGCATGTCCTAGGAAACTTCGTATACCCTTAACAGATGAAGGTGGAGGCAATTTTGCAATTAAATCTACCTTAGCCTTATCAACTTCAATTCCTTTGCTAGATATCACATGTCCTAGCACTTTGCCCTATTGGACCATAAAATGACTTTTCTCCCAACTAAGCGTCAAATTGCATTCAATGCATCGTTCTAATACTAAAGTCAATTTATGCAAGCAATCATCGAAGGAATTACCGAAAACTGAAAAGTCATCCATAAATACCTCAATGAATTTCTCCACCATGTCCGAAAAAATTGACATCATACATCTTTGAAAAGTGGCGGGTGCATTGCATAGTCCAAATGGCATTCTCCTAAAAGCGAAAGTTCCGAATGGGCATGTGAATGTAGTCTTCTCTTGATCCTCCGGAGCGATGGGTACCTGATAATAACCTGAAAGGCCATCCAAAAAGCAATAGAATTCGTGCCCAGCTAGTCTTTCTAACATTTGATCAATGAAGGGGAGGGGGAAGTGATCCTTTTTCGTGTACAAATTCAGTTTTCTAAAATCGATACACATCCTCCAACCCGTAATTATCCTAGTGGGCACTAATTCATCTTCCTCATTCTTAACCACGGTTATTCCAGATTTCTTAGGTACTACATGAACGGGACTAACCCACTTACTATCAGCAATTGGATAAATTACCCCTACTGCTAGGAGTTTCAGAACCTCTTTCTTAACTACCTCTTGCATGATTGGGTTAAGTCTCCTTTGTGCGTCCTTAACAGGTTTGACATTGTCCTCCAAATTTATCTTATGCATGCACATTGCCGAACTAATGCCTCTAATGTCCCCTATACTCCAACCTATAGCCTTTTTATACTTCCTAAGCTCTCCAATCAATTTATCCTCTTGGTTTTGGGTGAGTGTAGATGATATAATAACAGGGTATGTTTCATTCTCTCCCAAAAACACATATTTTAGATGCTTAGGTAGTTCCTTAAGTTCCAATTCAGGTGGAGCAATCTCATCATTGTGTGGGACATCCAATAAATCTAGGGGTGTACTAGTGTCATCTAGTGATATGGCATTGTCTAACAATTCACTATACTCCCTAGTCTCATAGTCTAAGATGTCATCAACCTCTCCAATCGTAAGTGCTACTTCCAATTTATCATCTAATCTAGCATGCTCAAAAGTATCATGAATTATTGGATCTAAACATTCCACAAAAGAACATTCATCAATAGCAGAAATGGAAGGGTAAGGAGAGGAATCAAAAACCTTAAAATGAACAGTCTCTCCCAAGACTGTCATTGTCAACTTTCCACTTTGGACGTCAATAATGGTTTGGGTAGTGGCCATAAATGGTCTACCCAAAAGAATGGTGTGCTCCTTGTCCAAAGATGGATTATCCTGCATGTCTAAAACCACAAAGTCAACAGGTATGATTAGCTTATCTACCTGTACAAGTAAGTCCTCAACCATGCCCTTCGGATATTTAACAGATCTGTCCGCAAGTTGAAGGGACATGGTTGTTGGTTTTAGCTCTCCCAAACCTAGCTGCAAGAAAATCGAGTAAGGCATCAAATTGATACTAGCGCCTAAATCAAGCATTGCCTTAGCTACTTTCCTATCTCCCATAGTAATATCAATTATGAAACTACCTGGATCTTTTAACTTAGGAGGTAGGTTACGTTGAAGCACCGCACTAGCAATTTCAGATACAATCACTCTCTCATTAAGCTCATACTTTCGTTTCTTAGTGTTTAGTTCCTTGAAAAATTTAGCATACGAAGGTACGTTCCTAATTACGTCTAACAATGGCAAATTGATATTAACTTTAGATAACATGTTAAACAAATCAAAAAACTGCTTATCTTGCTTACTGTCCTTTAAACGGTGTGGGAATGGTATCGGTGGTCGGTATGGCTCCGATGACTTATGTAGTGTAGGTGGATTAGATGACTCTCCAATTGTTGCCTTTGAAGGCTCTTCATGCTTGTCACCTCTTTCCTCCAATTCCTTAGAAGCATCGTTGTCATCTTCCATGTTACCTGCACTATAAGGTAAATCATTAGAAAGTTCAGGTAAAATTTTATTAACGACCTTACCACTCCAAAGAATTGTGACAGCTTTGGCTTGTTCGGTTGACTGGGCAGCTTTCCCGTCTCTTGCTTGTGCATTTGTTCCGCTAGCTGCCCCACTTGTATTTCCACTCTTTTCACTGAAGCTTCCATAGACTCCATCCTTCCATTACAAGATTGTATGAAATTATTTAGGGTTTCCTCTATGGTCGTTTTATTTTGGGGAAATTGTCGGTTTATGTTTTGGCCTTGTGTTTGGTTTTGGACAAATGGTTGGCTATTGTTTTGTTTCCATCCAAAATTAGGGTGATTCCTCCATCCAGGGTTGTAGGTATTTGAATAAGGGTCGTTCCTAGGTCTAGGTTGGTACCCTTGCATTAAATTTGCCTCTTCAGTAGTACCCGTGTAAGGATCACCTGCAAAAGAACAAACATTAGCACCGTGTCCATATGAACCACAAACTCCACATACCTCGTGTTTTGGCATTTGATTAACATTGGAGGTTGTGAGAAGTTGCACTTGTTTCGTCAATTCAGCAAGTTGCATGGCCATTTCATTGTTGGAGCCTAATTCGTGGACTCCAGCTCGTCTTCCTCTAGCGCTCTTTTGTTGAGAGTTGGCTCCCAACATCTCGAATAGCTCGTATGTTTCATCCGCTGTTTTCTCACCCGTAGCTCCTCCTGCAGCGTTGTCAACTGTGAATTGACATTGTAGTGTCAATCCATCGTAGAAAAATTGATTCTGTAACTGCAACGGGAAGTGGTGATGTGGACATTGTATCAACAGCAATTTGAATCTGTCCCAAGCCTCATGGAAGGGTTCTCCGTCCATCTGCGAAAAAGTAGCAATTTTTGTTCTTAGATCAGATGTCTTTTGATGGGAATAGAACTTACCCATGAATTTATTGTAAACATCGTCCCATGTGACCAAAGAACCGGGTGCCAACGTCATTAGCCAAGACTTAGCTCTATCCTTGAGAGTGTATGGAAAACATCTCATGCGTAGTTGATCCTCACTAAGTCCCTGCAATGGAAAGGTTTGCATAGTAGCATACAGTTCACGCATAAAATTTAAAGGATCTTCATTAGGGATACCGTAAAAGGAGGGAAGCATGGAATAATGAATATTTTTCAATTCATAATTCCTAGCCGCCTCTGTAAGTCGAATGCACGATGTGGCGGTCCCAATGATAGGTCTTGCAAACTCTTTGTTCATCATCTGCCTAGCTACGTTGTCACCCATTGTTGCTTGCAATTGTTGTTGGACTTCTTCCTCTTGATATTGATTATCCAGTTTCTTTGATCGGTGTTTGACTCGATGAATGTTGTCAATGAAAGGAGAGAGTTCCTTGTTAAGTGATCTCCTACCCTGCATGCACAAATAAAAAGCAAACAAAGATCAAGGTAGCAGTGAAATTTGAAATTAAGCACTATTTTTTGATTTTTTTATTTTCTGATTTTTTTTGGATTTTTCGAATAAAAATAAATAAAATAAAGAAATAAATAAAATAAAAAAATAAATAAAATAAACAAATAAATAAAATAAATAAATAATAAATAAATAAATCAGAAACTCTAAAAAAGTTAAAAAGAAAATTATCTAAAACGCCAATTCTCCGGCAACGGCGCCAAAAACTTGATGTGTTAAAATGTGTACTCGCAAGTGTACGAATCACTCGTAGTTAAGTGATAAGCAACTTCCAAGGTCGGTCTCTCAAGGAATTGCAGTGGTTTAAAATAACTAACTTTTAACTTAAACAGAGTTCTAATGAAAACAAAACACTAATTAAATAGAGTTCTAGTGAAACCAAAACTCTAAGTAACTAGAATCCTAACGCTAATAAAACTGTAAAAAGGTTGTTTGTTTTTGGTAACGAGAACAATCATACGACACTTAAACGAAAACAAGATCGCAATCAAACAATCAATTCAATTAAATCAAATATCAATAGAGGATGTATGGACGTTTAGCTTGGTTGGCCATGCTTGCATCGAAAAGGTATGGTGATATAACATTAACGTCCTATAAGAACAAAACTACCAGCTTTCCTTTTAATTACGAAACTCCTTTTGGCGGGGGTAGGTCTCTTTGTTGATTAACTAATTAACTGCCTTTGGCGGGGGTAAATTAAATAGCAATCAAATTATGCGCAAGGAAAACATGCCAATCAGATTAATGCTATGACTAAGTCACTAACTTGAATCTTTGATTAAGTGTTTCGGAATAGAGTTAAGGTGACGTTCCTCTAACTAAATTCTTAGGTTTTTCAATCTAACTACGAACATCAAATGGGCCCATGATTATTCATAATCAAACATTTAAACATGCTCTTAATCAAAAAGTATTTTATTCATAAGTCAAAAAGATACACCATACACAATTCTAGCAAACATGGCAACACAAACTAAACATCCATAATTAGATTAGCCAGACATGTTCATATTATTATTCATAAACAAATAAAATATGATCATACACTTTAACAAATAAAGAAGATGAATTAATTCTATAACAACAAGGAAAACCTAAATCTAAATACCGCTTATGAATTGGTTGACGTACTTCTCCGTAAGCTTTATCTTCGATTGTCGTTAGCTTCCTTGAATCCTTAGAATATTGTCTCTCGCTTCGTTATAGTGTGGCAACGCTCTCAAAACTGATTGAATGTCGTGTTTGGGTCGCAAAATTGAGAAGAGGAAGAGTTGTGTATGAATTGGTCAAGTTATTTCGAGTTATCTTTGTAAAGGGGGTCTAAGGGGGTATTTATAGATGTAAGGGATTCCTGATTGCAATAGGAATAGGCGCGCCGCGGCATGCATTTTCCCCGCCGCGGCGCAACACAAAATTTGGAAAATATGCAAAAACCCGAGAGCTCCCCGCCGCGGCATACAATTCCCTCGCCGCGGCGCGCAATGCTTCTATGTTTTCAGGATCAAACCCGAGAGCCTCACGCCGTGGCATGCAATTCTCTCGCCGCGGCGCGCAATGCTTTCCTTCTTTTCATGTCCCCCCTTACATATGTGATGGCACTATATGTAAGGCTTACATATTCGTCTTGATTAGTCCGTAACTCGTGATCCGAGCGCCGTAGGTGTTCCGTCTTCGCGTGTTTTCATCATTTGAATCATTTGACGCTAAAAACACCTGAAATGCACTAAAATATACCCGTGACTCCGAATGGATAGATTTATGAAAATAATCGAAATAATAGTCATAATAAATCTATATATCAATCAATCAAGCATAATTAATCACGAAATATTAGTGCTTTTCGAGCACTCATCAATACAACTCGAATACAACTTTTACACACAATAATTTTGCGACCAAACAAAAGATTCATTCAGTTTTAGGAGTTTTACCTCACTCAACGAAGCGAGAGAAACCATTCTAAGGATCCAAGGAAGCCATTAACGATCGAAGATCAAGCTTTTGAAGAAGAACGCTATCCCATCCATAAGGGGTATTTAGATCTAGGTTTTCCTTGTTGTTATAGAATTATATTTTCTTTTTCTTTCGTTGAAGTGTATGATCATATTATATTTGTCTATGAATTTTAATATGAACATGAGCGGCTAATTTCATTATGGATGTTTAGTTTATGTTGCCATGTTTTCTAGAATTGTGTATGGTGAATATTTTATTGATTTAATATAAACAAATTACCTTTTGATTATGAGCATGTTTAGATATTTAATTATGAATTATCATTGGCCAATTTGAGATTCGTTGTTAGGTTGAAAAATCTAAGAATATAGTTTTAGGAACGTCACCTTGACTTTATTCCAAAACACTTAATCAAAGCTTCAAATTAGTGACTTAGTCATAGCATTAGTTTGATTGGCATTTATTTCCTTGCGCATAATTTGATTGCTATTTGATTTACCCCGACCGTAGGTAGTTAATTAGTTAATCACTAAAGAGATTTACCCCGACCATAGGCAGTCTCGTAATTAAAAGGAAAGCCAGTAAAATTGTTTATTAGAACATTCATGTTATTTCACCATTACTTTTTGATACAAGCATGGCCAACCAAACTAAACATCCATACATCCTCCATTGATTTTTAATCTACCTGAATTGATTGTTAATTTGCGATATTGATTTTGTTTAATTGTTCGTACCATTGTTTTCGTCACAAAACAAACACTTTTTACAGTTTTACTAGATTTAGGACTCTAGTTACTTAGAGTTTTAGTTTCACTAGAACTCTATTTAATTAGTATATTACTTTCGTTAGAACTCTATTTAGATTAAGAAAAAAGTTATTTAGAACCACTGCAATTCCTTGAGAGACCGACCTTGGAGGCTTGCTTGTCACTTTTCTACAAGTGATTTGTACACTTGCGAGTGCTAAATTTATCACATCAAGTTTTTGGCGTCGCTACCGGGGAATTGGCGTTTTAAATAATTTTTTTTAAAACTTTTTAGAGTTTCTAAATTAGATTTATTTATTTATTTTAGTTAAATTTTATTTATTTTTATTTGTATCTTTTATTCAAAAACACAAAAAAAAAAAAAATTTAATTCAAAAAAATAAAATAAAAATAATAGTGCTTTTATTTGCTTAATCTGTGGTATATTTTATGGTGCTTTGATTTCTCTGTTGTTTTTGTTAGTTTTTGAAAGATACTATTCATAGACAACATCAACAAATTTCAAAATGTACCTAATTAGGCTGGATACTGAAATCCATGAGCTAATACAAAGCCTTTTGAAGAGTTGCATGATATGACAGACAAGGAGGTATGTGGCATTTGTGGTTTATATGGGCATTATGCTAATGTTTGTACTTTTGCAGGTGATTACTATACATCCACTAATTCGAACTTTGATCTTAATGAGGGATGTCACCCACCCTGGAATGATCCCTATATTAATACCTATAATCCTGAGTGGGAAAATCACCATAATTTTTCATGGGAAACAAACTCTATCCCACCTTATGCCCAATACAAAATGCAAGGCTCGAATTTTCATTCATATGACCCACCTTATGCCCAATAGTAAATGCAAAGCTCAAATTTTCATCCATATAACCCACCCTATCCATCTAGGAAGCCCACCTTGGAGGAAAGCTTGAATTCTTTCATACAAGGAAGTAGAGCTTCTAATCAACCTAGGAAACCAACCTTAGAGGAAACCTTGAATGCTTTCTGATGAACACTATTTTGACCTACTATTTGTTATGTTTTTAAGCATCTATTTTGCATTTAATCTCAATATAATCTTGTTTTGGAGGGTATTCTATTGTTTTGTAGGTCAAAGTAGGTTTGGGAAGAAATGTGGGAAAAAGAGAGCAAAAGTGTTTAAAAATGTAAGCCTTACATCGAGAATCAGCAAAATATGTAAAGGTATTTACATAATCAGCAGAGTATGTACAACGCATGTAAAGTCACGTACATGTATGTACATACCTTTACATGCAAGGCGCGCTGCGGCGAAGGAATTGTGTGCTGCGGCGAGAGGCTCTCGGGTTGCATCCTGGAAAATCATGAAAACATTGCGCGCTGCGGCATGATTATTGTGCGCCGCGGCGGGGAGGTTTCTGTTTTTGTTCGTAGTTCAGAATCACATGCTGCGCCGCGGCATGGAAAGAGGTGCGCCGCGGCGCGCGCGCGCGGATTGCAATTCCCCCAGCCACACACGCACATGCTCTTTGGGAAACCCTTACATACACGAAAACCTAATTAAACACATGATCATCTCCAGCCTCCAAGAGTTATCATTCAGCCTCCAACAACAAAAAGAAACACACGACAATCCAAGGTGAACAGTAGCGTGAACAGTGCCGATTCTTCTTCTTCTCCACATTCTTGAGAGAGAAAATTACTCCATTAATGCTCCGCCATTGAAGCTCCATCAACAATCTTGAAGAAGGTGATCATCCAACATCAAGAGCTTGTTTTAAGAGTGGAAGTGGGGTAATTTACTGTTTGTAATCTCTTTTCTCTTTAAGAACTCATAGAATGTTTTTTGTAATGAAAAATATTGATTTGGATTTCATTATGAGTAGCTAAACTCTTTGTGTGTGGGATTTTGGTGATGTAACTATGATTGGATGATTGTTTGTATGGATGATTCTAAAATAAAGTGATTTATTTCATGTTCATTGTTCGTAATCCATATGTTCATCAATTACTTCTGGCCAATTTAATTTGTGAATGTATGAAACATTTTAGGATTGAGTTTTAGAAACGCCATCTGAATTCAATTGGGCATTTGTGAGCATGAGCCTAACTTAAGTGCATTGATTTGTCTTGAATTAGGTGATTAAACTATTTTCTTAAGTTTAAGGCTGATTAACTAATTAACGGTCCGGATGAAAGAAGTTAATTCGTTAATTAAGGGAAAATCATCATTGATTTGGGATTTTTTAGGGTTAGAGAAAATAATCATTAAATTTTACTTTTCGGTACTTAATTGTCAAAACCACATAAATCAATTCATCCATAATAGTTCACTAACCATTTTCCCACACTCGTTCATCTCATTGTTTCAACTTCGTTCTTTATCCATTGATTTATTTATTTTAAGTAATCATACTTTTAGGAACCGTTTTCCAACCCAAACTTTGATTAGAGTGTTTAGGATTAATTTTAGCGTAACGTTTTAGATTACATTTAACGGTTTTAAAAACCACCGTAATTCCTTTGAGAGACGATCTTGGGAGTATACTTGTCGCTTACTACAAGTGACTCGTGCACTTGCGAGCTTTTACAAATACAAAATTTGGTCATCAAGTTTTTCCATTGCCGGGGAATTGGCGTTTTTGAAATTGTTATTTGTTTTCTTTTTAGTTTATTTACTTAATTTTTAGTCTTTGTCATTTTCGTCGTTTTTTTTTTCTTATTTTTGTGTTTTTGTTACTCTTTGGAGTGGTATAGTGTCTGGTGCTCTGATTTGTTGTTGTTTTTGATTGTGCATGCATGGTAGGAGATCTCTTGGAAATCCACTCGTGCCGTTCATAGATAACGTCAACAGGAGACGAGCACATTTGAGACCATCCGGCGCTAACACTTTGGAGGACAAGCAACCACCAACAATGGGAGAACATCTACATCCACACAGAGAGATGACGATGAAGGAGTATGCGAGGCCAATCATTGGCACTGCAACTTCTTGCATCCAATTAGGGGAAGCGGCTCGAAATTATGAGATTAAAAACATACATTTTAATATGTTACCGTCTTTTTATGGGATTCCTAACGAAGATCCTCTAACTTTTATTCGTGATTTCTATCCCACTGTGCAGACTTTTCCGCTACAGGGGTTAAATGAGGATCAGCTGAGAATGAGATGTTTCCCGTACACGCTCAAAGACAAAGCTAAGTCATGGCTTATGACTCTTCCACCTAGATCTCTTTCAACTTGGGACACAGTGTTCAACAAGTTCATGGGAAAATTCTATTCCCACCAAAAGACTGCGGACCTAAGGACCAAAATTGCAACGTTCTCTCAAATGGACGGAGAACCATTTCATAAGGCATGGGATCGCTTCTGATACAGTGCCCACACCATCATTTTCCTTTGCAACTCCAGAACCAATTTTTCTATGACGGGTTGACACAACAGTGCCAATTCACTGTGGATAATGCAGCGGGAGGAGCAATGGGAGAAAAGACCGCTAATGAGACATATGACTTATATGAGATGTTGGGTGCTAATTCCTAACAAAAGAGCTCTAGAGGACGGCGGATGGGAGTTAACGAGGTAGCTCCGGAAAATGATATGGCAATGCAAATTGCGGAGCTTACAAAACAAATCGCACTCCTCACCTCCAAGAACACACCAACTCAAGAGGTATGCAGTATTTGTAGTACTTACGGACATGGTGCTAACATTTGTCCTTTTGTTTGTGATCAAAATGTAGGTACAAGTTACGAGCAAGCTAATGCTATGGAGGGATACCAACCAAGGCCAAGGAATGATCCCTACTCGAACACGTATAATCCTGGTTGGAGAAGTCATCCCAATTTCTCTTGGAAGGGAAGTAACAATCAAGGCTATGCTCAGAATAACTTCCCACATCATCCAAACAACAACAATTCACAGCCTACTCTTCCTAACAAACCAAGCTTGGAGGACAACTTGAACGCATTCATCCAAGTTAGTCGGGAAAATCAAATGAAGAGTACTCAGAGATTGGACTCGTTAGAGGCTTCGATGAAAAGGGTTGAAGGCCAAGTAGGTCAATTGGCAGAGCACCTCCAACGTCAAGAAAAAGGAAAACTACCGAACCAACCCGAGCAAGTGAAGGCGGTCACAGTCCTTCGCAGTGGTAAGATCGTAACTAAAAATTTACCTGAAATATCTGATGATCTACCTTTTAATGTAGGAAACATGGAAGAAGGTAGTGCAACACCCGAAGAGAATAATGCACCCAAGGCTAGGGAAGGTGAACCTTCAAAGGAATCAAATGGAGAGTCCTCTACCGCTCCCCAATTGTACAAATCATCCGAGCCTTACCGACCTCCGGTACCTTTTCCACACCGTCTCAAGGACGATAAACAGGATAAGCAATTTTCTGATCTTTTGAACATGCTTTCTAAAGTTCAAATAAATCTGCCCTTATTGGATGTTATTAGAAATGTGCCTTCCTATTCAAAGTTTTTCAAAGATCTAAATACTAGGAAGAGAAAGTATGGTTTAAATGAGAGGATAGTTGTTTCTGAAATTTCTAGGTCAATTCTTCAACAACGTTTACCACCTAAACTTAAGGATCCCGGGAGTTTTAACATTAACATTACTTTGGGGAATAAGAAAGTGGTACGAGCCATGCTAGATTTAGGTGCAAGCATAAACTTAATGCCATATTCGATTTATTTGCAACTAGGTCTAGGGGAATTGAAACATACTACCATGTCCCTACAATTAGCTGATAGATCTGTGAAATATCCTAAGGGAATGGTAGAGGACTTGCTTGTACAGGTTGATAAACTGATTATACCTGTAGATTTTGTTGTGTTGGATATGCAGGAGAATCCATCTATGGACAAAGAACACACTATTCTTCTTGGTAGGCCATTTATGGCCACTACTAAGACAATTATAGATGTCCATAGTGGAAGTCTAACTATGACAGTTTTGGGGGAAATTGTCAATTTTAGAGTATTTGATTCCTCCCCTTTACCTTCTATATCCTCAATTGATGAATGTTCTTCTATTGACCATATTGATAATTTTGTTTATGATGCCTTTTTCCAGGATGAAGTTAAGGACGGACTTGAATATGCTTTAACAGTTGATAGGATAGAGAAGGAATTGGATGATGAAACTAAGGGTTACCTAGAGTTGTTAGATAATGCTGAATCATTAGAAGAACCAAGTACACCCTTAGAGTTACCCAAAATCCCATCTAGGGAAGACAATACTCCACCTAAGCTTGAGTTGAAAGCATTGCCAAAACATCTTAAGTATGTATTTTTGGGTGAGGAGGATACTTATCCGATCATAATTTCATCTACCTTGACCCAAACCCAAGAACGAGCGCTAGTGAATATACTTAGAAAACATAAGAAAGCCATAGGATGGAGCATTGATGATATTAGAGGTATTAGTCCCACCATGTGTATACATAAGATAAATCTTGAGGACAATACCAAACCTGTAAGAGAAGCCCAAAGGAGACTTAACCCTATTATGCAAGAGGTAGTGAAAATGGAAATTTTAAAACTCTTGGAAATTGGGGTTATCTATCCTATTGCGGATAGCAAATGGGTTAGCCCAGTACATGTGGTACCGAAGAAATCTGGGATCACTATGATAAAGAACGATAAAAATGAGTTAGTGCCCACAAGATTGATCACGGGATGGAGAATGTGCATTGATTTTCGTAAATTAAATTTGTACACAAAGAAAGATCATTTTCCTCTTCCTTTTATTGATCAAATGCTTGAACGTTTAGCAGGGCATGATTTTTACTGTTTTCTTGATGGTCTTTCAGGTTATTACCAAGTGCCCATTGCTCCGGAAGATCAGGAGAAGACCACATTCACGTGCCCATTCAGGACATTTGCCTTCAGGAGGATGCCATTCGGTGCCCCCGCCACATTCCAACGATGCATGATTTCAATATTCTCGGATATGGTGGAGAAATGCATGGAGGTATTTATGGATGATTTTTCAATTTTTGGAAATTCATTTGATTATTGCCTGAATAATTTGACTCGTGTGCTTGAACGTTGTATTGATTGTAACTTGACCCTTAGTTGGGAAAAGAGTCATTTCATGGTTCAACATGGCATTGTATTAGGACATGTTATTTCAAGTAGAGGCATTGAGGTGGATAGAGCAAAAATTGATCTAATAGCTAAACTTCCACCTCCCATTAATGTTAAGGGAATTAGGAGTTTTCTTGGCCATGCGGGTTTTTATAGGAGATTTATTAAGGATTTTTCTAAGATAAGTCGTCCCCTATGCAATCTGTTAGCTAAAGATGTTTCTTTTGTTTTTGATGATGATTGCTTGAATGCTTTTAATGTTTTGAAAGAAAAATTAACTTATGCACCCATTATCATGGCACCTGATTGGTCACTCCCCTTTGAGATTATGTGTGATGCGTCTGATTTTGCCATAGGGGCTGTTTTAGGTCAACGAGTAGATAAGCGTTTGCATATAATTTACTATGCTAGTAAAACTCTAAATGACGCTCAACTTAACTACTCAACCACCGAAAAAGAATTTTTGGCTATTGTGTTTTCTCTTGATAAGTTTAGATCTTATTTAGTAGGATCTAAAGTAATTGTGCATTCGGACCATGCTGCTTTGCGATATTTGTTAAGTAAACCGAATGCTAAGCCTAGACTAATTCGGTGGGTTTTGTTGTTACAAGAATTCGACTTAGAAATTAGGGATAAAAAGGGAACGAAAAATGTGGTAGCTGATCATCTATCTAGGTTGATTTCTGACTTTGACACGACTGAGAGTGACAAAGATATTGCTATTGTTGAAACTTTTCCTGATAAGCAGTTATTTTCTGTGGGTCCAAACCCTTGGTATGCTGACATTGTGAATTACCTTGCTAGTGGTTTGTTGAGGCCTAACATTTCTTTTCAGGAAAAGAAAAGGTTTTTTCATGTATGCAGGCAATACTTTTGGGATGACCCGTACCTATTCAAAATTTGTCAAGACCAAGTCATCCGGAGGTGTGTGCCGGAAGAGGAACATGCAAGCATCTTAACTTTCTGCCATGCACTTCATTGTGGAGGACATTTTGGTGGTAAGAAAACCGCCATTAAGGTACTTCAATCTGGTTTTTATTGGCCTACTCTGTTTAAAGATGCTTATGATTTTTGCATGCGCTGTGATAGATGTCAGAGGACTGGTAACTTAAGTAGAAGTAATGAAATGCCTCTGACGTATAATCTCGTTGTTGAATTGTTTGATGTGTGGGGGATTGACTTCATGGGTCCTTTTCCCCCTTCTTCTGGTTTTGAGTATATCTTGGTTGCGGTTGATTATGTGTCCAAGTGGGTAGAGGCTATACCCACTAAGTCTAATGATGCTAACTGTGTTGTCAAGTTCTTGAAGGAAATAATATTTAGCAGGTTTGGCACACCAAGGGCAATAATCAGTGATGGAGGGAGCCACTTCTGCAACAAACTTTTCGATGGATTGTTAAAAAAATACAACATCACACATAAAGTGGCCACTCCATACCACCCACAGACATCAGGACAAGTTGAAGTGAGTAACCGGCAAATTAAGGGTATTTTGGAACGTACGGTGCGACCTTCAAGGAAGGATTGGGCTTCGAAGCTCAATGACGCATTATGGGCTTACCGTACAGCATACAAGACACCTATTGGGATGAGCCCATATCGGTTAATTTATGGCAAATCATGCCATTTGCCGGTTGAGCTTGAGCACAAGGCCTATTGGGCAATCAAGCAGCTGAACATGGATTGTCAACAAGCGGGTGAAAAACGCTTACTTCAACTAGATGAGCTTGAAGAGATTCGGAACGACGCTTATGAGAACGCTAAGATTTACAAAGAACGCACAAAGCATAATCATGACAAAGGGCTCGTTGGTAAGTCTCTCTATCCTGGAATGAAAGTACTTTTATTTAACTCTCGTCTTAAACTTCTTTCAGGAAAGCTTCGATCAAGATGGAGTGGACCATACAAGATTGTGGAAGTCTTTCCATATGGAGCTGTTGAGCTACTCAATCCCAACACACAAGAAACTTTCAAAGTGAATGGACATCGTGTAAAGCCTTACTTGGAAGGAGTCGTTCACCATGGAGATGTGGAGTGCATTGAACTACATGCACCTTAGCTATGAGTAACGTCTTGCTAAGACGTTAAACTAGGCGCTTGGTGGGAGGCAACCCACCATTTTAGGTATTATCTATCGTTTCTTTTAACTTAGTTAAGTTTAATTTAGTTTTCTGTTTGCCCTTTCTAAATTCTTTTCTAAAATATTGTGTAGTTGAAAACCTTGAGGACAATGTTTAGTTTAGGTTTGGGGGTACATTTTGGTTGGTAACAACATTTTCATGCTTTTAGTCAATTTTTGATGAATAATCGAGTCTTTATGCATTGTTTATCTGATTTTTGAAATGTTTAAGGTTTGTTGTAAGGATCGGTTTTAATTTGCAATCTTTGTTTCATGCTTTTGATGTTGAAACTGAGATGAACCCAAATCTGTGTTTAGGAATTGAATAGTGGAGACTACCTTGTGAGATTATTATTGAGCCTTTAACGCTTTATTCTGAGAGATAATTATTTTTCTACTCTTTTAAACACCTTTCATATCATTTCAAATTGTTAGATGATCTCTATAAGTTTTTGCATTGAATGTTAGGATTTTAAACATATAATGAAGGATCATGTGCTTAATTGAATTGCTTAGATTAAATGACTTAAGTAAAGTTTGAAGTGTTTGCCTATTTCATTTGTGCTTGACTTTAAAAATATGGGGGAATTCCTATACCCAACACAAGAAGAGCTAAGAAGTAGCCATTCACAAATTACATATGTATGTGGGTCTAAAAAAAAACAAGAGAGAGATAATAAGTTTATTATGACCCTAAGTTCTTCAAGTATGAATGGTTAATACAAAAAAAAATAAAGAAATAAAAAATAAAAAAAGAGAGAAATAGGAAATAAGTTCCCTTAAAGTCAAAGCATTTTCATTCTATGGCACACTTGAAATTTTTGCTTAAAGATTTTAATTGTTGCATGAGATTAGTAATGTGATTTCTCCATAAATCCTATCATTTGATTCCTTTCATGAGATCGATGTTATGCACTTTTGAGCCTTTCTTGTTTAATCATGTGCGAACCTATTAGCTCATTTCTTTACATAACTTCTATTCGCATATACTTTGATGAGTGTTTGAACCCATAGGATCGGTGTGATTTAGAGAGTAATTCTCGTGAGGATTAGAGTTGAAACGAATTCACATTCTTGACACTAGGTTTGGGGGAATCAATGTTGATACGCTTTTAGTATTGGGATTTAGACTTGTGAAGCGAAATTGATCTAAATGGTGAACCTTGATGTGTTAGAATGTTGGATAAATTTGTGTATAAATTTTTGGTTATGAATTGGAAAGAAACTAAAGCATGACAAGTTTTGTTAACTTCAATTTTAGTTTTGATTTTTGTCTTTTCAATTTTAGTGTTGCTTGAGGACTAGCAAAATGTAGGTTTGGGGGTATTTGATGAACACTATTTTGACCTACTATTTTTTATGTTTTTAAGCATCTATTTTGCATTTAATCTCAATATAATCTTGTTTTGGAGGGTATTCTATTGTTTTGTAGGTCAAAGTAGGTTTGGGAAGAAATGTGGAAAAAAGAGAGCAAAAGTGTTTAAAAATGTAAGCCTTACATCGAGAATCAGCAAAATATGTAAAGGTATTTACATAATCAGCAGAGTATGTACAACGCATGTAAAGTCATGTACATGTATGTACATACCTTTACATGCAAGGCGCACCGCGGCGAAGGAATTGTGTGCCGCGGCGAGAGGCTCTCGGGTTGCATCCTGGGAAATCATGAAAACATTGCGTGCCGTGACATGATTATTGTGCGCCGCGGCGGGGAGGTTTCTGTTTTTGTTCGTAGTTCAGAATCACATGCTGCGCTGCGGCATGGAAAGAGGTGCGCCGCGGCGCGCGCGAGCGGATTGCAATTCCCCTAGCCACACACACACATGCTCTTTGGGAAACCCTTACATACACGAAAACCTCATTAAACACATGATCATCTCTAGGCTCCAAGAGTTATCATCCAGCCTCCAACACCAAAAAGAAACACACGACAATCCAAGGTGAATAGTAGCGTGAACAGTGCCGATTCTTCTTCTTCTCCACATTCTTGAGAGAGAAAATTACTCAATTAATGCTCCGCCATTGAAGCTCCATCAACAATCTTGAAGAAGGTGACCATCCAACATCAAGAGCTTGTTTTAAGTGTGGAAGTGGGGTAATTTACTGTTTGTAATCTCTTTTCTCTTTAAGAACTCATAGAATGTTATTTGTAATGAAAAATATTGATTTGGATTTCATTATGAGTAGCTAAACTCTTTGTGTGTGGGATTTTGGTGATGTAACTATGATTGGATGATTGTTTGTGTGGATGATTCTAAAATAAAGTGATTTATTTCATGTTCATTGTTCGTAATCCATATGTTCATCAATTACTTCTGGCCAATTTAATTTGTGAATGTATGAAACATTTTAGGATTGAGTTTTAGAAACGCCATCTGAATTCAATTGGGCATTTGTGAGCATGAGCCTAATTTAAGTGCATTGATTTGTCTTGAATTAGGTGATTAAACTATTTTCTTAAGTTTAAGGCTGATTAACTAATTAACGGTCCGGATCAAAGAAGTTAATTCGTTAATTAAGGAAAAATCATCATTGATTTGGGATTTTCTAGGGTTAGAGAAAATAATCATTAAATTCTACTTTTCTGTACTTAATTGTCAAAACCACATAAATCAATTCATCCATAATAGTTCACTAACCATTTTCCCACACTCGTTCATCTCATCGTTTCAACTTCGTTCTTTATCCATTGATTTATTTATTTTAAGTAATCATACTTTTAGGAACCGTTTTCCAACCCAAACTTTGATTAGAGTGTTTAGGATTAATTTTAGAGTAACGTTTTAGATTACATTTAACGGTTTTAAAAACCACCGCAATTCCTTTGAGAGACGATCTTGGGAGTATACTTGTCGCTTACTACAAGTGACTCGTGCACTTGCGAGCTTTTACAAATACAAAATTTGGTCATCAAGTTTTTGTGCATCACTTTCATACAATCTACTAATGAAAGGATGGAGTCTGTGGAGGCATCAATGAAAAGGATAGAAATGCAAGTTGGGCAACTAGCGGAACAAATTCAAAAACAAGAAGAGTTGCCCACTTAGATTGAGCAAGTGAAGGATGACACAATCCTTCAAAGTGGTAAAAAATTTGAAAATATTTATTTTTCTGAAACTTTTGATGATTTACCACTTTATGTAGAAAATACAGATGGAGAGCAAACAATTCTCAAAGAATGTCAAGCTAAGGAATATCCAATTCTACAAACTTCTAAAGAGAACAAGGAGGAATTATCTTCACCTCCCATGCCGCACAAGACACCTAAGACTTGCACATCCCCAAATCATTTTCCATACCACTTCCACGAAAGAGTGTGTGCTGTACTTCATAGGATACAACTACCGAGATGGAAGGACAAGCTTAATGACATACTAGCTCGAAAAATTGATATCACACACTTCAAGATTTTTGATGATGGTGGATAGAAAGTGATTATCAACGTCTTACTAAGACGTTAAAGAAAGCGTTTGGTGGGAGGCAACCCACCATATTCGGTAGTATCAATTTCTCATTTATTTATTTATTTATTTTTATTTATTTTATTTTATTTTTATTTTTCTTTGGATTGTTTAAGATTTCTAACTTTGTTTAATATCTTTGTTTTTCATTTGATTTAGTTATAATTTAAATTTGGATTTGAGTTGTGATGCATATACTTTGAGGTTTCATATATATTTCTTGCACAATAAATGCTTCATCATGAGAAAAGCGAGGAATAATGAACCGGAGCATACGTGTAGTGTACACAATCTCATACAAAAGAAGGGTAACTTCTCTCACTTCTTTTCTTAATTTCTTTTTTTTTTCTTTTTGACATTGAGGACAATGTAGGAATTAGGTTGGGGGTGACAAAAATATTCCATGAGCATGAATTTAGAACAAATTTTAAATTTTAACTTTTGTCACTTGAATTTTGTTAAGATAGTGTCGTGTCCACTTGAGTCAATTCGGAAGTTCATGATATTAATATGATTGGAATGATGGTGATATATGAAAGAAATTAAATTTTTACCTAAGCAACGAAGCACATAAATGTTAGATTCATCTAATTTGAGGATTTTGTGATATATGTGATAGTTTGTATGGTTAGTATAACTATTTTTGGTTTGTACAATGTATGCATGTTCATGATATATTTTAAGTCTCAACGAACTCTAGAAATTCCTTGAAAACCCATTAAGGCGAAATAATAGAATCGAATGCCACTTAGAAAGTGATTTAGGCCATCTTTGGACCGTTTGAACTTTTCAAGCCTCTCCGTATTATTTTATCCATAGTGACACCCGTGAACTCAACATTGATATATACGTTGTACTACTCTTAGTGATTAGAGTACTCAAAGTAATATTTGATTTTCATGAGCAATTATGTTGTATTTATCTTGCTTGATTATTAAAAAAAAAAGAGAAAAAAGATTAAAAAAAAAAGATTTGGAATAATAAGCAAGAAAAGTGAAGAAAGAAAATCAAGCAAAAATTCAAGTGACATATGGAATTTATAGGAGGATGAAAAAGAACATTTGGGTAGAAAAAGTTGAATAAGTTTGTGAAATAAAAAGTACTCTTATCCTATTGAGAATAACACTTTTCGTACTTTCATAACCACACAGCTAAATACAACTTACAAGCTTAATGAAGTCCTATTGATTCTAGGTAGTTTGATTTTTATATTAGTAGAGATGGATTTGAAAAGTGAGCCTATGGAGTTTGTAAGTGCAATTTTCACTCATATTTTACTTGCACGATTTTGAGATCTAAAATGTAATCTATGAATATCATGCATGACACGATCATATCGTGTAACTAACGAGCTTGTGATTTGATTGGTTGTTCAAAATTCGATTACTAAGATGGGTTTGATATTTGGACTGTTTGTTGAGCTTAAGTAATTTTTAACTATTTCATATGCATTCGTTGTTAACAATTTTTGAGACATATGCATGGATTAATTCAAGTATTTTAGAGTCTTTATTTAGTTTTGTTAGTTACGATGTTTGCGGGTATCATCACTTGAAACCCTCACGAGACTCTAACTCGTCCACTAGGGCCACCTAGGGGTTTAAAGGTTTGTTGCATGGGCTAAATGCAACCGTGACAATCTACGGAAGTGATTCTAGTTAGTTTAGTTTATCCGTTTTATTTTAATCTTTAGATCGCTCCTCTTGCTAGAGACTAGCAAGAAGCTGGTTGGGGGTTGTGATGAGTGCTCGAAAAGAACTAATATTTTATGGTTTATTGTGCTTAATTGTTTAGAAGTAGATTTATTATTTGTTGTTTATTCGATTAATTTCATAAATCTATCCATTCGGAATCACGGGTATGTTTTAGTGCATTTAAGGTGTTTTTAACGTCAAATGAGTCAAATAATACAAACACGCAAAGACGGAACACTTACATAACGAGCCATCACATATGTAAGGGGGTAAACATGAAGAAAAGGAAGGCAACACGCGCCGCGGCGAGGAAAAGGCATGCTGCGGTAGGGAGCTCTCGGGTTTTGACATTATTTCCAGAATTTGTGTTGTGCCGCGATGGGAAAAATGTGTGCCACGGCGGGCCTATTCCTATTGCAATCAAGATTTGTGTAAACCCTTACATCTATAAATACCCCCCTAGACTCCCCCTTACATACAACTCGAATACAACTTTTACACACAATAATTTTGCGACCAAACAAGAGATTCATTCAGTTTTAGGAGTTTTGCCACACTCAACGAAGCGAGAGAAACCATTCTAAGGATCCAAGGAAGCCGTTGAAGATCGAAGATCAAGCTTTTGGAGAAGAACGCTATCCCATCCATAAGGGGTATTTAGATCTAGGTTTTCTTTGTTATAGAATTATATTTTCTTTTTCTTTCGTTGAAGTGTATGATCATATTATATTTGTCTATGAATTTTAATATGAACATGAGCGGCTAATTTCATTATTGATGTTTGGTTTGTGTTGCCATGTTTGCTAGAATTGTGTATGGTGAATATTTTATTGATTTAATATAAACAAATTACCTTTTGATTATGAGCATGTTTAGATATTTAATTATAAATTATCATGGGCCAATTTGAGATTCGTAGTTAGGTTGAAAAATCTAAGAATATAGTTTTAGGAACGTCACCTTGACTTTATTCCGAAATACTTAATCAAAGCTTCAAATTAGTGACTTAGTCATAGCATTAGTTTGATTGGCATTTATTTCATTGCGCATAATTTGATTGCTATTTGATTTACCCCGACCGTAGGCAGTTAATTTGTTAATCAATAAAGAGATTTACCTCGACCGTAGGCAGTTAATTAGTTAATCAATAAAAAGATTTATCCCGACCGTAGGCAGTCTCATAATTAAAAGGAAAGCCAGTAAAATTGTTTATTAGAACATTCATGTTATTTCACCATTACTTTTCGATGCAAGCATGGTCAACCAAACAAAACGTCCATACATCTTCCATTGATTTTTAATCTACTTGAATTGATTGTTAATTTGCGATATTAATTTTGTTTAATTGTTCGTACCATTGTTCTCGTCACAAAACAAACACTTTTTACAGTTTTACTAGATTTAGGACTCTAGTTTACTTAGAGTTTTAGTTTCACTAGAACTCTATTTAATTAGTATTTACTTTCGTTAGAACTTTATTTAGATTAAGAAAAAGGTTATTTAGAACCACTGCAATTCCTTAAGAGACTGACCTTGGAGGTTTGCTTGTCACTTTTCTACGAGTGATTCGTACACTTGCGAGTACTAAATTTATCACATCATAGGCCCAAACTTGTAATGCCTAACAAAAATTGTAGACACTATATGTGGTCGAGTGTTTTTGTCCTTCTTCACACATGACCCCCCAACATCAGTAACATCACCCTCGGGGTCAACTTTTGGTTTTCTATCAACCTTATTCAATATAACACTTTTAAATCTTCTTACCATAAAATCATAAACTATCTTACTCCATGGGTAGATATTAAATTTTTGGAAGTCTTCAACCACCTCCAAGTAATCATCATTAATGGCCCTTTGATTATTATCGGCCAAAAGAATGATTTCTAATTTATAAATGAGGGCCAACCTCAAAACATCGTCAGCCTCGGTGGAAATAGGAACGTTTACTAATACCTTCTCTAGCTCGCCCTTCTTTATTGGCTTGTCGGTGTTGAAATATGTTTTCCTCATCCGACCAGTTCATGGTGGACATTCTTCCTCACCGCTAAACATTAAACGGAATAATTAAACTGAATTCTTCTTATCCAAACCTGTGGGGTTTGCCATTCAGAATGATCCGCATCTCTTTCCCCGATTGATCTTTATCTTGCATCATTAAGATGTGATGCAACAACCCAGCAGTGAACTCTATACGGTTCACTTTTGTAATAAAATCAAAACATAACTCCTCATACCTCTCAAGTATACCAAATCATTTTAGTGTCGTCTTCAAAGTTCTAAAAGTTTGAATGAGTGAAAGGTTGGTTATTTTACCAAAATAATATTTAGAGGAGGAAACACAAGGATTAAAGGTTGCTTTGCCTGTCATATCCTGCATATATAAGATGTAAGAAAACCAAAATAATTAATACTTGTAAAAATTTTGTTAAAAATAACATAAATATAAGTGAAATATGCTGTAAAAAACATGAATAAAATTAAAGCAACAGAAATATACTTCAATGTTACACAATGCAACAGAATTCAACCCACAAACACAAAAAAAGATGTACAATACAAAATATTAACAAAAATGGATCTAAAAAATAATGAATAGAACTTGAATATATTGAAAATTTTTAGAAAATAGTGAAATTTGAGAAAAATATACCAAAATATGCCTATGCACAGATTTTAAGCCACAAAAATAGAGGAAGATGTACAATACAATATATTTACAAAACATGATTAAAATATAATGAATTGAACTTTGATAAAAAATACTGAAATATGAGAAAAATTGACCAAAATATTCTAAAATATACCTATTCAATCTATGCAACAGAATTCAACCCACAAACAAAGAGAAAGATGTACAATACAAAATATTAATAAAAATAGGTCTAAAAAATAATGAATTGAACTTGAATATACCAAAATATACCTATGCAACGGATTTTAACCCACAAAAATAGAGGAAGATGTACAATACAATATTTTTACAAAACAGAACTAAAATATAATAAATTGAACTTGAATAAACTGAAATTTAACAAAAAATAGTAAAATCTGAGGAAAACTGACCAAAATATACCGAAATATACCTATATAATCTATGCAACAGAATTTAACACACAAACACAGAGAAAGATGTACAATACAAAATATTAACAAAAACAGGTCTAAAAAATAATGAATTGAACTTGAATATACTAAATTATACCAAAATATACCAATGCAACAGATTTTGACCCACAAAAGCAGAAAAAGATGTACAATACAATATTTTTCAAAATAGGACTAAAATATGATGAATTGAACTTGAATAAACCAAAATTTGACAAAAAATAGTAAAATCTGAGGAAAACTGTCCAAAATATACTTATACAATCTATGTAACAAAATTCAACCAATAAACACAGAGAAAGATGTACAATATAAAATATTAACAAACATAAGTCTAAAAATAATAAATTGAACTTGAATATACTAAAATATACCAAAATATACCTATGCAACAGATTTTAACCCACAAAAATAGAGGAAGATGTACAATACAATATTTTTACAAAACATGACTAAAATATAATAAATTGAACTTGAATAAATTGAAATTTGATAAAAAACAGTGAAATATGAGGAAACTGACCAAAATATACCGAAATATACCTATACAATTTATGCAACAAAATTTAACCCACAAATACAGAGAAAGATGTACAATACAAAATATTAACAAAAATAGGTCTAAAAAATAATGAATTGAACTTGAATATACTAAAATATATCAATGTAACATATTTTAACCCACAAAAAACAGAGGAAGATGTACAATACAATATTTTTTAAAACATGACTAAAATATAATGAATTGAACTTGAATAAACTAAAATTTCACAGAAAATATTAAAATTTGAGGGAAACTGACCAAAATATACTTATACAATTTATGCAACAGAATTCAACCCACAAACACAGAGAAAGATGTACAATACAAAATATTAACAAAAATAGGTCTAAAAAATAATGAATTGAATTTGAATATATTGAAAATTTTTAGAAAATAGTGAAATTTGAGGAAAATATACTGAAATATACCAAAATATACCTATGCATAGATTTTAACCCACAAAAATAAAGAAAGATGTATAATACAATATATTTACAAAACAAGACTAAAATATAATGAATTGAACTTGAATAATTGAAATTTGACAAAAAATACTGAAATATGAGGAAAACTAACAAAATTTACTAAAATATATCTATATAATTTATGCAATAGAATTTAACCCACACACATAGAGAAAGATGTACAATACAAAATATTAATAAAAATAGGTCTAAAAAATAATGAATTGAACTTGAATATACCAAAATATACCTATGCAACAAATTTTAACCCACAAAAATAGAGGAATATGTACAATACAATATTTTTACAAAACAGGACTAAAATATAATAAATTAAACTGGAATAAACTGAAATTTGACAAAAAATAGTAAAATCTGAGGAAAACTAACCAAAATATACCTATACAATCTATGCAACAAAATTTAACCCACAAACACAGAGAAAGATGTACAATACAAAATATTAACAAAAATAAGTCTAAAAAATAATGAACTGAACTTGAATATACTGAAATATACCAAAATATACCTATGCACAGATTTTAATCCACAAAAACAGAGGAAGATGTACAATATAATATATTTACAAAACATGACTAAAATATAATGAATTAAACTTGAAAAAATTGAAATTTGACAAAAATTACTGAAATATGAGGAAAACTGACCAAAATATACCAAAATATACCTACACAATCTATGCAACAGAATTTAACCCACAAACATAGAGAAAGATGTACAATACAAAATATTAACAAAAACAGGTCTAAAAAATAATGAATTGAACTTGAATATACTAAAATATACCAATGCAACAGATTTTGACCCACAAAAACATAGAAAGATGTACAATACAATATTTTTCAAAACAGGACTAAAATATGATGAATTGAACTTGAATAAACTAAAATTTGACAAAAAATAGTGAAATTTGAGGAAAATTGACCAAAATATACTTATACAATCTATGTAACATAATTCAACCAATAAACACAGAGAAAGATGTACAATACAAAATATTAACAAAAATAAGTCTAAAAGTAATAAATTGAACTTGAATATACTGAATTTTTTTAAAAAATAGTAAAATATGAGGAAAATATACTGAAATATACCAAAATATACCGAAATATACAAAAATATACCTATGCATAGATTTTAACCCACAAAAACAGAGGAATATGTAAAATACAATATATTTATGAAATATGATTTAAAATATAATGAATTGAACTTGAATAAATTGAAATTTGATCAAAAATAGTAAAATTTGAGGAAAACTGACAAAAATATATCAAAATATATCTATACAATCTATGCAACAAAATTCAACCCACAAACACAGAGAAAGATATACAATATAAAATATTAACAAAAACAGGCCAAAAAAATAAATAAATGGACTTTAATATATTGAAAATTTTCAAAATATAGTAAAATCTAAGGGAAATATACTAAAATATATCTAACATGGTGACACGGTGAAAAATGTGTTTAATGGTCATACTGTTATTCATGAATAAGAAAACCATATACCATAAATAAGATTATTCATATCAATGTGTATTGTGTATGTCAAACATATTTACAATGTCCCAACATAAAAAATCAACTTTTTACAAAAACCGAATACCTTAAACTAACATTTTAAAAGAAACGAAGCGAAAGAGAAGATATTCATTGAAAATACTTACCGAAAAATGCAGAGCTCAAAAATGGAGAAGTTTCATGTAGACATTGAGTGTGTTTTAGAGTCCGAAATATACCGTAAAATCACCTTATGCGTCGTCTTCCTCAAGTTAGTTAGTAAGAGAGTGTTTTGTGCTAACATGAGAACTGTTCGGGTTCTTCGAATTGTTTAAAAGAACCTTTTTTTTTTTTTTGAAAAACTACCGACTATAAACCAACCTTTAATTGCTGCTTTTTAAACTTTAATATAACTTGGGCCTTTTTTAAACTATGCTTAGGGATATTCCATTTTAGACAAAATCCCATGAATTATATACCATAAAAAACAACTTAAACTAGATGTGAAAAAATGAGTCATAACAAATACATTAAAAAATATGAAAAATTTAGCAAAAAAAAAATTGTTCACTCGTATTGAATTAAATTACATTACAAAGTATAACAATGGCGAAAACTTCTGTAAATAATAGAATAAAAAATTCAATAACCACAAAGCTGGGCTATACCCAATTGACAAATCCACTTCAACCACAAAATTATTTATAAAAAAAAAAAAGATAAGAAAATCAAAATTAAAAACAAAACTAGGTAATGAATAAATATGATAATTACATAAGTTTAAATATAGTGTGGTAATCCCTTCACTAAATTTGATTGATGGTGACACTAAGCATGTTTAGTTATGTTTTAATAAGTTTTTTTCCTCCAAATTTAAATTTAGATATGATATTCTTATTAATTATTTTGTTATAACGATTTGTTGGTTAGTTAAGTAGTAGTATGAATTACTTTGTTTATTTGGTGAATATGAATTATAGGCTACATTTTCATAATATTCTTATTAAGTAGTTGTATAGACCCATTGAACATTCATTTAAGACATTCATACTAAGTTTTAAGGGTTATTATATGCGACTGTTATTACCTACTTGTCTACTTGAACAAGTGTGTTCCAACCATGATATATCTTCGATCTTCTCAATTTTGGTAGTTCATTTTATACAATTTAATTAGGAAAATGTCCTCAACCATTTAAAAGGAAAAAAAATTTAATCTTTGTTGGTTTTTTCCCCACAATAAATATTAAAATACCTCTATAATAAATATATTTTTTTAGGATTTGTTAATTTTGATAATTTTATTGTAGATTGACTTTACATTGTTATTATATGTTGAAGTTAATATTTGCACGGCAAAAATTCAACAACACATTAACCTGCTGTGATCAAACTAGTGCGAATGATTGACACCGGCGTGTCAAAACTCTCTAATGTCTAAGTTAGCTTTCTGTAGTGAGAACAGAGATATTAGATATTAGATATTAGATATTAGATATAAATATTTTAATATTTATAGTATTAGATATTAGATAATTACTGCAACATATCTAATATTCAATTTGAATATATACAGATATTTGATAATAATTGTTTAGATATTAAATATTTATTAAATTAATTTATAAATATTTGTTATTATATGTTGGATATCATATTTTAAATATATACATATTAATTAATAGATATATGATATTAAATATTAAGTAATATACATTAGACGGATATTAAATTGGCTAATACCCTAAGAGAGAATATTCCCTGAATATGTTTTCTTTTATATATTAAACATTTTATACTGACTAAACAATTTGATATGACTACTCAAATTGTAGTGCGGATTAATGGGAAGCACTATGTGCTTTAGTTCATTTCACTACTATAAATTTATCTTTATAAGATGGTCACTGGCTGTCTTATACTAGTTGTCCTATACTGGTTGTCCTATAAGTCTTATAGGACGGCTAGTAACCATCCTATAAAGCCTCATCTTAAAAGAATCGAAAAAATAGGACGTTTATGGAGCGTCTTAAAAAAAATTCTTATAGGACGGCCAGTCTTTTAAGACGGCCACTAACCGTCTTATAAAATTCTTTTAGGACGGCCATAAAAAATTAAAAAAAAAAAAAAAAAAAAAAAAAACTTTATAAGGCGGCTATTGACTGTCCTAAAAGAACTTTATAGGACGACCAGTAACCGTCCTATAAAATTCTTTTAAGACAGTCAATAGCCACCCTATAAAGTTTTTTTAGGTCAGTCAATAGCCGTCTTATAAATTTTTTTTGTTTGTCCAGACTTTAAATCTATATATAACCTATACAAATTATAGTCATTCCAAAAACACGATTCAGATTCAGAATACAATATTTCATTCCAAAAACATCCATAGTTTACATTACAAATATATGATTCAAAGCTGCCTAGCTTTAATTTACACAGATAACTTTTCCATTAACAGCCCCAAGTGTTATTTTGGAACCAGAGTTTCCATTAATATTGAATCTCATCTGCAGTCGTGAAGGTGCCTTGTTAACTTTGGAAGTCATTGATACATCCTTCTTTAGAGATTGTTCATGGGATTTTACTTGTATTCCTTTTTGTGGAAAAACAGTCTTTGGGTTCTTAGAAGCTTCATGGCCATTTCAATCATGAGACTTCACCCCATTCAAAGTAGTGTAGGAAAGAGAAGGATTTACAGCTTTTGGCCTTTGGTTGATACGAGAGAAGAAAAGAATATACACTTTTTCTGACAAGACCTCCGGCAGGTTTGAAAGCGAGACAAGTGAATCATTGCAGCAATACCATTGACCCATTGCATCCTGCATACAGCATAAACAAACAATATCAGGAAATTGTTAACCAAGGTGTTGTCATAGAACTTACTAATTAAGATTGTCAATAACATAATGATGTGTTAAAATGTGTACTCGCAAGTGTACGAATCACTCGTAGGAAAGTGATAAGCAACTTCCAAGGTCGGTCTCTCAAGGAATTGCAGTGGTTTTAAATAACTAACTTTTTAATCTAAATAGAGTTCTAATGAAAATAAAACACTAATTAAATAGAGTTCTAGTGAAACTAAAACTCTAAGTAACTAGAATCCTAAAGCTACTAAAACTGTAAAAATGTTGTTTGTTTTTGTAACGAGAACAATCATACGACAATCAAACAAAAACAGAATCGCAAGCAAACAATCAATTCAATTAAATCAAATATCAATGGAGGATGTATGGACGTTTAGCTTGGTTGACCATGCTTGCATCGAAAAGGTATGGTGAGATAACATGAACGTCCTATATAAACTAAACTACCAGCTTTCCTTTTAATTACGAGACTCCTTTTGGCGGGGGTAGGTCTTTTTATTGATTAACTAATTAATTGCCTTTGACGGGGGTAAATCAAATAGTAATCAAATTATGCGCAAGGAAAACATGCCAATCAAATTAATGCTATGACTAAGTCACTAACTTGAAGCTTTGATTAAGTGTTTCGGAATAAAGTTAAGGTGACGTTCCTATAACTAAATTCTCAGATTTTTCAACTTAACTACGAACATTAAATGGGCCCATGATTATTCATAATTAAATATCTAAACATACTCTTAATCAAAAAGTAATTCGTTTATTCCAAATCAATAAAATACACCATACACAATTCTAGCAAACATGGCAACACAAACTAAACATCCATAATAAAATTAGCCAGACATGTTCATATTAATATTCATAGACAAATAAAATATGATCATACACTTTAACAAAAAGAGAAGAGGAATTAATTCTATAACAACAAGAAAATCCTAGATCTAAATACCGCTTATGGATTGAATAGCGTTCTTCTCCGTAAGCTTTATCTTCGATCGTCGTTGGCTTCCTTGAATCCTTAGAATAGTGTCTCTCGCTTTGTTAGAGTGTGGCAACGCTCTCAAAACTGATTGAATGTAATGTTTGGATCGCAAAATTGTGAAAAATAAGAGTTGTGTACGAATTGGTCGAGTTCTGTTGTAAAGGGGGTCTAAGGGGGTATTTATAAATGTAAGGGATTCCTGATTGCATTAGGAATAGGCGCGCCGTGGCATGCATTTTCCCCGCCGCGGCGCAACACAAATATTGGAAATAATGCTCAAACCCGAGAGCTCTCCGCCGCTGCATGCAATTCCCTCGCCGCGGCGCGTGTTGCTTTGCTTTCCTTCACGTTTACCCCCTTACATATGTGATGGCACATTATGTAAGGCTTACATATTTGTCTCGTTTAGCCCGTAACTCGTGATCCGAGTGCCGTAGGTGTCCCGTCTTTGCGTGTTTTCATCATTTGACTCATTTGACGCTAAAAACACCTGAAATGTACTAAAATATACCCGTGACTCCGAATGGATAGATTTATGAAAATAATCGAAATAGTAATCATAATAAATCTATATATCAATCAATTAAGCACAATTAATCACGAAATATTAGTGCTTTTCGAGCACTCATCACATAACAAGACCTTGATATAAGCATAATAATGTCCAGATTCGGGTGAGTAGCCTGAGTGAACAATAATACCAAAAAGCTTATATTTTGGATGTGAATCCCGTATCATGATTGTAATGAAAAATAGATTGTATCAGAAACAATCAGTAGATAATGGACTTATTCCAAATAAACCATACTTAAGAGAAAAAATCATGATTGTAATGAAAAATAGACTGTATCATGATTGAGCTTGAGTGAATATATTTTTGCGGTAGCCAAGCCATAAATGCTAAAATTGACAAGAGATGCCAGATTACAGTTATACTCTCCAGAATCTTTTAGTTTCACGGTTTCTCCATTCATTTTAAATGTTAATATTGAAGTCATGCACGTTATTGAACTCACAGACATTATATATTTTTAAATTATTCAACTTGAGTGCAAACAATTACTATTTAATCAACAAATAAATAAAGTTCACACAAAAAATCGCCAAATTCTCAACCAACAAATACACAAGTCAATAACCACATTAAGAGAGTACCTGGCTTGTTTTACACATGAAGCTTGAAAGTAACAAAAACTCTTTAAACCCAACAGCCTTATCAATCTTACTACGCCCTCAAATCTCTGATAAACAAGTCCAGAAATATAAATTACTAGAAAGAAGCAAGGGATGACTTCAAAACTTTTAAATACTAATGATATTAATGGAAACAAACAAAAAAACCAGAGAAATCCACCTTGAGCTGAATCACAAAGATGTTGGGTGCTTGGACTATAGACATTTGCTTCCTGGCCGGCACCAGTTTATTGCAATTGCATAGTCATGCTTACTTCAGTCAGAGCATAAAAACAAGAACAACATCCATCTTACGCGTAATTACAGTTCAAAAAAGCCAAAAACATACGTTTCACATTTATACTTATTGTTCCCCTCCAAAATCTCAGGTTTGAAAAACCTTTGCAAGGAATCTTCAATTGAATTACTAAGAATTACATCAAGACTAATATCCATTATCTCATCAACCTTATTGGATTCGTTGCCACATGATAGACACTTCACCTGGCTCTGCAATGCTCCCCCAAATATTTCTTTCACCACCGAAGACGACCTATTGTCACTCCTGCCATTGCCATTTTGCCGGAGCTTCTTCAGGCCGAGACAAGTGTTATGGCAAGCATCAATGACATATTGCAAGAATTCATGAGCATCTTCCTGTCTGCCATATCGAAAGTGTTGAGCAAAAATCCTGAGACAATTCTAAATCCTCCTTGGAGCGTCAAGGGTGAGATCCAAACTCAAAGACCGAACTATCCGCTTCTCCAAAATGCAAAAGGGACAATCCCTCTTCCGACCCGCCTCCGAAGAATCGCCTAAGACAATAGTTCATATAGAAACCAAAATTATGACACAAATTTGAAAATTACAAAGAAAAAAAACAAGAATACATACAAAGAGAAGAGTGTAGTTTGAGAAGGAAGAAATTGGCGAGAGGAGGGGTGTAAGTGAGACACTGAAGAACGCTGTTGAGATAACAAGAATTAGCAAGACCAATTATTTATGATGGTGTACTCAAAATAACAAGAAAATTGGTTAGCTAAGAAGACAGCAGGGGAGACCATTTGTGAAAGGTAAGAGTTTAAGTATTTATTTTCGATTTCTATTAGAACAAGAAGAATACCATTGCAAGATGGTCAGCAGTTAATGTTTTGCCGTTGATATCTTCCCTTTCCAGAACCTGTATTCAAAAAGCATCACAAAAATAACATAAATGAAATATAATAGTAAGAATACAACTATACAAGATAAACTAAAACATGAAGAGATATGAACATACATGAGCCACCTTCATAAATTAAAATGGTTCTAACTCGGTCTCCCTAAGGAAATAGGCATACAAGTTGAACAAGTTATGTCCACTGATTGAATACGAGATTTATGTGAGTGTGATACACTAAACTAGTATTACTACTCATTACTAAAACTAATTACATGCACATTACAACGACAATTAAGTCTATAAACCATCACTGTTTTTTCCAACTATAGTTAAACAATTTTATCAATAACCACCAAGAGGAAGTGGGTGTGTGAGTGTGTAATATGTAATCTATAAAATAAAAATAAAAATCTATAGTTAAACAATTTTAGAATTCATTGTTTTGAACCATCTCAGCATGCTCTTGATACATCTCACTGAACAAAAAATTACAAGGGAAAATAACAAAATTAACACCCCCAAAAATTATAATAACAAAACTAGCACTCCTGTGTTCAATTAAAATTGAACGACGATAATTTGGACTCGTTCAATATTGAACGTTCAATATTATCCATTCAATTAGAATTGAATGACGATAATTAGACCTATTTAATATTGAACGTTCAATATTTTACGTTCAAATTGAATATTGAACGTTCAATATTAAACGTTCAATTCTAATTGAACACAAGGGGGTGCTAGTTTTGTTATTATAATTTTTAGGGGGTGCTATTTTTGGTAATTTTTCAAATTACAAAAGGGATAAGAAACAGGCAAAAAGGAATTTTTTTTACCCTTCTTTTCAATAGGTTAAACATTTATATCTACAAAACCAAGAAAATTAATTAAAATTCGATATCGGAACCAGAATTCCACCAATTAGAGTAAAAAAAATCGTAGAATTTTTAAAAACATGCAAATCTAATAATCAAAAATCATGTTTTTATAGTTGAAACCATACAGAGAACCAAATAACTCAGAGAAAAAAAAAATATAGTAGAGAAATACAACCTGAGCAACAAAAGCTGTAATTGACATTCCAAGACGAAATGCAATCGAATCAGCAATAGGGTTCTACCAGGTAGATCCAACTATGATGCGAGGAATCCGTCGCTTGCAAGCCACACGCGTACCATGTTGGGAGGAACCTAGTAACGGATAGCAGGAAGAAGAAGAGGAGTTTGCAGATGCATCCTTAAAAATCCTTTTTTTCACCTTTCTCTTGTTTCTGATTATGGATTTTCTGGGTTTTCTTTAGTGGGTCCAGAACATGAAGGAGGATTTGGGACCACAGGAGGTGGGCGGTGTAGAAAAGAAGAATGTAATATTTAGTTTTGAATATTTCACTCAATTGTATTGCTTGGTACAGATTACATGAATTTATAATAGAAATAAGATGACATAAAAGGAAAATAATTAAATACAATGATTTCTACCATATTGGGAATGATCTCTATCATATTGACATTTTATTTACTTTCCTATTTCAAAATGAATCTCAACACTCCCCCTCAAGTTAGTGCATACATGTTCCACATGCCCAACTTGTCTAAAACTTTAAAAACACTCAATTTGAGACTACTTTGGTGAGAATGTCAGCTAATTGATCTTCTGAACGAATCTTTGGTAATTCCATAATTTTTCCATCAAACTTTTCCTAGATAAAAAAATCTGTCTACTTCAACGTGCTTTGTACGGTCATGTTGAACTAGATTATGTGCAATATCACATGCTGCTTTATTGTCACAAAATATTTGGACAGGTTGTTTAGAAGGCAAACTCAAAACCTTGTAAGAGAAGTCTTAGCCATAGTGTCTCACAAAGTACATTTGCTAAACCTCTAAATTCAGCTTCTACACTTGAGCGAGCTACAACATTTTGTTTCTTGCTTCTCCATGTCACAAGATTACCTCCTACAAAGGTGAAATAGCCAGAAGTAGATCGCCTGTCACCCTTATCACCAGCCCAATCAGCATCAGTATATGCTTCTATACTTTGATAGTTTGTGTTTTTGGTGAATAATACTCCTTTTCCAGGAGCAGACTTTAAATATCTCAAGATGCGAGTAACTGCATTCATATGTTGTTCTCCAAGATTATGCATAAATTGGTTGACAATACTTAAAGCATAAGCCAAATCTGGTCTAGTATGAGATAAGTACATCAACCTACCAACAAGTCTTTGGTATCTTTCTTTGTTAACTGGTACCTGGTTGGATTCAACACACAATTTTAGACCTTCTTCTACTAGTGTATCAACTGGTTGACACGCTGACATACTAGTCTCTTGTAGTAAATCCAAGGCATATTTTATTTAAGATAAAAAGATTCCATCCTTTGATCGAGAAACCTCGATCCCAAGAAAATACTTTAAGAACCCAAGGTCTTTCATTTCAAATTCTTTAGACAAATAACTTTGAAGAGCTTTTCTTTCTTCAGGATCATTTCCTGTTACGATCATATCATCTACATATACAATAAGTATAGTGATCTTACCATGCTGTTTCTTTAGAAATAAAATATGGTCTGAATTGCTCTGCTGATAGCCAAATTCTTTCATAGACTTTGTGAACCTGCCAAACCATGCTCTTGGAGATTGCTTTAATCCATATAGTGATTTCTTTAATTTGCACACTTTTCCATTATGAATTTCTGACATCATACTTCCTGGTGGGAGATCCATGTAGACTTCTTCAGATAAATCTCCATGTAGAAAAACATTCTTTACGTCAAACTGATTTAATGGCCAATCCAAATTTGCAGCTAGGGATAATATGACTCGAACTGTGTTCATTTTTGCTACAGGTGAAAAAGTCTTTGTATAGTCAATCCCATATGTTTGAGTGTATCCTTTTACCACCAATCTTGCTTTATAACGTTTAATTGTACCATCTGCTCGGTACTTCACTGTAAAAATCCATCGACATCCAACAACTTTCTTTGTTGGTTGGCGATCAACAAGTTCCCAAGTCTTGTTCATTTGTAAGGATCTCAGCTCTTCATTCATAGCAGCTTTCTACTTTGGGTCAGCTAAAGCTTCCTGCACACTGTTAGGAATAGATACAACAGATAATTGATTCACAAATGACATGTTTGATTTTGACAAACGATGGTTAGACACATAGTGACTCATGGGATATTTTACTTTACTAGAAAGTTCGGCTTCATATGTGGGTTTAGGAATACCTCTTGTGTTACGTTGTGGTAATTGTCTTCTGTTTGGCTCAAGAACAACTTCAGTAAACGATTGGTATGATATATCGACAGGAGAAGGAGCCATACTATCGAATGGCTCAATTTCAGGCTGAGAAGTACTCAATTCGTCAATGGGATGTTCATCACTTATTTCTTCAATTATTTGGTTCTCATTAACATTTTGATCTAATGTCATTCCACTTGAATCTAATTCATATATTGCTTGGTTTGGTTCGGTTTGTGAGTCATCAATAGTGTAATCCAATGCTATGTCACTTACATCTAACTTACTCACATTTTGGTTTTCACTTCCATCATAATCGAGAGTTTGAATTTCCTTCTGGTACTCCCTCTGAAATTCAGCTTCAGAAAAGTACATTGTATCTTCATGAAAGACAATGTCCATTATGACAAACAATTTTTGAGATGGGGGATGGTAACATCGATATCCTTTTTGATGACTAGCATACCCAACAAAAATGCATCACAATGCTTTAGGAGTTAGTTTTGTGCTTTGATGTTTGTGGAGGTGTACAAACACCACGCAACCAAAGACATGAGGGGGTAAATTTGAGACAGTTGGGGCAACAACTACATCTGTTAGGGTTTGGAATGGCGTTTTGAAATTGATGGTACTGGATGGGACTGAATGGGACTCTATTAATTAAATAGGCTGCAGAAGTGAGTGCTTCACCCCAATAAGATAATGGCATATGGGCTTCAATTAATAAAGCTCGGACCATGGCCAACAAGTATTTATTCTTGCGCTCTGCCACCCCATTTTGTTGCGGTGTGTAAGAGCAAGTTGTGTGATGAATCATTCCTTGTGTCTCCAAAAATTGTTGAAGCTCAATACTCTGGTATTCTCCACCATTGTCACTCCGAAGAACTTGAATCTTTGCACGATATTGAGTTTCAATCATTTTATGGAACCTTTGAAATAACGAATTCACTTCACTCTTAGATTTCATCAAGCATAGCCATGTCATCCTTGTACAATCATCAATAAACGTTACAAACCACCGTGCCACACCCAAAGTAGTAACTTTAGATGGACCCCAAACATCATAGTGAATAGTCATGAAAGGTAGTAGACTTTTGTTCAATCGTAATGGAAATGAAGCACGATGACTTCGGGCAAGTTCACAAACATCGCAGTGGAAGCTCGAAACATCAGCTGCTAAAAATAAACTGGGGAATAACCTGTTTAGATAACTAAAGGAAGCATGTCCAAAACGGCGATGCCACAACCATATTTCTTTCCTCTTTTTTTCTTCAGAACTAACAACTGTCAATGCTTGTTGTGAGCTTTCAATACTCGTTGAGTCCAAATCTAAGTAATACAGTTGCCCCCGTCGAGTACCACAGCCAACGTTTTTCTGGTGTTGATGTCCTTAAACACACAATAATTAGGCCAAAAAATTACAACACAAGATAAGGTAGTGGTTATTTGAGAAACAGATAAAAGGTTATAATCTAAAGATGGAACAACTAAAACAGACTCTAATTTTAATGTATCAATCAGAGTTAAAGAGCCTTCCCCAATGATTGGGGTTGAAGTACCATTTGCAACAGAGACAAAATGTTTGGTAGAGGGTCGAAGTGATGAAACATGTCTAGCATCATTTGTCATGTGATCTGTTGCACCCGAATCAATTATCCATATATTATTCAAAATAGAGGTAGAACTATTTAAAGCCTTACCAATATTATTTGTAGATATTACCAATGTCGAAGCTTGGTCAATGGTTTTATCTGCTGGCTTGGTTTGAACGGTCAGAACAAATCTGATTCTTGAGGATTCAATGTGGTGACTCATTGTATCTCCTTCTTTTTTTTTATAATAAAAAACAGGAAATAAAATCCTTTTTTTTTTTTTGATATCCCTTTTTTTTTAATAGATATCCCTTTTTTTTTGGGTGCATAGATAAATATATATATATATATATATATATATATATATATATATGGAATACTGCTTATAAGGAAAAACAAAAAAGGAATTAAAAAAAAGGAAAGAAAGCACCAGATTGCCTCTGGACGAGAGGACGATGGTGGCTGTTCGCAGCTGTCGGTGGCGATGGCGAGGACGGAGGATCAGCTGGTGACGTGAGACGAGCACTGTGGTGGCGACGGCGTTTGGGTGGCGAGGTTGGGTCGTTGGGTGGCTGAATGGGTATTGCGATATCGCAATGGGGATGGGAATGGGTGTCACGACGTGTTTGGGTTTGGGGGTATGGGTTTGGGTGGTGTGTTGGGTGGTACGATAGTGGTGGGTGTTTAAACGAGGGTTAGAATATGACTAGTTTGGTCGAGATAGAGGAGGTGGAAATGGCATGATGTGTCGTATGGGTTGCGTTTTGTAAGGTAGGTTTGAATATTGCGATGGTTGGGACTAAGAATGAATTCACAATGGGGTCTTGATGGTTGTCGGAAGATGATTAAAGGTGGTGGTTGGAAGGCTCTTGTTGGTTCTGTGGTAACTGGGGTTTGGTTAAGCCGTGGGTATTCTTTGCCGTGGGTATGGGGTTTTGGTTTGGGCGAGTTGGTGCCATCTGTGGACGAGTTCGGGCGAGCTTGGGTGGTTTTGGGTGGTCAGTTTTTTTTTTTTTTTTTTACAGAACCTAATCGGCTCTGATTTCTACCATATTGGGAATGATCTCTAACATATTGACATTTTATTTACTTTCCTATTTCAAAATGAATCTCAACAGGCGGTCGGAGGCACAATCGACATTATTTACTTCTTCATTCGGGCGGCAATTACTGGACTCTAGTGGTTGCGTAGATATACGGTGGATTAGAAGGATGAGTTTAATTTCTTTTAAGACGGCTATTATATACTAACATATAGAACGGTTAATATAGCCGTTTTAAAAGAATTTTTTTAAAGACGGCTATTAGCCGTCCTATAAAGTACCACCTAATTTTTTTCGTAATAACTGTCCTATATTTTTTATACGACGGTCATATATTTGTGACCGTCCTATTTATTTTTCACTCTAAATTTTAAGTCGTTTTATATTACTTATAATGTAGTAGTGTTTTTTACCTCCAATAGAAACCCCTTAGGCCTCCTTGTTTGCTTTTAGCAGTCTTGGAGGTCAAGTAACTACTCTAGGGTATGGTGAAGTGATTGGATATTTACTGAGGATTTGATTGCATAACAGCGATCTTGAGCTTGCAAGCTTTCCAGTGGTGATTTTCGTGCCTTAATCAGATCTTTGCTTGAGAAATTATGCGTGGTCATAGTTTCATAGTAAAATGCCAACTCTAAGGCTCTGGGGCCCAGAAAATTAATTAAAAAAAAAATCAATATTTATCCTCCAGAGTCTTGTATCCACTTTGAAATGTGATCATTACATTGCAATTTGAGTGGATGGTTGAGATTGAACTTGTAACCTTATATATAGGCCAAGTCTCTGTCAACTCATTCACTCAGAACTGAAGTAGTCAACAATTGCGTTTTGGCAGTTTGCTTTGGGACAATACTTGGGACTCCTCGAAAGTCTTGGTAAGTGGATCAAGACTTCCTTTTTCTTTGATTTCTCACAATCTAGTTCTTCTCCATAGAAATACCTTCTTAGTTCGCTACTTCTTAGAAACCTACTAGCTCAAATACTTTTAGGTTTGTCACTCAACACTTAGCTATCAGTGCTGGGAGTAAAGTAGACATTAGTCACGTTTTAGGAGAGAAGTCATCATGCTAAATTGTAGTTCAGCAGTTTGAGGTGACTATCGTATATACTGCACCAATAACCACCCAAGTCCTCTTCCTAGCTTAGGATGTCCCCATAGGAAGTGATGACTTGCTTTGAAGTCCAATTTGTGCACCAGTATCCTTGCTCGTAAGGGAGTTACATCCAGAAAGGGTGAACTTGGTCCTCTAAAGAGGTCAAATCTGCTACTGACGAGCTGTATATTGAGGCTCTGGCATGCATTCACTACCTTAAAGCTGCCAAGAGAAATATTGAGTAAGAGAAAGATTAGATTTCTAGCTCGTTGATCCAGGATACCTAAGAGAAAATGAGAATTTTTGGTGCTTTTGAAAAAGAAAGTTCCCTATAGGAAACTGTTCAGAGGGCAAAGACACCTATTGAGGCTTCTTGTCAACTATTTCTCAAATTTCTTCTAGGGTGCAGCTGAGCATGGTGAGTATGACGATACCCCAGATGGCAGGGGTGCAGTAGCTATAGTTCCAACCACTCAGGGCCCCTGCAGAACCCCAAGTATAAGCTGCGCTTAGTCAAACGATGAGACTTAGGACATCGATCCCATCTACATAACAATCACGAATAATGTAGAGATCCAGTAGCTCTAAGAATTTTATTTGGATTTGCCTTAGCTTTTTGCTATAGTTTAATTTTTATTTGATTAGTTATTGTAATCTAGAACCACTTTGATGTTTAGTAAAACATATGCATGTGTTTTCCTTATTTTGTCCTTTGAGACTCGATAGACAAGAAAACTTCATGCGTATTTCTTGAGGCACTTTGCACGGCCTTATAGCATACTTCAGATATTTTGTGATTTTCCTTTACACTAAGGACTTGGCAAAGTTTGGTACCTAGCCCATACTTATATGAATTTTGTCTACCTTGTTGATTCAAACTTTCAGGACAGTGAGCATTAGTCTTGTTATCTGGACACCTTAGCCCACACTTGTCAAAATTTTGTATACTTGACATTTTTTCAAAGAAATTATTATCGGATCCCGGCAACATAAAGTTTTGGTGAATTACTTGTACTTTTCTAAGGAAGATAAAACCTGGGAAGTAGAGTGCTGAACCAGAAGTCGAAGTATTTTGAGCAAAACTATCATTTTTTAAAATCTTTAAGCAGTCGAAAGTTGAAGGAGTTTGGGGAAAGTGCACCTAAACAAAAAGGAGTAGCAAGAGGGGGACCAACGATGAGAAAATACTATGGCTCCGCACATGGTGATTTCTTTACCACAAGCCGTCATGCTACAAAAAACTTGACTGACCCTCAGACTTGTTCCCAAAGTTCTCAACTTTTTTCCGAGTGTTTCCAAATGTTAACTTGTTCTACATCTTCATGTGATTCTTGCTCAAACAGTACTTTTGAGGCAACTCCCAGAAAAGGCTAAAAAGTCACCATGGAGCCACTTAAATTTTAATCTCCTTGAACAGAACTTTCTTCAAATAGTGAAGATTGGTGAAGATTGCTAAATCATTGGGTAGTTAATTTCTTTAATCTCTTTAGCCATAATTTTTTCAAAAAATTACCAAGAGTTTTGTCCAAAAGTGCTCAGGTAGTGGAAACTTATAGGGTAAAATCTCTTACGAATCCTTAAGAATACCAGTCCCCCTGCTTAGCAAAATTTTGGCAAAAGATAAAGTGTGGTGAGCAAACACTTATGCCAATGCAAATTCATTAGTTTGTTGAGGTCTAGAATGTGGCAAAGATAAAGACCTACAAAGAGTAATTTTTTTTTTAGCCTGGAGTGAAGTCGTAGGTTGTAGAGCCATCTTGTGGTCTACGTACTTCTTCCCCCTGGCATAAAAGCCTAAAGTTTCTTTAGAGCATGGTGTAAAGCTGTACCTTATAGTGTCTTTGTACTTCTACCGCTTGGTGTAAAAACTTAAGGTTTCTTTTGAGCATAGAGTGAAGCCATGCCACTTGGGGTCGGTATACTTCTAACCTTGGGCAAAAAAGCGTAAGGTTGCTTCTAAGCGCAGAGTGAAATTGTGTCTCATGGGTTCAGCGTACTTCTAGCCCTTGGCATAAAACTGTAAGGCCTCTCCTGATCATGGAGTGAAGTCGTGCTCCATAGGGTCAGCATACTTTTAGGCCCCGACGTAAAAGAGTAAAGTTGCTTAGGAGCACGTAGTGAAGTTATGCCCCATGGGGTTAGTGTACTTCTAGCTCGCAGCATAAAGTGTAAGGGTGCTCCTAAGTATGGAATGGAGTCATGCCTAGTGGGATCAGCGTGCTTCTAACCCTAGGCATAAAAGCGTAAAGTGGCTTTGGTGCGTAGAGTGAAATCGTGCACCATGGGGTCAGTGCATTGCTAATCCTAGCATAAAATCATAAAGCTGCTTCTAAGCACAAAGTGAGCCGTGCCCTGTAGGATATGCATATTTCTATCCCTAGGCATCAAAGCATGAGGTTGCTTCTAAGCGCAAAATGAAGTAGTTCCCATGGGATCAACGCACTTTTAGCCCCTAGCATAAAAGTGTAAGGTTGTTTTTAAGTGCGGAATGAAGTTGTCTCCTATGGGATAACACACTTCTAACCCCTAGTGTAAAAGCATAAGGTTGCTTCTGAGCGTAGGGTGAAGTCGTTCCCCATAGGGGCAACACATGTCTAGCCCTCGGTATAAAAGCAATGAAGAAATTTTTGAGCCTCTCTTCTTTCATTATGGATAATAATACTTCTCTAGATCTCTTGGGTGTCTATATGTATCTTTTTTTCTCTATATCTCTTGGAAGCCTCATATTGGTGGTCCCTACAAATCTAATATCTTTGGTGAATGACTAAGCTTGGACTTGCAAGCCTATATATAGGCCATGCTTCTATTAGTTCATTTACACTACTTTTCCCATGTTATAAATTTGGTGGATAAACAAGTTATGCGAATGCAATCTGAAAGCTGTGTTTGCCACTGTTGACAAGTCTTTGCATGTTCTATATTCCAAGTATTTGAGAGTTGATTGTTAACACTTTTTTGGGCGGCATATTCCTCTTAGGTTAGACATTCTAAGTACAGCCTTTTACAAGTGTTCATAATTACTCATGGATGTAGGTTCTAAGTATCTCCATAATTTTTTGCTAACTTTTGTTTAGGCAGAACATGCCTGCAAGAGGCAATTGATCTTGTGTATCCCTTTGCCCCAATAGCATTCATAATCAATTGTGTAATGAATACTTGCTTTTGAATTTTTCTTTTTAAGAAAGATCCCAAGAAAGGTGAGAGGGTCACAATAGAGCCACTTAAATTCTAGGCTCCTTAGATAGAACATTCACTTAATGAAAAATTATCCTTGGTTGTTGGGTGCTTTGGTTATCCGTTGTTGGGTGCCTCGGTTTCCAGTCATTGGGTGCCTAAGTTATCGGTTGTTGGGTGCTTAGGTCATCAATTGTTGGTTGTATGGGTCAAAACTTGGCGATGCATAGCATCAAGCCAGCAGTTATATAATTTTGTTGATGCTAGAACTAAGACTTGTAATAGTAAAGTATTAAGATAACACTTTAATCAGTTTCGCTACTTGGTAATATTTGCTTAGATTTATATAATACTTGTGAAAATCCACTGTTTAGAACTCTTATGCTACCTAAACAATACTTAGCCAACTTTATCAAACACCACATCTCGCAATGATGCTTAATCTGCTGAAGGATCCAAAGAGTGTGTGCTAGGATCAATGATGTGGAAAATGAACCAAGACAAGAATAAGGTCAAGTGGACTAAAGCCGTGTAGACCTTGCACTAATCAGACCAAGTTTGGTTCGTTAGTCATCTTTTCAGACTGGGTCCAGTTATATTTGGACAAGATGAATCATGGTTGGTCAACTGATCGGCTGGTCAGTTAGTTAAATGGTGGTTGACCTTCTAATAGACTAGATGTAGGTCGGACATGACCTGTGTGGATTTGGGCTAGGAAATGGAAGGCTGGCAGGTGTTGTCTTTCCAATATGATGGCGTTCCATTCCTATATGCTTATCTTTTGACTTCTAATTGTTGTGCCCAAATGCTATCAAATATTTGTAAGTGTTGGGTGATGAATCTTTGGGGTATTGCTTCTTGGATTCCCAGGCTTCCCAAGATTGTGAAATATACTTGTTACGCAGAACCAACTTGAATAACACTAGTTTAAGAAACCTCCCAGGAAATGCTAGAGGTTCATAAGTATTCACTTAAGTTTCAGTATCCTTAGATAGAACTTACTTAAATAGTAAGTACTCAATTGAGCATGTGTGGATTTTGCTATGCTTAGCTCTTGACATTTCTAGAAAAAAAAAAAAACAAATCTTACTAAGTGTTGGGTGACGAATTAATAGGTTTTTACTCTTAGAGGCCTCTAGTCTCCCTATGCTTGTCAGTTGATAATTTATAGATCCAAAATACACTTTAACAATCTAAACTTCTCATTGTCTTGAACCAAAGAATATATTTCTTTTTGCTTGGCTTATCATAGTACAAGCATATAGAAATTCCAGAGGGATTAAGTTGAATAAGTTAATGGCATCACTAATTGATTTTTGGAAGGACTGGGAAACCTTTTCTTTGAAAATATGTAGTTAAGCGTGCTTAAGTGATGGAACTTGGATCCACAGTTAGGTGGGAACAAGCTTGCTAGTGCAACCTGGAAGGTAGTTTGCCAACTCCACAGTAGCCTAAGTGATGGTGCTTTGGATACATAATTTTGACATGACAAGCCTGGTTGTGCCACTTGGAAGGCAGCTGATTTGGATCATGCGACTTGGAAGATGGTACTTCACCAACTCTGCAGCGGCTTAAGTGATGGCACTATAGATCCAAAGTTTGGATAGGGAAAGCTTGCAATACAACCTAGAAGGCAACTAGTCTGGATCACGTAGCGTTAAAGATGGAAGTTTGCCAACTCATAAGTGGCCTAAGTGATGATGCCTTGGATCCACAATTTAGAGTGCCACCTGAAGGCAGTTGCTAGTCAAGATCATGTGGCCTAGAATGTGCATATTTAGAAATTCTACAACAAATTGAGTGGCAGAGTCCTAGAAAGCACTACCTTTTGGAAAGCAACTTGTCTTTGCTTGGTTGGTTTGCTTGATAGGCTGGCCTACCTGTCTGGTCTGTCAGGTTGGCTGCTATACTTGGCTAGTAAATCTGGAGAGCTATCTTACTAGGCTGTTCATCCTTGGTTGACTACCTACATACTTTTCCTAGGTGGTGGTTCTTCTTTTCTAGTCTATCAGGTTGGATACTTTACATGGTTAGTTTGCTTAGTGGGTTAGCCTACCTGACTAGCTACTCTTCCTAAGTTACTAAAGCTTTCATGCATTTCCTACCATCTTTTTCCTGGGGTAGAGGAAGCTAAAACCTTACTTGATTGTCATCGAGATGTTTGGTGGACAAGGTTGGTGGGTCGCTTCTACCAAGGTGGTTGTTCAAGCTCCTCTTGGGTGGTCACTTCATCTTGGCACACAATAGATGTAGGTGTGGCCTCTTGAGTTGACAGGACTAAGAGTTTGGTCTCTTGGACATCAAAGAGATTTTGCTCATCTTATGAAGGTTATACAACCTCATAAACATGTTGGGAATTTGTACCTTTCATCCACAGGGTCAAAATGCTTTTGTGGTTGAATTTTGGTGATGAATGTGTCAAAGAACATGATGAACACTTTGAATGTTCTTAAGTTGTTTTAAGCTCAAATCGATCAGCATATAAGATTTGTTTGTCATAGACAGCGTCAGATGTTGAAGCCAATTTTTACATATCAAAAATTCATCAACACATTAACCTTCAACAACAAAAATAGTGAGAATGATTGACACTAAAGGTGTCAAAAATAGTGAGAAAAACTAACATAGTAGAATATAATATTATAAAATGTGTACCTTATAACTTAACTATTAGGCTATGGGTGAAAATAATATCATAAAAAATATTCTAATATTTGTCTCTGTTTTTTTTTTTTTTTATAGATAATATTTGTCTATATCATATATTAGATAATTACTCCAACATATCTAATATTCGATTTGAATATATAAATATTATATATTTGATAATAATCATTTAGATATTAGATATTTATTAAATTAATTTATAGATATCTAATGTTAAATATTAGGTATCAAATATTAAATATTTACATATTAATTAATAGATATTTGGTATTATATATCAGAGATTAAATATTAATTAATATATATCTTATATGAGACATTAAAAAGATATTAATTTGGCTAATATTTTACGATAATTTTACAAAAATAAAATTATTTAACCACTTTCAAATTAACTATTTTTTTATTTGACTTAATGCAATTAAAATGACTTAATTTATGTTTAAATGTGATAAGTGTAGGTGAAACAATAACAAACGGAGAAAAAACAAGTTAAAGCAGTGAAAAAGCATGTCATGCCATGGTGGGGGATTATTGTGTCATGGCATGCCTAGACAACATAGACAACCTAAGGCTTCCATGCCGCGGTGGGAGGAAATATGTGTCGTGACCAGCATTGGTTATAAGAAAAGTCAAGAACTTTGTTCCACAATAGGCACTTATTCAAGCTGCAACACGAGTTATTTTCCTGTGTAATTTTGCAACATCAGATCAATTTTTACTCCTCTACATCTGTTTGATTAGTAGCATCTGATCATTCTCTATATCTGTTTAATAGTCTAGATTAGGTCATTGTTAGCCTATAAATATGATTCTTAGACTGCCAAGCAATTCAATGTACGCTTTTCTATAACTAATCGAAATCAATAGAGAAATTGGCAGCAAGTTTAGTGAGGGAGAGTTGATTCCTAGGATTCTTTTATACCAAATTATATAATACGAGTGTCTTGAATCATTTATTGTAAATATTATGTTTTTGTTATTTTTATTAATTTTATCTATCAATTTATGTTAGCCTAAATAGTTTAAAGTAACCATAATTGGGTACTCAATTCCTAATCCTTATGGGTTTAACACTCTATTTTTAAATACTTATCACTTGTACACTTTTCGTGCACTTGTTATATATATATATTTCCTATTATTTTTATTTATTTATTTATTTATTTTTGTATCATTTTATTAACCTTTTTTGTTTTTTATTACTAATATAACTTTGTTTTATTTTTATCTAATTAGATTTTAGTAGTTATTTTATTTATTTTTTTAATTATCTTTTTGCTGCATAATCTTTTTCTTTAGTTTTATATTGATATATAAGTGATGGATTTGAGTATCAAAATCTTATAGATGCAAAGATGATAATTTAGGAAGCAACTAGCCTTATAGCATACATTGAATGAGCAAGTATTGTGAGGCCATTCTACACAAGAACATTATAATCTTTTGAAGTTGAGGTCTTACATATCCACTTAACCCATACAACATCCACTATATACATATACATGGAATGGAGGGAACCACACCTATAAAAATATCTTTACCAATCTAAACTCATCACACTTTTGCCAAAATTTGGATTAGGGGAGTCAATTGTATAGCTCTCAAAGATATAATAAAGAGGAAATACCTTCTACATGGCCAACATATGTAATGAACTACTATCATCATCCACAACCACCCCCACCCCCACCCCCACCCTCACAAGAGGAAGAATCATCCCATAAGAATGATTGAAACTCTTGTATGGAATTAATGCAAAGCTTCATAGACAAATTGAAACAAGAGGAATCACAAATGGAAATGCTTGATCATGACATGAGGGAGCAACTATAGACTTTATCTTGTAATCTCACTAAAACCTAAGGCTTTTTGTTTGGTGACAAAAATATCAACCTAACTATAGAAGACAAAGAACCCAACCATGAGGAAACATCCATTTAGGGTGAAGTACATAAGGTAGTGGCAAGCGTAGAGGATCCTAAGCATGTATTGGAAGATGAACCCAAGGACACCTTTGAAGAGTATGTCGTACCAATAGTGGAGGAAAGAAAAGTTCCTATCATTTTAGACACACCAATAGTAATTATAGGAGGTTTTTACTCTGATACACAAAATAGGGAGATTACCTTGAGCATCAAGAATGAAAGGGTTATCTTTAAGATTTATCTAGTCAAAGATCTCTCTAGAGATGCTGGTGAGGACTATTAGTTGGATTTTAAGGATGATCTTGATGAGTGCAAACTCAATAATGAAGCTCCAACTTATCCATTTGAGATGACCTTTGGGTAAGCAATTGTTTTTGGAGACTTTTAAATACTGAAAATGGGTCTTGGTGCTTCTACGAAGAGGAAGCGAGTTTGGAACCCAATAGGAAATCATTATAATCTTAACATAACAATAATAAAGACTGCGAAGCGGTTAATCCCAAAATACTATGTATATTATCAACCATGATGGATAATGATGGTCTGGTCAAGGACCTAGAGTTAGCTTCTCTTCTTAAGACACTGACTCTCGCTTCACTTCTTAAAATGCGACTCTTCTTAGGAGGCAACCCAAAAAATTAAAATTTTGTGTTTATGATTTATGCTCCAATTATTAGTTTTATTTGTTTAATATCTTAGGTAAATAAAATAAGAGATGGAAATAATAGTGCTTACATGGATATATCGAGTGTGAAGACTATGACATCATAAAAGATTCTATATCATATGGCTAATGTTCTAGTCTGAGAAGGATCCTAGATAGACTCATCTTCTAACTAAAACGGTCAAAGTGAACCTCATAAATACTCCATTTAATTCCTAGAATAGGTAACATGATCGGAGTTGAACAACCTAGCCTCTCTGATTGCCCTGAATTCTAGCCTTCTACTAAATTATAACCATTATTTGATCACCATTTGACTTGAGTGTCAGAGTCCATATAAAAGCACCACCCTTTTGGGGTCTTCCTACAGATTCTAACGTGTTTGTTGTTTTGTAGGCTGACTATTGATTATGGAAAAAAATGCATTAATAGTTTTGTGCCACCTATGGGAATCTTTTCTTCCATCAAATTTGAGATTGAAGGAAGAACTTCTACCTCCCTTAAAAGGCCTCTCTTCATATGAACACCCCTATGGTAAGATAATTATTCCTGGACTATAAATGCTCGTCGAACACCCCGATGGTGATTCCATCACTTCTTTTGGGCAATCAAGAATCACCTCAGGAAAGAGTCTCCCCTTCACATAAGGAAGTCGCAGAGCATGAAAACTCTAAAAGAAGAAATGAAAATGCTTAACCTCCTTCTGATCTTGCTGCGAACGAGACCCAAAGGATGCTACTAGAAGATAAGAAACTAAAGCATGTCCCAATTGACTCTCTCGATCAAGACAAAATAGTGAAGAGAGAAATTGAACTCAGCCCCCACCTTGAAGAGGAGCTAACCAGCTTCTTCAGAAAGTGTTAAGATTGTTTTGCGTAGCTCTACGAAGAGATGCCAGGCATTGATCCCTCCAACATGTTTCAGTTGAATTATGGATTGGAAATGAGAATATAGAAAATAAGTGGAGAGGAGAATGAGAAACTCAAAGAGAGACATATTCTCCTTCATATATTTTGAATACAAATACAAGCTATTTATAGGAATAAAAAGTAACAATTAATACATAATTTATTACTCACACTTTAACACTCCCCCTCAAGCTGAACATAATTTATGTTCAGATTGGATAACATAAATAGAAATAAGCAAAAGAGTTGGCCGGTTGACCTTTCTAGAAAACAACGGCTACGAAGACATGAGCTTGACATGAATGCACCAATCTGAAATTGTAGGACACTTCAATACTCCCTTCCTCGTCAGAGGCTGGATACCCCCCTCAACGTCAGGGGCTGGACCCACTCGGTAGTCCCCCCTCCACGCAGGGCTAGGGTTCCCCCCTCCACGTAGGGCTTGGGAAATTGTAACAGAGAATGGCGTTGATGGGCCATGGTTGAAGATGATTGCTGCTAAACTGAGATGAAAGACAATGGAGATGATAGTAGGGCCAGTGATGATCTTGACCTCCCTGATGATAACACATTTCCATAGAAAATAAATCCACCGAGCCTAATGATATAAGCATAGCGGAAGGAATGTCCTTGGCCGATGTGGGACTCCTCAACACTCCCCCACACATCGGCAGACACCGATGTTGGACACACCGCTGAGGGCGGCCATGTTAGGCACATCGCTGAATCCAAGAACCTGCTCTAATAGTGGAAGGAACGTCCCTGGCCGATGTGGGACTCCTTAACACTCCCCCTCACATCAGCAGACACCGATGTTGGACACACCGCTGAGGGCGGCCATGTTAGGCACATCGCTGAACCCAGGAACCTACTCTAATAGCGGAAGAACCATCCTTCCTGATGATAACACTGGCGATAACACTGATCATGAAGCCCTTGATAATAACACTAATGAAGAAGCCCCCTGATAAAACTACACCATGATGAAGCTAACTTGCCCAACATGCATAGAAGAAGTCACTTGAATACTACTATTATAAGAAAGCTCCCAGGAAAGATTGGAGGGTCACACCGGAGCCACTTAAATTCCAATCTCCTTAAACAGAACTTTCCTAAATAGTAAGTACTCAGCCACATATTCATAGAAAATAAATCCATGAATTATTTATTATTTTATTTTTTTTGCTGACTGGACCGTTGACCGTGTCTGAGATGCTGACTGGGCAGCTGATTGGATTGTTGACTGCTGATTGGGCTGTTGACTGCTGACTGGATTGTTGAGTTGCTGACTGTACTGCAAACTGGGCTCAAACTAAGTTGATTAATTGGATTGGGCTGATTGATAAAGGAGATTAGGCTTTTATGGGCCAAGACTTAAACAAGATTGGACTGTGGATAAATGGGTTGATGAATGGACTGGGCCTCAATTTATTGGGCCTTTGATTTGGGCTTAAATAAAGAAGTTTTTTTTTTTTAATAAAGAATGGAGAAAATGCACGCAGACATGAGCATAATAATATACCCATTCAGAACATGCAAAACACCCTGTCTCTGTCTCTGTATCTGTCTCCAATATAAAATATTCCTTTCCTTTTCTTATCTTTTCCATTAAAAACACCCTGTCATTTTCCTTTTTCATCACATGGGTATCATTATTTTCTGGAGAGTGATATCATAATGGACGCGTGCGTGGCCAGCTAACATCCATATTTGCTCTCCATTATTTCTCCAACATGGATAGCTATGATAGATTAAAGAATGAAACATAATCAGAGCTTCTTGCGAGAATGGAGTTGGAGACACTTGGGGCTGCGACGGCAGGCGTGGACTGGGCGGCTGGAGGCGCGCGGCGACTGGCGAACCGGAGGCGCGCTCTAACTGAGACAGGTGCGGAGAGGACTGGAACGGCTGCTGCTGGGCTGAACAGCTGCTGATATTTGGTGGCGCGGGAGGCGCGGACCTGGGCAGGAGAGACAGGCAGCGCGCAGATTCCAGATGGTTCTGAACAGGCGGTGCACGGTGAGGCAGAGACTGGCGCTGAAGTTGGGCTGGCGACGCGACAACGGCTGGTGACTTGAAGGCGCGCTGGACGGCGCGCAGAGCGGACAGGTGCAGCTGGCGACGTCGCTGAAGTTGAACGGAAACTTGTGGACTGCTCTAATTTGGTATTTTTTTTTTTTGTCTGAAAAAATTGATCAAGTTGAAATAAAACTCTGAATTGGAAGCACATGGAATTGCTCTGAATTATGGAATTAGAATTGCTCTGAATTGCTCTGTTATGGAATTAGAATTGAGAAATAAGTGTTTGTTTATGTTTAGGATCGAAATTGCTCTGATATTAATCAAATGAAAAGAAGAGGAACAAGATCGAATAGTGCTTTGATACCAAGTTGAATTATGGATTGGAAATGAGAATATAGAAAATAAGTGGAGAGGAGAATGAGAAACTCAAAGAGAGACATATTCTCCTTCATATATTTTGAATACAAATACAAGCTATTTATAGGAATAAAAAGTAACAATTAATACATAATTTATTACTCACACTTTAACAGTTTCATTGGCCCCACCTAGATCCAACTACCCCCAATGAAAAAAAATAAGATTTTCCCTTGAGTATAATGTAATAATTAATTGAGAGGTTGGCAAACTTTAAAAAGTAAGCTTTGTCGACGAGGTCAAGTTCCCAAACGTGCTGGTAAACGTAATGGTGGTCCTAAAAAGGGGAGAGCTCATAGAACATTTGTAGACTTCACAGATTTGAAAAAAGGAACCCACAAAGACAGTTTCCCTTTTCCTAAAATCAACCAACTGATGGATGCGACAATAGGACATGAGCTCATTAGCTTCATGTATGCCTCCTCAGGCTATAATCACTGCTACAAATTTGGTTTTATAGGACGGTCACTGGCCGTCCTATAAAGTCTCATCCTAAAAGAATCGAAAAAAATAGGACGTTCACGGAGCGTCTTATAAAAAAATTTTATAGGACGGTCACTGGCAGTCCTATAAAATTCTTTTAAGACGGCCACTGACCGTCTTATAAAATTCTTTTAGGACGGCCATAAAAAAAAAAAAAACTTTTAGGACGGCCAGTAGCCGTCCTATAAAATTCTTTTTTTTTTGTGTTCGTCAAGTACTGAAATCTATATATAACATGTACAATTTATTTTATTCTAGAAACACGATTATATATATATATATATATATAATTAAATACATAAATACAATTTATGAATAATATTTTTAATTAAAGATATAACTAATTAAAAAGAAAAAAAAATTGGCGCCGCTTTCAATTTTTCTTTTCCCGCTTTAGTTTTTCATTTCCCTCTTTCTTTTAGGACTCAACCTGACAATCAAAATTCAACCCATAGTTTCACAATAAGAAACTACCAAACCAAATATCATTAATACTCAACATTAAGATTGATACTTATAACAGAAATGCAAAGAAAATGGGCAAAAATGGGCGAAAAAATGGCAAAGGAAAATCAAGAAAGGAGAATGATCAGAGTGAGCGAAAGGAAACAAAGAAATTAAATGTCCAACTATTTAAAGAAAAAAATAATTATTAAAGTCGAGCAAAATACAAATATCAACCCAAAGTGGAGTATATATATATATTTAAAAAAATTACCAAAGATTAGCTTAAGAATAAAACAAATAATAAGTGCATAATAAATAGTCAAAGCCTTCACATGCTACCAGCTCTGCTAGCAAAAACCAATTATTGTTGGTGGTGATATTGATGGGGATGGGGATAAGGATGAGTGTCCTGGTGAGAAAGAGGAGGAGAAGAAGAAGGACGAGGGATTGATTTTTCTTTTAAGTTAAAATGAGTTAGGTTCACTTGCGAGAAGAAATATATATAAGTAAAAAAATTTACACTCGTTCTTTTAGGATGAACACAAAAAAAAAAAAAAAAAACTGAAACTATTAGCCGTCCTAAAAGAATTTTTTTTAAGACGGCTAATAGCCGTCCTATAAAGTTCCGCCTAATTTTTTTTCCGTAATAACCGTCCTATATTTTTTATAGGATGGCCATATACTTGAGACCGTCCTATTTGTTTCTTACTCTAAATTATAAGCCGTCTTATATTGCCTAAATTGTAGTTGTGAATCAAATAAAGATGCATCCAAATGATAGGAAAAAATTAACGAGGAATTTGTTGCTACAACGTGATGTTCTTCAAACTAAAGAATGTAGGTGCCACCTACTAGAAGCTAGTAAACAAATGTTCAAGATCTTTTAAGCACAACTATGGTAGCATACATAGACAACATGCTCGTCAAATAAAAATGGAGCAACTCCCATCTTGAAGATTCAAGATGCTACTTTGACATTGTATGACATTACAAGATGAAGCTCAATCCCAAGAAGTATGCCTTTGGTGTAAAATCAAGAAGGTACTTGGGCTATCTAGTCATCCATAGGGGGACGAAGCCAATCCTGATCAAATCAAAGCATTGGTAGATATGTCATCTCCTAGAACAAAGAAGGAGGTCCAGAGACTGACCGATAGAATTGCAACCCTCAACAAGTTTATCTCTATATGCTCAGATAAATTTCAGACCTTCTTTAAGGCACTAAAAAGAGCTTCAAAATTTGAGTAGAACAAAACTTGTGAACTGACCTTTAAGGACTTTAAGAAATATATCGAATCTCCTCCCATCCAACTCAAACCAAACCTAGGAGAAGAGTTTTTCCTCTACCTAGTAGTTTCAAAATCCACGGTCAGCATGATGCTTACCAAAGATGATGGAAGGGTCCACAAGCCCATATATTACATCAGTAATGTACTCTGAGACATTAAAACTCGTTATCCAATGTTGGAGATGCTGGCCCTAACATTACTAACTATACCAGAGAAGCTCCAGCCTTATTTCAAAGTTCACACCATTGTCGTACTTAACTCCTATCCAATAAGGGTGTTGCTCCATAATGTAGATGCTTATGGAGGAATGGTGAAATACACACTAAAATTGAGCAACTATGACGTCAAATATTAGTCTTGTACAGCTATCAAAGCTCAAATCATGGTAGATTTTATAGCAAAGATGACAGTCTTGGTTGCTTTCGCATACACACAAACGCTGCAAGAAATTGGGGGGAAACTAATCCCCAACTCAAACACCGAGTTTTGAACCCTTGCAGTTGATGGTGAACGATTTTGTGAATAAATCTAAAGCATAACAAAAAGGAAAGAAGATAAACTAAACTTTAAAAATTCATTAAATTATAAAATGTAGCTTTTCTTAGCTATTTATAAGACAAAATTCTTGCTCACTAAGATTTACTATTTCCTTGCTCACCAAGACTTGATTACTTGCTTATTAAGTTTTATTTGAGCACATGTGTTTTACTATTTCTGATGTGATAAATTTAGTACTCGCAAGTGTACGAATCACTCGTAGAAAAGTGATAAGCAACTTCCAAGGTCGGTCTCTCAAGGAATTGCAGTGGTCTTAAATAACTATCTTTTTAATCTAAATAGAGTTCCAATAAAAATAAAACACTAATTAAATAGAGTTCTAGTGAAACTAAAACTCTAAACAACTAGAATCCTAAAGCTAGTAAAACTGTAAAAAGGTGTTTGTTTTGTGATGGGAACAATCATATGAACTATTAAACGAAAACAAGATCGCAAGTTAACAATCAATTCGAATGGATCAAAAATCAATGGAGGATGTATGGACGTTTAGTTTGGTTGGCCATGCTTGCATCGAAAAGGTATGGTGAAATAACATGAACGTTCTATATAAACAATATTACCGGCTTTCCTTTCGAGACTGCTTACGGTCGGGATAAATCTCTTTGTTGATTAACTAATTAACTGCCTTCGGTTGGGGTAAATCAAATAGTAATCAAATTATGCGCAAGGAAATAAATGCCAATCAAACTAATGCTATGACTAAGTCACTAATTTGAAGCTTTGATTAAGTGTTTCGGAATAAAGTTAAGGTGACGTTCATATAACTAGATTCTAAGATCTTTCAACCTAACTATGAATCTCAAATTGGCCCATGATAATTCATAATTAAATATCTAAACATGCTCTTAATCAAAAGGTAATTCATTTATATTAAATCTATAAAATATACACCATACACAATTCTAGCAAACATGGCAACACAAACTAAACATCCATAATGAAATTAGCCGCTCATGTTCATATTAATATTCATAGACAAATAAAATATGATCATACATTCCAACGAAAGAAGAAGAAAATAGAATTCTATAACAACAAGTAAACCTAGATCTAAATACCGCTTATGGATTGGATAGCGTTCTTCTCCAAAAGCTTTATCTTCAATTGTCGACGGCTTCCTTGGATCCTTAGAATGGTTTCTCTCGCTTCGTTTGAGTGTAGCAAAGCTCTAAAAATTGATTGAATTGCTTGTTTGGTCGCAAAATTATTGTGTGTAAGAGTTGTATTCGAGTTGCTCGAGTTATGTGTAAGGGGGAGTCTAAGGGGGTATTTATAGATGTAAGGGTTTACAAAAATCCTGATTGCCATAAGAATAGGTGCGCCGCAGCATACATTTTTCCCGCCGTGGCGCAACACAAATTCTGAAAATAATGTCAAAACCCAAGAGCTCCCCGCCGCGGCATGACTCTTCCTTGCTGCGGCGCGAGTTGTCTTCAGTTTCTTCACATGTACCCCCTTACATATGTGCTGGCTCAACATGTACGGCTTACATATTTGTCTCGTTTAGCCCGTAACTCGTGATCCGAGCGCCGTAAGTGTTCCGTCTTTGCGTGTTTTCATTATTTGACTCATTTGACGCTAAAAACACCTGAAATGCACTAAAACATACCCTTGATTCCGAATGGATAGATTTATGAAATTAATCGAATAAACAACAAATATTAAATCTATTTCTAAACAATTAAGTGCAATAAACAACGAAATATTAGTACTTTTCGAGTACTCATCAATTTCCATACTCACAAAGACTTGATTACTTGCTCATTAAGTTTTACTTAAGCACATGTGATTATTAGGAGCATGTATATATTCCTTATCACCCCCTTTCAAACTTAGTGGCATGCATATGACACTAAGTTTGCTGCGAAGCGAACGAAAAGATGAAACAGGTAGTGCTTTAGTTAAAAGATCAGCAGATTGCTCCAAGGATGGAAGATGATGCACCAATAGTTCCTTTGCTAAGACACACTCTCTAACAAAATATAGATCAAGTTCAACATGTTTAATTTTGGAGTGGTGAACAGGATTGGTAGCAAGTTGAACGGTGCTTAAATTGTCACACCATATCACGGGTGATGGTGCAATAGAAACAACAATTTAATGCAAAAGAGCTTTGATCCAAAGCATTTCAGAGGCTGTATTGGCAAGAGATCTATACTCAGCTTATGTACTTGAATGAGAGATAGAAGATTGCTTCTTGGATTGCCAATAAATTGGATTAGCTCCTAGGAAAACGACCATGTCAATAGTAGATCTTCTATCATTTGGACAAGCACCCCAATCAACATTAACAAAGCCTTGTAAAATGAGAGTAGTAGATGTTTTAAAAACTAAACCATGATGAATTGTTCCTTGTAAATAGCGTAGTATATGCGTAACAGCATACCAATGATGTTCCTTAGGAGCTGCTATAAATTGACAAGCTCTGTTGACCGCAAAAGCCAAGTCAGGCCTAGTAATTGTGATGTATTGAAGGGTACCGACCACACTACGATACAAAGAAGGGTTGACCAAAGGTGTACCTTCTGTAGCAGATAAAGGAAAATTAGCAGCCATAGGAGTAGCAATAGGCTTGGCAAGATCCATTTTTGTTTTAGCAAGAAGCTTGATTGACGAAAACTAATACCTAAATACTAATCTCATAAATGCTTATTTATGTTTGTAAAATCTCGCAAGTGCACGAATCATTTTATAGAAAATGATAAGTATACTCCCAAGGTCGGTTTAAGGAAGGAATTTATGTGATTTTTAATAATTATTGAAACTTTTAAAAATGAAATTAAAACCTAAACATCCTGTCACGATATTTGAGTTTGGTTGAATCTAATCTAAAGCACAAAAATAAGATAGACATGAATTCAATAAATAATCATGCAATTATATCATTCATAAACAATGGAGAATTAATGGATAATAATAAGTTAATTATGCTTGCTTCATATTATATAGGTTATGAAATATTTGAATTAAAATTATTGATTCTCTCTTTTATGTATAAATACCACCTTTGGTGGGGTTAGATATTCTTTGATAATTAAACAAATCAATTAACACCTATGGGTGGGGTTGATAATTAATTTGGTTAATTAAATTAAAATCATTTTTCTAAGAGATTGCAAATGAACCATTTAAATGCTACCTTTAGTAGGGTTAGACATTTTAAACTTTATTCAAGGTATCCAAGTTAAATTTAAGAATTTAATTATCTGAATACTAACTTTCAAGTTTTAAAACTATTACAGACAATATTTTATCAACACATTTTCAAATAATAATTCTTTGTAAAAAGCCTTTGAAATAGAGTTTCGCATCAACAATACCAGGCGATTATACCAATAAGTAGAAGAGCACTACTCTAAATCAGACCAGATAATTAAATCTTAAAATCTAATTTTCAGATTTAAAGTTTGTAATAAAAAATAATATATTTTTCTCTAACATTCTTTATATGAAAATCTTGAATAAAAATAATATTTAATTTTGTGAAAATGTTTTACCTATTAATATTTCACAAGCATAACAACAGTATTATCTCATATTAATAATCAGCCAGACATGCTTAATTTAATAATTAGCTAGAAAATTAAATATAGCATGTAAAAACAAAACATAAGAAATAATGCTGAAAATAATACATTTAAACATACCTCAACATAATTTTAGAATTGTTTCTGGAAAACCTCCAAACGAAATTGCATTCTCATTTATTGAATCAAAACTAAAAATATTACATTAACATAACTAAGTTCTTCTCAAAATGAGAAAAACTTTAAAACTAAAAAAAAAACTAAGAAAACTAAGAAAGCTTTCTAGAGAGAGAGAGAAGAGAGTTCAAAATTAATGTGTCCCAAAATACAAAGGGGAGGGGGTGTATTTATAGGTGAAAATATGGGGCTAAAATTGGCAAAACATGTCAAAATGGCACAAGTGGGTGTAAAAGGCACGCATGATAGGCTAGTTGGGCGTGTTGGTAGGCTTGTGGGTGCCAGGCACCAGGCGTGGGCGATGGAACGCTCGCACGGGTAGCAGGCGTTATGCCCAGGCAGGCGCGCGAGGTGTGCGGCATGCTGCGCGCAGACAGGCAAGTTGGTGACCATTTCTTCCATTTTTTCCATTTTTTTATTTTTCTTTATTTTTTTCTTCACCTTTTTGAATAGTAAATAAATACTATACTTTAAATATTGTGATGGATTGCTTCTAACTATTTTTAAACATTCTTCAAGTAATTAATTTATTTTGGAAGCGAAAATTCCTGAAAAATAATAAAAATACCCTTAATTCTGAAAAGATAAAATTATATAAAATACGATAAAATCATGCATATATAAATATATTTAATCAATTAAAGTGCATTAAATCATGGTATCTTTAGTTCTTTTTAAGCACTCATCACAATCCCCAACCAGCTTCTTACTAGTCTCTTAGCAAGATAAGCGATAAATCTAAAAATAAAAACTAAAAATTTAAACTATCCTAAATCACTTTCGTGGATTGATACGGTTGCATTTAGCATATGCAACAAGCCGTTAAACCCCTAGGTTGCCCTAGTGGACGAGTTTAAGTCTCGTGAGGGTTTTCAGAAATGATACCCACAAACATTGAACTAAATAAAACAAACTAACAATACTACAAGTAAAAACTACAAATTTATATCAACAAAATTTCTCATGCTTCAGTTTATTTTCAGTTCATAATCGAGGCTCATACATAAGTTTATTCAATCATCTTAACACATTAAGGATTCATCATCCAAATCAGTTTTGCATCATAAGTGCATACTCCAATACTAAAAAATAATATATATCAATATTAATTCCCCCAAACCTAGTGTTAAGAATCCGAATTTGCTTCAACTTCATTCCTTACAAGATTCACTCTTAATATCACACTGATCCTATGGGTTCAAACACTCAACAAAGTATATGTGAATAGAAGTTATGTAAAGAAATGAACTAATACGTTCGCATATGAATAAACAAGAAAGGCTCAAAAAGTGCATAACATTGATCTCATGAAAGGAATCAAATGATAGGATTTATGAAGAAATCACATTATAGTTCATGCATTAATTAAAATCCTCAAGCAAAAACTTCAAGTGTATGCCCTAGAATGAATGAAAATGCATTGACTTGAAGGGAAATTATTTTCTATTTTTCTTTTTGTATTAACCATTTCACCATTTGAAGAACTTTAGGGTCACAATAATGTTGTTGTTGTTGTTTTTTTTTTTTTTTAATATATTTTTTGGGACCCAAATACATGTGTATTTTGTGAAATGCAAATTGTAGCTCTTTTGCATTAGCTATAGGAATTCCCTTATATTTTTTAAAGTTAAGCATAAATGAAATAGGCAAACACTTAAAATTGAACTCAAATCATTTAATATAAGCAATATAATTAAATCCATGATTCTTCATTAGATGTTAAAAATCCTAACATTCAATGCAAAAACCTATAGAGATCTTCTAACAATTTGAAATAATAAGTGTTTAAAAGGGTAGAATAACAATTATCTCTCAGAATGAAAAGTTATTGGCTCAACAATAATCTCACAAAGTAGTCTCCACTATTTGATTCTTAAACACAAAATTCGGGTTTATCTTAATTTCAATATTAAAAAGCATGAAGTATGAACTATAAACAAAAACTAACTTTTTACGACTAACCTTGAATATATACAAGAAATCAAACAAAACATGTATAAAGATTCAATTACTCACTTTAAATTAACAAGAAAACATGATAGTTTTATATCAAAAGGTTTTTATTAGACCTATTTGTACCCCCAACCTAAACTAAATATTGTCTTCAATGTTTTCAACTACACTCATGTTCAGAAAAGTATTTAAAAGGAACAAATAGAAAATTAACTAAACTAACAGAGAAAGAAAAATATTACCTAAAATAGTGGGTTGCCTCCCACCAAGCGCCTTCTTTAACGTCTTAGCAAGACGCATCATTATGGTGCTAAGGATCGCACAGCCAAATGCAATCAATTTCTGCAGTGTTGTGGGGTCCTTCCAAATAAGGTTTCAGACGATGCCCATTGACTTTGAATGTTGTTTGTGTCTTAGAATCCAATAGCTCTACTGCTCCATGTGCAAATACTTGGACTATTTTGAATGGTCCATCCCATATTGATCTCAATTTTCCTGGAAATAATCTCAGACGAGAGTTAAATAAAAGGACTTTCATTCCAGGATGAAAAGATTTAGGAACAAGCCTTTTGTCATGATAGCGTTTAGTACGCTCTTTGTACAACTTTGCATTATCATAGACTTTGTTCCTAATTTCTTCCAATTCATTAAGATGGAGCAACCATTTTTCTCCTGCTTTATCTAAGTCCATGTTTAGCTCTTTAATTGCCTAGTAAGCTTTGTGTTCGAGTTCAACAGGTGGCACGCTTTTCCAAAGATTAGTCGGTAAGGGCTCATCCCAATAGGTGTTTTGTAAGCTATACGATATGCCCATAAGGCATCATTCAACTTGAATGCCCAGTCCTTCCTTGAAGGACGAACAGTGCGTTCCAAAATTCCCTTGATTTGCCTATTACTCACTTCCACTAGACCGAAAGTTTGAGGATGATATGGGGTAGCCACTCTATGAGTGATGTTGTACCTTTTTAGTATTCCATCAAAGAGTTTTTTGTAAAAATGACTACCCCCATCACTTATTATTGCTCTAGGCGTTCCAAACCTACTAAATATGAAATCTTTCAAGAATTTCACAACAACATTAGCATCATTGGTTTTAGTGGGTATAGCTTTGACCCACTTGGACACATAATCCACAGCCACCAAAATATATTGAAAACCGTTGGATGGGGGAAAATGACCCATAAAGTCAATCCCCCATACGTCAAAAAGTTCAACAACTAAATTAGATGTTAAAGGCATTTCATCTCTTTTGTTAATATTTCCTGTCCTTTGACATCTATCACATTGTGCACAAAACATTTGAGCATCTTTAAAAAGAGTAGGCCAATAGAATCCAGACTGTAATATTTTACGAGCTGTCTTTTCGCCACCAAAATGACCTCCACAATGAAGTTCATGACAAAATGTCAGAATGCTCTTATGTTCTTCTTCAGGCACACATCTCCGGATGACTTGATCTTGACCAAGCTTATATAAATAAGGATCATCCCAAAAATAGTGCCTAATTGTCTTAAAAAACCTTTTGTTGTCCTGGTAAGGAGTGTTAGGTCTCAAAACACCAGTGGCTAGATAGTTTACAATATCGGCATACCATGGATTTGGACCTAATGAAAATAACTGTTCATCAGGAAAGGTTTCGACAATATCTTCTTTACTCTCACCTTCAAGAGAATTGAAGTCAGAAATCAACCTAGATAAATGGTCAGCTACTAAGTTTTCACTGTCTTTCTTATCTTTGATTTCTAGGTCAAATTCTTGTAAGAGTAAAACCCACCTGATTAATCTTGATTTGGCATTAGGTTTACTTAATAGGTATCTTAAAGCAGCATGATCAGAATGCACAATCACTTTAGATCCTACTAAGTATGACCTAAATTTGTCTAAAGAAAATACAATAGCCAAGAATTCCTTTTCAGTGGTGGAATAGTTCATTTGGGCATCATTGAGTGTTTTGCTAGCATAGTAGATGACATGCAAATGCTTATCCATTCTCTATCCTAAGACTGCTCCAATTGCATAATCGGAAGCATCACACATTATTTCGAAAGGTAAAGACCAGTTTGGTGCCATAATAACAGGGGCAGATGTTAATTTATCTTTCAAGGTATTAAAGGCAATAAGACATTCATCGTTAAAATCGAAATAAACATCCTTGGACAACAGGTTACATAAGGGACGACTTACTTTAGAAAAATCTTTGATAAATCGTCTGTAAAATCCTGCATGATCTAAGAAGCTTCTTATCCCCTTAACAGATGTAGGGGGAGGTAGTTTGGAAATTAGTTCAAATTTTTTTTTATCAACTTCAATACCTTTGTTTGAAATGATATGTCCCAACACTATCCCTTTTTGAACCATAAAATGAATTTTCTCCCAACTAAGGGTTAGATTGCATTCAATGCATCATTCTAAAACTGAGTCAATTTATGTAAGCAATCATCAAATGAGTTTCCAAAGACAGAGAAATCATCCATGAAAACCTCAATGAATTTTTCCACCATATCCGAGAAGATAGATATCATACATCTCTGAAACGTGGCGGGGGCATTGCATAACTCAAATGACATTCTTTGAAAAGAAAATGTCCCAAAAGGACATGTGAATGTGGCCTTTTCCTGATCTTATGGTGCTATGGGTACTTGATAATATCCAGATAGTCCATCAAGAAAATAGTAAAATTCGTGCCCAGCTAATCTTTCCAACATTTCATCAATGAATGGAAGAGGAAAGTGATCCTTTTTAGTATATAAATTCAGTTTCCTGAAATCTATTCACATCCACCATCCAGTGATTATTCTAGTGGGCACTAATTCATTTTTTTCATTTTTAACAACTGTTATCCTAAATTTCTTAGGTACCACATGCACTGGACTAACCCATTTACTATCGGCAATAGGGTAGATAATTCCTTCTTCCAACAATTTCAGAATTTCTTTCTTTACTACCTCTTGCATGTTTGGGTTTAGTCTTCTTTGGGCCTCTCTAACGGGTTTAGCACCATCCTCTAGATTGATCTTATGCATACATATGACAGGACTAATGCCTCTTATATCCCCGATACTCCAACCTATGGCTTTTTTAAACTTCTTAAGCACTTTAATAAGTTCTTTTTCTTGGGGTTTGGTCAAGTTTGAAGAAATTATCGCTGGATAAGTTTCTCCTTCTCCCAAAAACACATATTTTAATTGCTTAGGTAAGTCTTTTATTTCAAGTTCAGGTGGATTGGCCTCTTTTTTAGATGGGAGACTGGGTAGATCAAAAAGTGTACCAGATTTTTCTATTAGTTCATCACTATCTAGCAGTTCAAGGTACCCTTAGTTTCGTCATCTAAGTCTTCTTCTACCTTTTCAAGAATAAGAGATGTTTCAAGTTTGTCTTCTATTCTGTTTTGAAAAAAAGTTCTTTGGATAAGATTGTCCAACGGGTCAACATCGAATATTTCATCGATGGTAGATATAGAAGGAAAAGGTGAAGATTCAAAAACCTTAAAATGAACAGTCTCTCCTAAGACTGTCATTGTTAAATTTCCATCTTGGACATCAATAATAGTCTTGGTAGTTGCCATAAATGGTCTACCAAGAAGTATTATGTGTTCTTTGTCCAAAGCTGGATTTTCTTGCATATCCAAAACCAAAAAATCAACAGGTACGATCAGTTTGTCTACCTGCACCAGCACATCCTCAACTATTCCCTTTGGATACTTTTGAGATCTATCAACAAGTTGAAGGGTCATAGTTGTTTGTTTTAGGTCTCTCAAACCTAACTGTAAGAATATAGAGTAGGGCATCAGATTTATACTAGCGCCTAAATCAAGCATTGCTCTAGCTACTTTGCTATCCCCCATAGTTATTTTTATGATAAAACTTCTAGGGTCTTTCAACTTAGGGGGTAGTTGGTGCTAAAGCATAGCACTAGAAATTTCTGATACAACTACTCTCTCATTAAGTTCATACCTCCTTTTCTTAGTGTTCAATTCTTTGAAAAATTTAGCATAAGAGGGCACATTCATGATCACTTCTAATAATGGTAAATTGATATTTACTTTAAAAAGCATATTAAAAAGATCATAGAATTGTTTATCTTGTTTGGATTCTTTCAGCCGATGTGGAAAAGGTATTTGCAGCTAATGTGGTTCTACTGTCTTTTGAAATTTGGGGATGTCAGTTGATTCCCCAATGAGTTTCTCAAAAGGTTTGTCAAGGTTAGCACTTGTCTCTCCTCTTTGAGAAACTAGAATTTCACCTTCTTTGTTACCTAAACTATAAGGTAGATCGTTAGAAATTTCAGGTAAACTTATATTGACTACCTTACCACTTCAAAGGATTCTTACGTCCTTTGCTTGTTCGGGTTGACTGGGAAACTTTCCTGGTTCTTGCTTTTGCATTTGTTCAGCTAGCTACTCAACTTTAGCCTCAATCTTTTTTACCGAAGCCTCTATGGAGCTCAACCTTCAATGATTCATCAATTGGTTGTCGTAACTAACTTGAATGAAAGTATTCAAGCTATCCTCTAAGGTTGGTTTAAAAGATTGATTTAATGGGTAAGGGTGGTTTTCATTTGGCATTTATGTTTGGAATTGGGTATAAGCTTGGTAACTGTTTGGTTCCCATGAATGGTTAGGGTGATTATAGGTGTTGGGATGATACCTTTGAAAAGAATTGACTTCTTCCATGGCATTCACACTAGAATCACAAGTATATGAACAATTAAAAGCATTATGTCCAATTGACAAACAAACTCCACATACCTCTTGTTTTGTCATTTGATGGGTAGTGAGAAGTTGCACTTGCTTGGTCAAGTTAGCAAGTTGCAAAGCCATTTCATTCTTGGACCCAACTTTATTGACTCCTGCGCTCCTTCTTCTAGTACTCTTTTGTTGGGAATTAGTACCCAACAGCTCATAAAATTCAAAGGTTTTTGCTGCGGTCTTTTCTCCCATAGCGCTTCCAGCAACATTATCAATCATGTATTGACTCTGCTGTGTCAATCCATCATAAAAAAATTGGTTTTGTAGCTGTAATGGAAAGCTATGGTGAGGACATTGAATAAACAGAGATTTAAATCTTTCCCAAGCTTCGTGGAATGCCTCTTCATCCATTTGAGAAAACGTTGCTATCTTTGTCCTTAGATCAACAGTCTTTTGATGGGAATAGAATCTAACCATAAACTTTTCATAGACTACCTCCCTAGTTTTTAAAGAGTCTGGCTGTAGAGTTATGAACCATGACCAAGCTTTATCCTTGAGAGTGTAAGGAAAACACCTCATCCTAAGCTCGTCTTCATCAATTTTCTGCAGTGGAATGGTTTGGACAATAGCATAGAAATCTCTAATGAAATTTAAAGGGTTTTCATTAGGGATACTGTAAAAGGAAGGCAACAAGGAATGATGGATCTTTTTCAATTCATAATTCCTTGTAGCATCTTGTAGTTGTATGCCTGAAGTAGCGTTGCCAATCATTGGCATTGCATATTCCTTCATCATTTTCTGTCTATCTCCAGTATCTCCCATGACTACTCATACTTGAAATTGAATCTCTTCCTCTTGAGTATCAATGTTTAACTTCTAAATGGATCTAAAATGAAAGAAAATAAAACTTTGAAGAATATTATTGTTATTATTATATATATTTTTTCGAGTTTTAAGACTAAACTTAAGTTAAAGACGTAGGGAACCTAAAGTTTTTACTAAGTACTATTTGAATTGAACAAAAGAAAATTGAATACTATAGAAATTTAATGAAAATAACTTATTAGTTAGCACACAAAAGTTCCAAACAAAGAAGTTTAAGTTTAAAATAAATTAAGTTTTTTTTTATATATATATAATGTAACAAAAATAAAGAATTAACACAACTTTTGAATAAAAATAGATTAATTTTATTACTTTAGAATTTTATTACAAATATATTACAAGAAAAATGAAACACACTAAAAGAAAAAGAAATTACAATAATGGGTGACCTCCCACTTAGGACTAGAGTTTCTCGTCTTCTAGTAAGACATTGCTTGGGAGATTTCAGAATAAAAATTTAATGTCTCCACATCATTAAATTTATTTGATTGACTTTGATCAAACAGTTAGTCTTTGCATTGTTTTTGCAAATACTCAACTAACTGTTCAACTTGTACTTCCACCTTTTTGACAGAAGCTTCCATAAAATCCAACCGTTGATTGGTTTTAGACTGGTTGTCTCTGCAGACTTGAATAAGAGTATTCAAGTTGTCCTCCAAGGTTGGTTTACTGGGGAGGCTTTTTGGCATTGACTGGTGGAATTGTTGGCCTAGCTGATTTGAGCTTTGGGCAAATGGAGGATTGTTTTGCCTCTAGGAGAAGTTAGGATGATTTCTCCACCCAGAATTCTAGTATTTGAATTGGGGTCAAATCTTGGTCTTTGTTGGTATCCTCCCAAAACATTGACCTCTTTAGGTCCAGCTTGTGCCTCTCCTTGAAATGGACAGGCTTTAGTACCATGTCCTACATTGCTACACAAACCACAATGTTCTTTAATGGGGGTGGGTTGAGTAGTGAGAAGCGCAACTTGCTTGGTCAATTGGGCAAGTTGTAGTTGTACTTCAGTACTGGAATCTATTTCATGAACTCTAGCCCTTCTCACTCGAGAGCTTTTTTGCTAGGATTTAGCACCCAACATCTCAAAATGGTTGCAGTCTTTTCTCCCATTGCTCCTCCACAGCATTGTCGACGATGAACTGGCATTGTTGCGTGAGTCCATCATAAAATAACTAGTTTTGCAATTGCAGGGGGTAGCTATGATGGGGGCATTGAGTGAAGAAAAGTTTGAACTTATCCTAAGCTTCGTGGAATGGTTCTCCCTCCATCTGAGAGAAAGTGGCAATCTTTGCTCTCAGCTCTGATGTTTTTTTATGGAAATAGAATTTTCCCATGAATTTGTTGTATACATCCGCCCAGGCAATCAAGGAACCTGGAGGAAGTGACATTAACCAAGCTTTGGCCTTGTCCTTTAAGGTGTAGGGGAAACACCTCATTCTGAGCTGATCCTCAGTAAGATTACTGAGGGGAAATATTTGGACTGTTGAATAGAAGTCCCTAATAAAAGACAAAGAGTCTTCATTAGGCAGTCCGTAAAATGAAGGTAGCATGGAAAAATGAACGTTTCGCAATTCATAATTCTGCGCTGCCTAACTCAGTTGGATTGAGGCAGTTGCAGTGCCAATTATTGGCCTTGCAAACTCTTTCATTGTGGTTTCTTTGACTGGTTCGTTTTTCCCCATAGTTAAAAGTAAGGGTTCAAAAATTGGCTCAATAATTTCAAAATTTTGCTTTCTTGACAGTTCTTTGGATCGGTTTATGTTATCTATATACGGTGGAAAAGGGTATCCTAAGGATCTCCTACCAAGCATAGAATAAAGAAAACAAAATTTTTTTAAGAACACCTGTCAAGTAAAGAAAAATAAATAAATAAAATAACTACACAAAAAGTAACTATTCAAAGAAAAATAGCATAACTATATAATAAACAACAAATTTTTTTTACACCAAACTATCATACATCAACAAATCATAAATCAAACTATCATACAACAACAAATCATAAATTAGAATAATAGTACATAATTTAAAAAAACAACAATATGTTAATAAAGATAATATAATTTAAAACAGCAACAACATGTTAATAAAGATAGGTGACAGAACCAACCATAAAATAAAATAAGAAAATAAATAAATAAAATAACAAGTAGGAGCCTTAGCCATCCAAAAAAATAAATAAATAAATATTAATTACAGTAATAAACAAGTAGGAGGCTTAGCCATCCATAAAAATAAATGAATAAATAAATAAATCAATAAATGAATAAATAAATAAATGAACAAATAAATAAATGAATGAATATCACAATATTTACATCACAAAAATGTTTTTAAGAATTTGATAAAGATTAAAAACGCTATTCCCTCCCCGGCAGCGGCGCCAAAAACTTGATTGACAAAAACTAATACCAAAATACTAATATCGTAAATGCTTATTTATATTTGTAAAATCTTGCAAGTACACTTCAAACTTTTAAAAACAAAATTAAAACCTAAACATTCTGTCATGATATTTGATTATACTTTAGATTAGATTCAACCAAACTCAAATATCGTGACAGGATGTTTAGGTTTTAATTTCGTTTTTAAAAGTTTGAATAATTATTAAAAACCACATAAATTCCTTCCTTAGATGACCTTGGGAGTATACTTATCATTTTCTATAAAATGATTCATGAACTTGCGAGATTTTACAAATATAAATAAGCATTTACGAGATTAGTATTTAGGTATTGATTTTTGTCAATCAAGTTTTTGGGGCCATTGTAGGGGGTAAAATTGGCAAAAAAATGTCAAAATGGCACAAGTGGGTGTAAAAGGCATGCATGACAGGTTGGCTGGCCACGCTGGCAAGCTGGTGGGCCCCAGGCGCCTGGCCAAGTTGTTGATCATATCCCTTAGCAACCAACCTAGATTTTCTTTTATCAACCTTCCCTGTAGGCAGCCTTTTGATTCTAAAAATCCATTTACTACCAATGATCTTCCTGTCCTTTGGAGGTGGTACCAAGTCCTATGTCTGATTTTTAAGAAGAGCATTGTACTCAACTTCCATAGACTCTTTCCAAGCAGGACAATTTAGAGCTTGCTTGAGAGAAGCAGGTTCAGTTTCCATTAAACTAATAGTGCTTGCTAGATATCCTTTTGGTTTAAAAATTCCTATTTTAGATTTGTAAGCATAGGATGGTTATTTTTAGATGTAACAGCAACAGTTGGCTCAGGTTGAACAATAGGAATGGAAGAGGAGGTAAAATTTGGTTCAATGTGTTCAGACTGAGAATTAGATTGTGAAGACTGAGATAGTGGAGAACTAGAAGGAGAATGTAAAATAGAGGAAGAAGGTGGAGATAAAACAATAGGAGACAAACAAGGACTGTGTAGAGTGTGAGGAATATCATATGTAGACCTATGAGAAGGTTTGGAAAGGACAGGTAAAACATTATTGAAATTTTTAGAAACAGGAGGAATGAATTTAGAAGACTGTGATGCAAAGGGAAATACATTTTCATTAAACACTACATTGTGACTAATGTATAGTCTACCAGTGTGTGATAAGCACTTATAACCTTTACGACGAGGACTATAACCAAGGAAATTACATGATTGTGATCGTGGTTCAAGTTTGTGAGTGTTGTAAGGACGAAGACAAGGATAACATTCACATCCAAAAACTTTGAGAAAAGAATAGTCAAGTACAAGCTGAAATAATTTTTCTAAAGGTGATATGTAATCTAGCACACTACTAGTTAATTGATTAATAATGAAAACATTTGAAAAGAATGCCTCATCCCAATAACAGAGTGGCATTGAAGTATGAAACAACATTGATAGACCCAATTTTGAGATATGCCTGTGTTTTCTTTCAGCAACACCATTCTGTTGGTGTGAATGAGGACAGGATGTATGATGAATGATACTAGATTGATTAAGAAGAGTTGTGAGTGCTTGAAACTCACCACCCCAATCACTATGAAGTGTTTTAAGTTTGCAATTGGTTTGCAATTTAGCTTGTGCTTTAACTTGTAAGAATGCATTATAGGCAGCAGATTTGGATTTTAAAAAATATATCCAAGTATAACGAGAAAATGCATTAGTAAAATGTATGTAATATTGATGTCCATTGATGGAAGTAACAGGTGAAACCCATACATCATAATAAACTATTTCAAGTGGTGCATTCACTTTATGATAAGAAGGAAAATAAGGTAAGTTATGACTCTTACTAAGTTGACAAGCTGAGCAGACTATAGGATAGACAGATTGTTCACTAGAGACAGGTATCTTACACTTAGACAACACTTTCTTAGTAGTGCCTAAGGACGCATGTCCAAGTCTAAAATGCCATAGGAGCAGATCTATAGTTTGAGCAGCAAAAGCAGCAGGTTTGTTCTGTGGAAGATTAGTGCTATTGGATGAAGAGGAAGATGCCTTGTCTTGTGTGGAAGAACCATGAAGAAGTGTGAGATCAAACTGATAGAGACCATTATTGAGGGTTCCCTGAAGGAGAACCTTCCCCTTGTGTTGATCCTTAACATAACAAAAGTTAGAATGAAACTCAAAGAAAACAGCATTGTCTCTAGCAAATTGTGATACACTCGATAGATTTTTAGCAATGTTAGGAACTAAAAGCATATTATTCATGTGAAGAGTACGGTTATAAGCATAAGGTGACTCAAAAACATTAGATCCAACTCTAGAAATAGACAATTGAGAACCATTACCTATGATGAGTTTTTGATTACCTGAGTAAGGTTGTGACATGACCAAGTTACTGGGATCTGAGGTTACATGGTTGGTAGGACCTGAATTATGAAACCAACTTGCATTATGCTGTTGAGGAGGTGGAGGATAAGGTAAGTTAGAATGTGGCTGAAAAGTTGGTTGAGCAACTTGAGGATAAGAAGATGGTTGATAAGTGGCAAAAGGTGCAATAGGTCCAACAATTGGTGATGGAATGAAGTTTGGTGATGTAAGAGATGGATGAGAATTTGCATACATAGCCTGCATTTGGGAATGATGGGGTCCTCGTGGATATTGTGTATTTTGTGATGGTTTTGAACTTGGAGTTCCTTGAGTAGGAGTAAAGTTTCTGATGCGAACCAATCGCCACGATTCCTATGACCTCCAAAGCACACGGTTTGGCAACCACGAGAAATACGAACAAATGACCCGACACCAATGTTAGCACGCAAATCCCACGAGAAGAACTAGATTTTGATTGCACGAAAACTCATCTTAAACGAATGGATATTACGCACCACAAGCTAAGACGAGGTGAAACGCCACAAAGGGATTGCAAGCTCCTTTGATAAGTTTCGGTTGAGATAGCACTTGGAGCTTTGAGCTCTCAAACAAGAAATTTGTATTTCTCACAAATGAAAAATGAACTAAGTTACAATATTCAGCTGCTAGGGTTCATATATACAAGAAATAAAACATTAAAAATGGGCAAAGCATCCTGGCCATTGATCTGAAATCAATGGTCCAAAAATTACACAATTTGAATCCCCGCCGCGGCGGCAAAATATCCATGCCGCGGCGCGCACGGTATGGGTCTGGTGCCAGGCGCGCAGGTCTGGTGTCGTCTGTCGAGGGGTGTCCGTGTCAGCGCGCAGGTCTGGCCTGTCAGGACCCGCACGTCCACTCTCGCCGCGGCGCCCAAAAATGTATGCCGCGGCGCGCACATGTCTTCGGTTCCAAAACAGAATCTCCCTCGTCGCGGCGTGCAATGTCTGTGCCGCGGCGCGCGCCAGCTTCGTCATTTTGCCTTTCAAACAGAAACTCCCTCGCCGCGGCGTGCCATTTCTGTGCCGCGGCGCGCCAAGCTCGCCAATTTGCCTCCAAAACAGAAACTCCCTCGCCACGGCGGCTATATTTCCATGCCGCGGTGCAAGTTCCTTTGCTCCAATTTTGCCTCCAGCAGGTTAGTTGACCTTCCACATGCCTCAATCTCCATTCTCATGCCCTCTTGGTCTTTAATCGACTCTCGGACCAGTCCATTTAGAGCCTCTTCAAGTTGTTTGGCTCTTGACCTCGTGATCGGCCCGTGCGGGATCCGGAGCGGGTGTTGTGACGGTAGTTGTGACGAAGGATTCGTATCATTCCCTCCTTCTTGAAAAGGATTCGACCTCGAATCGTCACCTGCATAATCAAAAAGAGATAAATCAGCAACATTAAATGAGGCACTAACACTATACTCACCGGGAAGGTCAAGTTTGTAGGCGTTATCGTTGATGCGCTCGATCACTTGGAACGGCCCATCTCCTCTCGGTTGCAGTTTTGACCTTCGCTTCTCGGGAAAGCGTTCTTTCCTTAAGTGCACCCAAACCCAATCTCCGGGTTCAAAAACAACTTGTCGCCTCCCCTTGTTGGCTTTGAGGGCATTCTCTCTATTCTTCTTCTCAATGCTCTCACTAACCCTCTCATGCATCCTCCTAACCACCTCAGCCTTCCTTGCTCCTTCCAAGTTAGTCCTTTCTGAAATTGGTAAAGGTAACAAGTCCAGAGGGGTTAGTGGATTAAAGCCATATACAACCTCAAACGGGGAGTGATCTGTGGTTGAGTGTACACTCCTATTGTATGCAAATTCTACAAAAGGTAAGCACTCTTCCCAATTTTTCAAATTGCTTTTTATGATGGCACGTAACAAAGTAGACAACGTGCGATTGACTACTTCTGTTTGGCCATCGGTTTGGGGGTGGCAAGTGGTAGAAAATAAGAGTTTTGTTCCCAACTTGGCCCACAAGGTTTTCCAAAAATAACTAAGGAACTTAACGTCCCTATCCGACACTATACTTTTGGGGACTCCATGGAGCCGCACAATTTCTTTGAAAAATAGATTGGCCACATTAGTTGCGTCATCGGTTTTGTGACACGCAATAAAGTGTGCCATTTTTGAAAACCGGTCAACAACCACAAAAATGGAGTCCTTTCCCCCCTTAGACCTAGGCAACCCCAAAATGAAGTCCATTGATATATCCACCCATGGTGAACTTGGCACCGGTAGGGGTGTATACAGTCCTTAAGGTAGGACTTTGGACTTCACTTGCCTACATGTGATGCACCGAGAGTAAATTCTCTCTACATCACGCCTCATCTTGGGCCAAACGAAATGTTCTCGTAGAACATCCAAAGTTTTGGCAACACCAAAGTGCCCCATTAGGCCTCCCCCATGGGCCTCCCTCACTAACAACTCTCTCATAGAGCAATTAGGTATACACAAAAGATCCTCCCTAAACAGATACCCATCTAACATGTAAAATTTATCAACAGCAGAAATTTGACACGCATTGTACAAAGCAGAAAACTCATCATCATCAGCATATATATCCTTAATATACTCAAACCCTAATAACCTAGCATTTAGAGTAGAGAGTAGAGTATACCTCCTTGACAATGTTTTCCTTACCTCGCTTATACTGAATAATATAAGGAAAGGTCTCAATGAACTCAATCCATCTCGCGTGTCGCCGGTTCAACTTTCCTTGGCTTCTCAAGTGCTTCAAGGACTCGTGATCCGTGTGGATGACGAACTCTTTCGGCCACAGATAATGCTGCCAAGTTTCCAAAGTTCGGACCAAGGCGTAGAGCTCCTTGTCGTATGTTGGGTAGTTAAGGGACGCTCCTCCAAGCTTTTCACTGAAATAGGCTATCGGTCGTTTTTCCTGCATCAAAACAGCCCCTATGCCGATACCTGATGCATCACACTCAACTTCAAAAGTTTTAGTAAAATCAGGTAAGGATAAAACAGGCGCAGTACACAACTTATCCTTTAACAGATTAAAAGCATTTTCTTGTTCCTTTCCCCACTTAAAACCCACTGTTTTCTTTATGACCTCAGTGAGAGGTGCGGCTATAGTGCTAAAATCTCTAACGAATCTACGATAGAAATTAGCTAAGCCGTGAAAACTACGTACTTCCGTAACAGTTTTAGGCGAGGGCCAATCCCTAATCGCCTTGACCTTCTCAAGGTCAACCTCTATACCCCTTGAGCTAACAACAAATCCCAAAAAGACTATCTTTTCCATGCAAAAATGACATTTGTTCAAGTTGGCATAAAGTTTTTCCTTTCTAAGCAATTCTAGCACACACCTTAAATGTATTACATGCTCTTCTAAGTTTTTACTATAAATGAGGATGTCATCAAAGTAAACAACTACAAACTTTCCAATATAAGCACGCAACACATGATTCATAAGTCTCATAAAAGTGCTAGGGGCGTTAGCTAGCCCAAATGGCATGACCAACCATTCATACAGTCCGTATTTAGTTTTGAAAGCGGTTTTCCATTCATCTCCTTCTTTCATCCTAATCTGATGATAACCACTTTTCAAATCTATTTTGGAAAATATGCATGCACCATGTAATTCATCTAGCATGTCATCTAGTCTAGGGATAGGATGTCGATATTTTACCGTAATATTGTTGATTGCTCGACAATCAACGCACATTCGGTTGGAACCATCCTTCTTAGGCACTAGTAACACTGGCACTGCACACAGACTCATACTCTCTCTTACTTGCCCCTTGGACAAGAACTCTTCAACTTGTCATTGAATCTCCCGAGTGCCTTATGGGTTGGTCCTGTAAGCGGGTCGGTTTGGAAGCGAGGCACCCGGAATAAGATCGATTTGATGCTCGATCCCCCGAATTGGCGGCACACCATCCGAGATCTCCTCCGGAAACACATCATCAAATTCTTGCAACAAGGAAACAGTTTCACTTGGCAAAGGTTTGTCAAGTGGGTTAGACGAAAAATTGACCTCCTTGTACAAGAGTACAAGTACCGGTCGTTTTGCCAAAATGGCTCGTTTTAAATCACGTTCCCGTGCATAAAAATTTGTTTTATTTTTTTCCACTGCTCCCTCCTTTTCCTCCTCTTCCTTCTTTCCCTTCTCCTTGCTCATTCTTACTTGGTCTTCATATACTTGCTTTGGAGTCAAGGGTGCTAGGGTGATCTTTTTACCCTCCTTCTCAAATGAATACTTATTCTTAAACCCGTCATGGGTGACCTTTCTGTCATATTGCCATGGTCTACCAAGCAATATGTGCCCTGCTTGCATTGGCACCACATCACACATGACTTCGTCCTTGTACTTTCCAATTGAGAAGGACACTAACACTTGCTTACTAACCCTCACTTCCCCACTATCATTCAACCATTGTAATTGATAGGGCTTCAGGTGTTTAAGCGTTGTTAACCCTAGTTTCTCCACTAAGGTAGTGCTAGCCACATTGGTGCAACTCCCACCATCTATGATCACATTACACACTTTGGAGTTCACATGGCACCTTGTGTGAAAAATATTTTCCCTTTGCAACTCCACATCATCATCCTTGTGTTGGATGCTCAAAGACCTCATTATAACTAGGGCCTCTCCTTCAACCGGCCCAATCTCCTCCTCACTAGCTTCCTCTAGTGGGGGCATCTCCTCTTCTCCACTCTCTTCCTCGGATTCTATATCTCCATTAGCCAAAGCAATCATGGTCTTCTGGTTAGGGCAATGATGAGCCATATGTCCTCGCCCAAGACACCGAAAACATACAATCTCTCGGTTCTTAACTGGAACCTCAACATTGGCCTTTCCTTTGCCAACCTCCACTTCCTTGCCCTTATAAGAATCAATCCTAGGCTTGGAGCTAGTCTCCCCTTCCTTCCTCCAATTGGGCTTCCATGGTGAGGTAAGGTTGGGTTTAGGTACCGGGAAGGCAGGTCTTGGTACCGAGTAAGCGGGTTTTAAAGGCATCATAGAACTACTCCTCCTCTTCAATTGCCTCTCCACCTTTATGGCCATTTGCACCATATCATCCAACTCCACATAATGGTGCAACTCCACAATGTTGGCAATGTTGGAGTTCAACCCACTTATAAATCGAGCCATGGTCGCCTCTCTATCCTCCTCCACATTTGCCTTTACCATGGTCATCTCCATTTCTTTGAAATACTCATCCACTGATCGAGACCCTTGGTTAAGCCTTTGAAGCTTTTGATAGAGCTCCCGGTAATAATGACTCGGGACGAACCGTTTCCTCATGACAGCTTTCATCTCCCTCCAACTGTCAATGGCTCTCTCACCACTCCTCCTTCTAAGGACCACTAGTTGATCCCACCAATTCAAGGCGTAATCGCTAAACTCGATTATCGCCAACTTCACCTTCTTTTCCTCGGAGTAATTATGACACTCAAATACATGCTCTACTTTCTTTTCCCACTCCAAGTACAACTCCGGGTCGTTCTTGCCTTGGAATGTTGGCATCTTAATCTTGATATTGCCCAAATTCCGGTCAACCCCATCATAGGGTCGAGGTGGGGGTCTCCACATACCACCCCGTCCATTTCTTCCTCCTCCATGCCCATTCCTACCACCATAGGGCATCCTCCGATCTTCATCCTCATACTCGTCCTCCCAATTCTCTTCATCTAAATCCTCCTCCACTATAGGTCTCCTATTAGGTCTCCTTACTTCGGGAGCCTCTTGGGGTGCTCGTTGTTGCAAGGCGGCAAGTGTAGCCTCTTATCTCTCTACCCGATCACTTAGATTTACTATGACGGCATTCATCCGTTCCATAGATTGTTGCACTGCTCGCAATAAGAAAGCAGTGTCCGGGCGCTCTTCGGGACTATTCCTGTCAGTCATGTTGACAACAACTTCCACAAGCAGAGAATTAGTTAATCAAGTAAAAACTAAAATTATACTTCTTTACCTCACGTGTTTCGATCGTCCTTTAACAAACCAAACCTCAAGAACCCTCCAATCACCAATTAGCGTTCCACACACACAATCAAGTAGTTTGCAATATCCAATCAAGGCAAACAAGAAACTAACTCAAAGTGTTTGGCAACTCTAACTCAATGAAAAGGAATTTTTCTTTCAAGCAATTCAATTCAAAACCCGTGAAGGATTAACGAGTATAAAACGAGAATTCGAAAACTTTTCCTTGGGCTTCAACTTTTTCAAACTTTTTTTTTTATTTTATACAATTTCCGAATGCATAAGCTCTTTTTTTTTTTTTTTTTTAACTTTCGGAAATTTTCAACACGAGCAATTCACGAAACTTTTGCTAAATGACCAAAATGCCCTTTTACTTAACGGACACTTTTAGAAAAAATTTTCAACACGAAAAACTTTCCACACAGCCCACAAATTCAGAATTTAACATCACACAATCTGAAATTCTTCAACACAATCAGAAAATTTCAGAATCAAGAGAAACAATCAGGAACAACAACACAATGCAGAATTTGACAGAATTTTCAAGAAGAAGAAAACAAGAAACACAACACAATTCAGAGTTTAATTCCAGGAACACACATACACAATCAGAATTTTGCAAGAACAACAAGATAAATTCTGGAAAATGAAAATCAGCACAGAATTTGAAAAGATGCACATAATTTTTTTTTTTTTGTAGAAGAAAAACAACAACACAAAGGGATAGGAATCTAGAGTCACAACCTAGGCTCTGATACCAAATGATGCGAACCAATCGCCACGATTCCTATGACCTCCAAAGCACACGGTTTGGCAACCACGAGAAATACGAACAAATGACCCGACACCAATGTTAGCACGCAAATCCCACGAGAAGAACTAGATTTTGATTGCACGAAAACTCACCTTAAACGAATGGATATTACGCACCACAAGCTAAGACGAGGTGAAACGCCACAAAGGGATTGCAAGTTCCTTTGATAAGTTTCGGTTGAGATAGCACTTGGAGCTTTGAGCTCTCAAACAAGAAATTTGTATTTCTCACAAATGAAAAATGAACTAAGTTACAATATTCAGCTGCTAGGGTTCATATATACAAGAAATAAAACATTAAAAACGGGCAAAGCATCCTGGCCATTGATCTGAAATCAATGGTCCAAAAATTACACAATTTGAATCCCCGCCGCGGCGGCAAAATATCCATGCCGCGGCGCGCACGGTATGGGTCTGGTGCCAGGCGCGCAGGTCTGGTGTCGTCTGTCGAGGGGTGTCCGTGTCAGCGCGCAGGTCTGGCCTGTCAGGACCCGCACGTCCACTCTCGCCGTGGCGCCCAAAAATGTATGCCATGGCGTGCACATGTCTTCGGTTCCAAAACAGAATCTCCCTCGCCGCGGCGTGCAATGTCTGTGCCGCGGCGCGCGCCAGCTTCGTCATTTTGCCTTTCAAACAGAAACTCCCTCGCCGCGGCGTGCCATTTCTGTGCCGCGGCGCGCCAAGCTCGCCAATTTGCCTCTAAAACAGAAACTCCTTCGCCGCGGCGGCTATATTTCCATGCCGCGGCGCAAGTTGCTTTGCTCCAATTTTGCCTCCAGCAGGTTGGTTGACCTTCCACATGCCTCAACCTCCATTCTCATGCCCTCTTGGTCTTTAATCGACTCTCGGACCAGTCCATTTAGAGCCTCTTCAAGTTGTTTGGCTCTTGAACTCGTGATCGGCCCGTGCGGGATCTGGAGCGGGTGTTGTGACGGTGGTTGTGACGAAGGATTCGTATCAGTTTCTATGAAAATGATGCCAGCAGGTGAACGCTAAATGACTACGGCCACACAGTTGACATTGTGGTCTATTGGTGAATCTTCCTTTTGCAATACCACGACCTCTTCCTGTAAACTGATTTGGATCATAGTGATTTTATGGATGTCTAATGTTCTATTGATCATTGACATTTTGGTGTTGTGACAAGTTATCAAATCCCTTTGGATCTGCTTGAGTATCATGTTTAGAATCTTTCACAGCCAAATGAACACTGGGCAGAGGTGAAATAAGTGTAGTTTTTCTTCGCTCAAGTCTGCTTTCATGACTGAGCATTAAGGCTTTGGCATCATCAATAGTAATATGTTTAGTTATCATCTTCTCAGTTATTGTTGAAAAAATACTATCAAAATTTTCATCCAAACCACCCAAGACATACATTAATTTTTCCTCTTCTGTAATAGTGCAACCAACAAATTGTAATTCATCACATAGTACTTTAACTTGAAGCACATAATCATTTATAGTAAGATTACCTTTCTTCAAATGTTGCAGTTCTTCCTTTAATTGTATCATTCTAGCTCTTGATCTAGATGCATAATTTTTCTCCAACATACACCATGCTTCTCATGAAGTGTCAAAGCCAGCAACTTGTTTTAAAATTTAATCGGTCCTACAACTCATTAACCAGCATCCTAGCATCTCATCCTGTCTCTTCCATCTCTTAAAATCTGGATTAGGTGTTCCATTTGACTGCGACTGATTTGGGTTTTCTTGAAGAACATGACCCTCTAGTTCTAGGCTTCGAAGAATTTTGAGTATTTGATACTTCCATATAATGAAATTACTATTATCTAATTTGATTGTGACTAACAAATTATGGAATACGAAGACATCTTGTGAATTTTGCTTGAATGGAGGTATTATTGGATCTAGGTCTTTTTGAGGATTAGCCATATTGTGAAGCTACCAAAGCTTCAATGCTCTGATACCATGAACAATTTTGTGAATAAATCTAAAGCATAACAAAAAAGAAAGAAGATAAACTAAACTTTAAAAATTCATTAAATTGTAAAAGACTTAGTTGGGTTACAATATAGTTGTTCTTAACTATTTATAAGACAAAATACTTGCTCACTAAGATTTATTATTTCCTTGCTCACCAAGACTTGATTTCTTGCTCAAGTTTTACTTGAGCATATGTGTTTTACCATTTCATTGCTCACCAAGACTTAATTACTTGCTCATTAAGTTTTACTTGAGCACATGTGATTATTAGGAGCATGTATATTCCTTATCAGATGGCTCTTCATCTACAAAATGAAGCAGAGTTGGTATACTACTTCGAACACCAGATGGGAACCTCTTAGAGAAATCTTTGAGATTTGGATTTCGTGCAACAAATAATGAATATAAATACAAAGCTCTTATAGCAAGACTTAAACTAGCTAGAATCCTAGGGGCCTCTCAAGTTACATTCAAAAGTGATTCCCAGTTGATCTTGAACTAGGTCAAAGGCATCTACAGTGTTAAAGACCTTAACATGGTAAAATACTAGTAGCTCACCATTGATATTCTCTCATCTCTAGAATACTTCAGCATCGAACAGCTCTCTATAGAAGAAAACTCCCACACAGATGCTCCCACCAACTTAGCTTCAGCTGTCAATGTTGATTATAAAAGTCTAATACCAGTCGAGCACCTCCCTTAGTCTAGCCTCACTAATATAGAGACTCAGCATCGATTACTAGAATACTTTGATGAGTCCCACCAAGTACATTATTCAAGGAACTCTCCCAAAGGACAAAATCGAAATCCCCAAACTCAAACAGAGAGCATCTTCATACACTATCATCAAGGATAATCTCTACATAAGATCCTTAATTTGAGCTCTCTTGAGGTGCCAAACTCTTGATGAAGTGGCCTAGCTACCTACAGAGGTTTATAAAGGTTCATATGGGAACCTCTGGGGGCAGGTCACTCGGCTTAAAAGATGATTCGTGCCAGATATTATTTGTAGAGGCTACATAAAGAACCTAGAACTTATTTGAGAGGCTGTAAACAATGTTAGAAATTTGCACCAATCCTCCATCAACCTATTGAGGATCTCACCTCCTTAGGTTGCCTTTGGCCCTATATGCAGTAGGGCATTGACATAATAGGCTCTTTTCCAATAGCTAGCAATAGACAACTTTTCAAAATGGGTATAAGCTAAAAAATACAGTGATATTAGGCAAGATGATGTAATCAAAATCTTATGGTCTGAAATCATATGCAGTTATGGAATCCCCAGGGTATTCATCACCAAAAATGGCTCCAATCTCTCAGGTAGTAAAGTGAGACAATACTGTGAAGAATGAAAAATTTAGCTTTGAATGTCAGCTCCTAAGCACCTAAATGGAACCAATAAATCACTGCTTGAAATACTTAAAAGGAAACTCTCCAAAGAAAAAAGGTCCTGGCCAGAGAAGCTCAAGAGGACTTATGGGCACTTAAAACAACTAAGAAAATCCCAACAGAAGAAGCTACTTTCTCATTAGTTTATGCAACAGAAGCTATGACTATGGTTGAAATCCAAATTCCTAACCTGCATATAGAAACCCTCACCTCCCAAGAGCTCAACTCTTAGCCATGAAGCACAGCTTAGACCTACTCAAAGAAAAATGAGAACAAGCCCTATTGAATCTAACCGAGTACCAACTTTGATCAACTTGATTTACAACTCTAAAGTTAATCACAAAAGTTTTAAAGTGGGAGACTAGTAGTTATGCCAAGTATTTTTATACACTAAAGACAAATCAAATGGGAAATTAGCTCCCAAATGGTAAGGCCCCTACAACGTAATTTTCATACCCAAAGCAAGAGCCTACCAACTAGAAGTTATAGATGGAAATGAAAAGGGCTTTTCACTTAAGAAAGTACTATCACTAGCTCACTACTTTTTATAGGTAACCTCTTATAATAAGGCTATTCAAGCCAATTAGTTAAACATTATTTGTACTTTCTACTTATTACTGAGTAAAATAAAGCTTAGTAAATCATTGTCCAAGTTCATCACTTTCTATAACTAAAACCATCTTCCCTTCTTGGAATGCATATGATTTCAATGGGGAAAAAGAAAGGGAACAAAGAATATGAGCAACTTTCTAAGCAAAAATGAAACAAAGTTGTTCATGCTAAACCACAAGTGTACACGTCAATGTATAAGTGATAAGTATTTAAAAATCAAGTAGTTGTACCACGAGGATTGGATTAACAAGGATTTAAGTACCGAATGATGACTACTGCAAATTATTTAGCCTAACATATATATGCAAATAATAAAAATAACAATAATATAATATCTACAATATTTGATCCAACATATCCACACTAACTAATTAAGTGCAAAAGAGTCCTAGGATTCCATTATCTCTCAACTTCTCATGCAATAATTAATTTACTATTCAAAATAATTCATGATATGATACTTGATCTAAAGCTCTACACTAACATGCATTCATCTCTCAAGTAAACTACATGCATTATAATAGTAAACCTAATCACCTTTGCACTTGTAATGTTAACTAGGTTGCATATTACTCATTAAGACCGCATTTATGGACCATATACATAAGAATCTTTGTAGAAACTATGCATGTTATTCAATCAAGACAAACAATAGCTACTTCTCTCAAAGCTATCTAATTATCTCTATGGTATAATTGCATATAAATCAAATTAAATAAAGCATCTCATGTCAATCAATCATAACTAATAATTAGATAGTCCCTTGATGTTTATCACCTAATTATCTCATTGGTAGTAAGAATACATTATTGAAATACCACAAATCATTGCATAAATAATTTGAGTTCAAGAGGATCCTAACAATATATTTAGCTATTCATAATCACATACAATAAATCCCAAAAAAAAAATATATAAAGGTAGGGAAGAAAAGATACACCCAACTCTTGGTGAATACCAACTCCAAGCTTTCAATCTTCAATCCCTTTCTTGATGCATATCTCTCTAAATATGTTGCCTTCCTTTCTAAACATCCAGGTTAGTGGTTGATAATTCTACGAAATTAGAGTTATTTAGCCACTTCTAGACTAACTATTTGCATTTTTCATGCTTAAAATAGTCAAAATGATGTAATATTTGTCAAATATGTTATTGTAGGAGGAAAGAAAGTAAATAGAGTGAAAACAAACCAAAAAGGAGAAAAATTGCACATTAGCCTGTTGCGACAGATTGTTCGAGTCGTGGTACCAGAAGCTCTAGAGATTTGGTCAAAAATAGGGAGAATAGGGCCACGATGGTGGCAATTTCAAGTCACGAGGTGCACATTCACCAGAAACAACCCAAGACCCTTAGGCCATGATGGTGATTAACTTGAGCCACGGTGCCACTAGATAACAAAGATTGATCCGAGAGCTTATGTCCATGGTGGTGATTAATTGAGCCGCGGCACATGCAAGTATTGGATTTTTGAATAGGTAGGGTTGTAGGGCTAGGTAAAGTCCCAAAATTCTAGCCTCCTAATTGGAACAAAATCCTTCATCTCCTAAACCACCTTGACCTATATATACTAAGGAAGAATCCTAGCACAATCATCTATCATTCGTTAGCACATTAGTATTCAAAATCACAATTTTTTAATAGCCAATTTTGAGACAAAATTAGAGCAAAGATCAAGAGTTCAAGAGGAGGTGCTGAAGCTTGTGAAGATTCAAGAAGGATTGGTGCCATAATACAAGAGATTGTTTGTACTACTTTTCCTTTTCTTTTACAATCTAATCTATTCTTCTATAAAAACTTGGGATTTTGTTTTCATGGACATGAGTAGCTAATTTCATTTAACTTAGGGATCTTATGAACCCAACCGTCTTCATGAGATGATCTATTAATTAACCCATTGTCTTGCTTTATAATATTATATTATTTGATATGTTGCAAATTATAATAATTGTTTGGCCAATAATTACACAATAGAGGTATGTAGGTAGCTTTAAGAGAAGTGCTTGTATATTTGTCTTGATCAAATAGCATGTGTAGGATCTAAGTCGAGAGGTGTAATTTTTATACATGTGATTAGTAATTGACGCACTTAATGAGTGTTAGTTTAATCTAGTTAGCATGAGAGTGTGATTAGGTTGAATTATTGCATTGTATGTAATTTACTTTAGAGAGGAATGCATGCATAGTTTAATGTCAATTGATCATATAATCGGTTGGAATTATATCGGGGTAATTTTAGTAATTCACATATTAGAAGGTTGGGGCATTAATGATTCCTAGGTTGTTTCCTCGTATATTTGGTTGTTGCTAGATTGTGAATTTAGGTTTAGTCTTTCATTCATCCTTTTGCTCTCCAAATAGTGGTAGTAGGTTTTGATTGATACTCACTTATAAATTATAATATTCCTCACGGGTTTGACACTCATACTTTAAATACTTATCACTTGTACATTTCTCGTGGACTTCCTGTTAAGCGTTTTCAAGTTTTTTGCGTTGTTGTCGGGGAGTTTATAGCTTGTAACGGATATCGAATTAGGTGCTACTACACTAGTTTGGATAATTTTAATTTTTGTTTTAGTGTTTCTGTCCATACACAGTTTAATAGGTAAATCTAAGAAGACATGGCAGAACAAGAAGAGAAGCAGCCGATTCTTGCTCCCAAAACTCTCAAAGAATTCACAGTCCCACAAATAGATGGAGTTCAAACATCAATTGGCATACCCAATGTCAATGTCAACTACTTTGAGCTCAAACCAACAATTATTCACATGGTACAAGTTGACCAATTTGAAGGGCTGATTAATGATGACCCAAATTACCAATTAGCATTCTTCTTGGAAATCTGTAACACTTTTAAACTCAACAGTGTTTCAGATAATGCTATTCAGCTACGCCTATTCCCATTCTCGTTAAGAGACAAGGCAAAAGCTTGGTTGCTATAATTACCAAAGGGGTCAATTACAAACTGGAACCAATTAGTACAGAAATTCCTAGCCAAATATTTCCCTACTTAAAAAATAGCAAAGCTCAGAAATAACATCATATATTTTCAACAGCTTGAGGAGGAAACATTCTACAAAGCTTAGGAACGCTTCGAGGAACTTTTAAGGAAATGCCCTCATCATGGTCTCCTAACTTGGCTACAAGTATAAACCTTCTGCAATGGATTATTAGGATAGCCAAGAACCATTATTGATGCTGTTGTAGGAGGAGCTTTGATGAATAAAATGGAGGAACAAGCATGTGCACAACTTGATGAGATGGCCTCCAATAGTTGCCTTTGGCCAAAAGAAAACTTCAATGGGTAGCTGGAGCGAATGTGGACGCCTTGACAATAATGCATGCCCAAACTAATGCCTTGTTGTTGTTGCTAACAAAAACATTAATTGGAGGAGCAGTTGGAGTCAATTTGGAAAAAAAATCCTACAATATACAATCTTTACAGTGGACTTCACTCGATAGAAATGTGCAAAGAACTCCAAGAAGTGTGCACTACTTGAACACTCAAAGGCATCAAAGAAACCCCTACTTCAATGCTACAAATCAGAATTGGAGAAACTTATCAAACCTTTCTTGTTTGAACAACAGTTAGGGAAATCCTCAACAAAGTCTATATAAGCCACCAACAGACACCAATGTTGATGCTCTGATAGGAGTTATGAAATATTTCATCCAAGCCATGAGCAACAAAATGAATCAAATTGGATTAGCACATGGAGCTTCCATTTACAAATTGGAAAATCAACTAGAACAATTAATTCAAAAAGTTGGTCCAAAACCACAAGACACCTCCAAGTCTATAGGTACCACTGTAATTAAAGAATATAATGAGCAATGTAAGGCTATTGCCTTAAGGAGTAGCAAGGTATTGGAAAATAAACAAGAGTTTCCTAATGTTGAAGAAAAGGACGAGGAAAGTATGGCAAAAAGAACTCAAGAAGAGGAGGAGGTTCAACCAAAAAAGCTAACTTATACACTCCTTCCATACCCTTCCCTCAAAGATTTTGGAAACAAAAACAAGATGAGCAATATTCCAAATTTTTACACATCTTCAGAAAGCTACACATTAACATACCTTTTGCGTATGCACTTGATCAGATTCCATCTTACACAAAATTTATGAAGGAAATACTCTCAAGGAAGAAGAAACTTGGTGATAATGAGACAATACACCTAACAGAGTGTTACAGTGCCATTTTAGATAGAAAGCTACCACAAAAACAAAAAGATCCTAATAGTTTTGACATTCCTTGCACTATAGATCCACTTTGGAAGAGCACTATGTGATCTTGGAGCATAAATCTCATGCCTTTATAAGTTTTTCAAAGACTTGGGGTTGGTGAATCCCAACCTACTTCCATAACTTTACAAATGACAGACAGATCAATCTAGAGACCTAGGGGTATAGTAGATGATGTACTAGTGAAGGTCGATAAATTCATTTTCTGGTAGATTTCATCGTGCTTGACATGAAGGAAGATCTAGACATCCCTATCATTCTTAGTAGTCCATTTTTAACAACTGAAAAAGCACTAATTGATGTATGAAAGGGCAAGCTTACCATGAGAGGGCAATACGAAAAGGTAACCTTTTATGTTTTTAAGGCACTAAATACCCTAAAATTGATAATGCTGAAGATTGCTTTGCGTAGATATGCATGAATACCGCACTCTTCAAGATAAATTGACAAGATTTGCAGAACCACATGATGAGTGCTCGAAAAGCACTAATATTTCGTGATTAATTGTGCTTAATTGTTTAAAATATAGATTTGTTATGATTGTTTATTTGATTATTTTCATAAATCTATCCATTCGAAGTCACAGGTATGTTTTAGTGCATTTCAGGTGTTTTTAGCGTCAAATGAGTCAAACAATGAAAACACGCAAAGACGGAACACTTACGGCGCTCGAATCACGAGTTACGGGCTAAACGACACAAATATGCAAGCCTTACATAACGAGCCATCACATATGTAAGGGGGTAAACGTGAAGAAACTGAAGACAACGCGCGCCGTGGCGAGGAAAAGTCATGCCGCGACGGGGAGCTCTCGGGTTTTTACATTATTTCCAGAATTTGTGTTGCGCCGCGGCAAGGAAAATGCATGCCGCAGTGCGCCTATTCCTATGGCAATCAGGATTTGTGTAAACCCTTACATCTATAAATACCCCCTTAGAGCCCCCCTTACAAAGAACTGGAACAACTTGTACACAACTTTACACATTACAATTTTGCGACCAAACACTACATTCAATCAACTTTGGGAGCTTTGGGAGCTTTGCTACACTCAAACGAAGCGAGAGAAACCATTCTAAGGATCCAAGGAAGCCGTCGACAATCGAAGATAAAGCTTTTGGAGAAGAACGCTATCCCATCCATAAGCAGTATTTAGATCTAGGTTTTCTTTAGTGTTATAGAATTCTATTTTTCTTCTTCTGTCGTTGGAGTGTATGTTCATGTTTTATTTGTCTATGAATATTAATATGAACATGAGTGGCTAATTTCATTATGGATGTTTAGTTTGTGTTGCCATGTTTGCTAGAACTGTGTATGGTGTATATTTTATTGATTTAATATAAACAAATTACTTTTTGATTAAGAGCATGTTTAGATATTTAATTATGAATTATCATGGGCCAATTTGAGATTCATAGTTAGGTTGAAAGATCTTAGAATTTAGTTATAGGAAAGTCACCTTAACTTTATTCCGAAACACTTAATCAAAGCATCAATTTAGTAACTTAGTCATAGCATTAATTTGATTGGCATGTTTTTCCTTGCGCGCGTAATTTGATTACTATTTGATTTACCCCGACCAAAGGCAGTTAATTAGTTAATCAACAAAGAGATTTACCCTGACCACAGGCAGTCTCATAATTAAAAGGAAAGCTGGTAATTTTGTTTATATAGAACGTTCATGTTATTTCACCATACCTTTTTGATGCAAGCATGGTTCAACCAAGCTAAACGTCCATACATCCTCCATTGATCTTCAAATATATCTGAATTGATTGTTAAATTACAATTTTGTTTTCGTTTAATTGCTGGTACTTAGTTCCCGTTACAAATCAAACACCTTTTTACAGTTTTACTAGCTTTAGGATTCTAGTTACTTAGAGTTTTAGTTTTACTAGAACTCTATTTAATTAGTGTTTTATTTTCATTAGAACTCTATTTAGATTAAAAAGTTAGTTATTTAGAACAACTGCAATTCCTTGAGAGACCGACCTTGGAAGTTGCTTATCACTTTTCTACGAGTGATTCGTACACTTGCAAGTACTAAATTTAACACATCAAGTTTTTGGCGCCGTTGCCAGGGAATCGGCGTTTTAAATAATTTTCTTTTTAACTTTTTAGAGTTTCTTAATTATTTTTATTTGTTTATTTATTTTATTTGTTATCTTTTATTTGTTTATTTTTTTTTTTTTTATTTTTTTTTTATTTTTATTTTTTTTTTTTTAAAAATTTCAAAAATACAAAAAAATTTAAAATTCAAAAATAAAAAAAAAATAGTGCTTTTAATTGCTTAACCTGTGGTGCTTTGATTTCTCTGTTGTTTTTGTTAGTTTTTGAAAGGTACCGTTCATAGACAACATCAACAAATTTTAAAATGCACCTAATCCGGCTGGATACTGAAATCCATGAGCCAATAGAAGGCCTTTTGAAGAGCTGCATGATATGACAGACATGGAGGTATGTAGCATTTGTGGTTTATATGGGCATTATGCTAATGTTTGCACTTTTGCAGGTGATTACTATGCATCCATTAATTCAAACTTTGATCGTAATGAGGGATGTCACCCACCTTGGAATGATCCTTATTTTAGTACCTATAATCCTGAGTGGGAAAATCACCATAATTCTTCATAGCAAGCAAACTCTACCCCACCTTATGCCCAATACAACATGCAAAGCTCAAATCTTCAACCATATGACCCACCTTATGCACAATACCAAATGCAAAGCTCAAGTTTTCATCAATATCCATCTAGGGCCACCTTGGAAGAGAGCTTGAATTCTTTCATACAAGGAAGTAGAGTTTATAATCAACCTAGGAAGCCCACCTTGGAAGAGAGCTTGAATTCTTTCATACAAGGAAGTAGAGTTTATAATCAACCTAGGAAGCCCACCTTGGAAGAGAGCTTGAATTCTTTCATACAAGGAAGTAGAGTTTCTAATCAACCTAGGAAGCCAACCTTAGAGGAAACCTTGAATGCTTTCATACAATCTACTAGTGAAAGGATGGAGTCTATGGAGGCATCAATGAAAAGAATAGAAATGCAAGTTGGGTAACTAGCGGAACAAATTCAAAAACAAGAAGAGTTGCCTGATAACCAAATTTTGTAATTTATAAAAGCTCGCAAGTGCACGAGTCACTTGTAGTAAGCGACAAGTATACTCCCAAGATCGTCTCTCAAAGGAATTGCGGTGGTTTTCAAAAGAGTTAAATGTAATCCAAAACGTGACAATAAAATAAATTCTAAACACTCTAATCGAAGGTTGGTTTTGTAAATGGTTTCTAAAATCGTAAAAATACTAAAACAATAAAAGTAAGTGTGTGAAAGTTTTGTTGAAACGATGAGATGAACGAGTGTGGGAAATTGGTTAGTAAACTAATCAATGATGAGTTGATTTATGTGGTTTTGACAATTAAGCACGAAAAAGTAGAATTTAATTATTATTTTCTCTAATCCTAGAAAATATCAAATCAATGGCGATTTTCCCTTAATTAACTAATTAGCTTCTTTGATCCAGACCGTTAATTAGTTAATTAGCCTTAAACCTAGGAAAATAGTTCAATCACCTAACCCAAGACAAATCAATGCACTTAAACTAGGCTCATGCTCAAGAGTGCTCAATTGAATTCAGATGGCGTTTCTAAAACTCAACCCTAAAATGTTTCATACATTCACAAATCAAATTGGCCAGAAATAATTGATGAACATATGTATTAAAAACAATGACCATGAATTAAATTACTTAATCATAAAATTATCCACACAATCAATCATCAAATCATAGTTACATCACCAAAATCCCACACATAAAGAGTTTAGCTACTCATAATGAAATCCAAATCAATATTTTTCATTACAAATAACATTCTATGAATTCTTAAGGAGAAAAGAGATTACATACAATAAATTACCCCACTTTCACTTTTAAAACAAGCCCTTGAAGTTGGATGATCACCTTCTTCAAGATTGTTGATGGAGCTTCAATGGAGGAGCATTAATGGAGTAATTTTCTCTCTCAAGAATGTGGAGAAGAAGAAGAAAAGTACTATTCACGTTACTGTTCACGAGTTGGTGGAGGCTGGAGAGAATAAAATCTGTTGGAGGCTGGAGAGGAGATTGTGTTTCATTAGGTCTTTTCTTTCCTTGTAAGGGTTTCCAATCAATCTGTAAATCTCGTGGCCCAGGAGGAGTCCAATCCGCGCGCGCGCGCCGCGGCGCACCCTTTTCCATGCCGCGGCGCACATGTGATATTGAATTACGAATAAAAACAGAAACCTCCCCGCCGCGGCATAACTTTCCCTCGCCGCGGCGCGCAATGTGTTCATGATTTTGGGTCCAAAGCAGAAACCTCCTTGCCGCGGCATAACTTTCCCTCGCCGCGGCGCACAATGTTTTGATGATTTCATGTTTCAACCCAAGAGCCTCTCGCTGCGGCACACAATTCCTTCGCCGCGGCGCGCCTTGCATGTAACAGTGTACATGGTATGTACATGTATGTACATGCGTTGTACATACTCTGCTGATTATTGATGTAAGGCTTACACAATGAATGGCACCTAATGTAAGGCTTACATATTTAGACATTTTTACTTCATTTTTGCTCTCTTTTTCCACATTTCTTTCCAAACCTACTTTGACCTGCAAAATAATAGAATACCCTCCAAAACAAGATTATATCGAGATTAATTACAAAATAAACACTTAAAAACTTAACAAATAGTAGATCAAAATAGTGTTCATCAAATACCCCCAAACCTACATTTTGCTAGTCCTCAAGCAAAACTAAAATTAAAAAGCCAAATAACAAAACTAAAATTGAAGTTAACAAAACTTGTCATGCTTTAGTTTCTTTCCAATTCATAACAAAACATTTATGCACCAATTTATCCAACATTTTAACACATCAAGGTTCACCATTTAGATCAATTTCGCTTCACAAGTCTAAATCCCAATACTAAAAGTGTATCAACATTGATTCCCCCAAACCTAGTGTCAAGAATGTGAATTCGTTTCAACTCTAATCCTCACGAGAATTACTCTCTAAATCACACCGATCCTATGGGTTCAAGCACTCATCAAAATATATGCGAATAGAAGTTATGTAAAGAAACGAGCTAATAGGTTCGCATATGATTAAACAAGAAAGGCTCAAAAGTGCATAACATTGATCTCATGAAAGGAATCAAATGATAGGATTTATGAAGAAATCACATTACTAATCTCATGCATCAATTAAAATCCTCAAGCAAAAACTTCAAGTGTGCCATAAAATGAAAATGCTTTGACTTTAAGGGAACTTATTTCCTATTTCTCTCTTTTTTTCTTTTTTCTTTTTTTTAAACCATTCATACTTGAAGAACTTAGGGTCATAATAAACTTATTATCTCTTCTTCTTTTTTAGACCCATATACATATGTAATTTGTGAATGTCTACTTCTTAGCTCTTTTTGTGTTGGGTATAGGAATTCCCTCATATTTTTAAAGTCAAGCACGAATGAGATAGGCAAACACTTCAAACTTTACTTAAGTCATTTAATCTAAGCAATTCAATTAAGCACATGATCCCTCATTAAATGTTTAAAATCCTAACGTTCAATGCAAAAACCTATAGAGATCATCTAACAATTTGAAATGATATGAAAGGTGTTTAAAAGAGTAGAAGAATATTTATCTCTCTGAATAAAACGTTAAGGGCTCAAAAATATTCTCACAAGGTAGTCTCCACTATTCAATTCCTATACACATGATTTGGGTTCATCTCAGTTTCAACATCAAAAGCATGAAAAACAGATTGCAAATTAAAACCGATCCTTACAACAAACCTCAAATATTTTAAAAATCAGATAAACAATGCATAAAGACTAGTTATTCATCAAAAATTGACTAAAAACATGAAAATGTTGTTACCAATCAAAAAAAAAATGCAAAATGCACCCCCAAACCTAAACTAAACATTGTCCTCAAGGTGTTCAACTACACACATGTTCAGAAAAGAATTTAGAAGGGCAAACAGAAAATTAAATTAAACTTAACGAAGGTAAAAGAAAAGATAGATAGTACCTAAAACTGTGGGTTGCCTCCCACCAAGCGCCTAGTTTAACGTCTTAGCAAGACGATGCTCATAGCTAAGGTGCATGCAGTTCAATGCACTCCACATCTCTACGGTGAACGACTCCTTCCAAGTAAGGCTTTACACGATGTCCGTTCACCTTGAAAGTTGCTTGTGTGTTGGGATTGATTAGCTCAACAGCTCCATGTGGAAAGATTTCCACAATCTTGTATGGTCCACTCCATCTTGATCGAAGCTTTCCTGGAAAAAGTTTAAGACGAGAGTTAAATAAGAGTACTTGCATTCCAGGATAGAGACACTTACCAACGAGCCCTTTGTCATGATTACGCTTTGTGCGTTCTTTGTAAATCTTAGCATTCTCATATGCTGCGTTCCGAATCTCTTCAAGCTCATCAAGTTGAAGTAAGCGTTTTTCACCCGCTCGTTGACAATCCATGTTCAGCTGCTTGATTGCCCAATAGGCCTTGTGCTCAAGCTCAACGGGCAAATGGCATGCTTTGCCATAAATTAACCGATATGGGCTCATCCCAATAGGTGTCTTGTATGCCGTACGGTAAGCCCATAATGCGTCATTGAGCTTTGAAGCCCAATCCTTCCTTGAAGGTCGCACCGTACGTTCCAAAATACCCTTAATTTGCCGGTTACTCACTTCAACTTGTCCCGATGTTTGTGGGTGGTAGGGAGTAGCCACTTTATGTGTGATGTTGTACTTTTTCAACAATCCATCAAAAAGTTTGTTGCAGAAGTGGCTCCCTCCATCACTGATTATTGCCCTTGGTGTGCCAAACCTGCTAAATATTGTTTCCTTCAAGAACTTCACAACACAGTTAGCATCATTAGACTTAGTAGGTATAGCCTCTACCCACTTGGACACATAATCAACAGCAACTAAGATATACTCAAAACCAGAAGAAGGGGGAAAAGGACCCATAAAGTCAATTCCCCACACATCAAACAACTCAACAACAAGATTATATGTCAGAGGCATTTCATTACGTCTACTTAAGTTACCAGTTCTCTGACATCTATCACAGCGCATGCAAAAATTATAGGCATCTTTAAACAGTGTAGGCCAATAAAAACCAGATTGAAGTACCTTAATAGCAGTTTTCTTACTGCCAAAATGCCCTCCACAGTGAAGTTCAAGACAGAAAGTTAAGATACTTGCATGCTCCTCTTCTGGCACACACCTCCGGATGACTTGGTCTTGACAAATTTTGAATAGATATGGATCATCCCATAAGTATTGCCTGCACACATGAAAAAATCTTTTCTTTTCCTGAAAAGAAATGTTAGGCCTCAACAAACCGCTAGCAAGGAAATTTACAATATCAGCGTACCAAGGGTTTGGACCCACAGAAAATAATTGCTCATCAGGAAAAGTCTCAACAATAGCAATGTCTTTGTCACTCTCAGTAGTGTCAAAGTCAGAAATCAACCTAGATAAATGATCAGCTACCACATTTTTCGTTCCCTTTTTATCCTTGATTTCTAAGTCGAATTCTTGTAACAACAAAACCCACCGAATTAGTCTAGGCTTAGCATTCGGTTTACTTAACAAATAACGCAAAGCAGGAAGGTCCGAATGCACAATTACTTTAGATCCTACTAAATAAGATCTAAACTTATCAAGAGAAAACACAATAGCCAAAAATTCTTTTTTGGTGGTTGAGTAGTTAAGTTGAGCGTCATTTAGAGTTTTACTAGCATAGTAAATTACATGCAAACGCTTATCTACTCGTTGACCTAAAACAGCCCCTATGGCAAAATCAGACGCATCACACATAATCTCGAAGGGGAGTGACCAATCAGGTGCCATGATAATGGGTGCAGAAGTTAATTTTTCTTTCAAAACATTAAAAGCAGTCAAGCAATCATCATCAAAAACAAAAGAAACATCTTTAGCTAAAAGGTTGCATAGGGGACGACTTATCTTGGAAAAATCCTTAATAAATCTCCTATAAAAACCCGCATGGCCAAGAAAACTCCTAATTCCCTTAACATTAATGGGAGGTGGAAGTTTGGCTATTAGATCAATTTTTGCCCTATCCACCTCAATGCCTCTACTTGAAATAACATGTCCTAATACAATGCCATGCTGAACCATAAAATGACTCTTTTCCCAACTAAGGGTCAAGTTACAATCAATACAACGTTCAAGCACGCGAGTCAAGTTATTCAGGCAATCATCAAATGAATTTCCAAAAACTGAAAAATCATCCATAAATACCTCTATGCATTTCTCCACCATATCCGAGAATATTGAAATCATGCATCGTTGGAATGTGGCGGGGGCATTGCAAAGTCCGAATGGCATCCTCCTGAAGGCAAATGTCCCGAATGGACACGTGAATGTGGTCTTCTCCTGATCTTTCGGAGCGATGGGCACTTGGTAATAACCTGAAAGACCATCAAGAAAACAGTAAAAATCATGCCCTGCTAAACGTCAAGCATTTGATCAATAAAAGGAAGAGGAAAATGATCTTTCTTTGTGTACAAATTTAATTTACGAAAATCAATGCACATTCTCCATCCCGTGATCAATCTTGTGGGCACTAACTCTTTTTTATCGTTCTTTATCACAGTGATCCCAGATTTCTTCGGTACCACATGTACCGTGCTAACCCATTTGCTATCCGTAATAGGATAGATAACCCCAACTTCCAAGAGTTTTAAAATTTTCGTTTTCACTACCTCTTGCATAATAGGATTAAGTCTCCTTTGGGCTTCTCTCACAGGTTTGGTATTGTCCTCAAGATTTATCTTATGCATACACATGGTGGGACTAATACCTCTAATATCATCAATGCTCCATCCTATGGCTTTCTTATGTTTCCTAAGTATATTCACTAGCGCTTGTTCTTGTGTTTGGGTCAAGGTAGATGAAATTATGACCGAATAAGTGTCCTCCTCACCCAAAAATACATACTTAAGATGCTTTGGCAATTCTTTCAACTCAAGCTTAGGTGGAGTATTGTCTTCCCTATATGGGGTTTTGGGTAACTCTAAGGGTGTACTTAGTTCTTCTAATGGTTCAGCATTATCTAACAACTCTAGGTAACCCTTAGTTTCATCATCCAATTCCTTCTCTATCCCATCAACTGTTAAAGCATATTCAAGTCCGTCCTTAACTTCTTCCTGCAAAAAGGCATCATAAACAAGATTATCAATATGGTCAATAGAAGAACATTCATCAATTGAGGATATAGAAGGTAAAGGGGAGGAATCGAATACTCTAAAATTGACAGTTTCCCCCAAAACTGTCATAGTTAGACTTCCACTATGGACATCTATAATTGTCTTAGTAGTGGCCATAAATGGCCTACCAAGAAGAATAGTGTGTTCTTTGTCCATAGATGGATTTTCCTGCATATCCAACACAACAAAATCTACAGGTATAATCAATTTATCAACCTGTACAAGCAAATCCTCTACCATTCCCTTAGGATATTTAACAGATCTATCAGCTAGTTGTAGGGACATGGTAGTATGTTTCAATTCCCCTAAACCTAGTTGCAAATAAATAGAATATGGCATTAAGTTTATACTTGCACCTAAATCTAGCATGGCTCGTACCACTTTCTTGTTTCCCAAAGTAATGTTAATGTTAAAACTCCCGGGATCCTTAAGTTTAGGTGGTAAACGTTGTTGAAGAATTGAACTAGAAATTTCAGAAACAACTATCCTTTCATTTAAACCATACTTTCTCTTCCTAGTATTAAGATCTTTGAAAAACTTTGCATAGGAAGGCACATTTCTAATAACATCCCATAAGGGCAAATTTATTTGAACTTTAGAAAGCATGTTAAAAAGATCAGAAAATTGCTTATCCTGTTTATCGTCCTTGAGACGGTGTGGAAAAGGTACCGGAGGTCGGTAAGGCTCGGGGGATTTGTGCAATTGGGGAGCGGTAGATGACTCTCCATTTGATTCCTTTGAAAGTTCACCTTCCCTAGCCTTAGGTGTATCATTCTCCTTAGGTATTACATTGCCTTCTTCCACGTTTCCTGCATTAAAAGGTAGATCATCAGATATTTCAGGTAAATTTTTAGTTACGATCTTACCACTGCGAAGGACCGTGACCGCCTTCGCTTGCTCGGGTTGGCTCGGTAATTTTCCTTTTTCTTGACGTTGGAGGTGCTCCGCCAATTGACCTACTTGGCCTTCGACCCTTTTCATCGAAGCCTCCAACGAGTCCAATCTCTGAGTACTCTTTATTTGATTTTCCCGACTAACTTGGATGAATGCATTCAAGTTGTCCTCCAAGCTTGGTTTGTTAGGAAGAGTAGGCTGTGCATTGTTGTTGTTTGGATGATGTGGGAAGTTATTCTGAGCATAGCCTTGATTGTTACTTCCCTTCCAAGAGAAATTGGGATGACTTCTCCAACCAGGATTATACGTGTTCGAGTAGGGATCATTCCTTGGCCTTGGTTGGTATCCCTCCATAGCATTAGCTTGCTCATAACTTGTACCTGCATTTTGATCACAAACAAAAGGACAAATGTTAGCACCATGTCCGTACGTACTACAAATACCGCATACCTCTTGAGTTGGTGTGTTCTTGGAGGTGAGGAGTGCGATTTGTTTTGTAAGCTCCGCAATTTGCATTGCCATGTCATTTCCTGGAGCTACCTCGTTAACTCCCATCCGCCGTCCTCTAGAGCTCTTTTGTTGGGAATTAGCACCCAACATCTCATATAGATCATATGTCTCATCAGCGGTCTTTTCTCCCATTGCTCCTCCCGCGGCATTATCCACAGTAAATTGACACTGTTGTGTCAGCCCGTCATAGAAGAATTGGTTCTGGAGTTGCAAAGGAAAGTGATGGTGTGGGCATTGTATTAGAAGCAATTTGAAGCGATCCCACGCCTCATGAAATGGTTCTCCGTCCATTTGGGAGAACGTTGCAATTTTGGTTCTTAGGTCCGCAGTCTTTTGGTGGGAATAGAATTTTCCCATGAACTTGTTGAAAATTGCGTCCCAAGTTGAAAGAGAACCAAGTGGAAGAGTCATAAGCCATGACTTGGCTTTGTCTTTAAGCGTGTACGGGAAACATCTCATCCTCAGCTGATCCTCATTTAGCCCCTGTAGCGGAAAAGTCTGCACAGTGGCATAGAAATCACGAATAAAAAGACGGTAACATATTAAAATGTATGTTCTTAATTTCATAATTTCGAGCTGCTTCCCCTAGTTGGATGCAAGAAGTTGCAGTGCCAATGATTGGCCTTGCATACTCCTTCATCGTCATCTCTCTATGTGGAGGTAGATGTTCTCCCATTGTTGGTGGTTGCTCGTCCTCCAAAATGTTAGCGCCGGATGGTCTCAAATGTGCTCGTCTCCTGTTGACGTTATCTATGAACGGCACGAGTGGATTTCCAAGAGATCTCCTACCGTGCATGCACAATCCAAAAACAACAAAAAATCAGAGCACCAGACACTATACGACTCTAACGAGTAACAAAAACACAAAAACAAGAAAAAAATAAAGATTGAATAGTGAACTAAAAAGAAAACAAATAACAATTTCAAAAACGCCAATTCCCCGGCAGCGGCGCCAAAAACTTGATGCACAAAAACTTGATAACCAAATTTTGTAATTTATAAAAGCTCGCAAGTGCACGAGTCACTTGTAGTAAGCGACAAGTATACTCCCAAGATCGTCTCTCAAAGGAATTGCGGTGGTTTTCAAAAGAGTTAAATGTAATCCAAAACGTGACAATAAAATAAATTTTAAACACTCTAATCGAAGGTTGGTTTTGTAAATGGTTTCTAAAATCGTAAAAATACTAAAACAATAAAAGTAAGTGTGTGAAAGTTTTGTTGAAACGATGAGATGAACGAGTGTGGGAAATTGGTTAGTAAACTAATCAATGATGAGTTGATTTATGTGGTTTTGACAATTAAGCACGAAAAAGTAGAATTTAATGATTATTTTCTCTAATCCTAGAAAATCCCAAATCAATGGCGATTTTCCCTTAATTAACTAATTAGCTTCTTTGATCCAGACCGTTAATTAGTTAATTAGCCTTAAACCTAGGAAAATAGTTCAATCACCTAATTCAAGACAAATCAATGCACTTAAACTAGGCTCATGCTCAAGAGTGCTCAATTGAATTCAGATGGCGTTTCTAAAACTCAACCCTAAAATGTTTCATACATTCACAAATCAAATTGGCCAGAAATAATTGATGAACATATGTATTAAAAACAATGACCATGAATTAAATTACTTAATCATAAAATTATCCACACAATCAATCATCAAATCATAGTTACATCACCAAAATCCCACACATAAAGAGTTTAGCTACTCATAATGAAATCCAAATCAATATTTTTCATTACAAATAACATTCTATGAATTCTTAAGGAGAAAAGAGATTACATACAATAAATTACCCCACTTTCACTTTTAAAACAAGCCCTTGAAGTTGGATGATCACCTTCTTCAAGATTGTTGATGGAGCTTCAATGGAGGAGCATTAATGGAGTAATTTTCTCTCTCAAGAATGTGGAGAAGAAGAAGAAAAGCACTATTCACGTTACTGTTCACGAGTTGGTGGAGGCTGGAGAGAATAAAATCTGTTGGAGGCTGGAGAGGAGATTGTGTTTCATTAGGTCTTTTCTTTCCTTGTAAGGGTTTCCAATCAATCTGTAAATCTCGTGGCCCAGGAGGAGTCCAATCCGCGCGCGCGCGCCGCGGCGCACCCTTTTCCATGCTGCGGCGCACATGTGATATTGAATTACGAATAAAAACAGAAACCTCCCCGCCGCGGCATAACTTTCCCTCGCCGCGGCGCGCAATGTGTTCATGATTTTGGGTCCAAAGCAGAAACCTCCTCGCCGCGGCATAACTTTCCCTCGCCGCGGCGCACAATGTTTTGATGATTTTCATGTTTCAACCCGAGAGCCTCTCGCCGCAGCACACAATTCCTTCGCCGCGGCGCGCCTTGCATGTAACAGTGTACATGTATGTACATGCGTTGTACATACTCTGCTGATTATTGATGTAAGGCTTACACAATGAATGGCACCTAATGTAAGGCTTACATATTTAGACATTTTTACTTCATTTTTGCTCTCTTTTTCCACATTTCTTTCCAAACCTACTTTGACCTGCAAAACAATAGAATACCCTCCAAAACAAGATTATATCGAGATTAATTGCAAAATAAACACTTAAAAACTTAACAAATAGTAGATCAAAATAGTGTTCATCATTGCCCACTCAGATTGAGCAAGTGAAGGATGACACAATCCTTCAAAGTGGTAAAAATTTTGAAAATATTTATTTTCCTGAAACTTTTGATGATTTACCACTTTGTGTAGAAAATACAGATGGGGAGCAAGCAATTCTCAAAGAATGCCAAGCTAAGGAATATCAAATTCTACAAACTTCTATGGAGAACAAGGAGGAATTATCTTCACCTCTCATGCCGCATAAGGCACCTAAGACTTGCACATCCCCAAATCATTTTCCATACCACTTCCAAGAAAAAGTGTGTGCTGTGCTTCATAAGAAACAACTACCGATATGGAAGGACAAGCTTAATGACATATTAGCTCGAAAAATTGATATAACACACTTCAAGATCTTTGATGATGGTGGATAGAAACAGATTAACAACGTCTTGCTAAGACGTTAAAGAAAGCGCTTGGTGGGAGGCAACCCACCATATTCGGTAGTATCAACTTCTTTTCTTTTCTTTATTTTCTTTTTATTTATTTTTATTTATTTTTTAATTTAGTTTAATTTTCTTTTTCAGTTTTTCCTTTATTTTATTTTATTATTATTTTTATTTTATTTTTCTTTGGATTGTTTAAGATTTCTAACTTTGTTTAATGTCTTTGTTTTTCATTTGATTTAGTTATAATTTTAATTTGGATTTGAGTTGTGATGCACACATTTAGAGGTTTCATACATGTTTCTTGCACGCTAATTGCTTCATCATGAGAAAAGCGAGGAACAATGAACAAGAGCATACGTGTAGTATACACAATCTCATACAAAAGGGGGGTAACTTCTCTCACTTCTTTTCTTAATTTCTTTTGTTTTTCTTTTTAACATTGAGAACAATGTAGAAATTAGGTTGGGGGTGGGAAAAATATTCCATGAGCATGAAATGACCAAATTTATAATTTTTAACTTTTGTCACTTGAATTTTTAGGTTAGTGTCGTGTCTACTTGAGTCAATCCAGAAGTCTATGATATTAACATGATTGTAATGACGGTGACATATGAGAGAAATTAGATTTTTACCTAAGCAACGAAACACATAAATGTTAGATTCATCTAATTTGAGAATTTTGTGGTTTATGTGGTAGTTTGTATGGTTAGTATGACTATTGCGATTTGTGTAATGTGTGTATGTTCATGATATGTTTTAAGTCTCAACAAGCTCTAGAACTCATTTGAAAACCCATTGAAGAGAAATGATAGAATCAAATGCCACTTAGAAAGTGATTTAGGCCATCTTTGGACCGTTTGGACTTTTCATGCCTCCCCGTATTATTTTATCCATAGTACTACCTTGAACTCAACATTGACATACGTTGTACTACCCTTAGTGATAAGAGTACTCAATGTAATATTTGATTTTCATGAGCAATTATGTTGTATTTATCTTGCTTCATCACAAAAAAAAAAAAAAAAGAGATGATGATGATTGAAATAATAAGCAAGAAAAGTAAAGAAAGAAAATCAAGCAAAAAAAAAAAGATCCAAGGGACATATGGAATTTATAGGAGGATTAAAAAGAACACTTGGTGGAGAAAGTTGAAAATAAGTTTGTGAAATAAAAAGTACTCTTATCCTAGTGAAAATATCATTTCAGTACTTTCATAATCACACACCTAGCCACAACTTTACAAGCTCAATGAAGTCCTATTGATTCTAGGTAGTTTGATTTCTATATTAGTGGAGATGGATTTGAAAAATTAGCATATGGAGGTTGTATGTGCAAAATTTTCAATCATATTTTACTTGCATGATTTTGAGATATTAAAATGTAATCTATGAATAGCATGCATGACACGATCAAATAGTGTAACTAACGGGCTTGTGGTTTGATTGGTTGTTCAAAATTCGATTACCCTGATGAGTTTGATGTTTAGACTGTTTTTGAGCTTAAGTGATTTTTAACTATTTTGTATGCCATTCGTTATTAACAATTTTTGAGACATATGCATGGATTGATTCAAGTATCTTTTGAGTCTTTATTTATTTTTGTTAGTTACGATGTTTGCGGGTATCATCACTGGAAACCCTCACGAGACTATAACTCGTCCACTAGGGCCACCTAGGGGTTTAAAGGCTTGTTGCATATGCTAAATGCAACCGTGACAATCTACGGAAGTGATTTAGGTTAGGTTAGTTTATTTTATTTGTTTTTATTTTAGTTTTTAGATCGCTTCACTTGCTAGAGACTAGCAAGAAGCTGGTTGGGGGTTGTGATGAGTGCTCGAAAAGCACTAATATTTCGTGATTAATTGTGCTTAATTGTTTAAAATATAGATTTGTTATGATTGTTTATTTGATTATTTTCATAAATCTATCCATTCGAAGTCACAGGTATGTTTTAGTGCATTTCAGGTGTTTTTAGCATCAAATGAGTCAAATAATGAAAACACGCAAAGACGGAACACTTACGGCGCTCGGATCATGAGTTATGGGCTAAACGAGACAAATATGTGAGCCTTACATAATGAGCCATCACATATATAAGGGGGTAAACGTGAAGAAACTAAAGACAACGCGCGCCGCGGCGAGAAAAAGTCATGCCGCAGCGGGGAGCTCTCGGGTTTTTACATTATTTCTAGAATTTGTGTTGCGCCGCGGCGGAGAAAATGCATGCCGCGGCGCGCCTATTCCTATAGCAATCAGGATTTGTGTAAACCCTTACATCTATAAATACCCCCTTAGAGCCCCCCTTATAAAGAACTCGAACAACTTGTACACAACTTTACACATTACAATTTTGCGACCAAACACTACATTCAATCAGCTTTGGGAGCTTTACTACACTCAAACGAAGCGAGAGAAACCATTCTAAGGATCCAAGGAAGCCGTCGACAATCGAAGATAAAGCTTTTGGAGAAGAACGCTATCCCATCCATAAGCAGTATTTAGATCTAGGTTTTCTTTGGTGTTATAGAATTCTATTTTTCTTCTTCTTTCGTTGGAGTGTATGTTCATGTTTTATTTGTCTATGAATATTAATATGAACATGAGTGGCTAATTTCATTATGGATGTTTAGTTTGTGTTGCCATGTTTGCTAGAACTGTGTATGGTGTATATTTTATTGATTTAATATAAACAAATTACTTTTTGATTAAGAGCATGTTTAGATATTTAATTATGAATTATCATGGGCCAATTTGAGATTCGTAGTTAGGTTGAAAGATCTTAGAATTTAGTTATAGGAAAGTCACCTTAACTTTATTCCGAAACACTTAATCAAAGCTTCAATTTAGTAACTTAGTCATAGCATTAATTTGATTGGCATCTTTTTCCTTGCGCGTAATTTGATTACTATTTGATTTACCCCGACCGAAGGCAGTTAATTAGTTAATCAACAAAGAGATTTACCCCGACCGCAGGCAGTCTCATAATTAAAAGGAAAGTCGGTAATTTTGTTTATATAGAACGTTCATGTTATTTCACCATACCTTTTCGATGCAAGCATAGTCAACCAAGCTAAACATCCATACATCCTCCATTGATCTTCAAATATATCTGAATTGATTGTTAAATTGCAATTTTGTTTTCGTTTAATTGTTGGTACTTAGTTCCCGTTACAAATCAAACACCTTTTTACAGTTTTACTAGCTTTAGGATTCTAGTTACTTAGAGTTTTAGTTTTACTAGAACTCTATTTAATTATTGTTTTATTTTCATTAGAACTCTATTTAGATTAAAAAGTTAGTTATTTAGAACCACTGCAATTCCTTGAGAGACCGACCTTGGAAGTTGCTTATCACTTTTCTACGAGTGATTCGTACACTTGCGAGTACTAAATTTAATATTAACGATCTTGAAAACATAACTATTACAGGAACTTTCCCATATAAGAAAATATTAATGATCTAGCAATTTGAAGTTTCATGGTATGCTGACATTGCAAATTTCTTGGCGGCCAACATTCTTCTAAAAAATCTAACATGGCATCAAAGAAAGTAATTTTTCCATTATGATGCAATGCAATATTTATGGGATGGCCCTTACCTCTTCAGAGAATGTAGTGACTGGATAATAAGAAGATCTATCCCCTATGAAGAAATTGAAAGTATCCTATACTATTGCCACAGTTCAGACTATGAAGGACATTTTGGGAGTTCTAAAACAACAGTTAAGGTACTCCAATCTGGGTATTATTTTCCTATACTCTTTGAAGACGTATTTGTTCATCAAATCGTGTGATAAATGCCAAAGAATAGACAATATTTCAAAAAGAGATGAAATGCCTAAAACACCATACTTGAAGTGGAGTTATTTGATGTTTGGGGTATTGATTTTATGGGGCCATTCCCATTATTGCTTAGGAATCAATACATACAGGTTGGAGTGGATTATGTCTCCAAATGAGTAGAAGCAGTAGCTAGCTCCAACTATGATGCCAGAATTGTCTTGAAATTCTTGAAAAGAAATCTATTCACAAGATTTGGCACACCAAGAATTATTATCAACGATAGAGGTAGCCACTTTTGTAATATAGCTTTCACTTCCCTATTATCTAAATTTGGAATGAAAAACAAAGTAGAAACCCCACATCATCCTCAAACAAGTGGCCAAGCTGAAGTATCCAATAGAGAGTTGAAAACGATACTAGAAAAGACAATTAATATCTCTAGAAAAGATTGGGCAATCAAGTTGGATGATGCAATATGGGCATACAGAACAGCATACAAAACACCCATTGGAACCACACCATATAGACTTGTGTTTGGAAAAGCTTGTCACTTACCAATAGAATTGGAGCACAAAGCTTATTGGGCCATAAAGGCACTCAAATGCTACTGGCGAGAAAAGGCTATTGCAACTCAATGAATTAGAAGAACTGAGGTGGAAAATGCCAAGCTATACACAGAAAAGACTAAAAGATGGCATGACAAGAGAATTGTGCAACATATCTTTGAATGAGGACAACAAGTGCTACTTTATAATTCACGCCTGAAATTATTTTCAGGAAAACTAAAAAGCAAGTAGTCTGGACCTTTCACAATCACTAAAGTAACCAATCATGGTGCTATCGAACTAGAGAACCACAACAAGGAAAGATTTATGGTCAATGGGCATAGAGTTAAACATTATTATGGTGGCCAAATAGAGCACAACAAGACCATAACGACACTTGTGAATGCACAACAATAAGAGTGAACGACAGTCTCGTCAATGACCTTAAATGTGACGCTTCTTGGGAGGCAACCCAAGCAATTAAATTATGCTTACATTTTCTTGTTTTTAGTTTTCTTTCTTTTTTTTTTTTTTTGTTTCATGTTTTAAGGGGAATAAAGCAAGAGAGGAAAACAATGGTGCTAACATGGACATATCAAGTTGAGAAGACTTCCGCATCATTGAGGGAGCTTGTCTTTACCCTTTCATTTTATTATCTTTGTTTCTCTTTATATTTTCCACATTGAGGACAATATGCAATTCAAATGTAGGGGAGGGAACTCCGTTCTTTTTTCCTGTGATTAGTCACCACTTTCAATTTTTTAGATTTTTTTTAATAATAAGTGGTACAAATTGATGAACATATGAAATTTAGAGGCATGTATGATTGAGATGACATCTACGAACCCAATGATAGAATTGGTTGTCATGACTAGAATAAGGATGTTTATTGAAATATCTACATGAATCTTGTGTATGCTTGTTAACTTTTGATTGGATTGATTTATTTTATGCACATGTCATGATTGATTTTGGCGTTCTTATTGGGAGAACATTTGGTGGGAGTTATGCCATATGATTAGGTCTTCCATGTTTTAGAATTTATTTGATTATCCCTTGAGGCAAAATTATAAATAGTATTTAGCTTTATAAGTGATTTAGGCCTTTATTTGATTTGATTGAGCCTTTCAAGCTAACTATGATTTATTTCCTTAGTCAGATATTTGAGCCTAAACAAATACCTTTCATGTCTTTAAACTACATGTGAGCCTAACCAAAATTGTGTATTACCTTTACCCTTGCATTTTTAGCTTGTGTGAAAATTTAATCATGTGTTGTACTATAGAGTAAGGTAAAATGTAATGCACCTAATATCCCTATGAACAAAAAAATAAAAGAGATGAATTAAAAAAAATTAAGTTTGTTGTGAAGTTACAAAGAATGTAGAATAAAGGAATGAAAATTAAAAAGATGGGGTGCACTAGAACATGAAATTAGAAGCTCAATCTTGCTTTACATGTTGCATGATGAATAAAAAGCAAGTTAAGGTATGGAATGAATTTAAATATCACAATTTATCCATCCCTACCTAAGCCTAGCGTTACAAGCATGCAAAGCCCTTTTAATCTTTAGCTAAATGCATAATTTACATTAGTGGAGAGGAGTGTGAAAAGTAGACATATGAAATGTGTTTTAAGATTTAATCTAGTGGCATGCTCATATAAATTGATTTCATAAGTGCATTGGATGATATCACGTGCATTACACACACATATGAGTCACTTCATAAAAAATCTTGCATATACGTGTATTGATGGAAAGTTGATTAATGGTATGCGAACCTCTTTATAATAGGAATGTACAATCTTTGGGGGATAAGTTTGTGTTAAATATGCATGTGTTAGAGAAAATATGTTTGTAAATGTTCTACCCATGTTGATTAGTGATTTGTTCTTTATTGTTGAGCTTTGGCTTTGCTTGAGGACAAGCAAAGAGTTAAATTTGGGAGTGTAATAACTTTACAAAATTAGAGTTATTTGGTCACTTCTAGACTAACTATTTGCATTGTTTTTTATTTAAAATAGTCAAAATGGCGTAATATATGTGAAATATGTTATTGTAGGAGGAAAGAAGGTAAACAGAGTAAAAACAAACCAAAAAGGAGAAAAATTTCACATTAAGCTGTGGCAGCATATTGTTTGACCCACAGTGCTAGAAGGTCTAGAGATTTGGTCAAAAATAGGGAGGATGGGACCGCAGCAATGGCCATATCGAGCCGTGAAGCATAAATTCACCATAAACAACCCGAGACCTTAGGCTGCAGCGATGATTAACTTGAGCCGTAGTGCCATTGGATAACAGAGATTGATCCGAGAGCTTATGGCCACGGTGGTGATTGACAGAGCTGCAGCTTGCGTAACTATTGGATTTTCAAATAGGCAGGGCTGCGGCGCTGTGTAACATGGGGTCAGGCTCGTGTATAATTTTGTGTGCGAAAAAAGGCTTAAAATTTCAACCTCCTAATTGGAACAAAATCCTTCATCTCCTAAACCACCTTGACCTATATATACTAATGAAGAATCTTAGCACAATCATCTATCATTCGTTAGCACATAGTATTCAAAAACACAATTTTCCAATAGCCAATTTTGAGACAAAATTAGAGCAAAGATCAAGAGTTCAAGAGGAGGTGCTAAAGCTTGTGAAGATTCAAGAAGGATTGGTGGCAAAATACAAGAGATTATTTGCACTACTTTTTCTTTTATTTTACAATCTGATGTATTCTTCTTTAAAAACTTGGGATTTTGATTTTATAGACATGAATAGCTAATTTCATTTAACGTAGGGGTCTTATGAACCCAAATTTCTTCATCAAATGATTTATTAATTAACTTGTTGTCTTGCTTTATAAGATTATATTATTTGATCTGCTGCAAATTCTAGTAATTGTTTGGCCAATAATTACATAATAAAGGCATATAGGTAGCTTTTTAAGAAGTGTTTGTATGTTTGTCTTGATCAATTAGCATATGTAGGATCTAAGTTGAGAGGTATAATTTTTATGCATGCGATTAATGATTGATGCACTTAATGAGTATTAATTTAATCTAGTTGGCATGAGAGTGTGATTAGGTTGAATTATTGCATTGTATGTAATTTACTTGAGAGAGAAATGCATGACGAGTTTAGTGTCAATTGATTATATAATCGATTGCAATTACATTGCGGTAATTTTAGTGATTCACATGTTAGAAGGTTAGGGGATTAATGATTCTTAGGTTGTCTCATATATTTTTGTTATTGCTAGAATGTGAATTTAGGTTTAGTATTTCATTTATCCTTCTACTCTCCAAATAGTGCTAATAGGTTATGATTGATACTCACTTATAATTTGGAATATTTCATGCACAAAAAACCAACGTGTGGAGAGAGCCAAATATGTGCTCATTACGGCCTAAGGCTCTAATATCAACTTGTAATGTATGCGTGCCATGTCCCAACATTTCCTTCATCGCGACCCAGGCTCCTTAGGTCTAATTTTCAACAATGCGCATTGCGGCCCAACTTGTCCTCCATCATGGCACAAGCTGCTTGGTGATTCTTGTTTGTCTAAGTGTGTCACGGCGTAAAATAGTGCCCTTCGCGGCACAATGCTTGTTGTGCTAATTGTGTCACTTTTTTTTTTCCTTTTTCCTTCATTTGATACCATTTCACCTACATTGGCACAATTAAACATAAATTTAGTCATTTTAACTATTTTAAGTGCAAAACATGACAATTAGATAACTTAGAAGTAGCTAAATAACCCTACTTTTGTAGAGTTATCATAAGCTCCATGCCCAATTTATTGATGCTAATGTAGTATCTCTTTACAACTTCTCCAGCATAGCTCAAGAAGCTTGTGCAGAACATGGCCAATGACACACTTGCACCAGTAAGTAAGAGAAGAAGCCACACTTTAATTGTTGGTCAAGAAAGGACAAAGTCCTCCAACCAATGGACTTTACTTGTGAAACAAATGATTGCCTAGGGCAGTGATATCACAAGGCAAAGGGTTATTGTGTAAGAAAACCCAATGATACTCAAACCTATATAGAACATAGCTTCTAAGAAGCTCTAACTTGAAGGTCGCTCATGAACTCCTACCCTTAGAACAAATGAACAACAAAATCCAATATTGGCCCAAACACTTGATAAGTGACTAAGTGCAAACCCACAACACTTAGAATTTAAACAAAGGATTTCAAACACAATTTAGTTCATTTCCCTTCCTGATTCAAAGCTCAAGGTTAGCCTCTTAGCTTCCATATAGTGAAGTTAAGACCAACCTTTTAGCTTCTAATGAACAAAACTCGAGGATCAAAATCCTCATCTTCTCTCCTCAAGCGAAGCTCAAGGTTACCTCTTAGCCTACACATTGTGAAGCTGAGACCAGCCCTTCAACTTTTCATAAACGAAGCTCAAGGATCAAAATCCTCAGCTTCTCTCTTCAGGAGAAACTTAACGTTAGCCTCTTAGCTTCAGATAGTGAAGTTAAGACTAGCCCCTTAGCTTCCCATAAATGAAGCTCTAGGATCAAAATCTTTAACTTCTCTTTAATGCAAAGCTCAAGGATAGCCTCTTAGCTTCTAGATATCAAAACTGAGACCAGCCCCTTAGTGTCCCATGGACAAAACTCATAATCAAAATCCTCATCTTTTGTCCTCCAACAAAGCTCAAGGTTAGCCTTTTTGCTTCCAATTAGCAAAGTTGAGACAAGCCCTTTAGCTTCCCATGAACAAAGCTCGAGGATCAAAATCCTTACCTTATCTCCTAAAGCAAGGCTCAAAGTTAGCCTCTCAGCTTTTAGATAGCAAAGCTGGGATCAGCTCCTTACCTTCCATAAACGAAGCTGAGGATCAACATCCCTAGCTTTTCTTTAAGGCAAAGCTCAAGGCCAAGCTCTTAGCTTCTAGATAGGAAGCTAGGACTAGCCCTTTAGTTTCCCATGAACTAAGCTCTACACAAAGAGCTTAGAAAGACGTTCAGAGGTACGAAAGCTCCTCAACATCACGAAATGACTTTGTCAAAGGCTAAGTTCTAATGCTACTTCGTTATATGAAGATTAGCCTCACGAACTGACAAGATAATAAAAGCTATAGAAGTTGGAAAATAAGGGAGTACAAAAGATGAAATACATTTCATTTAAAAGCTAACTCAAGCAGCGACAATTACAAGTAAAATGCATCCCAAGTCTAGGGGGAAGGAATTGATTAAAATATTATAATGGAAAAATTAAGAAGTATGAGCGTCTGTGATCACTGCTCACCCTCAGTCGCCCTTTGCACCTACTAGGGACGTGTTACTATAATAGGAGCACCATCGCTTGAGATTGAGTGCATTATATCCTCTTCATCTAGAGCCTCCAAGGGAGATATAGGTTTTCCCTTTACAAGAAGCTCTTTGACCTCTTTTTCTGTAGAAACCGCAACATGAGCATACGGCACATTAGCATAATGCTTCAGTTCATCCACCTCTTTTCTCAAAGCTTCAACCTCAACTTCAAACTTGGAAAGAGCACCTTGAGTTTCTGTCAGCTTCCTCTGGCTGTAGAGCTTCAACTACTCTTCCTTCAACAACTTCTCTTTAGGTCCCTCTAGAGTCTCAATGGCTTCTTGCATCTCCAAGATAACTAGATTCTTCTCAACTATCAGTTAATGAAGCTGTTTCTTGTAGAGATCTTTACCCTTTTTTAATGTCTACACTTTGGGTATGATCTGGCAAAACTAAGTGCAACATACCCGCACTTCGTTCATCAACTACAAGGAAAAAATGCAATTAGTAAACACACACTTCCAAAAAAGGGGAGCAGAATATGAGTCGAGAACTTACGTGGCTCAACTGCATACAAGGCCTTCTCATCAACATAAGTGAGTGCTATCTACGGTAAGTCAAAGCACAACATAGGATCTTTCATGAGAGAGACTCTTGGCATTGTGAGCCTCTTGAACAGTTTGTTTCCCAAAACCCCTTTGGGAACCTTTTTTAGAATGCTCCATGAAGAGGCCTTGCCATCATCAATGTATGAACATGACCTCTTCTTGCTAGAAAATCCATCTGCTACCATCCCTCTTGAAGATGGAGTTGCATGCATTGTAGTATAAACTACCCTCTTAGAAGAGAAGTTAGAAAGGGTTTTCCAAAACCTGATTTGTTAATGGAAGCAGCTTTGGCCCTAACCTTGCTCACCATCATGAGAGGAACCCTAGACATTGTCTACTTCTAGTGGAAGATTCACCTTATCCATAAGTGTAAGACATCGCAAGATACATAGTAATACTCGAGCTGAGTTGACTTGGAGGAAACTAAGACTCGAAGAACCTAAGGTAGAGGTATGAGCTTAAGAAACGATGCTTGGGAGCTAAAAAACTCAAAAAAGTGGGATAAGTTCTACTGAGCCCTCAAAGGATATTTATAGCCCTAATACCCCAAGTGTGGGCCAACAACTTCTAAAAGATAGCTAAACCATTTAGAGCTCCAAAGATAATAAAAGAGGTACAATATTGTAATTAATGGACTGGTTGCAACGGTTAATGGTAAAGATTTTAATAATCTCATAGACAATGTGCTTCATCTACCTCTCAACTCCTCTGAGAAACTTTGGAGTAGGGGCAAACTATAGAGGGTAAAATTACGAACCTCTTACTACCATATCATTAATCAGCTTTCATGAGCATCAATGAAACTGAGAGCATCCTAGGATGCTCGGACACAATTAGAGCCTCGCCTAGAAGCTCTTGTGAGCTCTTTATGAATCAAGGAAGCTACCAAGTAGATGGAACCTCATACTACTAGATTAGCATCAAGAGGCGATCTCTTATCAACATTGACCCTAATGAAGGTTAGGAAATTAGCTTCATTAGCTCTTAACTCCATCAGAAACAATTCATAGCATTATTGATGCTATGATAGACCAGTGCGCCAGTTTCCTCCACCTTAGGCTCCTACAAGGACCTAAGGGAGCAATTTGGATATGCTCAAGAGTAAAGCACAGTAGCTTCCTATGCCTTTGCATCCTCAACAATGTTGATTTATGCATCCTAGATAGCTTTGATCTGCCTTTAGTAGGAGCATTTCAACTTCCACGGTCTTGTACAATGTCCTTCAAGAATCATATTTTTACATAGACTCTCTTAAGTGTACCTAGTTGACAAATGAATGAACTCCCATCTCATAAAAGGATTCTATCTCATATGGCTAAGCGTCCAAGTCTGAAAAGGAAACTAGATAGACTCATCCACTTACCTCAAAAAATCACATAAATACTTCATTTAATTCCTAGAGCAGGAAACACGATCATAGTTAAGCAACCTAGCCTCTTGCTAAATTATTACCATTATTCGGTCACCATTTAACTTGAACATGTTTGTTTTGTAGGATGACTATTGATCGTGTAGAAAAATGCGTCAACAGACACTAACTGTCAATTTAGCGTTTGGAAAAAGCTAGGCTTGAATGTACTTGAATGCTTTTAGGGTCGGGCTTTGAATTTTCATTTAATACCTACAATGTTCTATCTAAACTATAAATTTTGGGCTTGGTGTTGAGCCTTTGAATTTACATCCCCTACTGAGAATAGAGGGGTTTTAAATGGCAAGATAGAGGTGGCTTAAATTGCAAGATAGATGAGAGTTTAAATGCTTTTAATGGTGAGTTGCTAGGAATTAGTTGGGGTGATTTTTGAAGGGTATCAATTTTATTTTTTTTTTTATTTCGATAATACCTCCATTAAGAATAATAATGTGCCAAGCATGTTCAAATATAACATTTTAGACTATTTTAAACTCATTTAAAATTAATTTAATTGTATAACATAACCTCCATTTATACATAAAGTTTCATTTTAACTCCTCTCATGAAAAAAAAATATGATCATTTTTCTTATAACGTAAATAAACATATATTTTTTAGTATTAAAAAAATAAATATATATAATTTTTTACTGTAGAGTTATAAATAAAACCAGTTTGATATATGCACCGGAGGATTTAAAATCTTTGGGAAGTTAGTTGTTGTTACATTGGCTAAGACATAAGTACGAAAAAGTATAATTTTATTAAAGTTGCATGCTTATTCTGCATCAAACCCATAAATATTCTGCGTAGGAACTACCAGGTTTTAAACAAACATTTTCGCACCAAAACGATGGTGATTACTTATATATGATTCTGAATACACGGTTACTAAGATGATGAGAATTGTGAAGCTGCCGAGCGAGTCTGGTTTTAATGGCGATCGTTCAGAACATCATTTACTCCAAGATTGCCAATTTCTCCAAATCTTATTGTCTGTATGTCTTTTAATTACTCTTCTTTACTGAGATACGATTGATTGGAAATTTGACTCTATACAAATTTATCTAGGCTTGCTTCATCGTTTGAAATTCAAATTATTGGTTAAAATAAATACTCACCGTTAAGTCGATGCTAGGAAGAAAAAGTAATGCTTCATTATGTATAATATTTTCTCTCTTTTTTCATTCCTGGATCGTTATGTTAATTATTCATTCAAAAGATTAATGTTTGCTTTCAAAATTCTTGTAGTTCTTGAAAGTGCAAAGTATATTCTGGACTGAAATATTAAACAATTAAAGATCTTTGATAGATTTCCTAGAACTTGATTTCTTTTTATCTATATTTTATTCATATTATTTATTAGGGAGCGGGATTATAGAGATTCCTTAGATTATATCATATGTGTCATTTTGTTACCTAGATTATAAGTATTGTCATTTGGTTCCTTAATTTAAAAAAAAAGGACTAATTAAGAACAAAATACACAATTTTAATAATTTTTTTAATTAAAATATTATTTTTTTAAATTAATATTTTAATATAAAAAATATCAAAATAATATAATTTGTTCTTAATTGGCCTCTTAAAATATAATATTTTAATTAAAAAATCATTAAAATTATGTTTTTTTGTTCTCAATTGGTTCATTTTTCTAAAACTAAAGGACTAAATTACACTACTTATAATTAAAAGGATCAAATTACATAAATGATCTAATCTGAGTACCTTCACGACTCTTTTATCTATTTTTATTAAAACCACCAAGTACAAACACTTTCAAGCCCTTTTGTGTGTTTTGATTTTTTTGCTGGAGGATTCATGGTATTAATTACTCAGTTTAGATGCATTTTGTGTGTTATTGGTTTTTTAACTAAAATAGCTAAACGGCAGAGTTTTTGGCACGAGAGTTTTACGAGTTTGTCCCTAGGTTTAATTACATCGTTTGCGATCCCCTCAGCTTCGATCATTCAGGATTTCCAGTCAGCTCGCGGCTAGGTCATTCTTGTTCCTCGACCTGCATTGGTCTCGCGGCTAGGTCATTTGTTCCTCGACTTGCATTGATCTCGCGTACAGTATTTTTCTTCATCTCGCGTCTGGTAATCGATTCAGTATTTGCTCGCAATTTCTCCATTGTCTCGCATTGATTGTATTGTAAATGACCATTTTCACTCAACTACGTTTGTGTCTTCGTTTCACCATCAGTTTGCATTTGTCATAATTTTAGCCTTTTCTTCCTCGTATCGCGCACTGTTTTACACGTTTTTGTTAGTGGTTTAGTTAGCACTGATTATACCGCCATTGCTGATTTCGTATTTTTTTACCCCTGTTTTTCTTACTGATTTGGAGTCCTTACTATTTATTTTATGTTGTATTGTTCCATTTTGTTTGTTGATTTTCATTTTTATTCGTGTTTTATTTGTTGTGTTACAGTTATCGTTCGTTTCGTTCAATTCCTAAACAAAATCAGGTTTATAAGATTATTGGGTTTATGTGTTCTTGTGTTTTATTTTTTCTGTTATTGTGTTTCATTCATAGTTGTTTTGGTATGAAAAGTAAAATGGGAGACTATTTTTTGTATGAACATGTGAATGTTTTGTTAATGTACAGGTTACATACAACATAAATGTGTATGTACACCTTAGATTATTACAGAAGCTGATACTCAGAACATGTTCATATTATCTGTGCATATTTATCTAATCCTACATTTCCTAAAAAATCTAGGCTTGCAAGCACATTACTTGTGCATATTTATTTAATCATTACTTTTGCTAAAAAATGTATGTTTGCAAGCACATTACCTGTGTATATTAACTGTGTATATTAACTTGTAAGCACATTACCTGTGTATATTAACTTGTAAGCTTGTATGAAGTTATGAATGTTCTTTTGTTCTGTTTTTCTTGTTCCATTTATTTGTTGATGTTCATTTTTAAGCATTCGTGTTTCTATTTTTTTGTGTTGCAGTTATCGTTTGATTCGTTGAATTCCTAAGCGACAACAGGTTTGTAAGTTTATTGCATTTATGTGTTCTTGCTTTTTTTTTTTTTTTTTTTTTCTGTTATTGTGTTTTTAGTTAAAATTGTCAAATGGGAGATGACATTATTGGTAGATTATTTTTTGTATGAACCTGTGAATGTACAGGTTACATACAACATAAAAATGTATGTACACGTTACATATATGTATTTTGTTGATTTTTTTGTTGTGAATGTACAGGTTACATACAACATAAATGTGTATGTACACCTTACTATGTCTCACGGGCTGACTTTATTTACATAATATTAATTCAGTTATTGAATTGGTAAGTAATCTTAAGATATTTATTAGTTAAGTTTTATGGAATTAGACTTGGTGGCTTATTCAGACTAACAGTCAAGTGATGCCACTGATACATGTAAATTTAAGCATATTACCTGTGTATGTTAGCTTGTAAGCAGATTAAAAAAAATGTAATGTAAAATTGGAGATTATTTTTTGCATGAACTTGTGAATACTTTGTGAATGTACAGGTTACATACAACATAAATGTGTATGTATACTTTAGATATATTTATTTTGTTGGTTTTTTTGTGAATGTACAGGTTACATACAACATAAATATGTATGTACACTTTAGATATATTTATTTTGTTGATTTTTTTTGAATGTACAGGTTACATACAACATAAATGTGTATGTACACTTTAGATATATTTAATTTGTTGATTTTTTTGTGAATGTACAGGTTACATACAACATAAATGTGTATGTACACTTTAGATATATTTATTTTGTTGTTTTTTTCGTGAATGTACAGGTTACATACAACATAAATGTGTATGTACACTTTAGATATATTTATTTTGTTGGTTTTTTTCGTGAATGTACAGGTTACATACAACATAAATGTGTATGTATACTTTAGATATATTTTATTTTGTTTTTTTTTCCTTGAATGTACAGGTTACATACAACATAAATGTGTATGTACACTTTAGATATATTTATTTTGTTGATTTTTTTTGTGAATGTACAGGTTAAATACAACATACATCTGTATGTACACATTACATACATTACCTGTGCATAATATATGTAATCTTTTTGTTTAATTTTTATATGTTTTGTAGGATGGGTAAGAGAAAAAATGAAGGTTCTATATCACCAAAGAAGCGTAAGAAGAACAAGGTGCCTATTGACGATTCCTCTTACAAGGTTGTAATTTTTTAATATGTTGTGTGGTATTCATTTTTGTAATACTTTATACATGTGTTGACATTAATGTAATGTGTATATTGTCATTTTTTTATTCATTTTTTTTTTTTTTTTTTGCATGTAAGGTGTACATTCAGATTTTGTTATGAAATCTGATATTGTATGTATTATTTGTTGTTATTTTTAATTTGTATGTAAGATGTACATTCTGTACGTTATCTAGATCTACGTTGTAGTTTTTTTTTGTTTTTTATTTGATTGTACATGTCCAACACATGTACATGTGTTATGTAAGATGTACATACTGTACGTTATCTAGATCTACGTTGTAGTTCTTTTTTTTTTTTGTTTTTTATTTGATTGTACATGTCCAACACATGTACATGTGTGTAATTTGTATGTAAGATGTACATTCTGTGTAAATAAATAATTGCACGTTGTCAAGAACTACGTTGTAGTTTTTTTTTTTTTGTTTTTTGTGTTTTTTGTGTTTTTTAGTTTATTGTACGCATGCCAACACATTGATGTAATATGTACATTTATCCTTTTTTATGTGTTGGACCACGTTGTTGTTTTTTTTTTTTTTTTTTGGTGTTTGGTTTTTTATTTATTTTTATTTAAGTGTACATGTTCGAACACATTGTTGTACATTCAGTTTATGTTTTTTTTTTTTTTTTATTTTGTTGTATTCTTGACAATCCATCTCAGGTAAATATGTATTCTGTTTCTGTTAATTTGATGTTTTATGCATTTGCATTGTATTGTTTGTTCTTGCTGCTTTGAACAGCTTATGGAAGTGAGGAAGTCCATGTGAATGTACAGGTTACATACAAAAGAGATGTGTATGTACCCTGTACATTCACATGAGTTATGTAGTTTAATCTTAAAAGAAACAGTGTTTTCACTAGCTAAACCATCTTATAATTGTTTTAAATTTCACAATGTATTGTTTCTTTTAAAAACTTAATGCATATGCACAAAACAATAAGAAACAGAAGCACATGAACCTTCATGTCATGTGAATGTACAGGGTACATACAAAATAAATTTGTATGTAACCTGTACATTCACATGAGTTATGTAGTTTAATCTTTAAAGAAACAGTGTTTTCACTAGCTAAACCATCTTCTAATTGTTTTAAATTTCACAATGTATTGTTTATTTTAAAAACTTAATGCATATGCACAAAACAATAAGAAACAGAAGCACATGAACCTTCAGGTCATGTGAATGTACAGGGTACATACAAAATAAATTTGTATGTAACCTGTACATTCACATGATTTATGTAGGTTAATCTTAAAAGAAACATTTGCTATACTAACTAAACCATCTTCTAATTGTTTAAAATTTCATAATGTAGTGTTTCTTTTAAAAACTTAATGCAAATGCATAAAACAGCAAGAAACAGGAGCAGATGAACCTACAGGTCATGTGAATGTACAGGGTACATACAAATTTATTTTGTATGTACCCTGTACATTCACATGACTTATTTACATGTAAGGTGTACATACAAATTTATTTTGTTTTGGTGTCTAAATGTAATTCATACATTCACATTTTATGTTTACATGTAAGGTGTACATTCAGATTATTGATTAATTTTGACTTTTTAATTATATTATGTAGGGTGGATTTCTTGAAGATGATTATTCATTTTGTAATATTTTGGATCCTCGGGAGAAGTTTTCTGTTAGATGTGGTAGTTGTGCACAACCTGATAAAGTTATTAATCGTATTAAAGAAGTACTTAATGCGGAACAACTACTTAGATTCAAGGATTCTTGCTTTGGTAAATTTTTGGACATGCCAAAGTGTCGTTTTAGTGCACAACTTGTTCACGCTATTCTTTTGCGGAAGTGCAAGCCATGTAGGTCTGTAAAAGAGATTTGGTTTCGGATTGGTTCCAAAGTTTTACGATTTTCACGCTCAGAATTTTGGGTCTCTTCGGGCTTGAAGCTTTCAATCGATTCTGATAGCAACGATTTTGTTGAAGGGAATTCAGATTTCAGGATGAAATATTTCAAGCAGTTTAGTTCAGTGAGATATTTGGAATTTCTTATTGGTTGTATTGGGCAACCTTCTTCTGCTTCTAGTAGTGGTCGGAAAAAGAGATCAGAAAAATTGAAGTTGAAGAAAATGAGTACTAAGGGTTTGAAATCCAAACAAGTGGCGAAAAAGAGTGTATTTGCTCGAAAAGGGAATCATAGTGAGTCTCGTTTTCGCTTTGTTAATATGCTTATGTTTCTTGCTGTTTTATGCATTTTGCACTGTAGTGTTTGTCTGTTGCTGTTTTTGTTTATGCTGATGTACATATTAATGTAATGTTTTACATTCTGTTATGTTTTTATAGTTTTTAATTTGGGTTTTTCCTAGCAGCATTTTTATTATACTGTATGTATGAGAATGTACATTTGTATGTAACCTATACACATGTGAATGTACAGGTTACATACAATTTTTTTTTGTATGTAACCTGTACATTCACATGACTTTTGTAGGTTGCTTCTGTTTGTTGCTGTTTTATGCGTTTTGCATTTGATATTGTTTCTGTTTCTTGCTGTTTAATGAATTTGTGTTATACTGTTTGTATGTTGATGTTTTGAACAGCTTATGGAAGTTATATGAATGTGAAGGTTACATACAAGATAATTTTGTATGTAACCTGTACATTCACACTATTTATGCAGGTTAATATGCTTATGTTTCTTGCTGTTTTATGCATTTTGCACTGTAGTGTTTGTCTGTTGTTGCTGTTTTTGTTTATGCTGATGTACATATTAATGTAATGTTTTACATTCTGTTATGTTTTTATAGTTTTTAATTTGGGTTTTTTCTAGCAGCATATTGATTCTACTGTATGTATGACAATGTACATGTGTATGTAACCTATACACATGTGAATGTACAGGTTACATAGAAATTTATATGACAATGTACATGTGTATGTAACCTATACACATGTGAATGTACAGGTTACATACAAAATAAATTTGTATGTAACCTGTACATTCACATGACTTTTGTAGGTTGCTTCTGTTTGTTGTTGTTTTATGCGTTTTGCATTTGATATTGTTTCTGTTTCTTGCTGTTTAATGAATTTGTGTTTTATACTGTTTGTATGTTGATGTTTTGAACAGCTTATGGAACTTATGTGAATGTACAGGTTACATACAAGATTATTTTGTATGTAACCTGTACATTCACACTATTTATGCAGGTTAATATGCTTCTGTTTCTTGCTGTTTTATGCATTTTGCATTGTAGTGTTTGTCTGTTGTTGCTGTTTTGTTTATGCTGATGTACATATTAATGTAATGTTTACATTCTGTTATGTTTTTATGGTTTTTAATTTGGGTTTTTCCTAGCAGCATATTGATTGTATTTTGTACGAGTTTCGTGCTTGAAAGGATCGATATCCGTTGACTTTTGGACAGAAGAAGTATACTACTTTGGACACTTATTTTAGTGTAAGTTTTTATTTGTTTTATTTGTTTTTAGACTATTTGATTTTTATTGTATTTGAAGAAGTATAATTTTTTTTTTGTCGTAACATAGAATGAATGCAAAAGGATTCTTGCTCGTGTTGAAGATTCGAGTAATGATACCATTATGCTTACAGATTCAGATTATTTAGTTCAGTTTGCTGCTTCACGCGGACCATTTGGTCACAATGATTATTTGGCTGTAGATTGGGAACAACTTGAGGTTGTTTATTGTCCTGTGAACGTAGATGACAACCATTGGATTTGTTGCGTCATTGACTTTAGGAGCAAGTCAATTAGAATATTTGATTCGTTGAATACAAATGATGTGGTACAAAAATGCAATCATTTAGGTGTTATGGTCCCTCACATTTTGCATTTCTTGGGTTATCATGGTTATGGTGAGGGTACCGCATCTGACCCAAATATTGCTTGGCCTATCTATGTTGTTCATGGTGTTCCCAAACAAACAAATGGGTATGATTTTTTTTCCCTTTTTTGTTGTGGTTAGTTTTGTGTATTTTGATTGTTATTTGTCATTTAACTAACGGTTTGGTTTGTTTTTTTTTTTGTAGATATGATTGTGGTGTTTGGTGTGTGAAGTTTATTGAGTTCTTAATTCGTGGATGGTCCTTAGATATGATCGAGTTTTTGGCTTTTTGGAAGATAAGGCAAAGATTTTGTGCTCAATTTTTTTGTAACAATGGGCAGCTTGATCCTAGTTATTAGTTTTTAGCACAACCTGATGTAGATGCTTTTAATTTAATGACTTTTTAGAAGCTATAAATTTTCTTTTTATTATTAGTTGATGTAATGGTTATATTCTGTTTTGAATGTAATGATTATATTCTGTTTTGAATATAACAGCCTGTACAGAACTAGGATTAATTGTAATAAACTTTTTTGTTGCAAATCTGTTTTGAATGTAATGGTTACATTCTGTTTTGAATATAACAACAATTATAGAAATTGGTTTAATTATGATGGAGGTTCTAAGAAGCAGTTTCAACAATACCTAAACCAACTTCTAATAAATGTTCACAATGTGGTGTTTCTTTTAAAAACTTAATGCAAATGCATAAAACAGCAAGAAAGAGAAGTTGATGAACCTACGGGTGATGTGAATGTACAGGGTACATACAAAATCAATTTGTATGTAACCTGTACATTCACATGACTTCTGTAGATTGATCTTAAAAATAACAATTTCTAAACTAGCTAAATCATTTTATAATTGTTTAAAATTCCACAATAGTGTTTATTTTTAAAAACTTAATGCAAATACATAAAACTTACAAAAAACATAAGCAGATGAACCTATAGGTCATGTGAATGTACAAGGTACATACAAAATAAATTTGTATGTAACCTGTACATTAACATGACTTCTATAGTTTAATCTTAAAAGAAACAGTTTCTAAACTAGGTAAACGATCATCTAATTGTTTAAATGTTCACAACGTAGTGTTTCTTTTAAAAACTTAAAGCAAATGCATAAAACAGCAAGAAACAGAAAATGATGAACATAAGGGTGATGTGAATGTACAGGTTACATACAAAATAAATTTGTATGTAACCTGTACATTCACATGACTACTGTGGATTAATCTTAAAAGAAACAATTTTTACACTAGCTAAACCATCTTATAATTGTTTAAAATTGCACAATAGTGTTTCTTTTTAAAAACTTAATGCAAATACATAAAACTTACAAAAAACAGAAATAGATGAACCTACAGGTCATGTGAATGTACAGGGTACATACAAAATAAACCTGTATGTAACCTGTACATTAACATGACTTCAATAGTTTAATCTTAAAAGAAACAGTTTCTAGACTAGGTAAACGATCATCTAATTGTTTAAATGTTCACAACGTAGTGTTTCTTTTAAAAACTTAAAGCAAATGCATAAAACAGCAAGAAACAGAAAATGATGAACATAAGGGTGATGTGAATGTACAGGGTACATACAAAATAAATTTGTATGTAACCTGTACATTCACATGACTTCTGTAGATTAATGTTAAAAGAAACAATTTTTACACTAGCTAAACCATCTTATAATTGTTTAAAATTCCACAATAGTGTTTCTTTTTAAAAACTTAATGCAAATACATAAAACTTACAAAAAACAGAAGTAGATGAACCTACAGGTCATGTGAATGTACAGGGTACAATACAAAATAAACCTGTATGTAACATGTACATTAACATGACTTCTATAGTTTAATCTTAAAAGAAACAGTTTATACACTAGGTAAACGATCATCTAATTGTTTAAATGTTCATAATGTAGTGTTTGTTTTAAAAACTTAATGCAAATGCATAAAACAGCATGAAACAGAAAATAATGAACATACGGGGTGATGTGAATGTACAGGGTACATACAAAATAAATTTGTATGTAACCTGTACATTCACATGACTTCTGTAGATTAATCTTTAAAGAAACAATTTCTAAACTAGCTAAACCATCTTATAATTGTTTAAAATTCCACAATAGTGTTTATTTTTAAAAGCTTAATGGAAATACATAAAACTTACAAGAAACATAAGCAGATGAATCTACAGGTCATGTGAATGTACAGGGTACATACAAAATAGACTTGTATGTAACCTGTACATTAACATGACTTTTATAGTTTAATCTTAAAAGAAACAGTTTCTAGACTAGCTGAACCATCATCTAATTCTAACATGTTCACAATGTGGTGTTTCTTTTAAAAACTTAATGCAAATGCATAAAACAGCAAGAAAGAGAGTTGACGAACCTACGGGTGATGTGAATGTACAGGGTACATACAAAATAAATTTGTATGTTCGGGTTAGAATTCATTAATTAATGAATGTATTATTTTTATATTGTTGATGTTTTGAAGAGCTTATGGAAGTCATGTGAATGTACAGGTTACATACAAATTAAATATTAGATGTAACCTGTACATTCAAATGACCTTTGTGTTATTAGTAATCTGCTTCTGTTTCTTGCTATACATTCATATTCATAAAATAAATGCGTATGCACATTAAAGCACAAAATAGCTGCTTATATCACAATTAGTATCCAGAAAAGAAAAAGAAAAATCAACTAAAACGAAATGCATTAAGAAAATATAACATGCATTAATTCAATAATAAAAAAATTAAGCATTGTATTTTACTAACTCTACCAAACTATCTTTGTTTGAAGGAATATATTGTAATATGCAATTCAATAATAAAATGACCAACAAATGATGTTTTCAATGTATCATTTAATCGTAGGTTGTTCACTCCTAGGTGGAGGATGTCTTGTTTTTGGTTTTTTGTTTTCTGCTTTCCCTCTTTAGTCCTTCAAAATCTCCAAGTGAAGGCTTCCTTTTCTTTGTTGTTCTTCCCCCTTTGGATCCTCCTTTCTCTTTCTTTTTTTGTTGCATTGGTGGGAATACAAGTACTTCTTTAACTAGTTTTGGTATTACCCATTTCTCTTCATTTCCCAATGGAAAGATTGATGCTTGATATGCAACATTCAATGTACTTGAGTAATAGTATTTGGAGCACTTTGTATGTATGGGCAGCTTCCTTAGCAAGCATGCTGCAATAGCATGGCTACAAGGCAATTTTAGTAACTGAAACTTTCCACAAGTACATGAGTCAAGACTAAAGTCAACAATGTAACTTCCCATGTCCTTTTTAACTTCCACCAAGTTAGTGTTGATGTCAATGGTAGTAAACTTGTCTGCTTTTATTTTTCTTTTAGATATTTTCTTCTCAGCCCAAGTTGTCAGTATGCCCATTTCTAATGTTTCTGTCCTCCTTTTCGAAAACCAATTTTGTAGTATTGATCTTATTTCTTCTAGCAAGCACGTGACAAGTGTGTCTCTTGCGTTCCTTAATATTGCATTTATATGCTCAGCATTATTTGAAGTCATAAAGTCAAATCTTGTCTTTGGTGTTGGACATTGTGATCTTGCCCAAGATGGGAAGTTTGCTGTTTTCAAGTATGACATTGCTCGTTTGCTTTCTTCTTCAATCATATTTAGATTTTCCTGGAACTCACTATCTGTGAATGCATAAGCTGCCTTTTTGAAGTATCTGTTGACAATTTTGTTATGGAATGGGGCTAGATTTTGCTTCAAATGATAGTAACAATAGCAATGGTGTGCTTCATTATCAAAAACTATTGAGACTGCAGACTTTATACCTGCATTTCTATCTGATACGATCACTAAATCTTCTTTTTTTCCTATTAGTAGTTTCAATCTTCGAAAGAACCATTTCCAAGCTTTCTTTGTTTCAGCATCTACTAGGCCAAAAGCAATTGGATAAATCTGTTGTAAAAGAATATATAATTTAATATTATTACAAATTTTATATGTAATGAATAAAAACTGAGAACTCTACATTTTGAAAGTAACAATTTGTTTGAACTTGTTTATAGTAACATATTAGAAAAGATTATCAGAAAAGTAAAATTTGCTTTTTATTATGAATTGAACATGACATATTAGGATTTGAGATGCTGTTTTATTACCTGATTGTTTCCATCCTTTGTTACTGCAACTAGCAATACTCCTCCACTTCTTTCTTTAAGGAACGTACCATCAACAACAATAACGGGTCTCATGCAGTTTATAAATCCTTCAATACATGCTCCAATTGCCATAAAACCATACCGAAAATTTGACTCCGTATCTGTTTTTATTTCTGTGTAACAGTTTGGGTTGTTTTTTTCTAGCATGTAGAAAAATGAAGGTAGTTTCCCATAGGAATCTTCAGGACTACCCCTTACAATCCTGATTGCCTCTCTTTTTGCCATGAATGCTTTTTTATAACTTATGTCCATACCAGTTTCACTTTTAATATCACTCATAATGTCTTTTGGTCTCAATTTCCTACTTGTGTCTTTGAATGTGTCTTTTATCTTGTCAGCAATGTACTTGTAAGATGCATTTTTATCTGTTTGTTGATCGTACTTTTCTATGCATTGATGTTCACACTTGTATGTTGTTACTTTGAATGCATTTGATTGTCCAATCTTTCTTGCTGCCATCTTCCATGTGCATTTATCATCATTGCATTTCAATCTTACATAAGTCTTGTTTGAACTCTGAGTTATGTAATTGAATCTTTGTTTCACTGCATACTTGGATACCATTAGCTTTAAAACATTCTTGTTTTTGTACACTTTTCCAGGGTATATTTCTTCAGTTGAATCTGAATCTGTGGATGAGGTGGTGTCATAATTTTCTTGTAAATCGCTTGTTACACTGATGACATCTGCAATTTCTTGCCTAGTGTGTTGGCTGACATACAAGACAAGGAGTGTACCACTTTCTTTACCAATAGTTTGGTTAAAGAAAAATTCAATGTCTCTGTTGTCCTCAATTCTGATAGCTAATTGGATTCCTTCACATATCATCTTCAAGTTGATATCTGATTTTAGTTGTAGACATTCAATAATTTCTTTCTTCAGTTCTTCAATGGTTATATTTTTGCTTATGCAAATTCCTTTGGGAAGACCATTTATGTATTTATCCTTTCCTTCTTCAAAAGTCCATTGTCCTCCATGCATAAGTATTATTGATAACTTTGGTTCACCTAATGCATTTTTTTTGTTTGTTATACTATAAATTAAAAGTGTACATATGTATATAAACATTTTATGTTGTATGTAACCTGTACATACACATCAGTTTTATAGATTTTCAAAAGAGAAAAAAACATAGAAACACTAGCATACAAATGAATAAAGATCCAAAAGAGTCAGGAATAACTAAACAGCAAAAAAATACATGACTAAAAATTAGTAGTACAAAACAGTTATAGAGGTATTAATAATGAGATGTGTACATAAACATTTTATGTTGTATGTAACCTGTACATACATATTAATTTTGTATGTAACCTGTACATACACATCAGTTTTATAGATTTTCAAAACAGAAAAAAACATAGAAACACTACCATACAAATGAATAAAGATCCAAAAGAGTCAGGAATAACTAAACAGCAAAAAAATACATGACTAAAAATTAGTAGTAGAAAACAGTTATAGAGGTATTAATAATGAGATGAGTACATAAACATTTTATGTTGTATGTAACCTGTACATACACATTAATTTTGTATGTACAGGGTACATACACATCATTTTTATAGATTTTCAAAAGAGAAAAAAACATAGAAACACTACCATACAAATGAATAAAGATCGACAAGAGTCAGGAATAACTAAACAGCAAAAAAATACATGACTAAAAATTAGTAGTAGAAAACAGTTATAGAGGTATTAATAATGAGATGAGTACATAAACATTTTATGTTGTATGTAACCTGTACATACACATTAATTTTGTATGTACAGGGTACATACACATCAGTTTTATAGATTTTCAAAAGAGAAAAAAACATAGAAACACTACCATACAAATGAATAAAGATCGACAAGAGTCAGGAATAACTAAACAGCAAAAAAATACATGACTAAAAATTAGTAGTAGAAAACAGTTATAGAGGTATTAATAATGAGATGAGTACATAAACATTTTATGTTGTATGTAACCTGTACATACACATTAATTTTGTATGTACAGGTTACATACACATCAGTTTTATAGATTTTCAAAAGAGAAAAAAACATAGAAACACTAGCATACAAATGAATAAAGATCCAAAAGAGTCAGGAATAACTAAACAGCAAAAAAATACATGACTAAAAATTAGTAGTAGAAAACAGTTATAGAGGTATTAATAATGAGATGAGTACATAAACATTTTATGTTGTATGTAACCTGTACATACACATTAATTTTGTATGTACAGGTTACATACACATCAGTTCTATAGATTTTCAAAACAGAAAAAAACAAAGAAACACTACCATGCAAATGCATAAAGATCCACAAGAGTCAGGAATAATTAAACAGCAAAAAAATACATGACTAAAAATTAGTAGTACAAAACAGTTACAGAGGTATTAATAATGAGATGTGTACATAAACATTTTATGTTGTATGTAACCTGTACATACACATTAATTTTGTATGTAACCTGTACATACACATCAGTTCTATAGATTTTCAAAACAGAAAAAAACAAAGAAACACTACCATGCAAATGCATAAAGATCAGCAAGAAAAAGAAGCAAATTAGGAGTGGTTAATAGTCACAAACTAAATTGTTTTCGATGGTCATCGACTTAATTTAACGACATGTATCATGATTAAGTTGATTCTCAAGTTGATAACAATTGCAGAACATGAATATAATTTTTTCTATTTTTAATTAAGCAAATGCAATGCCAGATAAGAATAATCAATGTAATCAGTTTCGGTTAAGAGTAATCAGTTTTAGAAAAAGAATATAACACTTACTTTTTGTAGGAAAGTCTATTTGGTTTGAAAGAACTGTTATGGTGGAATCCATGGATGAACGAACTCAGCCTTTGTTAGCGTGTAATAGAGGCGTTTCTGTTTTGCGCTGATTATGTTTGTTGCGTGAGGGGATGAGTTTGGCTGCTTCGACGATGAGCGAGAAGCGTGAGCGTGAGAGAAGAAGCTGAACGCGATGGAGGCGATGAAAGTAACTGGACGTGAGGCGTGAGATCGGGTATCTGTGTTGTAGTTGAAGACGAGGGCAAAATTATAATTTCAATACTTAAATAATATCCAAACTGTGCGTTTGGATGAATATATTTGCTATTTAGGTATAAAAGCATTATTTTGACTAAACTTGTTCATTTAGGTAATTCACTGGGATTCATGGCCAGAATGGAGCAAGTCATCCACACTTCCACAGCCTTTTTATTGGAGACACAAATCTCAAATCCACCAAATTAGTTTTTCGGTTTAGGTTCCAACAAAAGGTTAATCCAACTATATACCCCAAACATACTTCATTATACTTATCTAATGTGGACTTATTTCCATAACTAACAATCCCCCAAACATGAACACATATATCCTTGTTAGACTTGACACATTCCTATACAAACTACCAACCACACATTAAGCCACATCCTCCTTAACCTAACATTCATATTCCATCCAGCTCGTCAAATTGGTAAGGAAAGGCCAAGAACCTATGTCGTCTTAATCAAATCTTCATCATGAGTCTAGAACACCATCTCAAAAAATCTCCATCATGATCCATGTGGAAGCCCAACACGTCAATGGGCTTCTCTAATCCAAAAAGTTAGTCATATTGGAAGGAGTAATCAAAGTACTTATATATATTTTTAGATTGTCATATTCTTTCGATGTGAGACAGTTGTACATTTTCCTCACTCAAATGAGTCCACGTGACTCTTCCTTAAACCATAAGGCCCTTTTCTTGTCCTCAACCAATGGTCCCCCGATTGTTGCCAATGTTGAAGAGGTGATGTTACCATATTCCCTAGCATAACCCTGGGCCCAAGCACATATAAACCCTTTTAAATTTTTATATATTTTTAATGTAAGACTCTTGTTTGCCTTTACTCTTACAATTTAACATGAGGCCCAACCTTTGTTTAACTTGGACCATGCCCATTGTTTATAAAGGTCTACTTTTATTAGGAGAAGTAACACATCTCAAATATGTACCCAATTTACTTTTCATATTTTTAATCTAATGTGGGACACATTCATGAAAAGTTGTCAATCATGTTATCTTTCCTTGATTCTTTGTGCGAATAACAAATGAGTAAATCAATTATTAGGGTGTGCTTTGTGTGTATTTGTACATTTAAATGTTTTTTTTAGATGAAAAGGAATGGGGTATGTGGTTATATGTGACATGAAGTATGTTTGTACATTGAAATATTAAGCTATCTGTTGTTTGTTACTCGTTATTGCTTGCATGCCAAGCACACTTTTAGTGACTTACAGGAGTAACCATATTTTGTTGAGCTTGAGCTTCGAAATTTGTGACAATTGTAGCTTTTTAATGCCTTTTTCTTTAATGAATGTGTACAAAAATGTTTGTAAGTGGATCTAAACCATGATTTCCACAGATGATGGACTCTAAACCCAAGATGTTCTCACATATATGGTTGGGTGATATTCTGTAACCCAAATATTTGTCAATGGCAAGCACATTGGTGGTTTTGATGGTTAGCTTGATTTCACATTTGTCCTTTAATCAGTTGTTTGTTTGATCCGTTTGTTTCTCCTTGTCAATTTGGTTACCATTTTTTTCTTTTGTATTTCAAATCTCAAAAATGCAGTAATTAATGGTCAATTTCTAAAGATTCTCAGTACAATTTGATGGGATAAAAAGGTGAGAGATGTTGGAGTCCGATCAAAAGTAGTAAATTGCAAGTATCATTGTAACCAAAACGAAATCTGAACAGATTCTACATCATTGTAGCTCTATTATCTTAAGGACAACATCAACTCGAATTGATCAAATGTTGAATTTGCTAAAACCTCTAGGAATCAAGGTCTAGGGAAGAAGGAATTGTAGATTCATGCGTCTTGACTTGATTTAAGTTGGAGATGGTATTTATGATGTGGCAATCAAGATTAGATAACTAAGTAGTAGATAGCTGGACTAATGGGAAGGTTACATCTGTACCAACTAGTATGACTCGTATTAGTATATATATGTATAAGTTGGTTCATTCTATCGTGTGATTGCGAAGGCATTTTCTCTATAATTGTAAAGAGAGAAACTGGACTGCTATGTGAGTTAATGGGAATCAAGATCAAGAGTGTGTGGTGAATGTATTATGAAGTGTTAAAATAGATAGGAATTCTCTTGTAATTGTTTTGATATGGAAGTTCTTGAAATAATAAGTTGTTTTCTAGATGTGAATTACTTTAAAAATTGGTATTAGAGCGAGATATCATTCGGAAAACTTTTGGGTGGTGATCTCAGTTACAAGATCAGGCATGAGTTTAATGAAGCTTGAGATTAAGAAGTTGTTGGAAATTGAATGAAAACTTTGAATAGAAAACATTAATGTCTTTCTTTAATGTTATTTGCCCGTTTGGGCTGTTTTTTTCTTCTTTATTGCTTTACCGTTTTGTTTCTTTAAAATTATTTTGTACAATTATTTTATGAGCTCTATATATATATATATATATATATATAAAAGCCAAGAAAGAAAGAAAGAAATAAGGACAGATACAAAAAAGAAAGAGAACACAGCAGGAAAAGGAAAGAAAAATTAATAGAAAAAGTTTAGTACAAGTTTTTATATTTTAGAGTTAGGTTTTATTTCATAGAGTTAGACACTTGAAGGTTCGTTGGTAGCAAACTGTGGTGTAAGTTTGTTACTAGTTGATCGTTGTATCCTTGGAGATAAGTTTCTGGATTACTCAAAAGCCTACGGTGAGCGAAAAAATTATGTTAAAGACGTGTTACGCGGAACTCGGTCATTTTTAAACTTTATTTCCTTTATGTTATTTAAATTGTACATTATAAATTATATATATTTTATTTCTGTAATGTAATTATAATTTAAATAAATACAATTTTATTTCTAAATTGTTTGTCTATTATATTATTTATACCGATCTTAAGATAATTTTTTTTACTCTATTTTTTCGAACAAATAAATTGCGTTCGTATGGTCTTATCTGGAAATTGCTTCTTGATATTCACTGTTTCTTCTTTTCAGTTTTACCACTTGTTGAATTTTGCATCTCAAATTGTTGTGCTGATAATACTTGTTAATTCCTTTGTTTCATACTTGTTTGCTTTTCATGACAACTTTGTTTTAATCTTTATCTCTTGCAGTTCATGTTGTATGGTGGGCTTTTGCAAGAGAGAATTTTAGGAGGAAAATATATAAGAAGAAGAACTTTAGGAGAAAAATTACTAAAATTTATTTCTTAAACTTGCTTATGAATTTGCTTGATGATTTTTTTTTTGGCTTGAATACAAATGGTGCTAGAGAAGCTCTATTTATAGGCTTTCAAAAGCACTTCTCTATACCTCCCAACCAACTCATTAAATCACTTCCCAACTACCTACATTAATTAGACTCACACCTACACAACTCATACCTATTTACATTTATCAGTCTCACTCTTACTTAATAATCTTCTACAACTATTAAGCATTTATTAGTACAATAAGATCAAAGTCTAAGACAATCTAGAAGATTTAAATGACTTATAGAAATCAAGTTTAATATTTTAACACTCCCCCTTAAACTTGATTCGGTGAAACTCCAAGAAGTCTTCGCAGCTTAAGAAAAACTTCTTGTTTGAGTGGCTTCGTGAAGATGTCCGCAACTTGGTCATGAGTGCTCACATGTTTGACTACAACTTCCTTCTTTGGGATGTATTCTCTTATGAAGTGGTAGCGTGTGTCTATGTGCTTACTTCTATCATGGAACACAGAATTCTTTGCTAATGCAATAGCAGACTTGTTATCAACATAGATTTATGTTGCTGTTTATGGTGGAATCTTCAATTCTTTTAGCAAATTTCTAAGCCATATTGCATGACAAACACAAGATGTTGCAGCTATGTATTCTGCTTCACAAGTAGACAGTGTCACAATGGGTTGCTTTTTTGACATCCAAGTGAAAGCGGTATCTCCCATGAAAAACACAAATCCATTTGTACTTTTTCTATCATCATAATCACTAGCCTAGTCGCTATCGCTATAACCAACAAGTTCAAAACTGTTAGAAGAATAATAGAATAGGCTAAGATTTATAGTACCTTTGATATATCTAAGAATTCTCTTTGTAGCCTTTAGGTGATTATTTGTTGGAGATTCCATGTAACGACTAACAATTCCAACTGCATAGAGAATATTTAGCCTAGTGCATGTTAGGTAGCGTAGACTTCCAATTAGGCTCTTGAAAAGAGTTGGATCTACTCTTTCTTCCTCATCAAACTTTGATAGTTTGACTCCACACTCCATGAGAGTGCTTATGGGCTTAGAATTGTTCATGTTGAACTTCTTGAGCACTTCTTTTGCATATGCTTCTTGAGAGATGAAAATTTCATTTTCTCCTTGCTTGACTTCAATGCCAAGGTAGTATGACATGAGCCTAATGTCGGTCATCTCGAACTCTTTGGTCATAGTTCTCTTCAATTCTTCAAACAATTTTGAATTGTTACCTGTGAAGATTAAATCATCTACATACAAACAAAAAATCATAATATCATCATTTTTCACTTTTACATAAAGAGCATGTTCATGAGGACATTTTTTGAAATCATTTTCTTGAAAATATTTGTCAATTCTGCTATTCCATGCTCTTGGTGCTTGCTTTAACCCATAAAGGGCCTTCTTCAATTTTAGGACCTTATCTTCATGTCCTTTTACCACATAACCTAGAGGTTGTTCAACATAAACTTCTTCTTCAAGATATCCATTCAAGAATGCAGACTTGACATCTATTTGATAAATTTTCCATTTATTTTGGACTGCTAAAGAAAGAATTAATCTTATAGTTTCTAAGTGAGCGACATGAGCAAATACCTCATCATAGTCAATTCCTTGCCTTTGACTATAACCTTTAGCAACCAATCTTGCCTTGCATCTTTCTATCTCTCCTTGGGCATTCTTCTTTGCTTTGTAAACCCACTTTACTCTATAGTTTTTTGTCCTTGTGGAAGATTAGAAAGTTTCCATGTGTCGTTCTTTATGATTGACTTCATTTCTTCATCGATGGCATCTCTCCAATTCTTGTTTTGGATAGATTCTTCAAAATCTATTGGTTCACATTCGAAAAGAAGACAAAAAAGAGTTACATCAAAATTGTTTAGAGGTTGGGTTACCTCATAAAGCTCTTCTAAGTCTCTTGTTCTTGCACTACTACAAATTTGCTTTTATAGGACGGCCAATAAGTCACGTCCTAAAAGAATCGAAAAAAATAGGACGTTCAAGGAGCGTCGTAAAAAAAAATTTATAGGACGGCCACTGACTGTCCTATAAAATTCTTTTAAGACGGCCACTAACCGTCTTATAAATTTTTTATAGGACGGCCAAAAAAAAAAACATATAGGACGGTCAATAGTCATCCTATAAAGTTCTTTTAGGACGGTCAATAGCCGTCCTATATGTTTTTTTTTTTTTAATTTTTTGTTTGTCCAGACTAAAATCCATATATAACCTGTACAAATTATAGTCATTCCAAGAACACAATTCAGATTCAGAATACAATATTTCATTCCAAAAACATCCATAATTTACATTACAAATATATGGTTCAAAGTTGCCTAGCTAGCTTTAATTTACACGTACAAATTATCATAATGTACAAGAACATACTTATATATGAAACATATATACAATCTAAAATACAAAAACTAGCTAGCTTTAATTTACATAGATTATCATAGTGTATAGTTAAATTACAGTAACATATACATATATATGAAACATACAAATAATCTAAGGATTAATTAAAACAAGCTACATACAAATTAGCTAAATGTTTGAAAGATAATTGTAGACGTACATACACCATTCTTGCCTTAATGTAGCAACTCTGTTGGTGTATACCGATTCTTACTTGAGAACTACAATACAATATATGTAAAATATGTTAAAGCTAAATAATAGATAAATAATATTACGTATTAACTTAAATATGCATACGTAAATAATAAGGTTTAAAGCTTACCGGTACATCATTTGTTTCTGCATTTTCAATAAATTTGGTAATATATGTATCTATGAATTTCATAACATAGTATCCACATTCATACGATTTTGGTTGTTTTGGACACTAAGTACAATTAAGAAAGCTATAGTTAATAATTATATAATTAATTTAATTACAAGCATATATAAAATTACATGTTGACATATAACTAAAACAATTACCTTAACGGGAATCCAATTTGGATTAATATTTGAATTTTCACGTTGACGATGCCATGTTTTTAAAGTCCTGTTAATTATAACAATTGTTTCATTGCATAATACCTACATTTATAGGATTTAAGTTATTATAATAAACAAATAAGATGAACACGATTATATAAAAAATATTATCTAATATATAATATAAATATATACATGTTACCTTAACCAAATTCTTGTATATTCTTCATCATGAGGTGATCCTTTAGAAGAATTGTAAGCCTTTATAGAATTGAACCATTGAAGTTCACAAGTGAACGAATTAACAACAGTTAATGTCCAATGACTCCTACATATATGTTAGTATTTCATGTTATGATACTATATTAGCTAATGTGTTTAATGCATTGAATGTATTACTTACAATCTCCAATATGGAGCCATAAGACACATTGAACCTGTCATTGCATTGAACTTGTTCACAAGCAAGTTGACTTTGTATTCTTCATCATGATATGTGCATAAATATTTGGGATCTACAAAAAGAAAATGTCTCTCCAATTGGACATTTTGTCCTCTCCATTTATCAAATAATAACCTATTATTGAACGATGATATGCCAATTAGTGAAATGAAATACTCAAAATAAAGTATAGTTATAATTTTAAATATACCTGATGAAAATTTGTATATGAGGAACGCCAAGCCAACTAGAGTCACAAATGTGGACTATATCTTCCAAAGTTAAAAAAATTGTTGTTGTTTCATACCCGAAAATCATTGGATTGCATGGAATCAAACGATGGGAGTTATCTCCTTCCATTTCCATATTATCCAACGCCCATCTTTGTAAAATTTCAATTCCATTGTGATCTCTAACATCGCTACTCAAACTTGACAAAGAAATAACCTCCTTTCCTTTGGATGTATTTATACCTCTCTCTGGCACATCCTTACTAATTTGTCTTTGTTTTTCAGGTAAGGGCTATAAAATATAGTTATTAGTTAATTAATAATAACATATTATATTTATTTTAAAGAACATATATACAAACAATAAAATGGGTGTTGAACATATATTACCTGTCCTCTTAATATAACAAGATGTTTTGGCCATCTTACATGTTGATTAATTGCATCACCAACGTAATAAAGTTCATCTTGGACTGGATATGGAAGAAGTGCCATTGGTTGTGATGTAGTTAATACAAAAACTTTGAAGTTTTCTTCTCCTATTTCCACTATATGAACCGTATCAGTTGGGTTGTAACGAGGAAAACAAGTGCCTTTGGCACAAACATTTGATGGGTCATCAATTGCCAAAAAACACAACACTCCCTACATGTATGGTCAAAGAAAATTAGTAGAAAACATAAATGTAAATAAATGAGAATATATTATAAGTTTTCTAATTAATAAATTGACAATAAAAAACTTACCTTTTCTATACCAGTTGGTGGGTGTGTACTACCATGTGATGAGTTAGAGTTAGCATTTGAATGTGTAGGTGGAACATCCTTTGCAAACCTATCTGAACGTCCTGCATTCAATTGAACGTCCATGTCCATTTGAACGTTCATGTCCATCTGAACGTCCGTATCCACCTGAACGTCCATATTTTCACTTTCTCTACTTCTTCTAAGTGAGTTATCGTTCATTTGTTGTAATTTATCCATTACATTTCTCATTATCTGTTCTGACATTGCTTCAAAATTATTAGAATCTTCCTTATTTTGTTGCTGATTAATACGACTTTTTCTCCCAAAATAAGATGTAAGATTCTCTCTCTTTCCTAGCCCACGAACTCGACCTGAATGTTCTTCACCTAATGCCATCTCAAGTATATCATTCCTTCGACCTTTTTTTATTTCAAGTTCTCCGGTCTGTACCTTCTGCATCAATGTTTCCTATAAAATCCACAACCAAAATATTTTTTTGTCATAATATTAGAATAGGATATAATATTTAAAGCTAATATTTGATTTCATAGTATAGTATTCTTACAATTTTTTCCAAAACTTCTTTTGTTTCATCTTTAAGTACTTGTCGTTGATCACTTGGTACGTGAGTGTCAAGCCAAGTCTCATAACGCTCCACGATAGCTCCAAGTCCTTTTTGCTTCTTTTGTTAAATAAATTTGAATATTGTTTCAACAATCAAATAATATATATCAATCGACAATAAAAACCTTACTAATTTCTGTTTTGAACCATGATACCCAGCCTTACTCTCAAAATATGTGTGTTTATTTAACTTTGCTTTTTCTTGCATTTCTTTCCGAAGTTTTAGCGCTTTTGTAAAAAGTTTTTGATTAACAAATATCTCCCATTTCTCTTTAGATATGTAGCTGTACTTATGTGGTGGAGTATGTAGTTGTTCAGGATCATCCAAATAAGGAAAGACGAATGTCCTGGCTAAATATGATTTGAATTTCCTGAACTTATCACCCGTATCAACCATATAAAAATGATATGTCATACGGTCATCAATCTCAAATGATTCCTACAATAAAAAACATAAGTATCATAACTACTATATAATTGTACACATAGAAAATCATATAGTATTAACTAAATAATTTCAGCAGTAGTACGTACCAATAACGATTCCAAATTTCTTCTTTACAAGACTCGGGCACTAATTGCCGATCAGTTATGGTGATATCAATGGTCGATCGTACCAAACTTCCGATAGCACTAGCCCACTTTGAACTTGTATCACCATATGGTACCCCATCTTCGTCAACCTCAACTACTATCCTCTCTCTTTTCGTTAATATGTTTGACAAAGTTGTCATTCCTCGACCTTTCTTCCTTTTTGTACTCTTTCCATGGGTACCACCTTCATTTCCTAAGTTAGAAGAATGCTCCATCAATCTGCATAAAAATTAAGTAACAATATGTGAGTTTACACCTAAGCATGACTTGTTCGAATGCATGAACAAGTTACTAAAAAGTAAAAGTACGCAAATAAAGTATATGAAAATTATCACGTATTTATTACCATGTGATTAGTTATAATAAGATGTAGGTACGATACTCAATAAAAGAAAATTAATAAAGTATATGAAAATTACCATGTATTTATTTATTATTAATCCATATGCCTTCGCAATTAGTACGCAAATAAGAAAATGATTCTTCATCCTCTATGTCATCATCATAAACTTCATTGGGTATCTTGTTATCATCGCAAACCATTGAAGCCCGTTGAAACTCCTCAATCTCTTCATCTGTTTCATCATTCTCATCATCATTCTCATCATAATAGCCTTTATTAGGAGGAGTAAGAACAATTGACCACTGTGGGTCTTCAGGGTCTCTTACATAAAACACTTGCTTGGCTTGGCTTGCAAAAATGAAACTATCTTCTTTATACCCAATTCTTTGTAAGTTTACCAAAGTAAAATCATTATCTTTGTCATAGCGAATACCAAGCTTATTCACATTCTCAACCCAGTTACACTTGAATACACACTTATTAAACTTGTAGAAATCCAACTCCCATATCTCTTGGATTACTCCATAATATGTAATTTCACCAGATATTGGTCTTTTATCCTTTGCAGTAGCAAATTGCATGACTTGTGCTACTAAGGACACACCACTATATTGATTGGTTCGGTTATCATCTATTTTCTTTGTATGAAATCTATATCCATTGATGATATAACCATTAATATTTAAGCACATGAAACTTAGGACATTTTGAAATCCATCTAAGTGTGACAGAAATGTTATGATTTGGATCTCTAAGCTTTTGAGAAATCTAATTAAATGAGTATACTTAATTATTAACATATACAGAGAAAAAAATTCCTTAAATAATAGTTAGATTTTAATATACTCACTTCATCACGTAGCCAGTACATAAAAGTATGATTATGTTCGTCAATTAACCATTTCTCTGTGCATCTTGAATGTTTGTACGTGTCCTTAATATGTTCCAAGTGCTTCCTATAAAGTTAGGTTCATTATTATAAATTGATATTTAATCACAAATAAAACTAAGTAATAAAATTTAGAAAATTACTCAAGATATGGTTGAACTTCGTCTGTGTTTGATAGAACATGACGATGGGCTTGCTCCCATAATTTACGATCTACTAGTGCTTGTTTTCCAGCTCCTATGGATTAACCAACACCTTTTCTTTCTTTTGGAATTGTGTTTTTGGTAACGAGCAAACTTATAGAACTCATTGCTTCTTCAGCTATATAACATTCAACTATACATCCTTCAGGTCGATTCTTATTCCTCACATATCCTTTTAATTCCTTCATTAATCGTTCAAATGGGTACATCCATCTCAAAAAGATTGGTCCACATAACTTCACTTCTCTTACTAGATGAATTGTGAGATGTATCATCACATCAAAAAATGAAGGAGTGAAGAATTTCTCTAACTTGCATAGAGTGACAACAAGTTCTGATTGAATTGCATCCAACTTTTGAACATCAACTTTTTTCTTACATATATCATTGAAGAAATAGCAAAACTTAATAATTGTACTCCTCACCTCTTTGGGCAACACCCCTAGCAATGCTACAGGCAACAATTGTTGCATCAAGACATGACAATCATGTGACTTCATCCCATATAACTTTTTGTCAGTCAAAGAAACCAAACTACTTATGTTGGATGAGTATCCATGTGGGACTTTAAGATTTTCTAATGTATTACAAAATGATTTTTTCTCTTTCGTCGATAAAGTGTAACATGTGGGGGGTAAGTAAGTCTTATTCGTGCCCACCTTTGGACTAATCTCAGTTCTTACACCCATTTTAATGAGATCCATACGTTGACGAACACCATCTTTGGTTTTTCCAGGAATATTTAGCAATGTACCGACAATGCTATCACACACATTCTTTTCTATATGCATCACATCTAACAGATGTCTAACATTCAAGAACTTCCAATATTCTAAGTCAAAGAATATTGATTTTTTTCTCCATGGAGTGCTTGTATCAACCTTATAATTTACTTTCCCACGTGCAAAAGTCATCATCTCAACTCTTGCTAATATTTCACTTCCAGTTAAAGGAGTTGGCTGTGTTCCCTCCTCTTCATGTCCGTTAAAAGACTTAACTTGTTTTCTATAAGGATGATACCTAGGTAACCATTTTCTATGACCCATGTAAGACATCTTCCTTGAATGTTTTAACCTTAATCCCTGATACCCCTCACTACATACCGTGTAAGCATAATAACATTTAACAGCATGACCAGAAAGATTCCCATAAGTAGGAAAGTCATTGATTGTCCACAATAAGATAGCTTTCAACTTAAATTTCTCAAGTTTGAAACTATCATACACATCAATTCCATCCGTCCACAACAACTTCAAGTCTTCAATCAATGGCTCTAAGTAAATATCAATATCATTTCCAGGTTGCTTGGGTCCAGATATCAATAAAGTTAGTATCATGTATTTTCTTTTTATACATAACCAAGGAGGAAGATTATATATGACAAGTATAACGGGCCAACAACTATACCGACTACTTAAAGACCGGTGAGGATTGATCCCATCAAATGAAAGTGCAAGTCTAAGGTTTCTAGATTCAGCGCTGAACTCAGGCCAAGTATAGTCAACAAGCTTCCACTCGGGTGAGTCAGATGGATGTCGCAACATTCCATCATTTTTCCTTTCCTTCGCATGCCATGTTAGATTTTGAGATGTTACTGAATCTTGAAACATTTTTTTAAAACGTGGAATAGGTGGAAAGTACCACAATACCTTTGCAGGAACATTAACTTTTTCCTTCCCTGATATTGGATTAACTTTCTATCTTGACTTTTGACAATGCGGACATGATATGGAATCATTGTATTCATTTTGATATAGAATACAATCATTAGGACAAGCTTGAATTTTTTCATAATTCATGCCCATTTCACGAAGGATCTTCTTAACTTCATTCGTTGATGGCAAAACATTATCTTCCGGGAACATCTCACTCAAAAGAGTTAGCAACTCATTGAAACTTGTATCTGAATGACCATGCTTACCCTTCCATCTATAAAGTGAGACCGATCCTGACAATTTTGTGAACTTATTGCATCCTTGGTATAATGGTTTTATAGCATCTTCCATAATATCTTGCATGTCACTCATATTATTTTCATCAAAATTGTCGTTTTCAAAGTTGTTGGCACTATTTGTGAATCATTTTCACGTGGATTGAAATCGCTAAATTCCTCAAGAGGATAAACTTTTGAACTTTTCTTCTTAGTCTCTCCATGACGATACCAATTTATATATCCACTATCAATTCCATTATAATAGATATGATTTCTAACTTCAACCACACTAAAAAATTTTAAATTTGCACACTTCAAACATGGACAACGAATTCGATCTTTTTCGGTTGAATTATCAGAAGCAAATCTCAAAAAAATTTCCACACCCTCAATAAATTTGACATTTGTTCTCTCCATAAACATCCAACTCTTATCCATCCTATATATCATTGTAAATTAATAAATTGACAATAGCTAATTTAAAAATAATTTACTTATCGAATATTAAATAAAAGTATATTATAAAATAAGTATTGGTTATTAACTTTCTTAAAAAAAATTTATAATATGTATATCATTTTATAAAGATTTTATAAGATATCCTATATATAATTGTAAATAAATATCGTGTCAATAATTAATTTAAAAATAAATAACTTGTTTAATATTAAATAAAAGTATATTGCAAAATAAGTATTGGTTATTAAATTTAAAAAAAAAATTTATAATATGTATCATTTTATAAAGATTAATTTATAAGACATCCTATATATAATTGTAAATAAATATCGTGTCAATTATTAATTTAAAAATAATTAACTTGTTTATTATTAAATAAAAGTATATTGCAAAATAAGTTGGTTATTAAATTTCCTAAAAAAAATTTGTAATATGTATCATTTTATAAAGATTTTATATGATGATTAATAAGTGTCCTAAAAGAATTTTATAGGACGGTCAAAGGCCGTCCTAAAAGAATTTTATAGGACGGTCAAAAGCCGTCCTATAAGAATTTTATAGGACGGTCAAAAGCCGTCCTATATAGGACGATCAATAGTAGCCCTATAAGAATTTTATAGGACGATCAATAGTACGAGTAGCCCTATAAGAATTCTTATAGCCGTACTATAAGAATTTCAGAAACAGCCACATAAACATTTAACCAATAAATATGTTCATTTAAGACAGCCCTAGCCTATATGTAATATTTACAAGAAAGTAGAAAACGTACTGCACACATTTTAGTTTAATTAAATCTATTAGTATACATTTATTTTAAATAATTTCCATATATAATATGTAATACAATCATACTAATTAATATGTTCACAAATAATCTGGTAGTATATCAGAAAAATCATACTAATTAATTAACATGTTCGTATAATACAAAATTTTAGAAAAAAAAAAGACATAAAAGAGATAAATAAAAAAAAAAGGAAAGGCGAGGAACAACCTGTTGGAGGAGGAGACACGGGTTGGTTTAGGGGAGGAGAAGGCGTGGGGCTAGCCGTGCGCGACGGACTGGGCTGGGTTGGAGGATGGCAGCGGTGCTCACGGTAAGGACACGGTGGACTTTCGCGTGATACAGCGTACATTTTCACATGTTACGGCGTACGTTTGCACGAGTTACGGCATTTTACGGGTCGCGGGGTTACCGGATGGAGGTTCAACGCGTTTGGCGGTGGCTTTTGGCGTTCGCGACGGTGGGTGGTGGGCGCGCAGTTGAAATGCAAAGTGAAAATCGAATTGGGTAAATTTTAGGGATTGATATTTCAGAAATGGGGGTAGAAGAAATGTTGTCAAAATGGGGATAAGTAAAAAAAAATTTACATACATCTTTTAGGACGGCTATTAGCCGTCCTATATGTTGGTATATAAGACGGCTAATAGCCGTCCTAAAAGAATGTATGTAAACTCTTTTAGGACGGCTATTAGCCATCTTTTATACCAACATATAGGAGCTAATAGCCGTCCTAAAAGAATTTTTTTTAAGACGGCTATTAGCCGTCCTATAAAGTACCGCCTAATTTTTTCCGTAATAGTCATCCTAAATTTCTTAAATGACGGCCATATACATGTGACCGTCATATTTGTTTCTCACTCTAAATTCGAAGCCGTCCTATATTGCTTATATTGTAGTAGTGTTGGAAGCCTTTTACTTGAACTTGTAGTTTGGCTTATTGCTTCAATTGATGCTCCATTGCATTTGTACTTGAACTTTCATTTGAACTTCCACTTGAAGGAGATGAGCTTCTCAATGGCAATAGTGGATGAAGTGGGGTATGTGGTTCTTCATCTTCATCTCTAACTTCTCTTCTTGGATCTTCTTCTTCTTCAAAGAAAAACATAGTGTCATAGTCTTCATCTTGAGCATTCGAATCCCACATGCCTTCTTCATTGAACTCTACATCTCGACTAATGACGATCTCGCCATTTGTTGGGTTGTAAAGCAACCTTTGGAACTTGTGTCATAGCCAATGAAGATAAGCTTCTTGCTCCTATCATCGAGCTTGGTTCTTCTTTCTTCAGGAACATGGGCGTAGGCGATGCTTCCAAAGACTCTTAAATGTGAAACACCCGACTTTCTACCACTCCAAGCTTCTTGAGGAGTTTTGCCCCCAACACTTCTTGAAGGAGATCGGTTTGATAAGTAAACAACACTTGCTACAGCTTCAGCCCAAAATTCTTTGGGCATCTTCTTGCTCTTCAACATGCTTCGAGCCATGTTGAGGATGGTTTTATTCTTTCTTTCTGCTACACCATTTTATTGAGGAGTTCTTGGAACCGTTAGAGGTCGATGAATTCCATTATTTTCGCAAAATTCTTTGAAATCTTTTGATAAGAATTCACCTCCTTGTTCGGATCTCATAGACATAATTTCACGTCCACTTTCTTTTTCAACAAGTGCTTTGAATTTCTTAAAGACTCTAAAAACTTCAGATTTTTCCTTCAAAAAATATACCCAAGTTTTTCTTGAATAATCATCAATGAAGAGAAGAAAATATTTGTTCTTACCAAATGAACTTGGAGTGATTGGACCAGACACATCGGTATGGATTAGTTCAAGCAGTCTTCTTGCTCTTGTAGTTGATTATTTAGGAAAACTTTTTCTAAATTATTTTCCAAGCAAACACCCTTCACAAAGTTGGTTAGGTAGATTAATGGTAGGCAGTCCTTTCACCAATATTCTTGGAAGAAAGCAATTTTAGACCACCAAAATTTAAGTGTCCAAATTTTAAATGCCAAAGCCAAGATATATCTTTGAAACAAGCCTTTAAACATTGTGCAACATCATTTTGAATGTTTAACAAAAACATTCTATTTTTGGCCATTGGAACTTTGGCTATCAAGTTAAAATTATGATCTCTTAGAGAAAGGCTACTGTCTCTCATGTGAACATAACCTTTTTCTAAGAGTTGGCCCAAGCTCAAAATATTACTTTTCATTTTTGGCACATAATAAATATTTGAAATAAATTGGTATCCTCCATTCTTCAAGCGAATACGGATTTTACCTTTGCCTTTTATAGGAATTGTGGATTCATCCCCAAAAGTGATTGCACTATTTACTACTTCATCAAGCTCCACAAACATGTCTCTATTTCCACACATATGGTTGCTTGCACCAGTGTTAAGGTCCTATGTGCTTTTCTCTTTTCCTTCCTCTCCTTTATATGCTAGGAGTAAACTGGTATCTTCTTCAATTTTGTCTTCCACAAAATTGGATCTTTCTTCACTCCTCTTTGGAGCTCTACATTCGAAAGAAAAATGTCCAAATCTTTGACAATTATAACATTGAATTTGTGGGTTATAATTTCTTACCCCATGGTTGCTTCTACCACGACCTCTTGATGAACTTGGCTCTTGTCTCCTTTCTTCATTGTTAAAAGTCTTGAAACCACCTCTTCCCCATCCACAGCCACGACCACGACCATGGCCTCTTCCATTTTGGCTTCTCTCTTTGCCAAACCATTCTTGTTCCTCCTTTAGTGTGAATCTTGTTTGAAGAACTTGCTCAACAATCTCATTTTTTCTTTTATTCCTCTCTTCATAGCTTGTAAAGTACCCAAAAGTTGTTCAATTGCCATTTCTTCTAAATTCTTTGTCTCTTCAATTGTGACAACAATATGCTCAAATTTTTTAGTTATAGAGCAAAGAATTTTCTTCATTTCATCATTTCTTTTTAATTGATTAGAAACAGTTAGAACTCTAGAAAAATATTCTGAAATTGTTTCGGATTCTTTCATGTGCAAAGATTCAAACTCTCCTCTTAGAGTTTGAAGACGTACCTTCTTTACCAGTTCCGCTCCCTTATAAGAAGTTTGAAGCATATCCCATGCTTACTTGGATGTTTTTGCTTCAGACACCTTCTCAAAGTCATCATCATCCAATGCTTGAAAGATGAGAAAGAGACCCTTCTTGTCTTTCTTTCTTGAATCCTTGAGAACATCTCTTTATGCTTGAGAAAGAGTAGTCTCATCTTGTGATTCAACATACCCATTCTCTATAATGTCCCAAGTATCATTGACACCTAGTAATGCCTTCATCTTGATGCTCCAATTATCATATTTTTCCTTTGTGAGAAATGTGACTTAGAAGGGAGTCATGCCATTGCTTGCCATCTTCTTGAACTAAACTCTTTACTACCTAAGCTCTGATGCCACTTTGTTGTATGGTGGGCTTTTGCAAAAGAGAATTTTAGGAGGAAAATATATCAGAGGAAGAACTTTAGGAGAAAAATTACTCAAGTTTATTTCTTAAACTTGCTTATGAATTTGCTTGATGATTTCTTTTTTGGCTTGAATACAAATGGTGCTAGAGAAGCTCTATTTATAGGCTTCCAAAAGCACTTCTCTATACCTCTCAACCAACTCATTAAATCACTTTTCAACTACCTACATTAATTAGTCTCACACTTACACAACTTATACCTACTTACATTTATTAATCTCACTTTTACTTAATAATCTTCTACAACTACTAAGCATTTATTAGTACAACAAGATCAAAATTTAAGACAATCTAGAAGATTTAAATAACTTAAACAAATTAAGTTTAATATTTCAACAGTTCAGTCACCTTGATATTTGATTGTTAATTTCAGTTTTTTTATATTTATTATAACTTCCTACTTCTGTTATTAATATTCTATTCTAATCTTCATTCTTACTGTATTGTGTAAGATTGTTTACTTAAGATCTACTGTTATAGATTGTTTCACTACAAGTTTAATTTTGAAGGTTTTATATCAGTTTGATATTTTTTGTTATAATTTAATATTTGTTTATTATTCATTATTCTTCTTTATATTTCCAATTAATCTTTGTTTGTTTTGCAGATTGTTATAACTTTAGTAACAGCGCGGTGGATTTTCTTTACTTCTATTTATTGCTTTATTTATCCGATAACCACTTCGGCAAGTCCACTTAACAGATTAATTTCATGTACTGATTAACCTTTATATTTATCATCTTAATTTCATGTACTGTTACTTCTCCTTTCTTATTGATTTTTTTTAAGTGTTACTATTCTTTTTATTTAGTTTATAATAATGCTTATTTTATTTTATTTTATAACTTTAGTTATATCAGTTAATTACCATTACAAACAGATTATTAAAGTATAGTGATTCTTTATTTATTTATTTTCTTTAAGTAATTTAACTCTTATTTTTAATTTTGAATTTTTAGATGATTAATTAAAACAAAAAAATTATTGTTACTAAAAAATATTAGTTTAAGCAGTTTCCAACTGTTCACTATTAGTATATTTTTCTTAAATCTGTTTTAAAGTTATTTACTGCAACTTTATATATTTATATATTTTGTTTGTTACTTTGCACAACTATTAAATTTTTACTTTCATAATTATTGCTTCACTTTATTTTTAAACTTAACTTTTTAGTTTGTTATCTATTACAGGTTTAATTTATTTACTTTATTTAAAAAAATAATTTAATTATTTTCAAACGTAACAATTACAAGTTTGTTCTAAGTTGTTTATTTGTATCATTTGGTGATACTATTTTGATATATAAACTAAATATTATTTGGTAGTTTTAACACTTTGGTTGTTATAATTATTTTTTCAGAAAATCGAAAATGACATCTGAGATGACTACTCCTGTATTCCAAACTGAGACTCCAACTGCAAATGTTGCTAATCTCTTTGTGGATGGTTCTTTTGTGAACCAAGTGGTGAGGCCTACTATGGCTCACGGGATTACCTCAATCTTACCGATTTTGGTTCCTTTGAACCATGCTGTGGTAGAGAAATTGGAGAAGTTCAATGGATTGAACTTCAAGAAGTGGAGGAGTAAGATATTGTTCTATTTTACCACCTTGAATCTAGCAAGGCTTTTCACTGAGGAATCTCCCAAACAACCTGAGGGTGAACAAGATTTTTAGTCTGCTAGTGCTATTGAAGCATGGAAGCATTCTGATTACTTGTGTCGGAATTATATTCTGAATAGCCTAAGTGACTCCTTGTACAATGAGTACAATAAGGAGAAGACGACTAAAGACTTGTAGGATTCATTGGACTGGAAGTATGAAACAGAAAATGCCGGTGCCAAGAAATTTTTGGTTGGTCGCTTTCTAGATTATAAGATGGTGGACAATAAACGAGTTTGCAGTCAAGTACGTGAACTCCAAGATATCTTCACAGAGATGCATGATGAAGGGATGGTGCTGGGTGAGACCTTCTAAGTTGCAACTATTATTAAGAAGTTGCCCCCTTCATGGACAGAGTTCAAGGCCTACCTTAAGCATAAACGAAGGAAAGTGTCTATGAAAGACTTGCTTGTAAGGTTCAAAGTGGAAGAAGACAACAAGGCTTCTTTTAAAAGAGGTAATATCCCATCAGCACCCAAGGCTAACATGGTGGAGCATGGTCAAAGCTCCAAGCACAACAAGTATAAAGGTTAGGGTAAGAGGCAAGCTGAATAAAGGTTCAAAGTTGAAACCTAAGGAAGCAACTTTTAAGAAGTCAAGCTTCATGGTACTTGCTTTAACTGTCAGAGGAAAGGGCACAAATCTCCAGACTACACGTTTCCAAAGAGAAACATAAACCATGAGGCAAACATGGTGGATGACACTCAAGACTTTTCTGATAGTGACTTGTGTGTAGTGGTCTCTAAAGTGAACCTGGTTGGATCCAACCCAAGGAAGTGATGGATTGACACTAGTCCGACCAGACATGTTTGCTCAGACAAGGTGCTATTTACTACCTTTGAAGCTGTTAAGGAAGGTGAAAGGTTGTTCAAGGGCAACTCTGTAACTTCATCTATTGAAGGGCAAGGAAGTGTGATACTAAAGATGACCTCTGGAAAGGAGCTGACTCTGAATAATGTACTATATGTGCCTGAGATTCGTAATAACCTTGTGTCGGGTTCGTTGCTGAATAAACATGGCTTTAGAATTGTATTTGAGTCAGATAAGGTCGTGTTGACCAAAAAGGGTATATTTTTGGGCAAGGGGTATGCTTGTAATGGGCTTTTTAAGCTTAATGTAACAACTGTAATGCCTAAGAAAATAATAAAGTTAATTCTTCTACTTACTTGCTTGAGTCTTCTAATTTGTGGCATGGTAGACTAGGTCATGTTAATTATGAATCTTTACGTAGATTAATTAACATGGATCATATACCCTCTTTCTAAATTGATTCCAAACATAAATATGAGACTTGTGTTGAGGCAAAAATGACAAGGTCATCGTTCCATTCAATCGAAAGGAACATTGAACCTCTTGATTTAATCCATAATGATCTATGTGATTTGAAGTTTGTTCAAACAAGAGGTGGCAATAAGTGTTTTATTACTTTTATTGATGATAGCACAAAATAATGCCATTTATATATGACTAAAAGCAAAGATGAAGCTATAGAGAAATTTATTCTCTATAAAATAGAAGTTGAGAACCAACTTAACAAGAAAATCAAGACACTACAAATTGATCGTGGTGGTGAGTATGAAGCACCTTTTGGCGAATTTTGTGTAGAACACAGAATCATACATGAAACCATAGCACCTTATTCGCCTCAGCAAAATAGAGTAGCTTGAGCGAAAGAATCGTACCTTAAAAGAAATGATGAATGCAATGTTACTAAGTTCTGGGTTACCACAGAACTTGTGAAGGGAAGCCATTTTATCGGCTAACTACCTTTTAAATAAGGTTCCCAAGAAAAAGACACCGTATGAGTTATTTAAAGGAAGGGTACCTTCCTATGAATATTTACAAGTGTGAGAGTGTCTTGCTAAAGTAGCTATACCTATACCTAAGAAGGTGAAGATAGGTCCGAAAATAATATATTGTATTTTTATTAGGATATGCACATAATAGTAGTGCTTATTGTTTTCTTGTGCATGAGTCAAAGATCCAAGACATACACAAGAATACAATAATGGAATCAAGAAATGCATCGTTCTTTGAACATGTATTTCCATGTAAATATCAAGGGAAATTGAGTTCGTGTAAATGAACTTATAAGACTATGAATGAAGATAATCAAGAATAAGAATCTGAATAAGAGGTTGAGGTTGAACCTAGACGTAGCAAAAGGGTTAGGACATAATCCAGATTTTTTGACTTATTTGCTAGAAAGTGAAGCTCAAACCTATGAAGAGGCTGTAAACTCTTATGAAGGTCCTTAATGGAAAGAGCCCATTAATAGTAAAATTGAGTCCATTCTACAAAATCACACTTGGGAACTAGTTATTTACCTCCAGGTAGTAAAACACTAGGATTCAAGTGGATTTTCAAGAGAAAACTTAGAGCATATGGATCAATTGAAAAGTACAAAGTCAGGCTTGTAATTAAGGGTTACAAACAATGACATGGCCTTGATTACTTTGCTACTTATTCTCTCGTGATGAGAATAACATCCATTAGGATGATAATTGCTATCGCAACTTTGAGAAATCTTGAGATACATCAAATGGATGTTAAGACAGCCTTTCTAAATGAAGATTTAGATGAATAAATCTACATGGATCAACCCAAGGATTTTTCTACCCCAGGGCAAGAAGGAAAGGTTTGTAAATTAGTAAAGTCGTTATATGGCTTGAAGCAAACACCAAAACAATGGCATGAAAAATTCGATAATGTCATGAAGACAAATAGATTTAAGATCAATGAATGTGACAAATGTATATACGTCAAGTACATTGAAGATGGTTATGTCATCTTGTGTCTGTACATTGATGACATGTTAATTGTGGATAGTAATGATCAAATGGTCAAATCTACCAAAAATATGTTGAACCTAAGGTTTGACATGAAAGACATAGGACCCGCTGATTCAATTCTAGGAATTAAGATATCAAGCGGTCTCATTCTTAGTCGAAGTCATTATGTTGACAAAATCCTTGAAAGGTTTAACAAAGGTGATTCTGGTATTGTTAGAACACCGATAGATGTTAATCTGCACCTATCCAAGAATAAAGGTGAGGTGTATCTCAATTTGAATATTTTAAAGTGATAGGAAGTCTTATGTACTTAATGAGTTGTACAAAACCGGACATAGCTTACGCTCTAAGTAAACTAAGTAGATATACCAGTAATCCAGGATCTGACCATTGGAAAGGCATTACTAGATTACTTAGATACTTAAGGTACACATATAGCTATGGATTGCACTACATATCCACTTGTATTAGAAGGATATAGTAATGCAATTTGGATATATGATATGAAAGACTCTAAGTATACTAGTGGATATGTGTTCACACTAGGTGGTGCAGCTATTTCATGGAAGTCATCTAAACAGACTTGCATAGCTAGATCTATGATGGAATCTGAATTCATCGCTTTGGATATAGGTGACGAAGAGGTCGAATGGCTACGCAATTTCTTAGAGGATATTCCAAAGTGACCTAAGCCTGTGCCTACAATTTGCATCCATTGTGATAGTCAATCTGCAATTGGTAGGGCACATAGGAACATGTATAATGGTAAGTCTCGACATATGCATCGCAGACATAATACCATTAGACAACTACTCTCAATTGGGGTTATTTCTATTGACTATGTAAAGTCAAAGGATAACATAATGGATCCGTTAACCAAAGGGTTAAATCGAGAGTTAGTTGATAAGTCATCAAGAGGAATGGGACTGAAGCCTATGAAAGAAAAAGAATTTACAAAAAAAATCGAACCTAGCTGACTGGAAATCCCAAGATTTAGGTTCAAAGGGACAACCTAGTTGTAAAAACTTAGTGAGATCATTGTGAGGGTTTACCCTCAAGTCCATTCCTATGATGAAATACAGTGATACTTGTAAGTAGAGGTTAAGCTAAGGCTTTTAATGATTCTTACAAAGAGAAGAGCGAGCGGAGTTTTGCGGTTTACTCTTATAGTTAAGAGATCACCTATGTGAGAGAAAAGTGGGGCCGCTTCGAAAGGGAATTGTGTAGGGCTCAATTATATAGAAACTCTCGCAGAACCAAGCGTGTGTTCATGGCCAAAAGGAACACGACAGTGAGAACTAAATTGTGTCAGGAAAGACTCTTGTGTAAAGTATGTCATTGTTTACATAAACGGCAGAACAGTTCAAAGATATTGTGTCTACTGGTCAACCAGTAAGGTAAATATATTTGGAAAAATAACAAAACTAGCACCCCCTAAACTTGTAATAACAAAACTAGCACCCCCTGTGTTCAATTAAAATTGAACGACGATAATTTAGACCCATTCAATATTGAACGTTCAATATTATCCGTTCAATTAGAATTGAATGACGATAATTAAACCCGTTTAATATTGAACGTTTAATATTTTACGTTCAAATTGAATATTGAACGTTCAATATTAAACGTTCAATTCTAATTGAACACAAAGGGGTGTTAGTTTTATTACTATAAGTTTTAGGGGTGCTATTTTTGGTAAGGGAAGGTTCAAAGGTTAACACCTACCTATCCTATGCAAGTTTCAAACCGTTGAACTCTATCTCCGTGTCAAAATTGATTTAAAAACTCCATCAATTTTCATTCATGTGGGGGACTGTTGGAAATTGAATGAAAACTTTGAATAGAAAACAGTAACGACTATTTAATAGCCACCGTTTTCTTTCTTTAATGTTATTTGTCCGTTTGGGCTATTTCTTTTCTTCTTTATTGCTTTACTGTTTTGTTTCTTTAAAATTATTTTGTCCAATTGTTTTATGAGCTTTATCTATATATATAGATAGAAGCCAAGAAATAAAGAAGGACAGATACAAAAAAGAAAGAGAACACAGCAGGAAAAAGAAAGAAAAATTAATAATAAAAGTTTGGTACAAGTTTTCATATTTTGGAGTTACGTTCTATCTCATAAAGTTTAGATACTTGAAGGTTCGTTGGTAGCAAACTATAGTGTAAGTTTGTTATTAGTTGATCGTTGTATCCTGAGAGATAAGTTTCTGGATTACTCAAACACCCACAGTGAGCAAAAAAATTATCTTAAGGATATCGTGTGTTACGTAAGACTCGGTTATTTCGAAACTTTATCTCCTTTATGTTATTTAAATTGTGCATTATAAATATATGTATTTTATTTCTATAATGTAATTATAATTTAAATAAATACAATTGTATTCCTAAATTATTTGTCCACTACATTATTGCTTACAGAAGTTTGATGGCACAGTGGCTTCGAAATTTGGCACAAGAAATTGTGCACAATTCTAGTTCAACAGAAAGTAGCACATGCATTGGCACAAGAACCCCAATTCCCTGAGAATACAATTGCCCAGAAGAAGAGTCAGGTTTTGAACACAACGTTCACGAGTATAATCCTTAATCTCTCTGATTCTATCTTACGAAAAGTAAATGATGAAACTAGTGCTTATGGTCTCTGGACAAAATTGGAAAGTCAATATCACAAGAAGTCTCTTTCTAATAAAATCTTCTAGAAAAAGAAATATTTGGCTTTAAAATGGACTCATCTAAATCCTAGAAGTGAATCTTGACAAATTCAAGTAGGTCACAATTGAGTTGGCTAACATCGGAGAAGATATCAATGATCAAAACCAGGTTGTTATTCTGTTAAATTTCTTACCTGAATCATTTGACACAATTAGGGGTGCAATTGAGTTTGGCATGGAGAGTTTGTCACTTGATGCAGGTGTTTCAACACATGGAACAAAGGAATTAGATATGAGGTCTAGGAATAAGACTGGGTTAGGTCATGGGGAGGCATTGAAGGCCAGAAGTAGAAGTGAAAAAAGAGACTCAAAAAACTACAGGAATTACTCTAGGTCCAAGTCTAGAGGTATGAGATGCTTTATTTTCCACAAATAAGGGCATTTCAAGCGTGATTGCTTAGATAGGAGGAGAAAGCACAAGGATAAAGAGAAAGAGTCTTATAATGCAGAAGCCTTAGTGATTCAAGATATGACAGTACGGATGCATTTACTGTTAGTTTCAAGCATTCTTATAAACAATGAGATTCCTAACTTGGGGTGTTCATGTCACATGACACCTACAAGAATTGGTTTGAGTATATCAAGATATGAGTGATGGAACAATTTATATGGGAAATGATCAATTTGTAAAGTGGCTAGGTAAGGATCAGTCAAGATTCAATCGATGGATGGAACTTACAATCACAAGAGTCAACTATGTTCCTTTCATAACAAGAAACTTGATGTCACAAGGAGTTTTAGCTAGTGATGTATATGAGTTCAGAGGGTAGGGAAATGATCTAAAGGTCACCAGAGAATCAATGGTGTTCTTTAAATGTGAAAGAAGGAATGGGCTCTATTTTCTAAAGGGGTCATAAATAACCCTATAGTATCAATCGCTGAAGAAGAGAAATGAGGGTCTATGGTAGAATTGTGGCACAAGATACTCTCTCGTATCAATGAGATAGGAATTCAAGAACTGCACAAGTAGGGTTTGCTAGTTAATTCAAACTTGGAGAAACTATCAATCTATAAGTATTGTATGCAAAAAAGTAAAGTTTGCTAGAAGTGAGAGAACTTGCTAAAGAAATGTGCATGCTGACTTATGGGGACTAGCTAGACACCCATTACTAAGTGGCTCAAACTATTTTGGAGTCATTTATGGAAAAATTTTCAAGGAAAATATTGGTTTATCCACTAAAGTCAAAGGATCAAACTTTTGAAATGTTTAAGACTTGGAAGACTCAGATGGAACTTCCAACTAGTAAAAAATCTCAAGACTCATAACAGCCTAAAGTTTTGTAATGATGTTTTTAATCAATTCTACAACAAGAATGGCATAACCAGACACAAGACTATGACTTAGACCTCTCAAGAAAATGGGCTGGTAGAATGAAAGAATAGAACATTTCTAGAAAAGGGTAGGAGGTATGTTGTTAAGTTCATCTCTCCCCAAAAAGTTTTAGTGTTGTACCCAAGATCAGATAATAATGCGGAAGCGATAAAATAATAATAATAACAACGAGCACCCACAAAAATATAAAGAAAAATAATCAACAGAAAAGACACAAAGATTTAAGTGGTTCGGTAGTCAATGCGACTACCTAATCCACTGCTAAGGCCGGCACCGAAATATTCCACTATACTTGTCAAAGAGGAGTACAATAAGATTTGCCAACAGTTAATTGGCCAAATCACTCAAATATCCAAATACCCAATTACACCCAAATTAATCTCTCTCACAAAACAATAAATAAATCTGTCTTGCCAATTTAGCAACAACAGATAAATTAAAGAGAAACAGTAACTATAAATCTGTTACCAAATAAATAGAGAGAGAAAACTTATGTTCTTAATTGGATTTATCAAATGGATCTCCTCTTACTGCCTTTATGTTTGCTGCCTCGAAGAACTGCCGCTGAAGTTGCTGTTGCGCTGCAGGAATGTTGCTGCCGCTGGAGTTGTATTGTTTTCGCTGGTGTTCTATATGTCTTCGGCTTAAGTTCTCTATGAATTAATATATATATATAGGCATGTATTTTAACCTAATGGGCTTTTTAATTATAAGCCCATGTTACGTGTTTTGGGACAACACGTAACAATCTCCACCTTGGACCAAAAACGCGTACCAAGTCTTCAAACGCCGAGCCTCCACTGTCACCATTTCAAGGTACCTCTTGATAGGCACCAAAACAGCATTCTATTTATGGGTAGGAATGCTCCACCCTCTTCAAGGTTCTCAACAAGAACTAATATGGATCAAGTCCAAGCAATGCTCGAACTTATCCCTTGGTACTGATTTTGTCAACATATCAGCTGCATGCTCTTTTGTATGAACCTTTGACAACTTGATCAACCCTTGGTTCATCCATTCTCTAATTTTGTGATACCTCACACTAATGTGTTTAGTCCTCGCATGGAAAACTTGATTCTTAGCTAAATGAATAGCACTCTGACTGTCACATAGAAGAGGTACACTCTCTTGTTTGAAACCAAGTTGTTCCAACAAACCCATAAGCCATATGCCTTCTTTTGCTGCCTCAGTCATAGCCATATATTCGGCCTCTGTTGTAGACAATGCAACTGTATCCTGCAAATTTGACTTCCAACTTATACAGCCACCACCAAAAGTAAAGACATAACCTGTCATCGACCTTCTGGTATCAAGATCACCAGCATAGTCAGAATCCACATAACCCATGGCAACATTAGAAGCACCATTTTTATCAAACATGATGCCACAATCACGTGTGCCTGCCAAATATCTGAAAATCCATTTAACAGCATTCCAATGCTCTTTACCTGGATTTGCCATGTATCTACTCACAACACTTACTGCTTGAGAAATATCAGGTCTAGTGCAAATCATCAAATACATTAGACATCCAACTGCACTGGCATAAGGCACCTGAGCCATGTACTCTACCTCATCCTCTGTACTAGGACATAAACTCGTGGACAATCTGAAATGTGCTGCAAGGGGTGTGCTCACAGGCTTAGCATTCATCATGCTAAACTTATGCAGGATCTTCTCCATGTAACCTTTTTGGGACAACCAAAGTTTTCCAACTTTCCTGTCACGACTGATCTTAATTCCAAGGATCTTTCTGGCAACACCAAGATCCTTCATCTCAAATTCGCTTTTAAGCAAATTCTTTAAATCATTGATCTTTTCCTTACTTTGAGCGGCAATTAACATATCATCAACATATAAAGTAAGCAATACCAATGTTCTATCATCACAGATCTTAAAGTAAACACAACAATCATACTCACAACGACAATAACCATGAGAAACAATGAAGGAATCAAACCGTTTATACCATTGGCGAGGTGATTGCTTCAGCCCATACAATGACTTCTGTAGTCTGCAGACATAGTCTTCTTTACCGGATTCAATGAACCCTTCTGGCTGTTGCATGTAAATCTCCTCATCCAAATCTCCATGGAGAAAGGCAGTTTTGACATCTAACTGCTCCAATTCTAGGTCATATAAATTGACCATGGCAAGAACAACTCTGATGGAAGTGTGCTTCACAACAGGTGAAAAAATCTCATTATAATCAACTCCTTCTTTCTGTGAGTATCCTTTTGCTACCAATCGACTCTTATACTGCTTCAGTTCTTTTATTCGATAAACTCATTTGCAACCAATAGCTTTCTTTCCCTTAGGCAGTGGAACCAACTCCCAAGTCTTGTTCTTGTGTAATGACTTCATTTCTTCATTCATTGAAGCCTTCCAATTCTCACTGTCTTTTCTGCTCATAGCATCTTGGAAAGAATTAGGGTCATCACTACCAGTGAACAAAGCAAATGAAACTGTGTCGTCTTCAAACCCAAGTCTCTGTGGTGCCCTATGAATGCGTGGCTCTCTATGAGTAGCAATACTATACTGGTTTGATTGCTGCTCTTGATCCTGAGCCTGTGGTTGCTCTTGATCCTGGACCTGTGGTTGCTGATGAACATCTCTAATGACCGGTTGATAAACCTTGTCCTGTGAGTTTTTAAATGCAAACTCCACCTCCTTTGGAGCTTTATCCTTCTCACCAGAACTTTCTAACATAGGCTCTACCGTCACACTTTTCAGCATAGACTTCTCGTCAAAAATCACATCTCTGCTAATAACCAACTTCTTAGCTTCTGGATCAAACAACCTGTAACCTTTGACACCTTTCTGGTAGCCAAGAAAAATGCACTTCTTGGATCTGGCATCTAACTTTGATCTCTCGTCACTCTGTATATGAACAAAAGCAAGACAACCAAAAACTTTTAGTATAGAATAATCAACAGGTTTAGAGTACCATACCTCTTCAGGAATTTTGAAATCGATGGAAGAATGAGGACTTCGATTAATAAGGAAAACAGCAGTGCTCACAGTCTCTGCCCAAAAATTCTTTGGCAAACCTGCTTGCAATCTCATACACCTTGCTCTCTCTGCAATGGTTCTGTTCATCCTCTCAGCAACTCCATTTTGCTGAGGAGTCTTCCTCACTGTATAATGTCGAATAATACCAGCTTGCTTGCAGAACTCTCTGAATGCCTTGTGCTTGTACTCTGTACCGTTATCAGTTCTCAAAATCTTTATCTTTCTGTCGGACTGGTTCTCTACCTCTGCCTTCCATTCCTTAAAGATATCAAATACCTAAGTTTTACTTCTCATAAAGTAGACCCAAACCTTTTTGGAGTAGTCATCGATGAAAGTAACATAATAGTAAGCTCCACTTTGAGAAGCAATAGTTACGGGTCCCCAAACATCAGAATGGACATAGTCCAAAATACCAGAACAAGAGTGAGTTGCTGCCTTAAAACTAACTCTTTTCTGCTTACCATAAATACAATGTTCACAGAAATCAAGCTTGCAGGTCTTCACACCTTTCAGCAAGTTCCTCTTATGGAGTTCCAACATATTCTTCTCACCCAAGTGTCCAAGCCTCATATGCCAAAGCATAGTATCATCAAAAGTAGGATCTTCAGAAATTAAAGCAGCTCCACCTACAACAGTATTTCCAATCATCTTATAGAGATTGCCAAATTTCTTACCCTTAATTACTATTAAAGCTCCTTTAGACACCTTGAGCACTCCATCTTATGCAGAATACGAATAGCCCATCTCATCTAACCCACCAAGAGAAACCAGATTCTTTTTCAGGTCAGGGATATGTCTTACACCTGTTAAGGTTCTCACAACACCATCAAACATCCTAACCTTTATGGTTCCTATTCCAACAACTTCACATTTTGCATTATTGCCCATATACACACAATTACCACTCTTGGGAGTATAAGTATCAAACCAATTTCTATGTGGGCACATATGATAGGAACAACCAGAATCAAGAATCCAAGAATTTGCAAAGGAATCAATACCTGATGAGACAGATAGTAAATCATCATCTTTATCTTCACTCTTATCCTCTGCAACACTAGCTGAATTAGTGGGTTGTGTCTGGTTCTTTCTATCCTCCAGTTCCTTGGCTAAAATTCTGCAATATTTTCGAATGTGACATTTTTTGTGACAATAATGGCACTCCATGTCTCTATTAAACTGTCTAGGTCTTGAGCTTGATCTTTCTCTACCTTTATCATAATTTCTGTCTTTAGACTTGCTTCTTCCACGCCTGTAGTTGTGATTGTTACTATCTTTCTTAGTAACAACGAGACCATCTGCTTGTAATTGCTCACCATCAACTTTCTTCTTCTTGTGGTAAGACAACAAAGCTTCCTTCACACTCTTGAAAACAATGGTCTCTTTTCCATATAATAAGGTGGTAATCAAATGATCATAAGATAATGGCAGAGAACACAATAACAACATACTTTTATCTTCATCATCAAATGTTACCCCTAACTGAGCAAGTTCAGAAATTAACCTATTAAAGGTATTCATGTGTGTCAACAAGTTTGTATTCTCAGACATACGAAGAGTGTACAACTCTTTCTTCAAAAATAATTTATTTGTCATATTTTTGGCCATATAAAGCTGCTCTAAAGTTTTCCATAAATCATAAGCAGTTTTCTGATCAAAAACATTATGAACTACCTCATCTGAGAGTCCCTGACGAATTGCACTTGCTGCCTTTTGATCAAGCTCATCCCATACTTCATCTTTCATATCAGCGGGCTTTTTATCTTTGCCTTGTAATGGCTTTGCAACTCCCTGTTGAATCAAAACATCTTTCATACGCATTTGCCATAGCGAGAAATCATTATCTCCATTAAATCTTTCAACCTTTGTGGATGACTCTGTGCTCGTCATCTTTAACCAAGCTCTGATACCACTTGTTGTAACCAAGATCAGATAATAATGCGGAAGCAATAAAATAATAATAATAATAACGAGCACCCACAAAAATATAAAGAAAAATAATCAACAGAAAAGACACAAAGATTTAAGTGGTTCGGTAGTCAATGCGACTACCTAATCCACTGCTAAGGCCGGCACCGAAATATTCCACTATACTTGTCAAAGAGGAGTACAATAAGATTTGCCAACAGTTAATTGGCCAAATCACTCAAATATCCAAATACCCAATTACACCCAAATTAATCTCTCTCACAAAACAATAAATAAATCTGTCTTGCCAATTTAGCAACAACAGATAAATTAAAGAGAAACAGTAACTATAAATCTGTTACCAAATAAATAGAGAGAGAAAACTTATGTTCTTAATTGGATTTATCAAATGGATCTCCTCTTACTGCCTTTATGTTTGCTGCCTCGAAGAACTGCCGCTGAAGTTGCTGTTGCGCTGCAGGAATGTTGCTGCCGCTGGAGTTGTATTGTTTTCGCTGGTGTTCTATATGTCTTCGACTTAAGTTCTCTATGAATTAATATATATATATAGGCATGTATTTTAACCTAATGGGCTTTTTAATTATAAGCCCATGTTACGTGTTTTGGGACAACACGTAACATTTAGGCTGAGGCCCTGCAATTTGCTAGCATGCTACTCCATCAATTGGAGCCCATCAATAGAACTCAATTACATGACACCTTAAGAGAAATAAAATGGCAAACCAGCAGATCATGGGCTATTAAAGGTGTTTGGGTGCGTGACATTTGTGCACACTAAGGGAGACAAGCTTGGAACTAGAGCATTGAAGTGTTTGTTCCTAGGATATCCAAATGGAGTTAAAAGGTTACAAACTATGGGACCTTGAAAATTTGAAGTGTGTAATGAAGGTAGAATTGAAGTAGATAAGACATCCATTGTGCTTGAGGTGGAGTTTATGTCAGAAGGTGGTAGTGATGATGAGGAAGAAGAATCACAAGCTGGTACATAAATTGCTCTTGAACATGAACATCATAAAGACTACCAGTTTACTCGAGATAGAAGTAGAAGAAAGACAAAAAAGCCTCCAAGATATTAGCAAGAAGATGAAGTTTATGGCTCACATTTAGTGGCTCCGACTTAATTGCATTTGCCTTTAACATAGCTTATAAGGTGAGTAATCAAGAACCTTAGAGCTATGAGGAAGCTATAAGGAGTGAGGATGCAATAAGTGGATAGAGTCAATGGAGGATGAAATGGCTTCACTTATGAAGAATGATACTTGGGTACCTATCCCCAAGCCTGATGGGATCAAGACTATGTAGTGTAAGTGGTTGTAAAAAAGGAAAGAAGGAATACCTAGTGTGAAATTGCCTAGTTAGCGGCTAGGGGTTTACACAAAGTGCTGGAATAGATTACACAGAGATCTTTTCCCTAGTAGTGAAACATACATCCATTAGGGTACTGTTGTCAATTATGGCTCGATTTGATTTAGAACTAAAATAACCAGATGTAAAGACTACTTTTTTGCATGGAAAGTTGAATGAATAAATCTATATGGAGCACTCTACATTCTTCATAGTACCAGCAAAAAGTCCTTATATGGACTAAAATTATCACCCAAGTACTATTACCGAAGGTTTGATGGTTTACGTTGAGTATAGGTTTCAAAAGAAGTGAATATCTGGATGACATGCTTGTAGCATGTTGCAGCATGTCTCAACTTAAGAAAATCAAAGAGATGTTGAAGGTGGAGTTTGATATGAAAGACCTGAGTGTTGCTATAAGGATTTTGGGAATGGAGATTCAAAGGTACTGAATCTAGAATAAGTTATTCTTATCACAATCTTCATACATAGAAAAGTTCTCAGATAAGGTCAACATGGCAAGTGTTAAACCAATGTCTATACCATTGGGACAACACTTTAAGTTTGTAAGTCTTTTGTATCTTTTGTTAGCATTCTAGTGTGAAAAATACGGAATCTATTATTTTACTTAATGTTTTGTCTTCTTCTATGTAAGGTCATTTACTAACAGTTCAATATGGCAAACACTCACATAAAACTTGATATTTTGTATGTTTGCATGATACACACACTAAGGGATGGTTGGGAGCATATAGTTTGTATTCTAAGTTGTATTTTTATTTGCATTTATTTTTCACTAATAGAGTATTTGTAAAAAATTGACTTGAGCAAATTTTGAAAATTAAAATTGTTGTTTTTGTATGCTCGCTAGACGCTCACTTTGTATTAGCAAGGTATTAGTGAGGCAGCAGTGAAGGGGTCAACGAAACAGGCAGTTATAACTCTCGTTGTGGTGGCCTTTACCCTTGCCGTGGCAGCCTTTACCATCACCGTTGGTTTTATTGATGGCTCACTACATATCCAACAAAGGGTCAGTGAGGAATCCAATGAGGAGTCATCGAGCTCACCGAAATCTTAAGAATTTTCAATAAATATTCCCTTAAATTCAAAAAAATTTAAGAATTAGAAAAACGCAAGGGAGACGCTATTAAATTGAAAACTTGGATTTTCATAGAAGAAATTTGTTTTTCTAACTTCTAGATCATTAATACGTTGAGTGTGTTTTCGTATTAGTGATTCGTGATTTGAGAGTTTTGTATCAGTGATATGATGAAACAATTTTATTGAAAATGCATTTTTGGTGGGTTAATTATTAATGAATTAAATACTAAAACTTAGATTTGTATACTAGGTACATGTCTAGAGGAGTTACCATTATCCTTGGTTTTTCACTATACTGATTGTTAGTGATTGTACCACATCATGTGGTGGTAAGGCTCAGGAGGAGAGTCAGACTTAGCTTGGGGATCGTAATTGTTGTTGAGATAGTAGACGAGGCAACTTAGTCACAGTTAAGCGTGACTCTAATTGATAGAAGTATTAGTATATATTTTTAGGTTGTGATACTATTGATTTATTTACATAATGAATTGCTTGCTGTTGAATGGATGCCTTAAGCAACTCGTGGATGTTACCTATTAGGGATAGTACCTAAGTGAGTTTACCAAACTGTTTGTATAATCTGCTGTTTGAATTGGTATAATCATTGATTTATTCAAGTATGTACCAACATATGAGAGTAATTTGTGATTGAAAAACATTTTTTATTTTACTACATACTCTATTGTGATAATTGTAATATGGTTGTTTCTTTCTTGTCTTCTTTTGCTTCTTAAATTATCTATTTGTTTGCTTTTTTGCGTCTTGTATAAGAGGTATGAGTCCTAAGGTGCCTGTATCACCTTTCCATGGTTGTGCACTGGGTTTCGGACTTTCTCAAAGTTGTTAGCCAAGAATGCTCCAAGTAGCAAAGAGGAGAATAAGTACATAGATAAGGTTCCTTATGCTAATACAATAGATTGCCTAATCAATCCTATGGTGTGTACATGGCCTGACTTGGCATACAGTGAAAATCTATTAAGTAGGTACATGAGTCAACCAGCAAAATTATATTGGAAAGCTGTTAAGTGGGTGATGAGGTACTTGAAAGGAACCAGTGATATGGGAGTGATGTTTGATGGAAGTGTTGAATCAACAAAGGTCATTGGATTTGTAAAATTTGACTTTGTTGGAGATATGGACAAACGCAAATCACTCACTGAATACTTGTTTTAGTTTGGAGTTAAAAAGCCACACTTCAGCATGTGATGGCTTTGTCAATAAGCTGAGTATATTGTGGATAGGAGGCATTGTTGTTAAAAGGCCTTACTAGTGAGCTAGGATATGTGTAAGATATAGTGGTTGTATATTGTGATAATTCAAGTGCTATACAATTGAGTGAAAACCCTCAACACCATGAGAGAACAAAGCATGTCGATGTAAAGTATCAATTCATCAGGGAGGTAACAAAAAGTGTACTTGTAATGCTGGTGAAGGTGCATACTGAAGATAATCTTGCAGATATGGCAATTGACAGGTACTAAGTTTGAACACCATAAGGAATTGGTGAGGATAGTCAGAAAACATGATGTGGAGAGAAGCAGAATAAGAGAGTTGTTGCGTAATGTCCCAAAGTACCGAGTGTTTTACTCAAATAGCAAACATATGGCAAAAAGTGCCGATTTTCCCTAAATAGCACTTTTTTAGGTTGAAACGGTGAGTTTCAATTAAGTAGTAGATACAAATTTTACCAAAATGTCCTTTTTATTCATTTCTTTAATTTATAAGTATGTAAAGCTTACAATATTTTCTGAAAATTTTTGTAAGGCTTACAAAAGTTATGATATTTCAATTTTTATATACTTAAGTTGATTTTAATTTAATTATTAATTTATATTTATTTTTATATTTTATATTTTTGGCTCTGATACCAATTTCTTAAAATTCTGTCATTTTACAATATATTTTTATTGTATGTACACCTTATATTTTTGTATGTACAACTTATATTTTTGTATGTACACTTTATATTTTTGTATGTACACCTTACATTTTTGTACGTACACCTTATATTTTTGTATGTACACCTTACATTTTTGTATGTACAACTTATATTTTTGTATGTACACCTTACATTTTTGTATGTACACCTTACCTTTAAATTTCAGCACCAAACTGTTCATCAGATTCAAGTACGGCTTTTGCTTTGCTTTTATCCACATTTTCAGAGAAATTATAGAGTTGCTATTAGTAACTTCATGACATACCTTAGTGTCGATATCAAGATCGAAGCTCTTGGCTAAACGGCCTATACTGAGTGTCACAAAATAGTACCCAAGAGGATACTGAGCGATCTATTTTTGGCTCTGATACCAATTTCTTAAAATCTGCCATTTTACAATATATTTTTATTGTATGTACACCTTATATTTTTGTATGTACAACTTATATTTCTGTATGTACACTTTATATTTTTGTATGTATACCTTACATTTTTTTATGTACACCTTATATTTTTGTATGTATACCTTACATTTTTGTATGTACAACTTATATTTTTGTATGTACACCTTACCTTTAAGTTTCAGCACCAAACTGTTCATCAAATTCAAGTACGGCTTTTCCTTTGCTTTTATCCACATTTTTCAGAGAAATTATAGAGTTGCTATTAGTAACTTCATGACATACCTTAGTGTTGATATCAAGATCGAACAGGAAAAACAACTGAGCAATGTGGTAGTCCAGACTTTTTCTTGATAAATGGCTGATTGGCTGCTGAGAAACAACAAGGAAAGATTCCAGAAAAACAGAGAAACAAGATGACTAGAAGTCCAATTTTACCTTTGAAGGATTTGAGGGTTAAAAGTGTCATTTGTATTTTTCCAAAACACAATCGTTTTGCTATTTTGGGTAAAAAATCAATTTTTATCATATATATATCATTTTAGGGAATTAATTCCAAAATACCAGCTTGCTATTAAGTTTACTAATGGGCCTACAATTGTTAAAGCCCAAATTGTATTAAAACCCTACCTGCGTGATATATATATACATGCCTATATATATTAATAAGCAGCAACTCAACAAAAACACTCCTGCGGCAGTTTTATCGAGGTAGCAAGAGTAAATCAGCAAGAGGAGATCCATTTGATAAATCCAATTAAGAGCATAATTTCTCTCTCTCTATTTATTTGGTAACGGATTTATAGTTATTGTTTCTCTTTAATTTATCTGTTGTTGCTAAATTGGCAAGACAGATTTATTTATTGCTTTTGTGAGAGAGATTAATTTGGGTGTAATTGGGTATTTGAGTGATTTGATCAATTAACTGTTGACAAATCTTATTGTACTCCTCTTTGACAAGTATAGTGAAATTTTTCGGTGTCGGCCTCAGCAGTGGATTAGGTAGTCACATTGACTACTGAACCACTTAAATCTTTGTGTCCTTTCTATTGATTATTTTTCTTATATATTTTATGGGTGCTCGTTATTATTATTTCATCGCTTCCGTATTATTATTCGATCTTGGGCTCAACAAGTGGTATCAGAGCTTGGTTAAAAAAAAAGATGACGAGCGCAGAGTCATCCACAAAGGTTGAAAGATTTAATGGAGATAATGATTTCTCGCTATGGCAGATGCATATGAAAGATGTATTGATTCAACAGGGAGTTGCAAAACCATTACAAGGAAAAGATAAAAAGCCCAAAAATATGAAAGATGAAGTATGGGATGAGCTTGATCAAAAGGCAGCAAGTGTAATTCGTCAAGGACTCTTAGATGAGATAGTTCATAATATTTTTGATCAAAAAACTGCTTATTATTTATGGAAAACTTTAGAGCAGCTTTATATGGTAAAAAATATGACAAATAAATTATTTTTAAAGAAAGAGTTGTATACTCTTCGTATGTCCAAGAATACAAACTTGTTGACACACATGAATACCTTTAATAGGTTGATTTCTGAATTTGCTCAGTTGGGGATAACATTTGATGATGAAGATAAAAATATGTTGTTGTTGTGTTCTTTGCCATTATCTTATGATCATTTGATTACCACCTTATTGTATGGAAAAGAGACTATTGTTTTTAAGAGTGTGAAGGAAGCTTTGTTGTCTTATCACAAGAAAAAGAAAGTTGATGGTGAGCAATCACAAGCAGATGGTCTCGTTATTACTAGTAATAATCGCAACTATAGGCATGGAAGAAGCAAGTTTAAAGATAGAAATTATGATAAAGGTAGAGGAAGATCAAGCTCAAGACCTAGACAATTTAATAAAGACATGGAGTGTCATTATTGTCACAAAAAGGGTATTCGAAAATATTGCAGAATTTTAGCTAAGGATCTGGAGGATAGCAAGAACCAGACACAACCCACTAATTCAGCTAGTGTTGCAGAGGATAAAAGTGAAGACAAAGATGATGATTTGTTATCTGTCTCATCAAGTATTGATTCCTTTGCCAATTCTTGGATTCTTGATTCTGGTTGTTCCTATCATATGTGCCCATATAGAAATTGGTTTGATACTTATACTCCTAAGAGTGGTAATTGTGTGTATATGGGCAACAATGCAAAATGTGAAGTTGTTGGGATAGGAACCATAAAGGTTAGGATGTTTGATGGTGTTGTGAGAACCTTGACAGATGTGAGACATATCCCTAACTTAAAGAAGAATCTAGTTTCCCTTGGTGGATTAGATGAGATAGGCTATTCATATTCTGCAAAAGATGGAGTGCTTAAGGTGTCTAAAGGAGCTTTAGTATTAATTAAGGGTAAGAAATTCGACAATCTCTACAAGATGATTGGAAATACTATTGTAGGTGGAGCTGTTTTAATTTCTAAAGATCCTATTTTTGATGATACTATGCTTTGGCATATGAGGCTTGGACACTTGGGTGAGAAGAATATGTTAGAACTCTATAAGAGGAACTTGTTGAAAGGTGTGAAGACCTGCAAGCTCGATTTCTGTGAACATTGTATTTATGGTAAACAGAAAAGAGTTAGTTTTAAGGCAGCGACTCACTCTTGTTCTGGTATTTTGGACTATGTCCATTCTGATGTTTGGAGACCCGTGACTATTGCTTCTCAAAGTGGAGCTTACTATTATGTTACTTTCATCGATGACTACTCCAGAAAGGTTTGGGTCTATTTTATGAGAAGTAAAACTCAGGTATTTGATATCTTTAAGGAATGGAAAGCAGAGGTAGAGAACCAGTCCAGCAGAAAGATAAAGATTTTGAGAACTGATAACGGTACCGAGTACAAGCACAAGGCATTCAGAGAGTTCTGCAAGCAAGCTGATATTATTCGACATTATACAGTGAGGAAGACTCCTCAGCAAAATGGAGTTGCTGAGAGGATGAACAGAACCATTGCAGAGAGAGCAAGGTGTATGAGATTGCAAGCCAGTTTGCCAAAGAATTTTTGGGCAGAGACTGTGAGCACTGTTGTTTTCCTCATTAATCGAAGTCCTCATTCTTCCATCGATTTCAAAATTCCCGAAGAGGTATGGTACTTTAAACCTGTTGATTATTCTATACTAAAGGTTTTTGGTTGTCCTACTTTTGTTCATATACAGAGTGACGAGAGATCAAAGTTGGATGCCAAATCCAAGAAATGCATTTTTCTTGGCTACCAGAAAGGTGTCAAAGGTTACAGGTTGTTCGATCCAAAAGCTAAGAAGTTGGTTATTAGTAGAGATGTGATTTTTGACGAGAAGTCTATGCTGAAAAGTGTGACGGTAGAGCCTATGTCAGAAAGTTCTGGTGAGAAGGGTAAAGCTCCAAAGGAGATGAAGTTCACATTTGAAAACTCACAGGATAAGGTTTATCAGCCGGTCATTAGAGAGGTTCAGCAGGAACCACAGGTTCAGGATCAAGAGCAATCACAGGCTCAGGATGAAGAGCAACAATTAGAGTAGTATAGCATTGCTACTCATAAGGAGCCACGCATTCGTAGGGCACCACAGAGACTTGGGTTTGAAGATGACACAGTTTCATTTGCTTTGTTTACTGAAAGTGATGACCCTATTTCTTTCCAAGATGCTAAAAGTAGAAAAGACAGTGAGAAGTGGAAGGCTTCAATGAATGAAGAGATGAAGTCATCACACAAGAACAAGACATGGGAGTTGGTTCCACTGCCTAAGAGAAAGAGAGCTATTGGTTGCAAATGAGTTTATCGAATTAAAGAACTGAAGCAATATAAGAGTCGATTGGTAGCAAAAGGATACTCACAGAAAGGAGTTGATTATAATGAGATTTTTTCACCTATTGTGAAGCACACTTCCATCAGAGTTGTTCTTACCATGGTCAATTTATATGACCTAGAATTGGAGCAGTTAGATGTCAAAATTGCCTTTCTCCATGGAGATTTGGATGAGGAGATTTACATGCAATAGCCAGAGGGGTTCATTGAATTCGGTAAAGAAGAATATGTCTGCAGACTGCAGAAGTCATTGTATGGGCTGAAGCAATCACCTCGTCAATGGTATAAACGGTTTGACTCCTTCATTGTTTCTCATGGTTATTGTCATTGTGAGTATGATTGCTGTGTTTACTTTAAGATTGGTGATGATAGAACATTAGTATTGCTTACTTTATATGTTCATGCTATGTTGATCGCCGCTCAAAGTAAAGAAAAGATCAATGACTTAAAGAATTTTCTTAGGAGCGAATTTGAGATGAAGGATCTTGGTATTGCCAAAAAGATCATTGGAATTGAGATCAGTCGTGACAGGAGAGCTGGGAAACTTTGGTTGTCTCAAAAAGATTACATGCAGAAGATTCTGTATAAGTTTAGCATGTTGAATGCTAAGCCAGTGAGCACACCCCTTGCAGCACATTTCAGATTGTCCACGAGTTTATGTCCTAGTACAGAGGATGAAGTGGAGTACATGGCTCAGGCGCCTTATGCCAGTGCAGTTGGATGCCTGATGTATTTAATGATTTGCACTAGACTTGATATTTCTCAAGCAGTAAGTGTTGTGAGTAGGTACATGGCAAATCCAGGTAAAGAGCATTAGAATGCTGTTAAATGGATCTTCAGTAGCAGGCACACGTGATTGTGGCATTATGTTTGATAAAAATGGTGCGTCTAATGTTGCTATGGGTTATGTGGATTCTGATTACGCTAGTGATGTTGATACCAGAAGGTCGATGACAGGTTATGTCTTTACTTTTGGTGGTGGTTGTATTAGTTGGAAATCAAATTTACAGGATACAGTTGCATTGTCTACAACTGAGGCCGAATATATGGCTATGACTGAGGCGGCAAAAGAAGGCATATGACTTATGGGTTTATTAGAACAACTTGGCTTCAAACAAGAGAGTGTATCTCTTCTGTGTGATAGTCAGAGCACTATTCACTTAGCCAAGAATCAAGTTTTCCATGCAAGGACTAAACACATTAGTGTGAGGTATCACAAGATTAAAGAATTGATGAATCAAGGGTTGATCAAGTTATCAAAGGTTCATACAAATGAGAATGCAGTTAATATGTTGATAAAATCAGTGACAAGGGATAAGTTCGAGTATTGCTTGGACTTGATCCATATTAGTTCTTGTTGAGAACCTTGAAGAGGGTGGAGCATTCCTACCCATAAATGGAATGTAATTTTTTGGTGCTTATTGAGAGGTACCTTAAGGTGATGATATTTGAGGCTTAGTATTTGAAGATATTGGCACGTATTTTGGTTCAAAGTGGAGATTGTTGTGTAATGTCCCAAAATACCAGCTTGCTATTAAGTTTACTAATGGGCCTACAATTGTTAAAGCCCAAATTGTATTAAAACCCTACCTGCGTGATATATATATACATGCCTATATATATTAATAAGCAGCAACTCAACAAAAACACTCTTGCGGCAGTTTTATCGAGGCAGCAAACACAGAGGCAACAAGAGTAAATCAGCAAGAGGAGATCCATTTGATAAATCCAATTAAGAACATAATTTCTCTCTCTCTATTTATTTGGTAACGGATTTATAGTTACTGTTTCTCTTTAATTTATCTGTTGTTGCTAAATTGGCAAGACAAATTTATTTATTACTTTTGTGAGAGAGATTAATTTGGGTGTAATTGGGTATTTGGGTATTTGGGTATTTGAGTGATTTGGTCAATTAACTATTGACAAATCTTATTGTACTCCGCTTTAACAAGTATAGTGAAATTTTTCGGTGCCGGCCTCAGCAGTGGATTAGGTAGTTACATTGACTACTGAACCACTTAAATCTTTGTGTCTTTTCTGTTGATTATTTTTCTTATATATTTTATGGGTGCTCGTTATTATTATTTCATCGCTTCCGTATTATTATTCGATCTTGGGCTCAACAAGAGTTTTCAACCATAAATGACCATTGTTGAAGCCAACGAGGAAAATTTTTGATGTCGCAATCAAGAATGAATTAAAGATTAGATAATTAACAAGTAGATAGCTTGACCAATGGGAAGGTTCCTCCTGTACCAACTATTACAACTCGTATTAGTATATAGTGTACAAGTTATAGTTCATTCTAGTGTGTGATTGTGAAAGGCATTTTCTCTGTGATTGTAAAGAAAGAAAGTGGTGTGTTGCGTGAGTTAGTTAGTTGTGAATGTATTCTGGAGTGTTAAAACATAATAGGAATTCTCTTGTAATTGTTTTGAATTGGAAGTTCTTCAAGTAATAAGGAGTTGTTTTCTGGAATTAAATTGTGTGAATTTCTTTAACCGTGTTAATTCATAACAAGTTTTCAAGAGTTATATGCATATACTTAGCTGGCCGTTGTAACTCTGCTACTTGTAGCTTGGTATAGTTGTATGCCAAATTGTGTAAGCATTAATAAGCTTTGTATATTTGTTATGGCTTCACCTTGAAATTTTTCCTATTACAGTTAATTTCATTTCAGCAATGTGGTTTCGCTACAAGTGTGTCCGATAATCAGGACAAGGAAGGGCTGGATGTGTAATCGGTACTCTTGCTAAATTGGCATGACAGGCATCTATGTTGTTCCATTGTAAAATAATGTTTTTATGTTATAACCAAGTGAAAGTGCTGAAAATATGGTTGGTGATGTTATCTCATTGTCTCATTCCTTCAATTTTTGTCAATCTGACAGGTAATGGTGTTTAAAATGCACTTTAAGCACCATTTGTTCATCCAAAAATATTGGACTGTCTTCAACGACAAAGTTTCCAACATTTTCTTCAATAATATCTTCTATTTTATATAGCATTTCTTAATCCAAAATCGGGTTATGTAAAAAGGATAACTTTCCAATGTCATCTAGTTTCTAATTGTTTGGAAGCACTTAGCTCTCGGATCAGATACGTGTATTGTGCTCATTTTCAGCAGATAGTGTTTTACATACAACTAGAAAACTCAAGTTTACATAAATTGGCAAAATATAAGCATTGTTCCTCTACTAAAAGATACCAAATTGTCATGAAGATTCAGCAAAAGTGTTTGGTCTCCAGTCTCCTTTCCGTGCGCTGAGGATCCCTTCTTGATTCTTAGTGAAGGATAAATGAACCTCCCAATGCATGGACTTCAACAAATTATCAACTTCTCCAATTACATGTGACTCATCGCGAACAATCAACTTTCCTCCAGGCCTGACGATTCTGTCAATTTCTGCCATCACTGGAGGAAGCTTGCACCTACAACAATTAAGTAACTACTAGTTGGTTATCCGTTTAATTTCCAAAGAAAATAGAAAAGGATATTTAAAAACTAAATCAGCAATACATAACCATCAATGTCTACCTCCTTTTTAGCCTAGAGAATAGACGATCTGCATGAAGGAGATCATATGTTCTAGGGTAAGTACTGAAAGATTCACACCAATCATGGTACATTCCCAAAAGACCCCGCTCGTAGATTATTGGAAGTGTATCTGGAGAATCTACATTAACTACATTCAATACCCAAACTGGAAGGTCCCTCAGAGCTGCTGCAAATCTGTGCCATATTATACTCATTAGATTTTATCATTCTGTAGTCTTAAGTTAATGAGTATGCTTTATTGAGTGAGTTTGTGAGTAAAGTTAATATGATTAACTAATAAATTACCCTCCATAAACAGCTCTCATGTCCATGACATTTCTTACATTGGACCAAGTGATTCCTAATCCGCTTATATATGTGTTATTCACTACACGTCTCCAATGATCATAGTCTGTTGCAAAATCTTCAGGTGATGGCTTCCCATAAATGCCCATTTGGGAGCTGTTTAACCAATAAGGAGGCATTTGCAGTCGCTGTGGCCAATCCACAGGCCATTTTGTTCCCCTCTCATTCTTCTCAACTGGTACTCTGTGCATGCATGCCTGTAGAGGTACGTACCTGAAAATTTAATCCTTGTTATGAAATTTTCATTTCTACTACTGTTATCAAGACTTAAGAAGGCAAGCTAGTTTGTAAAGTAGAAAGGCATGCACTTAATTATTTATATCATACCAGGCAGCATTAGGATCATCATCATTATTGCACATTGGAGGCTGGTTTTGCATTCTTTTGTCATAGCACTGATTTGAGGTGGGCTTTTGGTAGATGGCAGCACCAATAGAGTTCAATTTATCCTTTTGAATTCTCACAAGCTCCCAACACATGGATGCCGTCAGTGAGGACATTTCTAGAAAATAAGAGAATTATTTCTGAACAATTAAGTTTTTCATTGAACTCTTTGCTTAATAAAAGAAAAGAAAAGAAAAGGTAGTTTATTAAACTAGGTAAGTATTGGATGAAATTAAGGGATTAACTTGACATTTACCTTTCCAGATTTCCACATCTTTTGTGAGATTTTGGTAAACGGGAGTTGCTGACCATACAAAATAACCACCAGGTCGAAGAACCCGGTTCAGTTCCAAAAGCAAACGACCACCTTCTTCATGCCAGGGAACTCTACAACGTGCACAATGTACAATGTCAAAAACTCTGCTTGGAAACGGCAACCTTTGAGAACCCATGACAGCAGATATTGCAGGTATTCCTCTTTCAAGTGCGAACTGAACTTGAGCTTCATGTTCATCTTTTGGTGCAAATGACATTGTGACCACATCTTTATCAAATAGGAAACCACCAAAGCTTGCTACTCCACATCCGACGTCCAAAACTACCCTTGTGTGCTTTCCCCAAGCAATTCCAGGTACTGACTGTACTCAATCACCAATATGTGTCACTTTAGTAATGTAACTTTTATTTCTTAAAGAAAATCATTCCAAAAGATAGTATAATGGGAATTATGTTATCACCCCATGAATTAAAAAAAGCCTTTTTTTTTTTTTTTTAAATCAAGAAACCTGTACCTGTTGGATGAAATCGATGTAGTGGAGGGCACCATGAATGAATTGGGTGCCACCACCTGGAAATGTCAAGAATTCGCCGGTAACCTTAACCCAGTTCTGGTGACCCTTCACCTGAGCCAGCAATGTGTGTGGTACGTTCTGGTACCATATCTGGTAGGCCAAAGTTACAAGGTCTATTACATATACATGAAATCTAATACTTTTATATCAAACGATAATTGGGGTGGGGAATCGAACCAAGTTTTCTCTGGTGAATACCTAGTAGGACGGCAAGTGAAATATAACGTTTGAATTTTTCATCAACTGCATTTTCATACCTTATCTCTGCTTTGTGGCCATGGAATGGGTCTTTTGTAATCAGGAGGAGTTGGGACTAAGCAAGTGGGAGTCTCTTTTGGGCAGTGTCTTTCCCTGTGCTCAAAATGCTTGGTTGAGTGTAAGTGCTTCAAAGCTTTCTCGTTGTCCAAACAAGGTATATAATCTGGACCTGTGGTTACATTACATAGTTGCCACTCGTATCCAACTATGTTTCCTTGGTGGTCCGTTTCGTCTTTCCGTCTATCCTTTTCGTTCTCTGAATCGGCAGCCTGGGTTGACCATGATTTCTTTGACTCCTTTGACTCTTTAGGAATTCCTGTGTTAATTGCAGTTGCCAATGACTTGCCCAAGTTTGTTTCAGTGGCCTTTTTCTTAGCATTCCTTCCTTTCTGCTGGGTTGTTTTTATGGTTTTTTGTTGTTGGTTTTCTTGGGATTGGTTTGTCACGTCGGTGAATTCATGCTTTGAAGGTTGTTCTTGGTTGGCTTCGTCATTTTGAGAATTGGGTTCAGAATTCTGACGTTGTTTTTTATGTTTCTGCTGTTTATGTTCTTCTACTCGTTTCTTTTGATCATCTTCTGATACCTCATTTGTGGGTTCCCGTGTGTTCTTTTGATTTTGAATGTCTCGTTCATCATGTTGTTGTGGTTGCTGCTCTTGCGTTTCTCCTTTTTGGACCATTTCTTGGTTTTCAACCTTTTGCTTTTCGGATATTTGATTCTCTGATTCAAGAGGATTTTTAATGCCTTCATCTTCCAATAGTTGTTCTTTGTTTGCCTTTTCTTCATTTGGGATATCTGATGAAACCACATTATTATTTTTCATATTCTCCTGAATCTTATTAGCAGGCAGCTTTTCATTACCAACCATCATATTACTTTGTAACTCATTAATATCTTTCTGGGTTTGCAAAGCTTGTTCAGCTTGTTGGCTTTGTGTAAATGAGCTTTCCTCTGAGATTTGAGTTAGCCCTTCTTTCTGTTTCTCTTGTTCATTGTCATCAATCGGTTTTTGATTATCATGGCTTTCTTGTAACAAGGATTCTATCCCTAATGATTTTTCTTCTGAGAATTTGTCTCCACCTTCATTAACATTTTGTGGTTTATTAGGCTCATCAGATTTTATGGCATCATCAGGAAGATGGCCTGGATTGTCATCAAACGTGTTCGTGCTCGTGCTCGTACCTGAATGATCAGATGGTTTTGAGAGTTCGTTTTTAGAAGAAAGAGCAGAGGTGGTGGCAATTGAAGACATAGTAGAAGTGCCTGTATGGGATGTCTGACCAGAAGCATTCTGTGGTGGAATGACGAAGTTGTTGGTGAGCATCCAAACACCAAGAACGCATAATGCTATGAATATAACTGTTGTGATTGTAACATATGAAGTTGATGAAGATGATGATGATGACCTTTTACTTCCCCGTGACTTGCTCATTCCCATTTTTGCTTAAAATTGGGATGTTCAAAGTATATTAGTATTCTTTGATGATTTGTGAAATAGAATGAAAAAACAAAAAGGGAAAATAGAGAGCTTTTTGTTTGATAAAGGTTTGCGGATGGAAACAAATAACATTAGTGTGATGAATGTTAACAGAGAGAGATTAGAAATGTTCTAAGTTGGACCTCCTCAAGATCCAAAGGAGTCGGAAGAGGGACTCACCACTTAAATTGCTCTTTGGTATACAATTAAAAGGTGTGTTATATTTAATTTTTGAATTGTTGTTTTAACTTTGTTTTTTATCAATTAGTATTTGTAGAAATATATATTAAACATCTTTCTTTAATAAAAGAATCTCTAGACTTTGGAGATATTCAGCTGTGATTTAGGAAATCTAATTATATCATTTTAAATCATGATTTTTACAATCTATCCATCTAAAACTTTTATCTTCTGAAGTTTTCGCTGTTATATATTTTCTTATTTACTTTTAAGGTCTGTTTGGTTTAAGATTTAAAAAATAAATATCCATAATAAAAGATATAAAAAAATATGTAATCTTATTCCAAGGACAATAGTTTTTTATTATTTTTTTATTTTATAAATAGGAGATTTAATTTATTTAAATATTACGAAGTTAAAGTTACATCATATTTTAGCACTGAATGGAGACTCGTTGGGAACTCTTTAATCCAAGTATTGAAAGTTAAACCAAAGATAAATTGTCAAAAAATATAGGGTGCACAAATAAATTTTTATTTTTTGAACTAAAAATAATTTCATTTTCTAGATAGTATAAAAAGACCTTTTTTCTGTTGTACAAGTAAAAAATACATGTCTTACACATAATTTATTTTGCTTATTTTAATTTTTTTTAGTTAATTTATACAATATATTTAAAATAAATATAAAATTAATTTTCTTATGCTTTTAAATTAATTATAAAAGTAAATAATATACATAATCCTTATTAGATGTGGTAATCATTATATTTAATTTTCTTATGCTTAATTATGAATGTAAAATAATATTTAAAGTTTTTATTTAATGCAATAATCATCATATTATAAGAGTTCTTATGAGATGTAATTTTTATTACATTATTATGTCTAAAGTTCTTATTTTGATGTAAAAATATATCATTGAAAGACAACTAATGTAAATAGCTTAAAATATAGGGATAATTTTGTCCAAAAACTTAGGCATGGTTCATAATTTTATATATAATAAAGAAAAATGTCATAAAAGTTCTTTAGATTAATTCATTTGTGTTGTTAATTCCTTAAATTATAAACGGTATTATTTAGTCCTTATCTTTGTAAAATGAACCAATTAAGAATAAATTATATTATTTTAATATTTTTCCTATTAGAATATTATTATTTTTATGTCATGTGATTAAACAAGATTAAAATACGAGTATTTAACAATGATAAAGTCATAATTAATATGAAAAAAATTTCACAAAATATTCGTTTTGAATATTTGTTAATTGTTACTATTTTATTTTAATGTTTTATTAATGTTTTAATTTTTATTAAAAATTAAAATATATATTTAAATAACTTTATGTTTCAAAATGATTTTTTTTCTTAAACAATTTTATATAAAATTTTACTTTTGTCTTTTTTAAAAACTCACATTTTAATCTCATTTTAATTACTTGATATAAAATTGAAAGTTTTTAATCAAGGATCAAATAAGCCTAGAGGGGGGTGAATAGGTTATTTTTAATTTTAATAAAATTTTAATTACGTAACCTAAACACAACGGCCAGACATGCAATTACGTGTAAAAATAAAATGCAAAATTAAGAAATAGCACACGAGATTTTTAGGTGGAAATAACCTAGATCACAACAATGACCTAAGAGGAAAACCACCGGACTACCTAACTATCCACTATGAAAATTAATATTCAATTACAAGGCAAGGTCTTAAACTACCCCTTACAGATAATGCCCCCCTATGTAACTTACTTACGAGCCATCGCTCCTTTCACAGTCTTCAATAGCAAGGTGTCTAGATCCGGACCAACGTTCCGATCTACTTGAGTCACACAAGATCAATCGAATCCGTTAGCTTCGGTAATTTCGAGTCACACGAAATCGGTAATTTCGAGTCACACGAAATACCGAATACATCACCAATTGTACCTAAAAAATTAGCATATATAGCACAAGTGCAAAGTGTGTCCTAGAGCAGATTCAACAATAAAAAATCCTAACTAGCAGATTCAATAGCATACGATGTAAAAAATAAAGGGAAATTACCAAAAATAGCACCCCCTAAAAATTATAATAACAAAACTAGCACCCCTGTGTTCAATTAAAATTGAACGTTTAATATTGAACGTTCAATATTCAATTTGAACGTAAAATATTGAACGTTCAATATTAAATAGGTCTAATTGTCGTCATTCAATTCTAATTGAACGGATAATATTGAACGTTCAATATTGAACGAGTCTAAATTATCGTCGTTCAATTTTAATTGAACACAGGGGTGCTAGTTTTGTTATTATAATTTTTAGGGGGTGTTAGTTTTGTTATTTTCCCAAAAATAAATCAGCTAGTAAACTCTAGAGCGATCATGCAAATCTAAATATCATGAAACATAATTAGGCACATGAATTATTCAAACATAACCACACAATATGTTTGAACAATTAAAACAAGAAAGTGCCTAAAATTGATAAATGAAGATAAGAAGATTTTTCTTTAAAAACGCAATCAGATGTAGAAAATCTTATTTCAGTGTGGTGAATATTTTACAAAAACAAGCATTGCTTATATAGAGTCTAATTTGACTTGAAAGAGGATTAATAAAAAAAGATAACTCTACTCATATCAAGATTTATTTTTCACAACAATTCTATTTCACTTGTAACACTTAAAAGGGGTCAATTTGGTAAATAAGAGAGGCGGAGCAAATTTCAAAAAATACAAGATCGATCGAATACTTAGTCTGGATCGATCTATGCATACTCGTTCAATTGAGAACCTCACTTGATCGATCTAATTGTTCCAGTAATGCAGAAATTCAATCCAAGACCTTTCGATCGATGTTCGATCGATCGAACATGCCTAGATCGATCGAACACCTCATTCGATCGATCGATCAATGCATGACTCGATCGATCTAGTTCAACTCGAGAGCACCTAGATTGAAGTTGATCCACACTCAATCGATCGAACTATCCTCTCGATTGATCGACTAACATGTGCGCAGTTTATTTTTCGTTACAATCCATACTAAGTGTAGTGCTCAATTGTGTGAAGATGTGTGCATGAGAAAATATTTTACCTGTCATATGAACATTGCAAGCTTGGTGACTCCATTATCATGTATCATCTGATTCAACGGTGAACGCTTATACTAGATTACAATCAATAATTTGTTCACGAAAATTGCCAATAATTATAAACCTTACAATCTCCCTCTTTGGCATTTTCATGTGACAAAATAACTCGCTCACTACATAACGCTCATAAATTACATAATTAGGTATTCAATAGTGGAGCTATCTATGATCCGATGGAGCCATCTTGTTTGAAAAATTGGATGCTTGGTACACTAAAAAGGAGAAACAAATAAGCACAGCAGCTTGGCTCAAGAGCCATTATTAGTTCAGTGTATGTAATAGAATAAAGCATAATTTAACAATAATGCTCCCTCTTAATGTGCTCCCCCTAAATGTTACATTACCGTTGCAAGATCGCATCACACTCATGTCTCTCTCTTTTCCCCTTTTTGATATACGAAAAGGAAAAATCAATGCAAAGGGTCACGACAATGCGTATTAGTAAGAATATGAAATAAAAACCCAAAAGACATACATAAGTTAAGAAACGAGAAATAAATGTCAGAAAGTGTCCAGATAGTATAACAAAATAAAACAAGAAATAAATAAAAAAATAAAATAAAATAAAAACGATAAAAAAAATACAAAGAAGCATATGAAGTGCACTACTGGTCGTCCCCATGGGTAGGATTGTGTTGTTGGTTGTGGAGATCTCGAACCATAGATAGAATGGCAGGGACGTCGGTGCATATGCCTTGTTGTCTATCATCCATATCAATTACACGACAGTTCAATCCTTCATAAAGGGTATACATGGCACCCATTTGATTGGAGAGTGCATCCATTCGTGTTGCCATGTCATGTTCAAATTGTTCCTGTCGAGAAAGAGTGGGTGCAGTAGTGGTCTCAATGTCGTCGTCACCCAATAATTCTGTCATCTTGGCCCCACTTGTACCGGCTTCGGATCTCTTTTGTTTCTTAGCAGTGTGGGCAGGAGAGCAGGAGACGGTTCCTTTACCAATATCACCCATGTGTTTCACAGTTTCACTATCTGGTGTCAGTGTAACTGATGTGTTAAAATGTGTACTCGCAAGTGTACGAATCACTCGTAGTAAAGTGATAAGCAACTTCCAAGGTCGGTCTCTCAAGGAATTGCAGTGGTCTTAAATAACTAACTTTTTAATCTAAATAGAGTTCTAATGAAAATAAAAGACTAATTAAATAGAGTTCTAGTAAAACTAAAACTCTAAGTAACTAGAATCCTAAAGCTAGTAAAACTGTAAAAAGGTGTTTGATTTGTAACGGGAACAAAGTACGAGCAATTAAACTAAAACAAGATCGCAATCAAACAATCAATCAAATCAAATATCAATAGAGGATGTATGGACGTTTAGCTTGGTTAACCATGTTTGCATCGAAAAGGGTATGGTGAGATACATGAACGTCCTATATAAACAAAACTACCGGCTTTCCTTTTAATTACGAAACTCCTTTTGGCGGGGGTAGGTCTCTTTGTTGATTAACTAATTAACTGCCTTTGGCGGGGGTAAATTAAATAGCAATCAAATTATGCGCAAGGAAAACATGCCAATCAAATTAATGCTATGACTAAGTCACTAACTTGAATCTTTGATTAAGTGTTTCGGAATAGAGTTAAGGTGACGTTCCTCTAACTAAATTCTTAGGTTTTTCAATCTAACTACGAACATCAAATGGGCCCATGATTATTCATAATCAAACATTTAAACATGCTCTTAATCAAAAAGTATTTTATTCATAAGTCAAAAAGATACACCATACACAATTCTAGCAAACATGGCAACACAAACTAAACATCCATAATTAAATTAGCCAGACATGTTCATATTATTATTCATAGATAAATAAAATATGATCATACACTTTAACAAATAAAGAAGATGAATTAATTCTATAACAACAAGAAAAACCTAAATCTAAATACCGCTTATGGATCGGTTGACGTACTCCTCCGTAAGCTTTATCTTCGATTGTCGTTAGCTTCCTTGAATCCTTAGAATATTGTCTCTCGCTTCGTTATAGTGTGGCAACGCTCTCAAAACTGATTGAATGTCGTGTTTGGGTCGCAAAATTGAGAAGAGGAAGAGTTGTGTATGAATTGGTCAAGTTGTTTCGAGTTTTATGTAAGGGGGACTCTAAGGGGGTTTTTATAGATGTAAGGGATTCCTGATTGCAATAAGAATAGGCGCGCCGCGGCATGCATTTTCCCCGCCGCGGCGCAACACAAAATTTGGAAAATATGCAAAAACCCGAGAGCTCCCCGCCGCGGCATACAATTCCCTCGCCGCGGCGCGCAATGCTTCTATGTTTTCAGGATCAAACCCGAGAGCCTCACGCCGCGGCATACAATTCTCTCGCCGTGGCGCGCAATGCTTTCCTTCTTTTCACATCCCCCCTTACATATGTGATGGCACTATATGTAAGGCTTACATATTCGTCTTGATTAGTCCGTAACTCGTGATCCGAGCGCCGTAGGTGTTCCGTCTTCGCGTGTTTTTATCATTTGAATCATTTGACGCTAAAAACACCTGAAATGCACTAAAATATACCCGTGACTCCGAATGGATAGATTTATGAAAATAATCGAAATAATAGTCATAATAAATCTATATATCAATCAATCAAGCATAATTAATCACGAAATATTAGTGCTTTTCGAGCACTCATCACAACCCCCAACCAGCTTCTTGCTAGTCTCTAGCAAGTGAAGCGACCTAAAATAAAATTAAAAACAAACAAATAAACTAACCTAACCTAAATCACTTCCGTAGATTGTCACGGTTGCATTTAGCGTATGCAACAAGCCTTTAAACCCCTAGGTGGCCCTAGTGGACGAGTTATAGTCTCGTGAGGGTTTCCAGTGATGATACCCGCAAACATCGTAACTGACACAAATAAAGACTCAAAACATACTTGAATCAATCCATGCATACGTCTCAAAAATTGTTAATAACGAATGGCACATGAAATAGTTAAACATCACCTAAGCTCAAAAACAGTCCAAACATCAAACTTATCATGGTAATCGAATTTTGAACAACCAATCACACCACAAACCCGTTAGTTATACTATCTGACCGTGTCATGCATGATATTCATAGATTACATTTTAATGTCTCATAAATGTGCAAGTAAAATTTGAATGTGAATTTTTGCACTTATAAACTCCATATGCTCATTTTTCAAACTCATCTCTACTAATATAGAAACTAAACTACCTAGAATCAATAGGACTTCATTAAGCTTGTAAAGTTGTGGCTAGGTGTGTGATCATGAAAGTACAAAAATGATGTTTTCATATGATAAGAGTACTTTTTATTTCACAAACATATTTTCAACTTTTTCTACCAAGTGTTCTTTTCCATCTTCCCTTCAATTCAAATGTCCTTTGGATCTTTTGCTTGATTTTCTTCTTTTTTTTTTTTTTTTTATTCTTGCTTACTGTTTCAATCATCATCATCATTTTTTTTTTTATGATGAAGCAAGATAAACACAACATAATTGCTCATGAAAATCAAATATTACATTAAGTACTCTTATCACTAAGGGTAGTTCAATGTATGTCAATGTTGAGTTCAAGGGTGTGCTATTGATAAAATATTGCGGGGAAGCATGAAAAGTTCAAACGGTCCAAAGATGGCCTAAATCATTTTCTAAGTGGTGTTTGTTTCTATTATTTCGCTTCAACGTGTTTTCAAATGAGTTCTAGAGATTGTTGAGACTTAAAACATATCATGACATGCATACATTCCACAAATCAGAATAGTTATACTAACCATGCAAACTACCACAAGTACCACAAAATTCTCAAATTAGATGAATCCAACATTTGTGTGCTTCGTTACTTAGGTAAAAATCTAACATCTCTCATATGTCACCGTCATTACAATCATGTTAATATCATAGATTTCCGGATTGACTCAAGTAGACACGACACTAACCTAAAACAATTCAAGTGACAAAAGTTAAAAATTTAAAATTGGTCATATTTCATGCTCATGGAATATTCTTCCCACCCCCAACCTACTTTCTGCATTGTCCTCAATGTTGAAAAAGAAGAACAAAAGAAATAAGAAAAAGTGTGAGAAGTTACCCCCCTTTCGTATGAAATTGTGTCATTACTCGTTATGCTCCGGTTCACTATTCCTCGCTTTTCTCATGAAGAGTTTATGTGTATGAACATATATCGAACCTCAAAGTGTATGCAACACAATTCAAACTCAAACCCAATTTTAGATTATAACTAAGTCAGATGAAAACAGAAAAACATTAAACTAAGTTAAACAATCCAAAATAAATAAAATAAAAGAAAAAACTGAAAAAGAAAATTAAACTAAATAAAAAGAAAATAAAGAAAGAAAATAAGTTGATACTACCGAATATGGTGGGTTGCCTCCCACCAAGCGCTTTCTTTAACGTCTTAGCAAGACGTTGCTAATTCATTTCTATCCACCATCATCAAAGATCTTGAAGTGTGTGATATCAATTTTCCGAGCTAATATGTCATTAAGCTTGTCCTTCCATCTCGGTAGTTGTTTCCTATAAAGTACAGCACACACTCTTTTGTGGAAGTGGTATGGAAAATGATTTGGGGATTTGCAAGTCTTAGGTGCCTTGTGTGGCATAGGAGGTGAAGATAATTCCTCCTTGTTCTCCTTAGAAGTTTGTAGAATTTGATATTCCTTTGCTTGGCATTCTTTGAGAATTGCTTGCTCCCCATCTGTATTTTCTACATAAAATGGTAAATCATCAAAAGTTTCAGGAAAATAAATATTTTCAAAATTTTTACCACTTTGAAGGATTGTGTCATCCTTCACTTGCTCAATCTGAGTGGGCAACTCTTCTTGTTTTTGAATTTGTTCCGCTAATTGCCCAACTTGCATTTCTATTCTTTTCATTGATGCCTCCATAGACTCCATCCTTTCATTAGTAGATTGTATGAAAGAATTCAAGGTTTCCTCTAAGGTTGGCTTAGAATCTCTACTTCCTTGTATGAAAGAATTCAAGCTCTCTTCAAAGGTGGCCCTAGATGGATATGGATGAAAACTTGAGCTTTGCATTTGGTATTGTGCATAAGGTGGGTCATATGGTTGAAAATTAGAGCTTTGCATGTTGTATTGGGCATAAGGTGGGTCATATGATTGAAAATTTGAGCTTTGCATGTTGTATTGGGCATAAGGTGGGTCATATGATTGAAAATTTGAGCTTTGCATGTTGTATTGGGCATAAGGTGGGGTAGAGTTTTCTTGCCATGAAGAATTATGATGATTTTCCCACTCAGGACTATAGGTACTAAAATAAGGATCATTCCAAGGTGGGTGACATCCCTCATTAAGATCAAAGTTTGAATTAGTGGATGCATAGTAATCACCTGCAAAAGTGCAAACATTAGCATAATGCCCATATAAACCACAAATGCTACATACCTCCAAGTCTGTCATATCATGCGGCTCTTCAAAAGGCCTTGTATTGGCTCATGGATTTCAGTATCCAGCCTGATTAGGTGCATTTTAAAATTTGTTGATGTTGTTGATGAACGGTACCTTTCAAAAACTAACAAAAACAACAGAGAAATCAAAGCACCACAGATTAAGCAATTAAAAGCACTATATTTTTTTTATTTTTTTGAATTTTTTTTTTTTTGGAATAAAATAAAAATAAAATAAATAAACAAATAAAAGATAACAAATAAAATAAACAAACAAATAAAAATAATTAAGAAACTCTAAAAAGTTAAAAAGAAAATTATTCAAAACGCCAATTCCCCGGCAACGGCGCCAAAAACTTGATGTGTTAAAATGTGTACTCGCAAGTGTACGAATCACTCGTAGTAAAGTGATAAGCAACTTCCAAGGTCGGTCTCTCAAGGAATTGCAATGGTCTTAAATAACTAACTTTTTAATCTAAATAGAGTTCTAATGAAAATAAAAGACTAATTAAATAGAGTTCTAGTAAAACTAAAACTCTAAGTAACTAGAATCCTAAAGCTAGTAAAACTGTAAAAAGGTGTTTGATTTGTAACGGGAACAAAGTACGAGCAATTAAACTAAAACAAGATCGCAATCAAACAATCAATCAAATCAAATATCAATAGAGGATGTATGGACGTTTAGCTTGGTTAACCATGTTTGCATCGAAAAGGGTATGGTGAGATACATGAACGTCCTATATAAACAAAACTACCGGCTTTCCTTTTAATTACGAAACTCCTTTTGGCGGGGGTAGGTCTCTTTGTTGATTAACTAATTAACTGCCTTTGGCGGGGGTAAATTAAATAGCAATCAAATTATGCGTAAGGAAAACATGCCAATCAAATTAATGCTATGACTAAGTCACTAACTTGAATCTTTGATTAAGTGTTTCGGAATAGAGTTAAGGTGACGTTCCTCTAACTAAATTCTTAGGTTTTTCAATCTAACTACGAACATCAAATGGGCCCATGATTATTCATAATCAAACATTTAAACATGCTCTTAATCAAAAAGTATTTTATTCATAAGTCAAAAAGATACACCATACACAATTCTAGCAAACATGGCAACACAAACTAAACATCCATAATTAAATTAGCCAGACATGTTCATATTATTATTCATAGACAAATAAAATATGATCATACACTTTAACAAATAAAGAAGATGAATTAATTCTATAACAACAAGGAAAACCTAAATCTAAATACCGCTTATGGATCGGTTGACGTACTCCTCCGTAAGCTTTATCTTCGATTGTCGTTAGCTTCCTTGAATCCTTAGAATATTGTCTCTCGCTTCGTTATAGTGTGGCAACGCTCTCAAAACTGATTGAATGTCGTGTTTGGGTCGCAAAATTGAGAAGAGGAAGAGTTGTGTATGAATTGGTCAAGTTGTTTCGAGTTTTATGTAAGGGGGACTCTAAGGGGGTTTTTATAGATGTAAGGGATTCCTGATTGCAATAGGAATAGGCGCGCCGCGGCATGCATTTTCCCCGCTGCGGCGCAACACAAAATTTGGAAAATATGCAAAAACCCGAGAGCTCCCCGCCGCGGCATACAATTCCCTCGCCGCGGCGCGCAATGCTTCTATGTTTTCAGGATCAAACCCGAGAGCCTCACGCCGCGGCATACAATTCTCTCGCCGCGGCGCGCAATGCTTTCCTTCTTTTCACGTCCCCCCTTACATATGTGATGGCACTATATGTAAGGCTTACATATTCATCTTGATTAGTCCGTAACTCGTGATCCGAGCGCCGTAGGTGTTCCGTCTTCGCGTGTTTTTATCATTTGAATCATTTGACGCTAAAAACACCTGAAATGCACTAAAATATACCCGTGACTCCGAATGGATAGATTTATGAAAATAATCGAAATAATAGTCATAATAAATCTATATATCAATCAATCAAGCATAATTAATCACGAAATATTAGTGCTTTTCGAGCACTCATCAGTAACACCAATAGCGATAATCATATTTGTCAGCAAACATTCATAGGTTAACCCAATCCTGGGATTTGTATCAGCTGTTTGGGCTATAAACTCATCTTCAATAATTGTCCCAACATCAAAAGCTATCCCTTTTCCAATACAGTATAAAATTCTTGTGTGCTGATAACCAATTTTAGCAGAGTGGTTGGAAAGGAGTAGATTGGTACAAACCATACGATTAAGGATTCGATAAAAAGGTTTGAATTCACTGGGTATGTACAAACTCTTGAGATTCATACCTAAGTCAGGTGACCCAGCTAATTCAGTCAATAAATCCTCATTTGACACATCAAACTTGTCAATATCAAAAGCAGGATCACCAAGGTTTGTAATCCCAAGAAACTCATTAATGAAAGCAACAGAAATATCTAAAACCTTATTTTGAATAAATATCTTATAAATCATTGGACCAGGATTCCGTATCTCCATATCCACATTTGCATATAATTCCCTAACCAGTGTAGGACAACACAATTTTTTTAGAGTAAACAACGATTCCCACCCAAAACTTCAAACTACCCTAGTAACTCCTACCTCATATACGTCATTCCAATTTACACCACGTTCAATTAAAATGAGGCGTTTAGAGAAAGTGTTTCGATACCTCAATTGTGAATCCTTTTGCCACCATTGTGAACTAAGTGGTGTTGGGGCACCTGCTGGAAGAGTGCGTCATCGGGATGCCATTTCCACTGAAAGAGGTCTTGAGAATGTGTTCGGTTGGTGGGAAAAAGGGAGAAAAAGAAAATGTGGGTGTTTTGGATTTTTTGAAAAAAGTAGGGATTTTTTATGGTTAATGATGTAAGAATGTTGTTGTAAATCAAGTGTGGAGTGATTTGGGATCAAAAAGAAGTGATTTTGATGGATTTTTTTAAAAAAGATCGAGTGGGGGACGAGGAAACGGTTGGGTTCGCAAAAGTGAGGGGAGAGAAACTGTTCGGGTATATAAACTGTACTCTCTCGATCGATCGATATCTCACTCGATCGATCGAAATCGAACATAGATCGATCGAGTTCTTTATCGATTGATCGGTATTAAAGCTTTTTTTTCTTTTTTAATAACAAACTCATGTAATAATCAACAAGCACACAACCAAATTTTTTTTTTTTTTAATAATTCAAATCATATGAAAGGAGAAAATAGAGAAAAACAACACAAACACTCTATTACCTATAATGATATGTAACATGTACTGAGAATGATATATATATTTGAACTCCACCAATATGTTAAGTAAGTTATCTATGATGAAACTTGAGAGATAAAAAAAATTATATCAAAAGAAAAGTTTTTGATTGATTTTTTTTTTGGCTGTTTCTTTTTGTGCAATTTTTAATTTTTGTTTTATTTATTTATTTATTGTTTTTTTTGCACAAGACATAAAGCTAGTATGATGACTTTCACACTAGTTGTGAGGTAGCCCTCTCCGCTCATTACGGTAGCTGCACACATCACAGTAGGTAGCCCTCTCATTACTAGGTGCCTCTTTATGATGTGATATTTTGAAAAAAGTTAGTGAGTCTTTCAAAGTTTATCATAGATCTCAAATATAACATACATAGGTGTTCAGTGAGTGTGTGAATAAGTTCATGCAACATAATCATCACGAGCGAATAATGTAGATGTGTTTACAGGTTGGAATAATAGAGTAAAAAACAATGAAATAAGAAGATGTCGTGTGTGTGAGTATTATATGAATCTATTATTATTATTTTTTTAAATAAGTAAAAAAAATCTACTCTATTTGACAGATTCTTAAGGCATTTCTAAGAGTTTCAAATCTTTGTGTGTCAAGAGCCTTAGTGAACATGTAAGCTAACTGTCTTTCAGTGGAAAGAAATTCAAGTGTTAAAACCTTTTCCTCAACAAGTTCTCTAATGAAATGATGTCTGATGTCTATGTGTTTTGTTCGGGAATGTAGTATAGGATTCTTCGATGTGCATATAGCACTAGTGTTATCACAATATAAAGAAATGGTACCTTGTTTAAAACCGTACTCATGTAGTATATTCTTCATCCATAGAAGTTGTGTGCATGAGCTACGTACTGCAATATATTCGACCTCAGCAGTAGATAAAGATATTGAATTTTGTTTCTTGCTGTGCCAGGATACAAAGTTATTTCCAATGTAAAAGCAACCACCTGAGGTGCTCTTTCTTTCATCTTGGCTTCCTGCCCAATCTGCATCTATATATCCACTAATCTTACAGGATGTGTCATTTGTAAACCAAATTCCAAAATTCTTAGTTCCAGAAACATACCTGATAATTCTTTTAACATGTTCTATGTGTGATTATTTAGGATTTGATTGATATCGTGCACATACACCCACACTATAACAGATATCAGGTCTACTAGCTGTGAGATATAATAAATTCCCTATCATGCTCCTATAGAGTGTTTGGTCAACACTTTTATCTGATTCGTCCTTTGAAATTTTGACACTTGTACTTATTAGAGTTCTCAAATGTTTACTTGACTCAAGTCCAAATTTTTTAATAAGATTACATGCACTTGGTTTGAGAGATAAAAATTCCTTCATTTGTTTGGTTAATTTGCAAACCAAAAAAATATGTAAGTTCACCCATCATAGACATTTCAAATTCACAAGACATGACATGTACAAAGTTTTCAACAAGTGATGTGGATGTTGACCCAAACATTATATCGTCCGCATATATTTGTTCTATGAATATATCCTCCTTAGCACTCTTAATAAAGAGAGTTTTATCAACTCCCCCTCGTACAAAACCATTGTCTAAGAGGTAAGTTGTAAGCCTCTCATACCAAGCTCTAGGAGCTTGTTTTATACCATAAAGAGCCTTATTGAGTTTATAAACATGCTTGGGAAAATTTGGATCAATAAAGCCTTTAGGTTGTTCCACATAGACCTCCACATTTAAAAAACCATTTAAAAACGCAAATTTTACATCCATTTGATATAGTTTGAATTTCATGTAACAAGTAATGGCAAGTAAGATCCTTATTGATTCTAGCCTAGCTACAGGTGCAAAGGTTTCATCAAAATCAATTCCTTCAACTTGTTTGTATCCTTGAGCGACTAACCTAGTTTTGTTTCTAATTACAACATCATGTTCATCAGATTTTTTTTTTAAAACCCATTTGGTTCCTATGATGTTTTTGTCATGTGGTCTAGGTACTAAAGTCCATACATCATTTTGTAAATTGCCCTAATTCTTCCTGCATGGCATTTATCCAATATTCATCTTTCAATGCATCATCTACATTCTTAGGCTCTATTTGTGAAATATAATAGAGATAGGTTATCTCACTTACCTGACGTCTCCTAGTTACCATGCTTGCATTTGGATCACCAATAATGTTTTCAACAGGATTATTTTTGGAGGTGCGTGTTGGTCTTTGTATGAGATCATTTGAAATAGCTTCATCTTTTAATTCAGTGCCTTTTATCTCTGTGTTGGAAGTTTCATCTTTTTGTTGGTCACAAGGCACATTGATATCCAATTCTTCATCCTGTATATTTTCTAATTGAGTACTAGTACCTGCATCATCAATAGTCACATTAATAGATTCCATAATTGTGTTAGTTCTCAAGTTAAAGACTCTAAAGGCACGACTAATCAAAGAGTAACCAAGAAATATACTTTCATCACTCCTAGTGTCAAATTTACCTAATTCTTCACGGTCCCTGAGAATATAACATTTACTACCAAATACATGCAGATGTTTTAAGTTTGGTTTCTTACCTTTCCATATCTCATATGGAGTTTTATTCGTACCTGGGCGTAGATAAACACGATTCATGATATAGCATGCAGTGCTTACTACTTCAGCCCAAAACTTCTTTGAGATTTCCTTTGCATGTAGTAAGACACATGCCATTTCTTGTATCACTCTGTTCTTTCTTTCAACTACACCATTCTGTTGAAAGAAAGAACAGAATGGGTGATTGGTGCTGAAAATTCATGATTGATTCCATGCTTCTTTTCAAAATTCAGCAAATTTTGTATTTTCAAATTCCTTCCCATGATCAGTCCTCTCATAATATTGATTATTTGATTCCCTGTTTCAACCTACACTTTGAGACAAAAAGAACTAAAGACATCAAATGCATCAGATTTTTCTCTCAAAAAATTTACCTAAGTAATACGTGAATAGTCATCAACTGTAACAATGATATATTTCTTTCCACCCAAACTTTCAGTTCTCATAGGACCCATTAAGTCAATATGAATCAACTCAATTATCCTACTTGTATTAATTCCTTTAAGTTTCTTATGAGGATTACGAGTTTGTTTTCCAAGTTGGCATAGTTCACAAAATATTTTGTTAGTTTCAGAAAGTTTAGGTAGACCACGCACTATTTCTTTTCTACTCAAATTCACCAAATCATTGAAATTTATGTGTCCCATTTTTTGGGGCCATACAGTTATAGAATCACTATGAGCAAGATTACCGGTAATAGTAGGTGCTATATCCATGCAGTAACAGTTGTCATGAGATCTTGTTCCTCTAAGCAAGCATTCACCATTAGGATTAGTTACAATGCAATGACTATTAGTAAATTGCACACTATAGTCTTTATCACAAATTTGACTGATGCTTATTAGGTTTGCTTTAAGTCCATCAACGAATAGAACATCATCTAGTTTAGGTATACCATCTACCTGAATTGTTCATTTTCCCATAATTCTGGATTTTTGTCCATCACCAAAAGTAATTGTTCCTTATTTATATTCTTCAAATGTTTTAAATAGGGAACGATCACTTGTCATGTGTCTAGAACATCCACTATCAAAGTACCATGTAGTGGTAGACTTAGCCTTAAATGCTATGTGAGCTACAAAACAATGTATTTCAGATTTCTTGACCCACCCTTTCTTAATTTTGGCTTGTTTTATTGGGGGGGATATAGATGTATCTACTTCACATGTCCTAGAAGAGTTAAACTATGTTTTCATATGCTTGGTTCGTGATATATATAAGTGAGCATAATTATAATTCCCATAGTATGATTCATGCATGTTATGATTATTCCACTTAGAATTCAATAGTATTCTGCACTTAGGTCTAATATGTCCCTTTCTACCACAGTAATGACAGGTGGGAACAAATTTAGCAATGGATGCTTGTGTTATGTGAACATTTTGTGAGGAGGGAAGATTAGATGATTTAACAAACTCTGTTTTTGATGATGATGGTGTAGAGTGCTCATCCACATAGCCTAGTTCTCTCTTGTCTCCAAAGGGCTTTTCGAGATCAAGTACTTTATTTAATCTTTCAGCTCCAATTGTCAGTTTTTTCATAGTTTCCTTATATTGCTCTAATTCCTGAACAAGCTTTGAATTTTCCTGTTTGATACCTGCAAGACTTAAACTCAACTGATCAACATGCTCAGACAATTCAACTTTCTCTTTTTCTAGAATTGACAAATTAATGTCTTGTGATTTGATTTTATCATTCAGTTTTGTCACAAATATGAGAAGCTTATCTTTTTCTTTCTTGCAATTAATCAAATCAAAAAATAATTCCTCAAAACTACTTACATTAAACTTTAAGAGAATAGAGTTAGATTTACTTCCTTCATTGTTTGAGTCAGAGTCAGATTTACTGGTGTATCCATCAATAGTTGCAATAAAGGCTCGGTAGTTGGTGTTACCATCATTTGAATCACTAGCTTGATTGTGGTCACTTTCTGAATCACTCAGAGTAGCATTGAAAGCTTTACCTATTTTCTTCTTTTTATTGGCGCACTCAGCTACAAAGTGACCAATACTATTGCATTCAAAACATTGAGGTCCAGTGAGTTTAGATTTCTTACCATCAGAACTCATGGGCTTAAGTTCTTTTGTCTTGTAGTCTCTGGTGTGACTAGATTGATTCTTATTTGGAAATTTTATTTTGTTGAACATCTTTTTGAATTTTCTAGCCAAATAGACAAATTCTTCATCATCCATGGAGTCATCACAGTTATCATCATCTTTGTTGGTCATCTTGAAAGCCACTCCTTTGTTCCTGTTGGGTGTTCGCAGATTCATCTCAAAGGTTTGGATTGATCCAACAAGTTCCTCAATCTTGATGGTGCCAATATCTTTGCTTTCCTCAATTGCTGTAACTTTCACTTAGAAACGACCTGATAAGGAGCACAAGACTTTACTAACCTGCGTTCGTCAATTTTCTCTCCAAGGTTTGAAGATGAGTTAGCAATATCACATAATTTTGCATAAAATTCAGAAAAAGTTTCATCTTCTTCCATTCTAAGGTTTTCTAATTTTGTAGCTAGCATGCGAAGTTTTGTTCGTTTAACTTGGGAAGTGCCCTCATGGGCAACCTCTAAAGTGTCCCAAGCAGCCTTAGCAGTTTCAACATCAGAAATACGTTGAAATTAATCCGACGATACAACACTAAAAATTGCATTGATGTCCTTTTGATTCCAACCACTACCAGTTTTATCTTCAGTAGTCCAGTCCTTCCTAGGTTTAAGTGTGCCTACATTATCCTCGGTAACCTTAGGTGGCTCCCAACCATAAAGCACAGAATTCCATACACTTTCATCTAAAGAACGTAGAAAGGCCCTCATACGAGCTTTCCAATATAGGTAGTTAGACCCATCAAAGTAAAGTGGACGGGTTGTAGAAGAACTCTCTCTCAAATGATCCATAACAAGGTCCTAGGCAAGACTAAGTTTATCTAGTGACCCGCTCTGATACCAATTAAAAGTTTTTAATTACGAATCAAATAATCAAATAAGCTTAGAGGGGGGGGGGGGGGTGAATAGGCTATTTTTAATTTTAATAAAATTTTAATTATATAACCTAAACACAATGGCCAGACATGCAATTACGTGTAAAAATAAAATGCAGAATTAAGAAATAGCACACGAGATTTTTAGGTGGAAACAACCTAGGTCACAACAATGACCTAAGAGGAAAACCACCGGTCCACCAAACCACCTAACTATCCACTATGAAAATTAATGTTCAATTATAAGGCAAGGTCTTAAACTACCTCTTACAGATAATGCCCCCCTATTTAACTTACTTACGAGTCGTTGCTCCTTTCACAGTCTCCAATAGCAAGGTGTCTGTATCCAGACCAACGTTTCGATATACTTGAGTCACACAAGATCAATCAAACCCGTCAGCTTTGACAATATTGAGTGACACAAAATACCGAACACGTCACCAACAGTACCTGAAAAATTAGCACATATAGCACAAGTGCAAAGTGTGTCCTAGAGCAGATTGAACAGCATACGATGTAAAAAATAAATCAGCTAGTAAACTCTAGAACGATCATGCAAATTTAATTATCATGAAACACAATTAGGCACATAAATTATTCAAACATAACCACACAATATGTTTGAACACTTAAAACAAGAAAGTGTCTAAAATTGATAGATGAAGAGAAGAAGATTTTTCTTTAAAAACGCAATCAGATATAGAAAATCTTATTTCAGTGTGGTGAATATTTTGCACAAACAAGCATTGCTTATATAGAGTCCAATTTGACTTGAAAGGGGATTAATAAAAAATGACAACTCTACTCATATCAGGATTTATTTTTCACAACAATTCTATTTCACTTGTAACACTTAAAAGGGGTCAATTTGGTAAATACGAGAGGTGGAGCAAATTTCAAAAAACACTAGATCGATCGAATACTTAGTCTCGATCGATCTATGCATACTCGATTGATCAAGAACCTCACTCGATTGATCTAGTCGTTCCAGTAATGTAGAAATTCAATCCAAGACCTCTCAATCGATGTTCGATCGATCAAACACCTCATTCGATCGATCGATCAATGCATGACTCGATCGATCAACAAATGACTCGATCGATCTAGTTCAACTCGAGAGCACCTAGATTGAAGTCGATCCACACTCGATCGATCGATCACTCGATCGATCAAACTATCCTCTCAATCGATCGACTAACATGTGCGCAGTTTATTTTTCGTTACAATCCATACTAAGTGTAGTGCTCAATTGTGTGAAGAAGATGTATGCATGAGAAAATATTTTACCCGTCATATGAACATTGCAAGCTTAGTGACTCCATTATCATATATCATCTAATTCAACGGTGAACACTTATACTTGATTACAATCAATAATTTGTTCACAAAAATTGCCAATAATTATAAACCTTACAAAAATAATAATATTTTAATAAAAAATTATTAAAATAGTATAGTTTGTATTTAATTACCCATTTTTACAAAACTAAAGAAGTAAATGATACTATTTATAATTTAATAGACTAAATGACATAAATAACAAAATCTAAAAGACTTATGTGCACCACACCTTATATAATAATAGTATATATATTAATTTTTACAAATTTCTTTTCTTTCTAAAATGCTCTTTTTATTGCTTAAATAAACTACCCGTACGAATCCTCAAACATGTGTCTGTGCGAGGTTATGGTGAGCCTGCAAACCATCAAGTTGTGCATGGCTGGTTATTTTTCACAACTTTATTTTCTTTCTTAAAAAAATTAATTAATCCGTATGCATTTTTTCCCCATAATTAGTTTATTAGTTAAATTAAATGTGTGTTTCCTAATTGGAAAAAAATCAAACTGAATTAAGATATGAATGAATCGGAATGAAAATGAATTTAAATAAGTGAAATGGTTACCTTTGATGCTCTTTACTAACTGTTGGACGTAAAATAACATGTCACATGGCATGCTCCCATTGATTCTACTCACTAGTATGGTCAAGTCTAGTGAACATTGAGTAAGCGGATAAGTCCAACTGCTTGATAAAAAATTATTGGGTTATATGCTATCATGACCCCCTATTTATTAAAAATCTGATATGACCCCCTCCACTTAATTTTTTTACATATTATGACAAAAATGCCCTTAATTTCATTAATCAATTATGATGAATTTTAATTGGACACATGTCCAACTAGACTACTCAAAATTGAACAACTGTCCAACTGACCAAATTTTGACCGGCCGGCGACCTCGCCGGAGCCGAGTTGGACACATGTCCAACTAGACTGCCCAGAATAACCCCTCAGTTGGACGTATGTCCAACTCACCTCAACAGAGTTGGACATGTGTCCAACTGAAAACCAGAGGAGTATATTTTAGAGGACACATATGTCCACTCGCCTGAGCTCAGTTGGACGACTGTCCAACTGATAAAATTTTGACCGGCCGGCGACCCCACTCGCTGGAGCCGAGTTGGACACATGTCCAACTAGACTGCCCAGAATAACCCCTCAATTGGACGTATGTCCAACTTACCTCAACAGAGTTGGACATGTGTCCAACTGAAAACCAGAGGAGTATATTTTAGATGACACATATGTACACTCGCCGGAGCTCAGTTAGACGACTATCCAACTGATAAGAAGACTTCAGAAAAAACTCATAAGAAAACTCAACTTCAGATCTACACTTTGTTATGCGTGACTGATATTGAATAGAAATGGTAAATAAAAAAATTATGAGTTAATAATGTCATCGTGTGTTTGGTTCACTATATATATATATATATATATATATATATATATATATAACCTTATAAACATAGCAATATAGTATATCAAGATTGTTCCTTACCCATTAGAAGGTTGTTACTTTCTCAATGTACCACAATTTAATAAGCATATTATTACACTTTTTCGTGTTAATAGACATACTTCACCTAATCCTATAGTCTGATAAAATTTTCCAGTATTAGCCAAGTAATCAACAGCTAATTGGCATTTCAGAAAGTTATTCAAGATGGCACGAATAATTAAAAGATCTTAAACAAAATACCTAACTAGATGAAAAACAGTAGCTGTAGAGCATATCCAGAACACGAGTGGAAGGTATTAGTGGATGCAGAGTTCCATTAGCTGTAGAGGATAATGACGAAGTTGAAGAGAAAGAAGAAGAATTGCAGCTGGTGGATGTAATGAATAAAGGGGTATATTTGGAAGTTTAGTAATAGGGGGTTAGTCCAGAATAAGATTAATAAAAGGGGTCTAATGTAGCCTATTTCCCAAAATTATTAGATAACTAAACACCAAATATTTTCTAATTATTCAATATGAGATAATTAGAGATAAATAATCTCCAATATCAAGACAAGTCTATTTTCTCGTGCAAGTAATTGACAATAGATATATCTGCATCCTCTATAGATATGTACTTTGTATATATTCTCACAAAAGTCATAACAACATAATATAATCTTATAATATTACACACAGCTCCTATATTCTCCTTGTTTGCACTTCTTCTCCCTATTATCACAAAGTCAAGGTTTAGGTCTTCTCTCCCATTGCCATTACCCGAACTAACTTAAGCATCAGAGGGCCAAAGGCAACCACACTTCATGGTGTCCAAAGTCATAACGTATTTTCTCTGTTCCCAGGTCTATAGTAAAAAGAAGTGCACCCCCAAAAATGGCATCAACATCTGGCGTTGTCTATGGGAAAGAAGTGTGTTCTACTAGCTAACGACTCAAAAAGAGAATCTTAGGAGCCATAGTTGTGTTCTCCATCAGATCTAAAAACAAATCTAAGAAAAATATTTTATATGAGTTCCCCAATGTGAGTTGAGTGAGCACCAGATAGAAATCTCCCATACAGACCTACTGTTTGTTCTCCCTAACGAAGACAAATCCTCCCACAAGTTATGGAACTCCACTCCGTATGGAAACTAAGAAGATCCACCATATGCTTTGCCACCTGTGCTCCTACAGTCTATCCATGCAATAGGCCTTGTACTTGCAGTTGTCCAACCACATTAGGGCACGACTAGCTTATCAAATGAGAGCACAAACTAAAGCTTGTTTGGGTGTGGTGGAAAACACATTCCCGGTCATCTTAGAATGTCTCCCACAACCATGAGCTCTAAAATCAGATCTAAAATATGGGAAAAGAAATGATATTGCCATAAAAAGATATCGTGTGCAAGACATATCACAAAATAACTTATTGCTCCCATAGCCATCACCACCAAGTAGAAGCTCAGTTTTTGGCACCTTCGGCAAGTGAAGCTTTCTTAGCCACTAAAAAGAAAATCCCACTAGCCTCTTAACGGCAGTGCAACCTAAAATGAGCTCCACCTCACACTTTTTTTTCTGGCCGAGTGCTCCCTATTTGAATCTAAGTTTACATTTACATTAATGGAGAGAGAGGATAAATGTGGACTTATAAAGTTTGGCACTATTGTCAACTATTCTTCTTTTTGCATGGGTCATATGATTTTATTTTGATAACATTTGATATAAACTAATTTAGCATGACACACAGGCACGTGGAATATATCTACAAAAAAATTGGTCATACTCTTACATGAATATATTATGGATTGATAACCATATGGATATATAGGTTGAGTGTATTGGTTAATCTGTAAGGATCCACAAATTCTTTGAGCATGCTTGAAACTAATATCACTTATAGTTATGAATTTTTTTAATTAAATCATGTTTAGTGGTTAATTTTAAGTTGTTTAGTTTGTGTATTTTTTGCTTAAGACAAGCAAAATATTAAGTTTGGGGGTGTGATAACTTTATTTTTTTAAGTTTAATATTAATTGTTTAATTAAAAAAATAATGCTTTTGAGGTTAAACATTAAAATATAACAAATTTTAAGAGAAATGTCAAAAATAGATGAAAATCTAATTTTTGAAAATTTTCAATAAATTTTAGAGATTTTTTTTTAACTTAGGTGGATGCACATAGAGGTTTTCATGGTGCCTTTAGAAGATTCCATAGAACCAACTAGGAAGAGAAATGTGGATGATAGCTGGACAAGATGCAAGCATTGACTGTCAATCATCGTACGCCACATGTTGTCGATGATCCAGTCATCCAACACGTGATGCAATCGTGTTCATTTAGGTTACATAATTTCTCCCCACGTGGTCACGTGTCTCCATTTGATTCACTAAACTACATCATTGCATTTCCATACAAGCTATTCTAGCGAATCATAGAGTACCATGTGGCACCAGCTTATCAAATTGGTCTGCATAATCAACGTCCCATGTGTCGTGAGCACATAGCTTACACATTTTCACTTTTCACGTGTCTCCATGTCATCTTTCTATTGACCAGTGCTATTTTTTAACTCATTTCATCACAACCATTAATCAAAAGTTGATCGAAAGGTCCAGATTTTATCATAGCCATTTTTTAAAGATTTTAGCCCTTATAAGTTTGTTTATGTCTTTGTTAGCATTTTCGTGTACAAAACATAGGGTATGTTTTATATACTAATTATTTTTATCTACATCTTTGTACGGTGCTTTGCTTGTGATCTGTATCATACACACTCACATAAATTTTAACACTTTGTATGATTATATGTTACACACACTACGAGGTATTTGGAAGCATGTTGTTTGCACGTTAAAATGTGTTTTTACTTGCATTTTTTTCCTGAATTGGTAGGTATTTATGACTTTTTATTTAGTGAAATTTTACCTTGAAAAAACTTATTTTTGATACTTCGCAGGTAGCTCGCCGAAGTGTTCAGTTAAGGGTACGTGAGCATGCACTGCGTTTATGGAGGTACACGATGAGGCGTCGATGAGGGTTCGCATAGCTGAAAAATCATATATAAATACCATTTGAATAGAAAAATTGTGGCATTATTACAAGAAAAAATATATATAAGCACTGTATATCAATATAAAATATATGTTCTAAACAAATTAAAAAAAACATGTGACATTTCTGATGAAACAAGATAAAAAAAGTTTATAAACAAGAAAAAAAAACATGATTAACATACAATTATAAATACCTCTATACAAATAGTAACAAACTCAACTACTATATATTATATATAATATATATATATACATATATACATATATACATATATTAAAAAAGCGTGAGCCGTTATTAAAACATTATAAAGTTGATGATTCCCACCAAGAATTTGATTGCTGGGTCATGCTAATTCCATACGAACCACTATTGAGAAGCATGTGCCCATCACTCCAACAATAGCACCGAAGATGAAATATAGAGTACCTATATCCTTGTGGTTAGTGGAGAATAGCCATCGAACCAGATTTGTCATATCATAAAATTGAGATTCCTTATCAGAGAGGGTCCTACTATGTATGTGTGTGTGTGTATATATATATATATATACATACATACATACATACATATAAATACACATACATACATACATATACATACACACACACACACACACACACATATATATACATACATACTCGTCGAAGTGTTCAGTGAAGGGTACGCGAGCATGCACAAGATAGATTTGTGACTCAATAGATCTGGCAAATATCTCGAGGGGGTTTACGGAGGTACATATGAGGGGTCGGTGAGGGTTCGCATAGCTGAAAAATCATATATAAATACCATTTGAATAGAAAAATTGTGGCATTATTACAAGAAAAAATATATATAAGCACCGTATGTCAATATAAAATATATGTTCTAAACAAATTAAAAAAAAACACGTGACATTTCTGATGACACAAAATAAAAAAAGTTTTATAAACAAGAAAAAAAACATGATTAATATACAATTATAAATACCTCTATATAAATAGTAACAAATACAACTACTATATATATAGAGATATATGTATATATATACATACATACATATATATATATATATGTATATGTATATATATGTATATCATACATATACATACATACATATATATGTATACATACATACATATATATGTATATGTATATATATGTATATCATACATATATACATACATATATATGTATGTATGTACATAGATACATATGTATATATATGTATATGTATACATATGTATGTATGTATGTATGTATCTATATACATACATACATACATATGTATATGTAAGTATATGTGTGTATGTATGTATATATATGTATACATATATGTATACAGATATGTATATGTATATATATCTATATATGTATATATATATATATCTATATATATATATATGTGTATACATATATGTATATATATATATACATATATGTATATATGTATATACATATATACATATATGTATATATGTATATACATATATGTATATATGTATATATATATATATATATATTAGAAATTGAAAATAGGTAAGATTAAATGCACTTATGACCATTTTTTTATGTTTTTATTTTTATTTAATTTTTTCAATTTCATTTTACTCGAATTAAAACTATGCAATTGAATAAATAAAAAAGAAATAAATTAATTTTCTTCTTGTGTGGTCACTTTTTAATAGCAATAAAATTAAATTGTTAAAAAATTAAATACAAGATCTAAATATCATTTTTGCAATAAGTAAAAGACAATGTATGTATTTTTCTCTTAAAAAATGAAAAGTGAGTATATAGGCCTCATACATAGTTTAAAAATGACAATTAAGTCTTATACTTATTTTTTTAACAATTTAGTTCTATTATTAATAAAAATGACTACATCATAACAAATGAATTGTTATATATAAAAAAATAAGAAATGAACATGTTTTATGTTTTTATTAGTATTCATATTTCTAAGTGTGTATTATATTTCTTTTTTTATAATTTACATAAATCTCTTTCAATTTCATATAATATTTTCAATAATTTTATAAAATTGAAGTGAACATATTTTTATAAATATTGATACTTTAATATATTATATGAACCTAATTAAAATATATTTTTTCCTTCAAAATTCAAAAGATATTCATTATGTAATATCATAATCAATTATAATCTATGCATTCCATAACTTAAATGGTTGGTGTGTGATCAGTGCTTAAAAAGTACTAAAGATACCATGATTTAATGCAATTTAATTGATTAAATAGATTTATATATGCATGATTTTATCATATTTTATATAATTCTATCTTTTCGGAATCACAGATATTTTTATTGTTTTTCAGGAATTTTTGCTTCTAAAGTAAATTAATTACTTAAAAAATGTTTTAAAATAGTTGGAAGCAATCCATCACAATATTTAAAGTATAGTATTTATTTACTATCCAAAAAGGTGAAGAAATAAATAAAGAAAAATCAAAAAAATGGAAAAAAATGAAGAAATGGTCAAAACTGCCCAGCCCGCTGATGAGTGCTCAAAAAGCACTAATATTTCGTGATTAATTGTGCTTGATTGATTGATATATAGATTTATTATGACTATTATTTCGATTATTTTCATAAATCTATCCATTCGGAGTCACGGGTATATTTTAGTGCATTTCAGGTGTTTTTAGCGTCAAAATGAGTCAAATGATGAAAACACGCGAAGACGGAACACTTACGGCGCTCGGATCACGAGTTACGGGCTAAACGAGACAAATATGTAAGCCTTACATAATGTGCCATCACATATGTAAGGGGGGACGTGAAAAGAAGGAAACCAATGCGCGCCGCGGCGAGAGAATTGCATGCCGCGGCGTGAGGCTCTCGGGTTTGATCCTGAAAACATAGAAGCATTGCGCGCCGCGGCGAGTGAATTGTATGCCGCGGCGGGGAGCTCTCGGGTTTTTGCATATTTTCCAAATTTTGTGTTGCGCCGCGGCGGGGAAAATGCATGCCGCGGCGCGCCTATTCCTATTGCAATCAGGAATGCCTTACATCTATAAATACCCCCTTTAGACCCCCTTTACAACCAGAACTCGAATTGGTACACAACTCTTACACTTTACAATTTTGCAACCAAACACGACATTCAATCAACTTTGGGAGTTTTGCTACACAAAAACGAAGCAAGAGAAACCATTCTAAGGATCCAAAGAAGCCGTCGACAATCGAAGATAAAGCTTACGGAGGAGTACGTCAACCGATCCATAAGCGGTATTTAGATCTAGGTTTTCTTTGGTGTTGTAGAATTCTATTTTTCTTCTTTTTTTTCGTTGGAGTGTATGTTCGTATTTTATTTGTCTATGAATATTAATATGAACATGTCTGGCTAGTTTTATTATGGATGTTTAGTTTGTGTTGCCATGTTTGCTAGGATTGTGTATGGTGTATTTAATTGATTTATGAATGAATTACTTTTTGATTAAGAGCATGTTTAAATGTTTGATTATGAATAATCATGGGCCAATTTGGTGTTCGTAGTTAGACTGAAAAATCTGAGAATTTAGTTAGAGGAACGTCACCTTAACTCTTTTCCGAAACACTTAATCAAAGCTTCAAGTTAGTGACTTAGTCATAGCATTAATTTGATTGGCATAATTTCCTTGCGCATAATTTGATAGCTAGTTAATTTACCCCGGCCAAAGGCGGTTAATTAGTTAATCAACAAAGAAACCTACCCCGGCCAAAAGGAGTTTCGTAATTAAAAGGAAAGCCGGTAGTTTAATTCATATAGGACGTTCATGCATATCACCATACTTTTTCGATGCAAACATGGTTAACCAAGCTAAACGTCCATACATCCTCCATTGATCTTCAAATATATCTGAATTGATTGTTTAATTGCGATTTTGTTTTCGTTTAATTGCTCGTACTTTGTTCCCGTTACAAATTAAACACCTTTTTACAGTTTTACTAGCTTTAGGATTCTAGTTACTTAGAGTTTTAGTTTTACTAGAACTCTATTTAATTAGTCTTTTATTTTCATTAGAACTCTATTTAGATTAAAAAGTTAGTTATTTAAAACCACTGCAATTCCTTGAGAGACCGACCTTGGAAGTTGCTTATCACTTTACTACGAGTGATTCGTACACTTGCGAGTACACATTTTAACACATCACCCGCACGCATCACGCCCTTCCGCGCAGCACGCCCAGCCCGCACGCAGCACGCCCGTCCGCGCAGCACGCCCAGCCGCACTCCGCACACCCCGCGCGTGCTCCATCGCTCACGCCGCGTGCCTGCGCCCAACGCCTGCCTGTCCGCGCGCGCGCCTGCGCCCAACGCCTGCCTGTCCGCGCGCGCCTGAACCCAACGCCTGCCGCCCACCAGCCTGCCAGCGCGCTAGCCAGCCTGTCATTTGTGCCTTTTCACCCACTTGTGCCATTTTGACATTTTTAGCCCCATATTTTCACCTATAAATACACCCCTCTCCTTTGTATTTCACACACAAAAATTGAGAGCTCTCTTCTCTCTCTCTCTCTAGCTTTCTCTCTCTAGAAAGCTTTCTTAGTTTTATTTTTAGTTTTTTTATTAGTTTTAAAGTTTTTCTCATTTTGAGAAGAACTTAGTTATGTTCTTGTAATATTTTTAGTTTTGATTCAATAAATAGGAATGCAATTTCGTTTGGAGGTTTTTCCAGAAACAATTCTGAAATTATGTTGAGGTATGTTTAAATGTATTATTTTCAGCATTATTTCTTATGTTTTGTTTTTACATGCTATATTTAATTTTCTAGCTAATTATTAAATTAAGCATGTCTGGTTGTTTATTAAAATGAGATAATATTGTTGTTATGCTTGTGAAATATTAATAGGTAAAACATTTTCACAAAATTAAATATTGTTTTTATTCAAGATTTTCATATAAAGAATGTTAGAGAGAAATACATTATTTTTCATTACAAACTTTAAATCTGAAAGTTAGATTTTAAGATTTAATTATCTGGTCTGATTTAGAGTAGTGCTCTTCTACTTATTGGTACAATCGCCTGGTATTGTTGATGCGAAACTCTATTTCAAAGGTTTTTCACAAAGAATTATTATTTGAAAATGTATTGACAAAATATTTTCTGTAATAGTTTTAAAACTTGAAAGTTAGTATTCAGATAATTAAATTCTTAAATTTAACTTGGACACCTTGAATAAAGTTTAAAATGTCTAACCCCACCAAAGGTGGCATTTAAATGGTTCATTTGCAATCTCTTAGAAAAATGATTTTAATTTAATTAACCAAATTAATTATCAACCCCACCCATAGGTGTTAATTAATTTGTTTAATTACCAAAGAATATCTAACCCCACCAAAGGTGGTATTTATACATAAAAGAGAGAATCAATAATTTTAATTCAAATATTTCATAACCTATATAATATGAAGCAAGCATAATTAACTTATTATTATCCATTAATTCTCCACTATTTATGATTGATATAATTGCATGATTATTTGTCGAATTCATGTCTATATTATTTTTGTATTTTAGATTAGACTCAAACAAACTCAAATATCGTGACAGGATGTTTAGGTTTTAATTTCGTTTTTAAAAGTTTGAATAATTATTAAAAACCACATAAATTCCTTCCTTAGACCGACCTTGGGAGTATACTTATCATTTTCTATAAAATGATTCGTGCACTTGCGAGATTTTATAAATTTAAATAAGCATTTACGAGATTAGTATTTAGGTACTGGTTTTCGTTCATCAGTGTGCCAAAACCAACAAAAAAACAACAAAACAAAATAGTCAGAACAAGACAAATATTCAAGTAAATTATGTCTACCAACAAAAGTAAATTGTTTCCAACTTTGATTAGTTCCATCAAGTGCTTGGACATTTAAATCAAAAAAGGCAATTGTCTACTTAGCAATAAGAGGGAGTAGAAGTTTAGCATAATGGAACACTACATCATTTCTTCCTTTCTAAAGTTGCCACCAAACAAAGATCAACAAATCTATTTTTTTTTCAGCATTTGTCCTTGGCTTTATGTAGGCCTATAAGATTGTAAAGCATTCAAAAAAAGTCATTGTTCTGAAATTCTTCAAGGGGATATCAAGTTTAAGGAGTGTAACAAGCTGACGTACTATTGGACATTCAAAGAAAAGGTGAACTATTGATTTTGACTTAGCTTTGCAAATGGGGCAATGAGGTGATAGTTGAAGTCCACGTCACAAAAGATTGCACCTCCCAAGTAATTTTTACCACACTGCAATTTTTTTTTTTTTAATCTTGCTAGGTACCTTTAGTTTCCAAATAAATTTCAATAAGTTGAAGCTAAGACATTGTTCATTACTGTTTGAACTACTCAAAAGATTAGTATGGACATTAGTAAAAAAAACCTTGTTCTTGTAAAATTAGAACTTGATAATATCTAGATTTAACAGAATAACAACCATGAATTTTAAATTTCCACACTAATCGACTTTGATCTTCAATAATAGAAGTATTTAGGTTAGCGTCAACATCAACCTGCCATAACAATTGCCTCACCTTATTCTCATCTCACTGTAAACCATTGCTTCTCATAATATCACAAACCCAAAAGGCTTGGTAATTTGGCTTTGTTATGGGCTTAAGATTAGCAATCCCTACAAGAAAAGGATCATGCCAAAGCTTAACTTTGTTGTGCTTACCAATTATCCATCTTAAACCAGAAAGCATAAGTTTCTTGGATTCAACCATGCTTCTCCATCCCTAAGAAGTTTTACTTCCCAAATGAGCTTACAAGAAAGAGGATTCACAAAAATACTTACATCTATACACTTGAAAAATGAGTGAATTTTGCTGGGTGCACATCCACCAAGCTTGTTTTTTCAATGAGCAAGGTTATAAATTTTGACATGCTTGAAACCCAAACCCCTTCTTGATGCGACCTTGGTGCGTAACATCCAAGGGTCTGGTGTGTAACATCCAGATTACACTGGTGCGTAACATCCAGTGGTCATTTAGTACCTTTGGGTCTGGTCGCTGACGAGGGTGAGGGTTTGGGCCGGCGTTGAGACTGGGTTATAAGGGCAGATTGCACCCCAATTAACACCAATTGGTTTTAGTTGGAATGGTTGCGTCTGCTCCTTAAGCTATCTTAAGGAGCAGACGCAACCATTCCAACTAAAACCAATTGGTGTTAATTGGGGCGCAATCTGCCCTTATAACCCAGTCTTAATGCCGGTCCAAACCCTCACCCTCGTCAGCGACCAGACCCAAAGGTACTAAATGACCACTGGATGTTACGCACCAGTGTAATCTAGATGTTACACACCAGACCCTTGGATGTTACGCACCAAGGTCGCATCATTCCCTCCTTCTCAAAGAAGGTTCATCCTCGAACCTGCGCCAGGCGGGATTTGAACCCGGGACCAGGCTCTGATACCAAGCTTAAGGAGCAGACGCAACCATTCCAACTAAAACCAATTGGTGTTAATTGGGGCGCAATCTGCCCTTATAACCCAGTCTCAACGCCGGCCCAAACCCTCACCCTCGTCAGCGACCAGACCCAAAGGTACTAAATGACCATTGGATGTTACGCACCAGTGTAATCTGGATGTTACACACCAGACCCTTGGATGTTACGCACCAAGGTCGCATCATTCCCTCCTTCTCAAAGAAGGTTCGTCCTCGAACCTGCACCAGGCGGGATTTGAACCCGGGACCAGGCTCTGATACCAAATGATGCGAACTGCTCGCCACGATTCCTATGACCTCCAAATCACGCGGTTTGGTAACCACAAGAAATACGGACAATGACCCGACAACAATGTTAGCACGCATATCCTACGTGAAGAACTAGATTTTGATTGCACGAAAACTCACCTTAAACGAATGGATATTACGCACCACAAGTTAAGACGAGGTGAAACACCATAAAGGGATTGCAAGCTCCTTTGATAAGTTTCGTTTCGGAAAGCACTTGGAGCTTTGCGCTCTCAAAGACAAATTTTTGTATTCTCACAAAATGAAAATGAACTTTGTTACATTTTTCAGCTGCTAGGGTTCATATATACAAGAAATAAAACATTAAAAACGGGCAAAGCATCCTGGCCATTGATCTGAAATCAATGGTCCAAAAATTACACAATTTGAATCCCCGCTGCGGCGGCAAAATATCCATGCCGCGGCGCGCACGGTATGGGTCTGGTGCCAGGCGCGCAGGTCTGGCGTCGTCTGTCGAGGGATGTCCGTGTCAGCGCGCAGGTCTGGCCTGTCAGGACCCGTATGTCCACTCTTGCCGCGGCGCCCAAAATGTATGCCGCGGCGCGCACATGTCTTCGGTTCCAAAACAGAATCTCCCTCGCCGCGGCGTGCAATGTCTGTGCCGCGGCGCGTGCCAGCTTCGTCATTTGCCTTTCAAAACAGAAACTCCCTCGCCGCGGCGTGCCATTTCTGTGCCGCGGCGCGCCAAGCTTGCCAATTTGCCTCCAAAACAGAAACTCCCTCGCCGCGGCGGCTATATTTCCATGCCGCGGCGCAAGTTCCTTTGCTCCAATTTTGCCTCCAGCAGGTTGGTTGACCTCCCACATGCCTCAACCTCCATTCTCATGCCCTCTTGGTCTTTAATCGACTCTCGGACCAGTCCATTTAGAGCCTCTTCAAGTTGTTTGGCTCTTGACCTCGTGATCGGCCCGTGCGGGATCCGGAGCGGGTGTTGCGACGGTGGTTGTGACGAAGGATTCGTATCACTTCTAGCTTGTTTTGTGTTAAAGAGCTCCAAGGGAGCCAATGAATTTTGTTTTGATTAATGATTGAACCCCACCAAAAATACACCATCATTCTTGTAATGTCATCACAAATTTTGGTAGGTAGTAAGAAACATTGCATGGCATAGCTCGGGATAACAGTGACCATTGATTTGAGAAGCGTTTCTTTTCCTACAAAAGATAGAAAATTGGCTGACCAAGAATCAATTCTTTGCTTAACTCTTTCATAAATAAAGTTGAAGGCTCTTACACGTGCCTTACCAATTAGAGATGGCAGGCCTAGATATTTATCCACAACCCCTAAATTTGAAAAGCCCATAAAACAAAGCTAATTCTTGCCTTTCTGATTAAGGTGTGTTTGCACTGAACAATAATGAAGACTTTAGGAGATTAACCACTTGACCCAATGCTTTTCCATATAAAACCAACAAGTCCTTCACTTTTTGTAATTCTTCACTCTTAGCTTTGCAAAACAAGAGGGAATCGTCTGCAAAAAAAAAAGGTGTGAAATAGTAGGTCTACCTTTGCTCACTTTCCGTAAGGTTTATCAATATTGGTAATTTTTGTGAACAAATTATTGATTGTAATCTAGCATAAGAGTTCACCTTTTAATTATATGATAAATGATGATAGAGCCACCAAGCTTGCAATGCCCATATGATAGGTAAAAAATTCTCTCATGCATACATCCTCACACAATTGAGTACGTACACTTAGTATGGATCGTAATGAAAAGAAACTGTGCACATGTTGATCGATCGAGTAATTGATCGATCGACTTCAACCTAGATGCTCTCGGGTTGAGTTTATGTTAACTAGATTGATCAAGTCATTCGTTGATCGATTGATCGAATGAGGTGTTCGATTGATCTAGACCTGTTCAATCGATCAAACATCGATCGAGAGGTCTCGGGTTGATTTTTTGAATTACTAGGAGCGAGTAGATCGATTGAGTATGTATAGATCGATCGAGTTGTTTTGAAATTTTGCTCCACCTCTCAAATTTACCAATTTGACCCCTTTTAAGTGTTATAAGTTAAATACAGTTTGATTAGAATTGTATTTTTACTTAGACTCCTAATCTAACTCAAATTGGTCTCTATTTAAACAAACCTCTTTAGAAGAAAAGATTGCTCAATTATAATACTCTCTTCTTCATGATATTGAGCTTTATATTTTCCTAGAGTTTATTAGTTGATCTGTTTCTTTTATATCATATACTATTGAATTTGCTAGTTGAGGCTTTTCATTATTGAGTCTTCTCTAGGACGCACCTTGCACTTGTATTATTTGTGCTAACGTTTCAGGTACATTAGGTGACGTGTTTGGTATTTCGTGTGACTCAAAATTATCAAAATTAACGGGTTCGATTGATCTTGTGTGACTTAAGTAGATCGAAACGTTGGTCCGGATCCAAACACCTTACTATTGGAGACTGTGAAAGGAGTGACGGCTCGTAAGTAAGTTACATAGGGGGCATTATTTGTAAAGGGTAGTTTAAGACCTAGCCTTGTAATTGAACATAATTTTCATAATGGATAGTTAGGTGGTCCGGTGGACCGATGGTTTTTCTCTTAGGTCATTGTTGTGACTTAGGTTATTTTCACCTAAAAATCTCGTGTGTTAGTTCTTAATTCTGCACATGTCTGGCCGTTGTGTTTAGGTTACGCAATTAAAATTTATTAAAATTAAAAATAACGTATTCACCCCCCCTCTAGGCATATTTGATCCATAATTAAAAACTTTCAATTAGTATCAGAGCGGGTTACTAGATAAACTTAGTGTTTCCTAGGACCTTGTTATGGATTGTTTGAGAGAAGGTTCTTCTATAACCCGTCCACCTTACTTTGATGGGTCTAACTACCCATATTGGAAAGCTCGTATGAAAGCCTTTCTACGTTCCTTAGATGAAAGTGTATGGAATTCTGTGCTTTATGGTTGGGATCCACCAAAGGCTACCAAGGACGATGTAGTCACACTTAAGCCTAGGATTAACTGGACTAGTGAAGATAAAATTGGTAGTGGTTGGAACCAAAAGGGCATCAATGCTATTTTTAGTGTTGTGTCGTCTGATGAATTCCGACGTATCTCTAATGTTGAAACTGCTAAGAAAGCTTGGGACACTCTAGAAGTTGCCCATGAGGGCACGTCCCAAGTTAATGAACAAAACTTCGCATGCTAGCTACAAAATTAGAAAATCTTAGAATGGAGGAAGATGAAACATTTTTTAAATTTTAAGCAAAATTATGTGATATTGCTAACTCATCTTCAAACCTTGGAGATAAAATTGATGAATGAAGGTTGGTTCATAAATTCTTTTACTCCTTACCAGATCGCTTCCAAGTGAAAGTTATAGTAATTGAGGAAAGCAAAGACATTGACACCATTAAGATTGAGGAACTTGTTGGATCAATCCAAACTTTTGAAAGAAATTTACGAACACCTAAAAGGAACAAAGGAGTGGCTTTCAAGATGACCAACAAAGATGATGATGACCGTGATGACTCTATGGATGATGAAGAATTTGTCTACTTGGCTAAAAAATTCAAAAAGATGTTCAATAGAAAATTTTTCCCAAATAAGAGTCAATCTAGTCGTACTAGAGATTACAAGACAAATAACCTAAGCCCATGAGTTCTAATGGTAAGAAATCTAAACCAATTGGACCTCAATGTTTTGAATGCAATGGTATTGGTCACTTTACAGCTAAGTGCTCCAACGAGAAGAAGAAAATTAGTAAAGCTTTTAATGCTACCCTTAGTGACTCAAAAAGTGACCATAATCAAGCTAGTGATTCAGATGATGATAACACCAACTACCGAGCCTTTACTGCAACTATTGATGGATACTCTAGTAAGTCTGACTCTAACTTAGACAATGAAGGAAGTAAATCTAACTCTATTCTCTCAAAGTTTAATGCAAACAGTTTTGAGGAATTATTTTTTGATTTGATTAATTGCAAGAAAGAAAAAGATAATCTTCTCGTAACAGTGACAAAGCTGAATGATAAAATTAAGTTACAAGACATTAATTTGTCAATTCTAGAAAAAGATAAAGTTGAATTGTCTGAGCATGTTGATCAATTGAGTTTAAGTCTTGCAGGTATCAAACAGGAAAATTTAAAGCTTGTGTAGGAATTAGAGCAATCAAAGGAAACTATGAAAAAGCTAACCATTGGAGCCGAAAGATTAAATAAAGGCCATGATCTCGGAAAGCCCTTTGGTGACAAGAGAGGATTAGGCTATGTGGATGAGCACTCTACATTATCATCATAAAAAACAGAGTTTGTTAAATCATCTAATCTTCCCTCCTACAAATTGTTCACATAACACAAGCATCCACGTCTAAATTTGTTCCCATCTGTCATTACTGTGGTAGAAAGGGACATATTAGACCTAAGTGCAGAATACTATTGAATTCTAAATGGAGTGATCATAACATGCATGAATCATACTATGGAAATTATAGTCATGCTCACTTATATAGATCACAAACTAAGCATATTAGAACACAGTTTAACTCTTCTAGGACATGTGAAGTAGATACATCTAGATCCCTTCCAATAAAACAAGCCAAAATTAAGAAGGGGTGGGTTACGAAATCTGAAATACATTGTTTTGTAACTCACATAGCATTTAAGGCTAAGTCTACCACTACATGGTACTTTGATAGTGGATGTTCTAGACACATGACAGGTGATCGTTCCCTATTTAAAACATTTAAAGAATATAATAAAGGAACAATTACTTTTGGTGATGGAAAAAAGTCCAGAATTATGAGAAAAAGAACAATTCAGATAGATGGAATACCTAAACTAGATGATGTTTTATTTGTTGATGAACTTAAAGCAAACCTAATAAGCATCAATCAAATTTGTGATAAAGACTATAGTGTGTAATTTACTAACAGTCATTGCATTGTAACTAATCCTAATGGTGAATGCATGCTTAGAGGAACTAGATCTCACGACAATTGTTACTGTATTGATATAGCACCTATTGTTACCTGTAATCTTACTCATAGTGATTCTATAACTATATGGCACCAAAAAATGGGACACATAATTTTCAATGACTTGGTCAATTTGAGTAGAAAAGAAATTGTGTGTGGTCTACCTAAACGTTCTGAAAATGACAAAATATTTTGTGGACCATGCCAACTTGGCAAACGAACTCGCCATTCTCATAAGAAACTTAAAGGAATTAATACAAGTAGGATACTTGAGTTGATTCATATAGACTTAATAGGCCCGATGAGAACTGAAAGCTTAGGTGGAAAGAAATATATCATTGTTACAGTTGATAACTATTCACGTTTTACTTGGGTAAATTTTCTGAGAGAAAAATCTAATGCATTTGATGTCTTTAGTTCTTTTGTCTCAAAGTGCAGGTTGAAACAGGGAATCAAATAATCAAAATTATGAGGCTAAGGATTGATCATGGGAAGGAATTTGAAAATACAAAATTTGCTGAATTTTGCAAGGAGCATGGAATCAATCATGAATTTTCAACACCAATCACCCTTCAACAAAATGGTATAGTTGAAAGAAAAAACAGAGTGATACAAGAAATGGCGCGTGTCCTACTACATGCAAAGAAAATCTTAAATAAGTTTTGGGCTGAAGCAGTAAGTACTGTATGCTATATCATAAATCATGTTTATCTACGCCCAAGTATGAATAAAACTCCATATGAGATAAGGAAAGGTAAGAAACCAAACTTAAAACATCTGCATGTATTTGGTAGTAAATGTTATATTCTCAAGGACCATGAACAATTAGGTATATTTGATACTAGAAGTAATGAAGGTATAGTTCTTGGTTACACTTTAACTAGTCGTGCCTTTAGAGTCTTTAACTTGAGAACTAACACAATGATGGAATCTATCAATGTGACTATTGATGACCAACAAAAAGATGAAACATCCAACACAGAGATAAGAGGCACTGAACTAAATGATGAAATCGTTTCGAATGATCTCATACAAAGGTCAACACGCACCTCCAAAAATCATCCTGTTGAAAACATCATTGGTGATCCAAATGCAAGCATGGTAACAAGGAGACGTCAGGTAAGTGAGATAACTTATCTCTGTTATATTTTACAAATAGAGCCTAAGAATGTAGATGATACATTGAAAGATGAATATTGGATAAATGCCATGCAGGAAGAATTAGGGAAATTCACTAAAAATGATGTATGGACTTTAGTACCTAGACCACATGACAAAAACATCATAGGAACCAAATGGGTTTTCAAAAACAAATCTAATGAACATGATGTTGTAGTTAGAAACAAAGCTAGGCTAGTCGCTCAAGGATACAAACAAGTTGAAAGAATTGATTTTGATGAAACCTTTGCACCAGTAGCTAGGCTAGAATCAATTAGGATCTTACTTGCCATTGCATGCTACATGAAATTTAAACTATAAATGGATGTAAAATCTGCGTTCCTAAATGGTTTTTTAAATGAAGAAGTCTATGTGGAACAACCTAAAGGTTTCATCGATCCAAATTTTCCCAAACATGTTTATAAACTCAATAAGGCTCTTTATTGTCTAAACCAAGCTTCTAGAGCTTGGTATGAGAGGCTTACAACCTACCTCTTAGACAATGGATTTGTTCGAGAGGGAGTTCATAAAACTCTCTTTATTAAGAGTGCCAAGGAGGATATATTCATAGCACAAATATATGTGGACGATATAGTGTTTGGGTCAGCATCCACATCACTTGTTGAAAACTTTGTACATGTCATGTCTTGTGAATTTGAAATGTCCATGATGGGTGAACTTACATATTTTCTTGGTTTGCAAATTAACCAAACAAATAAAGGTATCTTTATCTCTCAAACCAAGTATGCATGTAATCTGGTTAAAAAAATTGGACTTTAGTCAAGTAAGCATCTAAGAACTCCTATAAGTACAAGTGTCAAAATTTCAAAGGATGAATCAGGTAAGAGTGTTGACCAAACACTCTATAGGAGTATGATAGGGAGTTTATTACATCTCACAGCTAGTAGACCTAATATCTGTTATGGTGTGGGTGTATATGCATGATATTAATCAAATCCTGAGGAATCACACATAGAACATGTTAAAAGAATTATTAGGTATGTTTCTGGAACTAAAAATTTTGGAATTTGGTTTACAACTAACATAACCTGTGAGATTAGTAGATATACAAATGCAGATTGGGTAGGAAGCCTGGATGAAAGAAAAAACATCTCAGGTGGTTGCTTTTACATTGGAAATAACCTTGTATCCTGGCACAGCAAGAAACAAAATTCAATATCCTTATCTACTACTGAGGTATAATATATTGCAGCAGGTAGTTCATGCACACAACTTCTATGGATGAAGAATATACTACATGAGTAAAATTTTAAACAAGGTACCATTCCTTTATACTGTGATAACACTAGTGCTATATGCATATCGAAGAATCCTGTGCTACATTCCCGAACAAAACACATAGACATCAAACATCATTTCATTAGGGAACTTGTTGAGGAAAAGGTCTTAACACTTGAATTTCTTTCCACTGAAAGATAGTTAGCTGACATGTTCACTAAGGCTCTTGACACACAAAGATTTGAAACTCTTAGAAATGCCTTAAGAATCTGTCAAATAGAGTAAACACTTCTATTTTTTTTTCTTTAAAAAAAATTAAAAAAAAGGTAATAGACTCATTTAATACTTACACACACAACCTTTTTTATTTCATTATGATTTTTATTACTCTACTATTCCAATTTGTAGACACATCTACATTATTCACTTGTAATGATTATGTTGCATGAACTTACTCACAAACTCACTGAACACACATGTATGTTATGCTTGAAATCTATGATAAATTTTGAAAGACTCACTAACATTTTCAAAATATTATATCATAAAGAGGCACCTAGTAATGAGAGGGCTACCTACTATGATGTGTATAGCTACCGCAGTGAGCGGAGAGGGCTATCTCACAACTAGTGTGAAAGTCATCATACTAGTTTTATGACTTGTGCAAAAAAAAAATTGTAATCAGCATGTACAAAAAGAAAGAGCCAAAAGAAATTAATAATAAAAAAAATAGATTGGTAATAGATGTCAAACGTCTTTTTCTCTTGATATACCTTTTTCTCTTTCAAGTTTCATTATAGATGACTTACTTGACATACTAGTGGAGTTCAAACATATATAGCATTTTAAGTACATGTCACATATCATTATAGGTAATAGAGTGTTTGTGTTGTTTTTTATTTATTTATTTAACAAAAAAAAACTATTGGTTGTGTGCTTCTTAATTATTACATGAGTTTGTTCTTTTACAAAAAAAAAAAACTTGAATATTGATTGATCTATAAAGAACTCAATTGATCTATGTTGAATTTAAATCGATTGAGTGCAATATTGATCGATCGAGAAGGTATAGTTTATATACCCAAATAGTTTTTCTCCTTCCATTTTCGCAATACTCGAACAGTTTTCTCCTCCCCCACTCATCTTTTTTCAAAATATCCACAAAAATCACACCCTTTTTAGCCCAAATCACTCCAAACTTGATTCACAACAACATTCTTGCATCATTTCCACCAAAAATCCCTCTTTTTTTCAAAAAATCCGAAACCCCCACATTTTCTTTTTCCCTCCTTTTCCCACCATCCAAACACATTTTCTAGCATTCTTTCAGTGAAAATGGCATCTCGACGATGCACTATTCCAGCAGGTACACCAACACCACTCAGTTCACAATGGTGGCAAAAGGAATCACAAATGAGGTATCAAACTACTTTTTCTAAATGCCCCATTTTAATTGAACATGGTGTAAACTGGAATGATGTGCATGAGGTAGAAGTCACTAGGGTAATTAGAAGTTTTGGCTGAGAGTCACTGTTTACTCCGAAAAAATAATGCTGTCCTACACTGGTTAGGAAATTATATGCAAATGTTAATAGTGAGATACGTAATCCAGGGCCAATAAGTTACAAGGTATTTATTCAAAATAAGGTTTTAGATATCTCTGCCATTTCAATCAATGAATTCCTTGGGATTACAAACCTTGGTGATCCTACTTTTGATATTGATAAGTTTGATGTATCTAATGAGGATTTACTGACTGAATTAACTGGGTCATCTGACTTAGGTATGAATCTCAAGACCTTGTACATACCTAGTGAATTTAAACATTTTTACATAATCCTTAATTGTATTGTATGTACTATTCTGCTTCCTTCAAACCACTCAGTTGAAATTGATTATCAGCATGCTAGAATACTATACTGTATTGGAAAAGGGATAGCCTTTAATGTTGGCACTATTATCCAAGATGAGTTTCTTGCCCAGGCAGCCGATACAAATCTTAAGGTTGGGTTACCATATTAGTGTTTATTGACAAATATGATTATCTCTACTGTGTTACACCTACACTAGATAGTGAAACAGTGAAACACATGGGTGACAATGGAAAAGGAACTGTATTCTACTCTTCCGCCCACTCTGCTAAGAAACAAAAGAGATCAAAAGCCGATATAAGTGGGGCCGAGATGGCAAAGTTGTTGGGTGACGACAAAATTGAGCCTACTACAGCACCCCCCTCTCTCGCCAGGAACAATTTGAAATTGACATGGCAACATGAATGGATGCACTCTCCAATCAAATGGGTGCCATGTATACCTTTTATGAAGGTTTGAATCGTAGGGTAAATGATATTGATGACAGACAACATGGCATACGCACCATATTATCAATGGTTCGAGATCTCCACAACCAACAAAACAATCCTACCAATGGTGACGACCAATAGCGCCTTTCATATGTCTCTATGCACTTTTTCATTTTTTTTCCTTATTTCTTGTGTTGTTTTGTCTTGGTTATACTCTCTGGATATTTTCTAACATTTAATGCTAATTTCTGCACATATGTATGTCTTTTGGATTTTTATTTCATATTCTTGCTAATACTCATCATCGTGACCATTTACATTGATTTGACATTTTGGTATTTCAAAAAGGGGGAGAGAGAGATATGAGTGTGATGCGATATCTTGCCACGGTAATGTCACATTTAAGGGGAGCACATTAAGGGGGAGCATTATTGATCTTACATTATGCTTTATTTCACACTGAACTAATAGTGGCTCTTGAGCCAAACTATCATGCTTATTTATTTTCTTTTTCAGTGCACTAAACATATCAATTCTCAAACAAGATGGCTCCACCAGATCATAGATAGCTCCATTAATGAATATGTAATTGATGTAATTTATGAGTGTTATGTAGTGAGAGAGCTATTTTGTCACACGAAAATGCAAAAGGGGGAGATTGTAAGGTTTATCAATGTTTTCCTCTTAGGTCATTGTTGTGACCTAGGTTATTTTCACATAAAAATTTCGTGTGTTAGATCTTAATTCCGCACTTTACTTTTACACATGATTACATGTCTGGCCGTTGTGTTTAGGTTACGCAATTAAAATTTATTAAAATTGAAAATAACATATTTACCCCCCTCTAGGCATATTTGATCCGTAATTAAAAACTTTCAATTTCAAACCTTGTATTTCTAGCCTCTTCTTAGCCTCAAGGAGTAAGGTTGAGAAACATTCAACACATAATAAAAAGATATGGAGACAATGGGTCTCTTTGGCGAAGACCTCTTTCAGCTTTAAAAATCCCATAACTTCACCTCCAACAACACATGAGTATGAAACTGTGGTTATACAAGCAGTAATCCAAGCCACAAACTTTCCATTGAAACCAAGCTTCTTCAACATGGTTAGGACAAAGTTCCATTCTATACGGTCATAGACTTTGTTCATATCGAGCTTCAAACCTACATGACGATTTTTTCCTTTGCAACAAATTTTTAAATTGTGGAACAACTATGTGCCACAAGTACATTGTCAGTGATAAATCGTTTTGGCACAAAAGCACTTTGAAAAATACTTACAATAGAAGAGAGAACCTTTTGAAGTCTTAGAGTAAGTACCTTAGCAATAATTTTGTAAGTAGTTGAACAAAGGCTAATAGGCCTAAAATCATTTAAAGAGCTTGGGTTACTGACCTTTTACACAAGTACAATAAGAGTAGTGTTGACAGCAGTAGAGAGACGTTCATAAATGAAGAAACTTCAAATTGCTTTGATTACATTCTCCTTAATAATATGCCAATAAGATTGGAAAAAACCCGTAGAAAAACCATCCAACCCTGGGATTTGTTCGCTTAAGTTTTTTAAGAGCTTTAAGTATCTCCACTTCTGTGACAGGTCTTAATAACATCTCATTTTGTGCGTGAGAAATCTTTGGATTAATAAAGTTTGTTGTTGCCTCCATTTCTTCATGGCTAGGTTTGCTCGAAGAGTTCAAAGATTTGTAGAAGGATTCCACATGCTTTTTGATAGACTATGGGTTTTCAATCTAATGATCAATATCATCCTTTAGAGCATGGACATATTGCTGCCTTCTTTTTTGAGTGACGTTTGCATGAAGAAAAAAAAAAGTAGTGTTACGATCGCCCTTTTTAAGCCTTGTAATCATGATTTCTGAGCCCAATAATGCTCTTAAGCCTTATAAGCTATTGCAAGTTCTTTCATCAACAATTAGTATTGTTGATTATCAAAATATTTATAATTCTCTATCTCTAGCAATTGGCCTTTTAGTGATAGAATTTGACCTCTTGAGTTATTTTTGCTCCTATGATTCCAAGAAAGTGCTGCGTGTTTACAAGCTAGAAGCTTGCGAGATAACACAAACCAAGCAAAGCCAACTACCCCCATATCCTAGACTTGCAAAATCATTTCCTCCAAATTAGAGTTAATTAGCCAACTATTCTTTAAAATAAATCTTCCTTGAGGCTTCCTTACATTTTTATTGCATGGGAGCTAGAGCATTTTGTGATAAGAACCTGTTACATCTAGATGTTGGAGGACAGCTTTTGGGAATCTTGAAGCTAATATGATGAAACTAGAGCTCTATCCAACCGTTCCTTCACAAGGATTCCTCTTACACAACGCCTCTATCAAGTATAGTATACTTTGAGACCACGTAACCTAGGTCCACCAAGTTGTTTCCTTTTTCAAAGGAATACCCAATTAAAATATAGCATTACTAGTATTTATGCTGCATGAATGCTCAAAGTCTTCAACTAAGGATACAATAAATGTGAGTATGAAAAATACTAAATAAATAAATTTATACATATATTTATATTATTATTATTATTATTTATGGTACATATTAAAATTTTTATTTTTACAAACAAATAATTTTTTTAATTTTAAAATTATTTTAATACATAACATACAATAATTAATGCATGTGTCCTTAGGAAAATGCACGAGAACATGACTTTTAGAGTGATATTTCGTGTCATAACTCATATTTGATTTGCATATTAATTTTACTTTTTACTTTAATTTAAATGACTATAACAAAATAGTGGCACATAACATTACTTCCAAATCGTGTTTTTTTTTTTTTCTTTTCCATTCCTCATGCCCTAAGCATTCTCGTCTCAGTAAATACAGGAGGGACTTAGGATCAGATAAGACTAATTAAAACTTCACTTCTAACCCCTCCAAGCGAAAATGGTGTTTTAGTCGCACAATAATTATAAAATATGTAACTTTAATCCTATCATTATTAAATTAGACTAATTATATCTCAATATTTTATAAGAAATAGTCAAATTGATTAATTAACAAAACGTTATTAAAATTATGCATTATACATAATAAAAAATGCATATGTTAAGCACTTAGTTAATTAATTTAGTAATTTCAAGCTGCAAGAATTAAAAAATTAAAAAGAAAAAAAAAGATTGTATGTAACAAAAAAAGCTTTGAAACTCGTTTTCCACACTATAAACTATAAAGAAAAAACTTTGATTTGAAAATATAAAAATTTAAGGTTATTGTAATTTTCTTTGGTGCCAAAATAAATAAAACACATTTAATTAATAAAGAAGAAGATTCTTAGGAAAATCATGATTTAAATTAATTTGATTATTTCTTAAATATTTTTCGATAAATTAAAGCCTAATTCAAAAATAACATAACTAAACAACTTAGTTTTAAACCATACATGTCTCTTCCCCAATTTTTTATTGCTTTTGACTACGACTTTCCTTCCCTCTTGCCATTTTTTTCAAATAAGAATTTTATACTTGTACACTCACATACATATAAAATAATAGGGTTGACTCACGCTGCTTTTGATACCTAAAAAATATATATTATTACATTAAAACATAATTAATCTCTTAATTTCTTCTTTTAACGAGAATTTGAATCGTAAGTTATAAATTAATAAAGACTTTTTTCCTTTTTCAATAAAAAAAAATATGTTTATCATAACTTAACACATATAATAATTTATATATCAGTATTATATTAAAAAATTGTCTTGCAATTATCTTACCATAAAGAAAAACTCTTTACAATCTTATTACTTTTAATACCCATTACATCCCCACTTACGAGTAATTTTATTTTTCATAACGAGTAATTTTATTTATTCTCACTAGAGTACAAACTCTATCGGCATGTCATTTTTATATTGATTTAAAACACATATTCTGCTATTTAAAATTAAATGAGACTCACACGTATTTATGGAATATGTAGTGTATTATTGAGTGGAGATGCAATGTGGATGCAATTTTCGGGGGGCATACATAGAGTTTTCCGGGCCCAATGGATAAAAATAAAAATATGCTATCACTTAACATTCAAACTTTATATTCATTCAATAACTAACTCATTATATGATGTATATAACACTACCCATTTCTTTACTTTTTCCTTCTGTCAGAGGAGAAAACTGATTTGCTCATCTGAAGTTGGCAATGTGAGGAGGCAAGATGTTAACTGCAGTATTGCCTTCCCAGTGCAAATACCAGCCATTGAATGTGATCATGCACACTTTGATTCAGTTCCCTGGGAATCCACCTAACTGAAATCATGGAAAACTTTGTCATCAGTTGGTTGATATCCATCAATAATCCTTTGCTCCAAGCAGAAACCAAGTTCCAGTTCTCAAACATGAGAGCTTTAATTATGAACCTGTATCTCCTTCAACATTTATGGCTTTTGAAGAGGACTTAGCAAATTTAATTGCTTCATTAATTGCAAGTGTTTCTGCCAATTCTGCAGGTTGGGTGTGAGTATAGCCTACCCGTGTATTGCTTTTACAAATTCATCTGTCACTGAAAAAAAACTTAGT